>JALMGJ010000008.1:0-600000 GCA_023362775.1 Charina bottae
AAAAGCAGCAATCAAATAGCAAACTAAAGAATTGAGAAGCTCTTGCACACTCCACACATACACACTCGCTCACATATCTTATATCCTTACACAGAGCTCATCTTTGTCTCCTGTTTTATAACCTAGTAATATTGGACTAGGTGATTTTCATCCATCTTGCCATGGAATAGTGTTGCAATTTAGAAGACAATTGGGAGGGAGGGTTTTCTAGTTATTCTTGGGCAGTTGTTGATCATGGCAGTTCAGGCCCTGACTCTTTCTACTTTTATCCATCAATCACACTTTGATCTTCTTCTGGTCTTTGGCATATCATTGTTTTAGTCCACCCTAATATGCCATTGTACTTTCTCTCTATTTATCCATGCACCTTTGCATTTGAATGCAAATGCACTTCATTAGACTGAGTATTTATCATATAGTTCATTAAGCTCATTATCCATCATAATCTCTAGAACAGTGCTTTCCAAACTGCTGCCGTTGGCGACACACTAATGGCAGCGGCAGCGGCGGTGCAGGGGGGTGCGGGGCGGTGGCGTGGGGGGCACGCAGCAGTGGTGGTGTGCATGGCGGAGGCGGCAGCGGCGGCCTCGCTAAAATGCGGAAGCGCTGATGGCGCGCCGCTGCCGCCACCATGCACACCGCCACTGCCACGTGTGCCCCTGCACCGCCGCCACACGTGCCCCCACACTGCCACGTGTGCCCCCGCACCGCCACTTCGCAACACACTAAACTGTGTGTTGCGACACACTAAAGTGTTGCAACACACAGTTTGGAAAGCTATGCTCTAGAAGAAGCTATTTGGTGGGCAAACCTGCAAAGAGGTTTGATTCCATTCAAATATGGTTTCTCTCTGGTTCAGCTTGCCCTTGGTGTCTGTATGTCCAAAGTCCCTTTGTAACAACCACCTTTTTATTATATTTGCAAAACTTGTGTTTTTTGCCAAACATGTCCCCTAGATTATATTCTGTTTTGTTCACATCACCATTATAACTCAGTTGTTATAATAGTGAACTTAGCTCAGTTTGTTATTTGTATGTGCATTGTTGGCTTTTCCCATTTTAAAAGAAAAAAATAACATTATTGTCAGGCAGTGATACACTGCAAGAATCCCCAACACTTGGGGTCAGTGAACCCATTTGATATTTTGTGGGCATGTCCCAGACACTCTCTGTGTTGGATAGTCATTCACAACATGCTTATTTAAGTGAAGGCACATAGGTGAGCGTGCTCTAACTTCCAGATCACTCCTCTCTTCCCTGCTGACCTTTGTCTGGGCAAGCAAGCAGACTTTCAAGCAAAGCACCATACTGTAGTTTCCCACTGTTTTTATTTTCTAAGAATGGCTACTATGAAAATAAAATAATACTGAAGGTGGGTGCTTTGTGCTGTAATCTACCAACATCTCAATTATTTATACATTTTACAGATGAAAATAAACTTATTTAAAACAAGGTCAGGTGAGCGAGTGGGTTCCAAGAGAAGGGCCAGAGGCCCATTGATACCCACAGGGTATAGTATGTGGAAAAAATGCCAAATTCTATTAACTATTAACTCAGTCAATCAACCAAGCAGCAAACAACAACCCAATCACGGTACTACCAAGGAGAGTACAACACCCCACCAACACAGGCAGGACAAGCCAGGGTATATAAACGGAGAGCAAGTCCCACTCCCTTTTCGCACTGAAGATGTTGCCTAGCCTGGCAATGAAACGTCTGCAAGAAAACAACAAGGCTCAGAGAGCACCATGGACTCCACAATGCCAAATTCACCAGACTTTTTTTTTAAGCGTTGCCATCATTTATTTATTTATTTATTTATTAAATTTTTTATTACATCAAAAACAAAAACTGCCATAACATAACATAACAAAAATGACATGACAATACACAAATGACATTACATTGCAAAAATAACATTACTTACACATTAATATAACATCAACCCTCTTTCAAAACAACCTATTATTTCTCCTTCCTAACTTGCTTCAATCTCCCCTCTTTCTTCTCTCTACTCTATCTCTCACTATCCCTTTTGAACTTACAGAGGCAACTTATTTTTTTCTTCTTTCATTTTAACTTCTATCTCCTCTCTTCACACTATTTCTTCACCTACTCCTCTTCCTCCTCATACCTTCTCTACTTCCTAATTCCCCTCTTCTCTGCCCTACTTTCACCTACTCAAAAAAAAAAAAAACCCTGACCAAAAAAAACAGCAACTACAAAACAGGACTTCCTACTTTCTCATCATCATTTTCTTCAACTATTTATAAACATCTATAATCTCTAACATTTATTTACATTATAATTCCAACTGGACTTTTTAAGTCTTTTCTATGAATTTGTAGAAAGGGCTCCAACAAAAGCTGAATTCCTCCATATTCTTGTCATTCAATTGATCCATCAGTTTGGCCATTTGTGCTAGGTCCATCGTTTTTATCAACCATTCTTCAATTGTAGGTATGAAATCCTCTTTCCAGTGTTTAGCAAAGATGGTTCTGGCGGAAATTATTAAATAAAATAATAGTTTTCCATGTTTCTTATGTATTTCTGGTTTTAAAAATCCCAACAAGTACAGTTCTGGTTCTTTATTCATATCTTCTTCTAATATTTCACATATAGTCTGATGAATTATGTCCCAATACTTTTTTGTTTTCTGACACGTCCACCATTGAAGAAAAAAGGTGCCAACTTCTTTCTTGCATTTCCAGCATTTGTTAAATAACATAGTATTCATTTTAGACAATGTATTAGGGGTTATGTACCATCTGTACATCATTTTAAAGAAGTTTTCTTTCATATTATAATTTAAAGTAAACTTTAAGTCTTTTAGCCATATTTTCTCCCAATTTTCTAATTGAATATTATGACCTAAATTTTCTTCCCATTTAATTATACACTTTTTAAAAGGTAAATTAGACAAATTAGTCTGTATTAAAATTTTATAAATTTTTGCAATCAGATGGTCATTTTCTTCCCATAAAACATTGTCCCAGTTTGTTGATTTTTCTTTGAACTTGAATTTTTTAGTATCCGTCTTAAATTGTTCCTTAATCTGTAAATATGTAAATGATGGGATGTATGCTGGCTTAAAGGGAAAAAACTCGAGGCTTGAGAATAAACAGACAAGGAGTGCAGCTTTAGGGCTAAACGTATTTTACTTGTAGCATAAGGCAATAATGTATATACAGTACATTATCGCAAAAATGTTAGTTGAATATACATGGTACAGCATTGTAAAAGGAAAAACAAAAACAAACTTATAAGCAGAGTTCCGTGTATTGATCCCAGGGCCAGAGCTCACGCCATGCATAGCCTCCCATAGCTATGCACTGCTCAGTCCTCAAAAGTAGAATACACATGAAGAACTACATGGCTAAAAGACACTAGAAATCAAGAAGCATAGAACACCATTTTGCATGGTTGTATATTCAGTTCTTCTAGTTTTTGATTGGCTGGGTGTTAGCTGTGACACACACCAGGCCTAAAGCACATAGCATGACCTGCTATTGGGTAGCAGTGCTGCATCTAAGCGAGCACGTGATTTCCCCCCCCCCCTGCTCCCCCTGGAGCAGGCTTCCCACGGAAGGATTCAGGAGACCTTGTTCCCATGCAATCTAGCCAAAACAATACACACGTGACAGTTGTTATCTTGCACCTGCACTTCACGTCACCATGAGAATCCTTTGCTTTGTAAAGGATGCAATTTGCCAAAACACTTTTGCTTTGTAGAGAAACCCAATTTGATAATCTCATATGAGAAATCTGACAGTAAACCAATTACAGTTCAAGCCTTCTTTTAATAAATCTTCTCTTGTTTTTAGTTTATAATTTATACCCTCAAATACTATTAAATCTTTATATTCTAACCAATTACATAAATTCAAGTTACCATGCCATGCAAATGCCAAATTCACCAGACTTGACCAAGGAACTCTTTTCAGCTGCTTGCAAAAGATAGCACTGAGATAGACACATATGTTTCTTTGAGCTGAAATGCCACTGACACAGGGCAAGCATGGTGTTTGTTGACTTTAGTCTTTGTCACTGAACAGATAGTTTCCGCTTGAGAAAATCTATATCTCTTCTATGTGTCTGCTTTAGAATGACAAATAAAGCAGGGAAATTTTCTTATCCTGGTTGCACATTTCTGATACAAGATTACATGTCCTTAGCAGCATGTACAATATGTTATCGATTTGCTCAGAAATATGCTCCCTTCTTTTCAGGGAGGCAAGATAATTTCTTTCAGAGTTTAAAGCTTTAAATGGATTTATTGACACAGTTTTTCTTTTTAAAGAAATTTGAGTTTCTTGGCAGGATAAGTTGATGATATTTTTTAAAAGGTCTGAAACTACCCTCTCCTTTCACATTTGTCCCAGTCAATTATATTGCAAGCCTGCTGGGAAGAAAAAGGACCATTTTCTTTTTTATATATATATATTAAATTTTATTAGGTTTCAAGAAAAGAATAAAAACTACAAAAAACCCCAAAAAGCTACAAAGAAAGAAAAAAAGCTTAAAAAGTGCAGAAACACAAGAGAATTTTTTTTCAAATTTACAAAAAGATGTGGCTTCCGACTTTTAACAGCAAGGATATACAAAAATTTCCATAATCAATCTCTTAAAAAGGTAAAGGTAAAGGTACCCCCCGCACATTTGTGCAGTCGTGTCCGACTCTAGGGGCCGGTGCTCATCTCCGTTTGTTAGCCGAAGAGCCAGCGTTGTCCGAAGACGCTTCCACGGTCATGTGGCCGCATGACACGCGCGGAACGCTGTTACCTACCCACCGAAGTGGTACCTTACCACAGTCTTACCCGCTGAGCCACCACGCCCCATAATCAATCTCTTACTCTATATTAAACCAAAACACCACATTATTTCTGTAAGTCATTCCACTTTAACACATAATAAAAATCACTAACTACAGTTACTCCCCCCCCTTACTGTATATTAAAATAAAGAAAAAAAAGTTCATCCCACCAGACCTGGCAGGTCCCTTCTATGAAACGGAGTCATCTAGTGTCTTCTCTGTTATGATGAACATCTTTTCCCCTGAAATCCAGATGGTCCTGACACCGTTGGCCTTCTAGGAGGTCACGAAGACCTGGCTTTTCCCTCAGGCACTGGGGCAGGACACAGTATTAGTGGACCCCAGTATGTGTGTTTTGTTCTGTGCTATGAGACAGTTTTATGAGGAACCTCATTTATTTCTAATTGTCTTTTGGCTTTTATACTTTGTTATTTTATGCATGCTTTTTGTTACCCTCCCAGAGCTTTTTGTTAAGATGGACAGCCATATACATTCTAAAAATAAGTAAGAAAAGAAGCACACCTCAGGATATAGTACATCTGACTAGTAGAAATTGGGTCGGTTTTACTGTCTTATGTCAGTAGGATAATATTCCAATCTGGATATATTTTAATGCTTTTAAATTTTTTTTTTAAAAAAAAGCATATTTATTTTAGTTCACAGTTTTTCTTATATATGAAATGAACTTCTATACATAAATTCCCTTAATGTGTATCACAGTATACAGTTGACATTAATAGTATATTAAATGTTTTCAAAATAAATTCATGATGCCATGCTTTACTATCTAAATTTCTCCACATGCAGGCTCTTTCAATGTAACTTATCACTGATGTAAGCCCTTGCTTTTTGAAACATAGCTATACCTTTTTGGGTGCATTTTTAAATTGCATTTCTCATAAACAAATGGGGTTTTTTTCTTGTGTTGGAATTTGATTATAAAAATGTAGACTAGCCCAGAGGTTTTCAAACTTTTTTAGGTGATGGAAGCTGTTAGGTTTTTTTTTTTAAAAAAAATCCCAGATTCCCTGATCAATGCAATGAAGCAAAATCCATTTGGATGGCTCTTGCACATAGAGATCCATGATGGCTCTCTCATAGAAATCCACAGAGGATTTCTTTTACATCCAAAGCCCTGGCTCATCAATCAATACTCATATAATCTAAATGAACTAAGTTGAAATTGGAACTCACTAAGTCATTCCTGAAGTCATAAGGTATATTGAATGACATTTTGTTCCCTCTCTTGAGAAAAGGCTAAATAAACTTCTTCCCTCTCTCAGAGCCTTAGGTAAAACTCATAAATGATCAGTGTAATGAGAATTTTTAAATGTACTTCCTTTCTCGTATGATCTTCCATGGAAATGCCAAAAGGCACTTCCAAATTTATTCAACTAGCAAATTCAACCCCTTATGTTAGCACTTGGTAGAAAAGGAATACATTAAGAAAAACTGGTTCTATGGATCCTATCTAAATCATAGTAATAGATGTGTCATTACAGTTTTAAGCCTTGATTGAAGGAAGAAAAGTCATTTATCATAAGTTACATGAATACCCAAAAGACAGCAAAGGAAAGTAATAGCTGAAAGAAGAAAAGGAACAGTGACGGGAGGCTTCAAAATTTATGAAAAAAATATTAGGAAGAATATAAAAGGAATCTCTTTGGTCAGTTTTCCATCTAAGATAAGGGCAACTTACCTTAGATAGAAAATATACACCAAACTAAGCTGATGGAAAATAAAGAAATATGATATACTTTTTTCCAAACTAGGTCCCGATGTATTTTGAGGTCAAACCTCTTTGAGAGGAGACTGAAATGATAAAAATACATCTTTTTTATTGATATGAAAAAAAATATATCAAAGTATAAGTGGAAATAAAACATATATCAGCAACATATTAATCAATATGAAACAATAAGGGCTATATATAAATATGCTTAATACCCAAGAAATACAGGGAAATTTATAGTGGAATCTGGGGTTAGGTTATAGATTTTTCCTTGCATTAATGTCCAAGATTCCAAAGATGTTTAACCTCAAAACGTATTGGGATCTTGTATGGAATAAAGTATATGTACAACACATTTCTTTATTTTCTATCTAACATGAGGAACAAGATGGAACACCTTCACATGCCATTACAGAAGTCAATCGACGTAAGAGTTGAACAGAATCTCTAAAAGCTAGGGGCACTGGATTTTGTGATCCATGAAGGGAGCTAACCCTAGCTAAGACAACTGAATGAGCATTTTAGGATGGGGAGGTGTTCCTTTTCATATAAATAGAATACTTTATTTGTCTTTCCTAGCACTGCTTATCTCTGTGGCTCATTATCTTCTCCTGCTCAGGCATTATGTTTAAATACGTCTTGGCTCTGGCCCTGTCTTACTGTTCCTGCTAAACCAGGTTTCCTAAACATAAAGGGGAAGAGTTTGCAAAAGCAAACAGATGCTCCTTTTAGACTTTCCTATTAAATCCAGATGAAGTTGGAAGTTAGGGACGTTATGGGAGGAACCTACATGATGACCTATGCCTACTATACAACATTTGTTTGAAAAGCAAAAGGTCTTTCAAATAAGGGCATCTGTACCTTTTGTTATTTTACAACTACCATCAGATAGCTGTTTTGATACTTTTTTTTATATGATAAATTATCTTAATGGGGTAAAGGTAAAACCTTCCTGGAGTTTAGCTCACTTCTTGATGACTATGTGTAATTTTCTTGATAAGCTCGAAATGGTTTGCTATTGCTTTTTTCCAGGATGTTTTTTTTTTAACTTGAGTCGATGGCCATAGAATTTCCTTGTAGTCTCTCACATGGACCCTAGCTTAGCTTTCCAAAATCAACCAAGATTGGCTGTATCATACAGTATATGATTATTTACATTTATATTTTCTATAGATTAGCCATGCAAATTGGTTTATTATGGGGGGATACATACAATCTGCTTCATTGGACAGAACAAAACATACAATCTGCTTCACAGGACAGAACAAAAACAATTATATCCACTACTGCCATTGACTTACACATCAATTTAAGTCATTTGATATACATTACATGGAAGTTCATCACATGTTATGCAGATACCTGCCAAGGTAGAAATGTGATTGGCTAATTTCATCATCATCTAAAAGAGCCCTCTTGATATACATCTGTTCAGATAATTCTTCAGATTAACGTGATATTTGTTGGGGGAATTTAGCAGTGGTGCAGTGTGAGTAGCCCATTCAACCTGGGGACACTTCATATTTTGATTCAGTGTTTAGAGGTGTTCATATATATTGAACTACTGACTGCTATATCATCAAGTTCTAAGTTTTTAAAATAGAATCAGAATTGTTTTAGTTGTCAATTCTGAACTGTTGGGGGATAAATTGCACTATACTTACAAATGGATAAATAAGCAATATTTTCATTCATTTGCAATCAAACCAGGATCATTTTGCAGTTGCCTTATTTGTGACCTGTCTTGGTAAACTTCTTTCAGAGAGTTATCTGGGGAAATGGTTCAGTTATACATTTTTGTTTCCTCTTCCTTGCTTTCCAGAGAGATAAGAAAAAAATCATATCTCTGCAGTCCATCTTGTTTTCTTTTAACATCCCTTTGTCATCTGATGCCTTGTTCTTACTGCTTCTGTTTTCCAATTTATTAGGGCATTTTTTTCTTTTTGTTTACTATCACTCTGTATCTGTAGCAATTTCTTTTTACAATTGTTTTTTGACTTGCTTGTTACAAAATTTACATGTCACACACTTAGGTGGGTGGGAAGAGAAAGCAGAAGTATTTATCTTTCTCTGGAAATATTTGCTGATAGTTATCATCCAGATTGCCTCACTTACAGGGTGCAATAGTTGTAGGTAAAGAAGAACCTGAGCAATCTGGACATTTCTCAGTATTAACTATATTTTCTCCTTTAAAATCTGTGGCACATGGACCTAAGATATGAATGCTTGCTAGTTCTAGGACTGAAATAAAGTTTGCAAATCAACAGCTAAAAGTATGAAATGCAGCAATAGCATGAAATATAACAGTATGAAATATCGCAATAGCCTGTGTTTATTTGCTGACCATATTGCAAATGTATTCTTAGAGGCTAGATAACCTACCATTCTTCACATAAAAGAAATGCATTTAGGAATCACGACAGCAATAGATCGTTGACATGAAACTTGGAAGAATCATATCTGAATTCATGCATTAATGTTAATACAATTCCAATGAAAACAGCACATATAAAGGGTTATATATCAGATGCGGGCATCAGGACCACTGCTGACCTGTAAGGTACTTTTGTGCAAACAGTTTTTTGCCACCAGAGTGTCAGGTCACATCATGTGGTAGCTGCAGCTTCTCGGCACTTCGTTCTCTCTTTTCTTCAACAGTGCATGCGCAGACGGTGGAGTAATAACTGGACGGGCTTCTTCCACCAATCTGGTGCCCTGCAATGCAGCACTGGGCTAGTACCATTCACATCATTTGGCACCCTACACATCATGGCACCTTTATGCAGTGCACAAATTGCCCACCTGCTTGTGGCAAAATATGAAATATTTAGCTGTGTGATTCCAATTGAAGAGAATATTTGTAGCTCAGGGTTGAACTGTGGAGTCCTTGGTGCTCTCTGAGCCTTGTTTTCTTGCAGACATTTCATTGCCAGACTAGGCAACATGTTCAGTGCGAAAAGAGAGTGGGATTTGCTCTCTGTTTATATACCATGGTTTGTCCTGCTTGTGTTGGTGGAGGTATTGTTCTCCCCTTAGGAACAAGGAACCAGAGGAACAATCAAACAGCACAATATACCCTAATCAAGGAACTATTAACTCAGTCAATCAACCAAGCAGCAAACAACAGCCCAATCAAGGAACTCCTAAGGGGAGAACAATACCTCCACCGACACAAGCAGCACAAACCATGGTATATAAACAGAGAGCAAGTCCCACTCCCTTTTCACACTTATTTGCTAATAGATAACCAACAAATAATTAGTTGCTTGTAAATTGCAGAGCCAGTTTCAAAACTGGGCTCCAGTTGCTACCCAGTATTACTCATCATATGACCATGCCTAGGCCTTAAGACTGTCATGTTAATAAAGCTATTTCCCCCCACAAAATTATCCAGAGTATCTAAACATTTCTACCAATCTTTTGGTATCACTTGAGAATAAGTAGTACAACACTTCAGGTAGAATCTACACAGGGCCAACATTTTTAGTAATTGCTACCTTTTCCAACTCATACACTTACACCTCTTTATACCTTGCCTGTAGTTAATGCAAATCTGGAGGTCATTAAGGTCTCTCATTCACAGACCTGTTCAGGCAATGCTGACAGATGCTGACAGAACTCATCTACACGGTTTCAGAATGGAGTGCTAGCATCGTAACATGTGAAATGAGCTGGTACTTCTAGTCACATGGCATTCCCATATGGGCTGGCTGACATGTACTGGAAAAACACTATCAAATTAATCACTAGGCAATGACAAGGCTAAAAGTTACCGCATGATTTCCTTCACAAATATGATTGCCTCACAATACTAAATTGGATTTGGACTGATAACATACATAACTCAGTAGCCTATCAAAACTGTCCTACTATTCTTCTCAAACTGTATACCTTAACATATTCTATTAGTACACTTTCCAACTTTCCTCTTCTATGTGCTAATCTATTTCTCTGGCAAAAATATTATTAAAGACCTATGGCAAATAATTATATCAGTTATAATAACTTTAGAGTAGCTTTGTTTCAGTTTCACTGAAATAAAATAAGATACTCCAGGATGTGCTTTTATATTCCTTTTTTTTTCTTTTGAAAATGTGGTTTATAAGTTGACACAAGCATTAATTTCAATTCCATCTCTCAAATTCTGCAGGCACAAATATTCCTGCAATCTGTAACTACTAGATACCAGATAAAGGTATTCCTCCCAGGATTTAGTTCAAACCCTCAAGTGACTAATAGGCAGAATGCCTGTCTGAAGAGATATTTTGGTTCTGTTTAACAGTGATAACAATTCTTTTCTTCACAGTCCTTGCTTGAAGAAAGTTACACATTGTTTACTGCAGTTATTATTCAGGATAATTCCAGCAAAAGAGCAGTACCTTGGGAATAGTTGCATCCAGGAGCTGACCAGCTCTCTCCCTTGTATATTTTAAAATGGAAAGAGATAGTATGCATATCAAAGCTGCAAGTCTTCAATTGTAAGTGGTATGTTGCCTTTAAAACAAGAATGAATTCTTGGTTTTTCTCAACATGCATTAGCCTTATTTGGAAGAAAGTTCCATTAACATTAATAAGGTTGGCTTACAAAGATACCACAACACATGTAACATAATTTCTACCAGTTTGGTCTGTTGCAAGTAGCAAAATAAACAGTATTTGAGTTCTCCCCCCTTTCCACTGACTCACCATCCTCATTGCTAACTAAAATTTCTATTAGATGTTGTATAGAGATATTGAAAGAATCAAGAGCTGCAATTATCTTATCTGCAATATCCATTCCCCTTTCCAGAGAAGCATTGCTTAAAGTAAGTGTGAGTAACAGTTTTGCAACTGGGGTGGTGTGTGTGCTTTTTTTTATAATTGATTGTTTTCTAAGAGATAGGACTGCAATAGGCCAGGCAGTGATGTCATAAATTTTAGGGTCACAATATGTAGCTTTGGAGCTGTGGGCTACTCACCCCTTTGGAGCTAGATTAAAGACATGGCACCACTGGAAGGCACTAAGCTCCAAAGGAAAGCTTGAAATCTAAAAAAGTAAAACTAGGGGTATTTAAAAAAAAAATCCTGAAAGGAACATGTATTGGGACCATTGTATTTACATGAAGTTTTTGTCACCTTATAAGCAATTCATGAAGTTATACCAGAGGAAAGGAATAATTTCCTCACTTCTTGGTAGCATGACAATGGACAATTTGGATGTACTTTCTGCTCCAGAATTGTTGGGGTTTGATAAACCCAGGAATTTACTTCTAGATATAAATTATACAGAGAGGCTTGATTTCTAGGTAAAAGGTGAAATATTCTGCACAGTCACCCAATTATCAGCCATTGTTGTAGGAATGATGTGTCATGTGTGACTCATTCAACAGGTGCTTAGAGTTAGGTTGGGTGTGGTGAATAACGAGAGTGACCTATAATGTGATTGGTCAGGTTCACTATATATACAGGGACATTCTCTATTCCCATTTTACCTCGTGAAAGCTGTATCGTTGATGGTGTATCATTTGTTACTTGTGGAAGTGATCTGTAAATATGTATGTATATAAAGTAAATAGGATATTTGATATAACTTCTGTTTGGAGTCTATTTACTGCATAGTACGTGGATCACTGGTGCCTAGGAGAGAGGCAGGCCGCTCCATCTCCGCGCGCTATTCATTATTAGTCAAGTGGAACTATTCATGTTAGCCAAAGGCACTATCAGGATCTCAGTATTCTGACCAACTGCCATGAGCCTGTTTGGCAGCATGCCAATATAATTATTTAATAATAAATAAAGTATCAATTAAGATTCCAACCCTTCAGTTCTCTTATACAATGTAATTTTACATATGTACATGAAACATTTTTCTTTTTAAACTGGAGAGAAATACTGGCACTTCCGTCATTAACTTAAGCAGCTGCTCTTTTTAGCATATTACCTCAATGTTTTCACGGTCTGTCCAGTTGGCCCCAGGGTCTCTACCATCTCTCAATAATAGGTTTGTTCACTCTACAGACACTTTCAATTCACAACTCTATTCCAATTTTTTTTAAACAAAACTGGAAAAGAAACTACTGATGGACCTACCTAGTACAAAGCTTTTATTTTTCATTCAAGAGGAATAAAAGTTTTAAAGAAAGAAAAATAATTACCCAGAGCACTTTCCAAAGGATTTTGATGTAAAGTGATTGCTCAGTATGTATATTAAGCTGTGTTTACACATGGTCTGAAGTGGTGAATTTGTTTTCCCTAAAAGGACAAGACTGACATCTAGTGTAGATGAGGGGATTAGCAATGGTTAATAACTTTCTTCTAAAGTCATGTTATTTTCTCTCTCTGGATTGCTGCAATTAAGCTTAGCAAAAACTTGTCATTGGTGTAAATATAAGAATAAGTACCATAATTTAAGGAACTACGATTGCATGTAAGCACAGTGTTATGGGCAATATTAATTCATCTAGAGAACAGAACTTTGTTACAAGCAGGTAAAATCAGAGAAGGAAAGTAGAGCTATCCCAACCTTAAAACCAAGAAATATTGTTAATTATTAATTGCTTATTGTTCTTTGCCTCTTTGCAACATTCCAAATAAAAAACATTCCAGAAAGCATGCTATGGTATTTGTGCTTGAGGTGAACAACTTAGCTATGTGTGTTGCCTGCTGATTTTTTATTTTAATGAAGATCTTCCATACTTGAAAAAGGTTGCCCAAAAATATAGATTCATGAATTGCACACAATAATACTTGATGCTTCATACTGCCTGAGGCCTTTTCCAATTTGCTGAACTACAGAAGTGGGAGGAAAAAGACCAGGGTGCTTCTAACAGAATGAATAATTGAGCCCTGCCAAAATTTCAAAATCATTGGCAAAAGTGAAAGTAGCTTCTCCAGGTACTTGTAGGAATGCAGGTAACTTGCAGGTACCAAGGGAGTTCAATCCTTCTGGTCCTGCTGGATCTCTTGCAACATTCAGTTCCACTGATCATGGTATCCTTCTGGACCACCTGCAAGGGCTGGGATTTGTGAGCACTGCAGTTCTGCTTTTTTCTGAGCTGGCAGTTCCAGTTCCAGTAGGTAGGGGGATGAGAGGTTAGGTGCTTGACCACTTCACTGTGGAGTGCCCTAGGTTCAGCCCTCTACCCTATTCTTTATTGCTTGTTTGTTTATTTTGGTCATAGACCAGCATAAACTAATAACGTAACAGTCACTCTAAAATAGAAGTAAAAATTTAAAAAATCATCTTAATAGAATAAAATTAAGTAAAAATATAATTATTAACATAAAATGACAAAGTGCAGGAATTAAAACCCAGGAGAGGCCTATAAAATTATGATCAATAGTCTGAATGCTATAGATAACTAAGGTAGATAACTATAGATAAAAACATAAGAAGTACTAGGATTTATAAAACACATTATTTACATGAAACAACTGGGGAAGGTCATGTGTCATCTTGAGGTGAAGCATCATCTGAGATGGGATGTAATGGAAATCAAACCTGGTATCTGGATGCTGTGAACAACTGGAACAGGCTTAGGATTCAATAAAATAAGGTTGCTGTTTGTCCAGAAGCCTTCTGGTTCCAGGGAAGTTCCATCTTTACCCCTGTGGTGGGGTACACTGATGATACTCAACTATCTATCTTGACCGCTTGACAACCAAGTGATGATGTCTAGGTCTTGTCCTGGTGCCTAGAGAATGGGGAGGAATAGACTTAAGCTCAGTTCTAGCAAGACAAAGCAGCTGTGAGTATATGGACCATCTGGGCCTGTGAAGCTTTAATCATTAGTTCTGAATGGGGTTGCACTGCCCCAGATGTCCACAATTGTGCATACAGTTAACTAGTGCACAGTTTGGGGGTCTTCCTGGATTTTCTGCTCTTGCTTGAAGAGCAAGCTGTGGCCAATATTCATTTTGGGTGCCAATTGCATCCATTCCTGAGTGGAGAGACCCTTCTCACAGTCACCCAAGCCTTGGTCACCTTGTGTGTAAACTACTGAAATGTGCTCTACATGGCTCTGCCCTTGAAGACAACTCAGAAACTTCAGCTGGAAATGGAATGAAGGTCAAAAAGCCTTCCTGCAACTAGAGAAATTTGATACGCCTGGCATCTTTATGTCAACAGGGGATGGGAAGGACAAAATAGGGAGGGAGGAGGTGTAAGGCCTAAGGAAGCTCACAATCATAGCACAGAATGACAATCAGGGTATATTAGGGCTTAAGGATTATGTGAAACAACTTTCTCAGCACACTCAGCAATTTCCCTATGGATGCTGGCTATATCCTGCATAACACTAAAAGTGACATAGGGAATGGGCATACTGTAGCTTTTGTTCTCTTTTAGTCTGATTATGTACTTTGCTGTATGTAATATCACAGTACAGGGTCTTCAGCGAAATGAGCTGACAAAAATTACCTCAATAGAAGTCAAGATATTCCAAATATCTCATAAGACACTCTTGATAGCTACAGTATATGACTTAGGAGTTGATACTTTGGAATTTCACAAGCTCTTTCAACTGAACAGTTCCAGTCCCCAAAGCGCCAGGCCTAAATTCTTTCTTCCTGAAGATAAACTAAAGAAAGAGGAATGTGTATTCAAGACAAATCAGCAATTTTTGTTATGAAACACAGGATGTCAATAGAAATGTATTTGTGCTGATTTGGAGAAATTATCTTCTTATTAAGACAAAAACAAAACCTGTGTAGACACATTCTTGCACAAGATGTTGCAGTTTACATCAGATTCCCAGGATTGTATCCAGTGTATTCCATTTGCCAACCAAATGAAAACTACTGCAAGTCTTCACTCTACATTTCCCCAGATTGGCTCCAGGACTTTGGGGATCTTCCTGAGTACATTTGTGCTGTGTCTGAGAATGTAAAAGAAATACCATGTTGTGGGACGTGGTGGCTCAGCGGGTTAAACCGCTGAGCTGTAGATTGCCGATTGGAAGGTCAGCAGTTCGAACCCCCGCGCAACGAGGTGAGCTCTCGTTGCTAGTCCCAGCTCCTGTCAACCCAACAGTTCGAAAGCTTAGCAAGTAGATAAATGGGTACCACCTTAAGTGGGTAAATTTGCTGGCGTCCTGTCGGGGGTCGGCCACCAAACGGAAAAAGATTTCATGAATGGCGGCGGCGGCAGAAGCCGAAGCAGCAACATCCAGGACGTCAGCAGCCGGCTCCGACGCAAGGCATTGTGGGACATGTAGTCCTGTAGCCACGGAAGAGTCGGTTCCCTTACCCCTTCCCTTAAGCGCGCGGTTTAAAAATGTATACTGTATAATGAAATGTAATTTACTATGTATGTAAGCCGCCTAGAGTCCTTCGTTAGGGAGGGGATAGGCGGGGTATAAATACAATAATAAATAAAAAAATAAAAAAATAAAATACCGTATGTCACAATGTATTTTGTGTAGAAATAGTGAACGGCCAAAATGAATGCTGATAGCAGCAATAAATGGAGTCTGCTGCCATCCATTGTTCACAGCTAAAAAGTTCATAAAGATTAGAGTGCATTCAAACAAGTTCCATAAAATCCAGACTTAATTAAATTAATTAAATTATTAATTTAAATTAATAAATTATTAATTTAAATTAATAAATTATTAATTTATTAAATTAAATTAATTAGATTATTAATTTAAATTAATAATTTATTAATTTATTAGATTAAATTAACTAAATTATTCAAATAGTGTAACTTAATTTAATTAAGTTACGCTATTTGAATGGACTACAGAGATACGTTATAGTCCAATAAACCAGATAATTCAAATAAATCTTATAATGACATTTCCTTAGATTTTTATTTATTTTATTTTGGGGGTAAAAAAAACCTCCTTTGCAATGAGTTAATAATAATTCTACAAACTCCTTTGCAGTATGTTAATAAATAACTTGTATTTCTATAGATGATATGAATGGTACACCTTCCTGTAATCTGGTGACATGGGTGGTATAGAAATACTATCAATAAACAAATACATTCTTAACAGTCCATGGAATTTAAATTCAGAACTCATTGAAAACTGTTTGAAAGCATGTGTAAATCATTATCTGCTTCAAGTAACTCTGGAAAAAAAACCAGTGTTTACCATATTGTCTGAAGAACCTCTATGGAATAATGAACCATTCCTACCTATTCTAGATTTACAGGTGTTATGAAGCCTTGGGACATTCATGGAATACACAAAGGTTTCAAAGCTTCCCATCTAAGAACATGCCTGGCCTGATCGTTTGCTTTGCTCCATTTATTTTTCCATTATGTGGGAAGGTCAGTGTAGAGATGAAAAATGCAAGCATTGTGCTTTAAGTTTATTTTCCCATTGCTACCACTGCCCATTTTAAATGTGCCCAGCAAAACAGAGAACAGAGGCCCATGACTACCACTTTTCTCTTTAAAAAAAAATTAAAAGAGACATGGTTCTTGGATTTGATGACATTTAATGTCTTGACTTCTGGAATCTAAGTGCAACCCATCTATTTTTCTTCTTAAAGAAACAGAGAAATGATACTTACAGACATCTATAGGGGCAAATCAGGAAATGTGCATTGTGATGCAAACTCACAATATCAGGATCAGGGCTTTCCAAAGTGCCGCCGCTGGCGACACATCCGGCAGCGGCGGCAACACGCGCGCGCACGGCGGCGGCGGGGGGGCGTGCGGTGGCGCGCACGGCGGCGGCGCGGGGGGGCGTGCGGCGGTGCGGGGGGCGTGCGGCGGCGCGGGGGGCGCGTGACGGCGTGCGCGTGCATGGCAGCCACCGTGCACGTGTGCGCCGCCGCTTCCGGGTGGTGTGGCGACACACCACGCTGTGTGTGGCGACACACTTTTGTGTCGCGACACACAGTTTGGAAAGCTCTGATCAGGATGAAAGGATTACAATACTTTACAATTACACTACAATATCAGGATGAAAGGATAGAAACGAAAGAAAAGGGTGCAAGAAAGCAAAGAAGAAAGAGAAAAGAAAAGAAAACCTAAGAAAGCACCTTCCCACCCTCATCACGACAAGTATAAACAATTTCACTATCTCTTTACCTCCTCTTAATTAACAGATATAAAGCTCTTCATCTCATAACTCATCTCTTAACTATGGGTAAATCCATTAAGTAATGTCTTCTCCAATCCAGATGTCAGCAAAAAGTCCAAACAGAGCCTTGACCCCTCTCTCTTCTCTGTCTAAAATGTGAACATTAATGTCCTCAAATGAGTGTCCTTTTCCTTTAAATGAAGATAAACTGCTGACTCTGGTCCTGTGGTGTTACTTCTCCTGTGTTGGGCCATCCTCCTGTACAAAAGTTGTTTGGTTTCTCCAATGTAGAGTTCAGAGCACTCCTCACTGCACTGGATTGCATAAACTACATTTGAGGACATTAATGTTCACATTTTAGACAGAGAAGATAGGTGGTTTGAGAGAGGGGTCAAGGAATCCATTTATGCCAACTTGGAAAATCCTTCCTTGAATAGAGGTGGGGGCCTCAGGCACAATCTTTCTCCCATCTTTCTCCCGGCTCTGTCTTCTGTGCCTAGGAAGATTAAGACCATTTCACAAGCTCAACAGCAGCATGGTGATCTTAACGATCCTCCTTTAGATGATAAAAGGACTTAAAATAACATCTCAATATAACCATGACCTAGCCCCAGGTGTAAGGTCACACAGCTACCTAGAAACATATTTAGGATTCCCTTACCAACTTTGCTCAGACTGAAGAAGCTCCTTGGATAAGGAGCGAAACGTTTCCACTGAGAAAATAGAAATCCAGTTGACATGATTCAAGCTACAGACATTCCTGTGGGAAGCTGTCTTTGTTATTACTTTCCACTATGCTGATTGGCTTACTTCCGTAGATAATAAGTCAGATAGATACTTTCACTGAAAAACAAGTCTCACCTTTTGAATGGAGTTTATTTTACTGAGTCACTAGAGGGCACCATAATCTACTGTGGTGAGACATGGAAGAAATTAAACTGATTTTTGATGAATTCTATCTTAAAGTCACTCAATGTTTGGACCATCTCTCAGAAGTTGTGGAAATTAAAGGGTGCCAACAGTTGGAGAAAACTGAAAATGCTGTGAAATACCCAGAGTATAAAGTCGTCTTTTTAAAGAAGAAGATGGGGATTAGGGATTTGGAGTTAAAAAGAGAACTGGAAAAGATTGAATTGTTGAAATGTGAAGGAAAGAGATAATTGGACTTAAAAAGAGAAGTGGGAAAGGCTGTACTGTTGAAATATGAAGAAAAAGAATTTGGCTCAAAATATTGGAAGGTCCCAGAGGAAAATTTGGACTTTTTAAGGCATGAGGAAGATAAGATGGAGGTGCAAAGGGGGAAAGTTATCTGCATAATGTTGAGATATGTAAATGCTTTGGTTTATTTTGAGGTGGGATAAATTTTAAATATTTTTGTCAGGATGGCTTTTTAGGGGTTAAGATCAATGTTTTTGTTTTCTGGATGCTATTCTTATTTTTGGTAAAAGTATATTAATAAAGTTCCTTTTCTTTTATATGTGTTAGTAATAAGATATAGTCAGGTTACTTTTTGTTAGTTATTGCTGGCAGAGAGGATTAAAAATGATAGGAAGGAGGGATAATATTTAGTTATTTGTCTTTGGTGAAAAACTGTATCTGAGGGTTTCTTCTTTATGTTTTTAAGTGGGGGGAAATTGTCTTAAATTGGAATGTTATATTGCAAGTTGAAATGGACTATAGAAATAATGTTTACCATAGTTAAAATTAGAGTAAGAGATTGATATTTTTTTACATATACAGTATTTTTGCTGTAGAAAGTCGAAGTCACTCCTTATGTATTCTTTTTTATTTATTTCTACACCTTTTTAGTTTTTCTTCTTTCTTTTAGTTTTCTTTTTTTTCATCTTTTTATCTTTTATCCATATGTTGAAAATATAATCAAGTTTTTTTTTTTAAAAAAAAACAACCCTCAGCATTCCACATCTCAACTCTTAACTATAAGCAAATCCACCTTTAGAAGGCATAAAGTGGTCCCAGTATCTTAGTATGAACAAAAGACTGAAATTTAACATGACAAAGAGGGATCATTTCTCCTTTAAAGAGAACAAGCTCACAAAAATTCCTTACTTTAAGTGAAAGGACAGTTAGATACAAAGCCAATTTAATGCTGTCAGATTAAGATACATAAAGTAACTGTAGGGAAAAAGGCTTAAACACCATATTAACTGTAAGCAAATCCAATACACAACAGTTTTCCAGTCCAGATGTCAGCAAATCCAAAAAGAACCACCCAAAATAACATGTTCCATTTTTACCCTGATCAAATAAACCAAATTTGTGTTCCTTCTTTTTACATAAAACAATTTTGCTCTTTAATCCATTCAGATGATTGTTGATCCTTGTTTTGAATTTCTTCAATACTTTAACAGCCTCTTTTGTAAGTCCAGCAACAAGAAAATTATGCCAATTGCTCTCTGGGATTGTCATTTTTAATCTCCTCCTTAATTTTTAAAGCCTCATCCAAATTTTTTTATGTCTAATGACAATTTCTTGTTCAAATTCTTATTCATGTTGTTCTTGGATAAACTTTGTTGAATAGCTTTTTCTGTAACATCTTCTTCTAGGAACAGACTGTCCCCAAGGAGACACAACACAGCTGACATTATTGATTCAAAGTCCCGATGCAGTTCTTCAAAAATATCTCTGAATGCCATTATAAGTTGCTCGTCTTATAATGTCTCCAATATGAAACTCTCCTGAAAAGTTTGAAATATTTATATTGGAAAGTATATCCAGGAAAAACAATTTGACGTGGCCTATTGTAAAGCAAGTCATAGGATATTTTTATGAAAGGGAGGATACAAACAGAATGACTAATAAAATAAACTATAGATAAAGAGTTAAACTGCATGTTATTCATAGCACTTTATCACAGTGGGGCTCTTCCCTCACCCCCCTTATAAATTTTAAGACGAGCTGCTAGGTTTCAGTTATTTAAATTTAAGTATAAACTGCAGTTTGGGCCTAAGAAAACTGATTTATTCATTGTCCATAGAGAAATCAAAAACAGCAGTCAGAAAATAGGCAAGCAGCCTTTTGAGAAAAAATATCTAGCTTGTTAGACATGTCAGAATTAATGACAATTTTAAGTCAAAAAGAAGTATTAAATCTACATATTTTCCAAGAAGGGTTGACATTATGATAAGTGGTCAGAATGTACTTTCTTCATTTTTTAAAAAACTCGAACTCATTTCACCTATAGGATGTGTAATATTAAGTATGTTTTAGCTAAAAGCTAAATGTAGGTGCCTTGAAAATGTACATGCCATAAAGTCTACTTCTACCTGATATGCATCAGTCTAAAATACCAATGCAGAAAGCTTTGGCATAGTTTTATGTTGAGAAAAAATAAAGAAAAATTCACAGATGCAGTCTTTCAGAAAAGAATTTTACATTTGGAAAGCTAGAGGAAGAAAGGGAAGGAAGGAAGGAGAATCCTCTGTAGTCTACAGCATATTTAAGAATGATTTATTTGTCCATTTTAGCATGAGTAACTGTATATGATTGTTTTCAATACTTTGGAAAGGTTAATTATTCTGGATGGACATTCTTAATAGTCTTAATTTCCCCCCCTTTCTATTAATACTGTGCAGAACCTCATAAACCATATTGTATGGCAACAAAGATTTTGTTGTTCAGAGCTGGCTGTAATCTAATATCCTGTAGCTAATAATAAATGTAAACATTTTGTCAGATGTGTACACAGTATTTTAATTGAGTTCCAGACGATATTCAATATTGAGTTCCTTTGGTTGGACCCCACCCCCCATGTATTTATGAATGTACATGTCTATACATATGCATAAACACACACATGCATATTTACATGGTGCATATTATGAAATATTTGCTACGTAATCAATTAGGAATTTATTAAAATTAAGTTGGAGAGTTGAAGGGCGGTGCAACCTACAGGCAGCCCATCTCTGTTCTAATACAGGAAATTGATCAGGGTCAAGGTAGTTTCAGCACTGAACACCTGAGTCAAGACTGATATGGATTCAGAAAATCTGTTCTATCCAAGTCCATCTGAAACTGAAGCGACATTGCCTATTTCATCTGCTTACTATTAAAAAAAGTGTAATGAGCATTTTGTCCAGAAAGCTGCAATTCAGTAGGGCTGTGAAACCTTCAGAAATGATTTGGATGAAGTGCTTCAGCCCTTGGATGAGCACAGCACCTTTCTGCTATCCATTAAAACACCTTTTTTTTAGGTTTCCATATGTTCTCAAAAAGGATGTGGCTGCTTTAAGAAGTCTATTTATTAAAGTCAATGAACCTTTAAAGCAATTGCACCTTTGGTTCTGGCTTGCATGGAAGTCTAAAAAAGATGGCAACTTGGATGAATAACAGGGAAATGCAGTAATTGTACTTGCACAAGATCCAAAGCATTTCTTCCAAGTCATATCTGAAACATACAGAACCCTGTATATCACTGCATTTTTGAAGACCACTCATATCGCCCAATCCCTGGATTCATGGGCACAAATCCAGGGGCCCAGTGGGTGGAGCCACCCTCCACTTGTGAGAACATTATCAAAATACTGTCAGAGCTGTCTATACAAAGAATAAAAAGGCATAAATGTGTTTGAATTATAAGATTTAAGTGGCTGTTACTTATGGGATGGATGATGTCACTGCTGGCCTAGAGAGAAAAGCAAAGTTTCTATAATTCAGTGCAAAAACATTGTATGTAACTTGTCTAGACTGTACTATATGATGTAGTTAATACCAAACTCAGCCAGCTGCCATTTTCATGGAACATTTTCACAGTGCTTGACAGAGGAAATTTGCATAGTAACATGGTAAAAGTTTGTAAAAGTTATGGTGCTGAAGGGAAACCTTGTTTCAGAGATGCTATTTTCAATGAGCTCTCCAGAGCAAAAGAAAAGAAAAATAAGAAAAAATGAAAAAGTCATTTGTTGCCATGGAGAGACAGACACAGATGTTTAAATATTTTAATGAATGGGCATATAATCTAAATCAGGGGTCCCCAAACTGTGGGCCGCAGCCTGTTAGGAAGTGGGCAGCACAGCAGGTGAGCGGTGGTGGTCTGTGTGATTGGCTCCCTCCTGCAAACCCCACCCTCTGGTCCACACGATTGGCTCCCGCCTGCAAACCCCGCCCCCACGGTCCATGGAAAAATTGTCTTCCAAGACCGGTCCCTGGTGCCAAAAAGGTTGGGTACCCCTGATCTAAATTATTGTATACCTAGCCAAGCAAGTTAAAATGTATTTACAAAGATGATTCTAGCACAAAAATGACTCCCTGGCTATTCCATATTTTTCTTGTTCATTAACAGATTTGGGGTGGGGGGTGTTTAAACAAAAAGATGGAAGAATTGATAGAAGACCAATTTTAATCTAAGTGCTGCCAAAGCAGGAGGTTATTGTTTTCCTCCTACAAGATCAAACTTCAGCCATTTCCAAATTGATAGCAGCACCTTGTAGAAGTTACCTGGTGAATCCCTTACACTACTGATTGTTTCAGGCTTTTCTGTACACAGTTATTGTTGCTTTATATTTGAGATACTGTAGTATTGTTAAGTTTTTAAACCTTGGTCTCAAATGGTAAATAAAACCACAATGGGAAAATACAGGAGTGGGAAAAAGGCATCTGGATCCTCCCTCCTTATTTTGAGACAGGGAAATTGCACATAAAACCCTTGTCTGAAAACCCTCAAGAGTCCAAGTCCCAAGATTACTTCCTCTTAATTCTGGGAAATAAAAGAACATTTCATCATTTTCATCATTCTATTTTCCCAGGAAAATTCATATTCCTACTTTTCTTTGCAAGGTGCTTCAATTTACACAACAGAATATAGCAAGGAAATAAGTTGTTCAAAATCCTTTTCACTTATTTTGCAGTTATTTATTATACCACAGAAAATAATAGAGAAGTTAAAAAATGCCACATAAATGAATTGTCACAGATGCTGACAATTCACATTCCACTTTATCTACAAAAAATGAATCTGCGTATTTGGGAAACCTGAATACAGAAAGCATGTATTTATGATATTTGTGGGGAAAAAACATATATTGCTGATAATTCCAATGTGCACATTGGGGTAATTTATATTAAAATGAATAGCACACAGTGGGAAATTTTTCATTTAAAAAGAAAAATTGGGAAAATTCATGTGAAAAACTTCCATTGATGAACTGTACATTGAAAACCACATATATTAATAGTTGAGTACAAAAAGTCCATATGTCTGAGAATGCTATGACAAATGAAAACATGTTTGTTATATTAATGCCCAGGTAATGTTTGATAGTACCTACTGTATGTTAGAATGATGCCTAATAAAAATGTTAACAGGCTTAAGTATGAGGGAACAATTAGTATCTCTGCTGCTTTTTAGTCCTCTTCAGTCAGCCATTTAATTCATTTTTATTTTTGGTTTACCCAGCACTGTTTATTAGAGCATTACCTATAGCCATGGGTGTCCATGGGGGGTGGGGGGTGGAGGTCAAAATCAGTAGGTGTGGCATCATGATCAAAGCTCGGTCTGTTTGTAGATGCATGTTGTTGCCATATATACAAAAGAAACAGGGCTTCCATTACCCTGTTTTTTTTAATGAAGAACATTCTGAATACTGATTTGATTCAAAGAATTATGATAAAATATAACCTAACCGTGGATGAGGATCTATTTCACAGTAATCTTAGTACTGAGGCAGAGCTGACATGGTGAAAGGCCTTTTTATGAGTGCAGAACATTTTTGTGATAACTTTAATTACAGTTACACCACAAAGCCACCAGTCTTTTCTTTTCTTAAATGGGGGGGGGGGCAGATACTCAGATGCACATATTAAAGCTACTAGCAATCAAAATGCTGTTATACATAGCAACAGATGGTGTGGTTGTTAACATTCCTAATATGAATAGTCTTTCCATGTATTTTTTTAAATATGCAAGTGTCCTCCAGAATACAAAGTTCCTTCTTCAGTTGAAAATTATGACCAAAAGAGGACCTCTCTTTTTCTTTCCAAGTGCTACCTCTGTATTTAACTGTAAAACTTCCGTACTTCCAGAATGTGCAGATCAGGCTGCTACTGCATTATGAAGGGCTGGAGGGCTTCACATTTTAGACCCTCTGAATGTAACTGTCCTGTTAACTAAACTATGTTCATGATAAACATTTGACAAATCTCCTACAAATTGTGTAACATTAAACCAAGAAAGGACAGCATAACTAAGTAGAAAATAGTTAATATTCAGGAATGACTCCGTTTTGCATAGACTGAAGAGAATTAGATACCTTTTGATAATGGGTAGTTTGAAGGATTTTTATTCAATTTGGGTAATAATGCATTAATACATTTCTCAACAATTTTTTCAAGCCTTTCAGCAATAACACAAAAACCTCACAGCACAGAGTTCTTGATAGAGGAAACACTCTCAAGAAAACGACTGCCATGGCAACCCTAATGTAAACTCGTTAAATAAACAGACACAATTCATGACACAAATATCCTACATTCAGAACTATAAAATTATTGCTAACATGTGTTTGACTTTGGAAGACATCTACTTGAACACACAGCCTGGATTTCCCCTATCAAAATTGTATATCCAAATCAGCTAACATAATTCGATCTCAATAGAACTCTGCCAAATGTTTAAGAAGTTTGTTGAAGCAAAAGGTATATACATTTTTTTTTCTTTTGTATGTTCACAGTTATTCTTTCCTAACTTGCTTCTGCTTCAGTGCCCTGTGTGCTTAAAGAACTTAAAGAACTTCATGGGTTTGACCATATAGCAAAGACATACCAAGCTGGGTAATTTGCATTACCACAAATGAGCACTGGAATAGCAAATTGCTCTTGTCCCAACATACATCCTCTGCTATTCTGTACTTATAATATGCAATAAAGCTCAACTTGACCATTCAAGTCATGTGAAAAAGAAAGTACACCTTCTTCTATGGTTTTATGTATCAGGACATAATAAAAATCATCTGGTCCTTAGCAGGTCTTAAAATTGGGTAAATACAACCTCAGATGAACAACACATGACATATTACACCATGTCATTAGTTATTTTACAAAAATAAAGCCAAAATGGAGAAGCCATGTGTGAAAAAATAAGTACACCTTATGATTCAATAGCTTGTAGAACCACCTTTAGCAGCAATAACTTGAAGTAATTGTTTTCTGTATGACTTTATCAGTCTCTCACATCGTTGTAGAGGAATTTTGACCCACTCTTCTTTACAACATTGTTTTAGTTCATTGAGGTTTGTGGGCATTTGTTTATGCACAGCTCTCTTAAGGTCCCACCACAGCATTTCAATCGGGTTGAGGTCTGGATTTTGACTGGGCCATTGCAACACCTTGATTCTTTTCTTTTTCAGCCATTCTGTTGTAGATTTGCTGGTGTGCTTGGGATCATTGTCCTGTTGCATGACCCAATTTCAGCCAAGCTTTAGCTGTCGGACAGATGGCCTCACATTTGACTCTAGAATACTTTGGTATACAGAGGAGCTCATGGTCGACTCAATGACTGCAAGGTGCCCAGGGCCTGTGGCTGCAAAACAAGCCCAAATCATCACCCCTCCACCACCGTGCTTGACAGTTGGTATGAGATGTTTGTGTTGATATGCTGTGTTTGGTTTTTGCAAACATGGCGCTGTGCAATATGGCCAAACATCTCCACTTTGGTCTCATCTGTCCAAAGGACATTGTTCCAGAAGTCCTGTGATTTGTTCAGATGCAACTTTGCAAACTTAAGCTGTGCTGCCCTGTTCTTTTTAGAGAGAAGAGGCTTTCACCTGGCAACCCTCCAAACAAACCATACTTGTACAGTCTTTTTCTAATTGTACTGTTATGAACTTTAACATTTAACATGCTAACTGAGGTCTGTAGAATCTGAGACGTAACTCTTGGATTTTTTTGCAAATTCTCTAAGCATTGCACGGTCTGACCTTGGGGTGAATTTGCTGGGATGTCCACTCCTGGGAAGATTGGCAACTGTCTTGAATGTTTTCCACTTGTGAATAATCTGCCTCACTGTAGAATGATGGACTTTACATTTTTTTGGAAATGGCCTTGTAACCCTTTCCAGATTGATGGGCAGCAACAATTGCTTCTCTAAGATCATTGCTGATGTCTTTACTCTTTGGCATTGTGTTAACACACACCTCAATGCTCAAGACCAGCAAACTCCTAAAACTTCAGCTTTTATAGAGGTGGTCACACTTGCTGATGATCAATTAATCAAGGGCATTTGATTAGCAGCACCTGGCTGCTACTTAGCCTCTTCATACCTATGGAAGCAGTCAGGGTATACTTAGTTATTCACACATGGCTTCTCCATTTTGGCTTTATTTTTGTAAAATAACTAATGACACGGTGTAATATGTCATGTGTTGTTGTTCATCTGAGGTTGTATTTACCTAATTTTAAGACCTGCTAAGGACCAGATGATTTTTATTATGTCCTGATATGTAAAACCATTGAACTCAAAGAGGGTGTACTTTCTTTTTCACATGAGTGATTGCTTCTTCAAGCTTCAATAATCTACTCTTCCTAAGAGAAAACATTGGTTGTGTTCATATAACATGCTTGCACATGGTTAGTTTAACCATTGTTTACTCCATTTTCTGAGTAATACAATGAATGTAATGAATTTTAAGGGATACAGTGAATCATGAATTAATCATACACCCTGGGTTTGAACAATGCACTAAATTAAAGTGTCTTTGTCTAGTTTTGGGTTATGTGCATTATACAATGCACCCATAATTCTCCAGTTAACACTTGTCAGCCATCTCCTAAATAAAGACACTGTAAATTTTTTGTCATTTGCTAAATGAAACAGCTGTTAAATAGAAGCAATGAGACCTACACATGCTTAGTTTTATTTTATTATTGTTTTTTTTAAAAAATTATTAATGCCAGTGTATTTATCCTGGTAAGGAAATAAAAACTAAACAAAATAGCAACCAACATCAAATGATATCAAAATAGTTCTTTAATGGAACATAAACATTTCTATTAGCTCTTGATTTTTTATTACAGTCCTGTTTATGAAAGCTTTAAAGAAGTTGCTACACTCAGTTGAGATTGTGGTAGAACTTGGCACATGAAATACCATTTACCTGTCCATACATACACAACACTTCTCACTCATATTCATTCATACTAACTTACATGATGCATATACATTGTGACTAAATCCACGTATGGCCTAAAGCACATACAATAAAACTTCTAAAAGTAACATATTCTACATTGGTAACAAGTCTGCTGTGCTGTATTTACAACTGATGATCTTGGTCTGTGGATGGCAATTTGCTTAAGGATCATATTTGTGAACATACATTTAAAATGTTCAAGTTGTCATTAACTTTATCAAATCAGATATATATCTACAAGAAGATCTGTATGATCATGTACAAATATACTAAGGCAATTGTAGTTTGTTCCACAGAGTTTGTGCTGCCACTGAAATAATTCTTTTTCATGCCTAGAAAGTTGTCCCTTTTAACATGCAACGAGGCATAATGAGTCATTTCTGATCAGCAGGTTATCGGCTCAAAAATCTAGTATCTTGGGATATAGGGATTTCTTTTAAAGTTCATGGAATAGCACCATAGAAATAATCTTTGCCACCACAAAAGGAAAAAAAATCTCTTTTTTTCAATTGCTTGGGAAACCTAGTTTTTTGGAAACCACTCTTTTTTCATTGTGATTGGTTTAAAATAATAATTAGTTCATTCACAAACATTTCCAAGGAAATGCAGATTAACAGTTCATTTTTACCACTGAAATTAAATTCATGATTGATGTTTTGGCTTACTCTGGTCCTGATTCCTTTCGTTGCTCACTGGGAAAAGGTCTGCCATAGGTTGGCAAAAGACCAATTCTGATTTGGTTCTTAGTCTAATGTGAGAGCTCAGCATACTACAGTATTTCAGCAGTAATACACTTAATATACTCAGTCACTGACAATATCCAAAGTCTGAATGTATTCATAGTTACCATGAATGTAAAATGATCCATTCTATTATGTTATTGTAACCAAAACTGTCCACAGATTTAATGATTTTGCAGATACAGTTTTCCAGTTTTTATATTAATATGTGGAGTGATGGAAAAATTCAGATTTCCTCTTCTCCTGATTTTCTTTGTACATTTTAAATCTTGGATATGCCACCAATGCAATTAGAATAAGGAAAATACAAAGACAACATTTCAAGTGCATGACCTGTAGAAGGTGAGCTTTTCTCCACTCCTGGATTCAAGTCACTTGTCAAAAAGTTACAGTCAGCAGGATCTTTTCCTGTTGTTGAAGATGGAAACAACCATGACATTTGTCAAGCTGTGAACAAAGCTCTTACAGTCTCCTTGGAAACATGCAATGTCTTTCACCAGCTTTGCAAAGACAACCATGAATGGAGACCATATGTCGTCACCATAATGTCTGTTCCTCTACAGAAGAGGAGTACATTTAACAGTGAGATGTTTCAGTTTTCCTTCAGTTTGAACTCATGGGCTAAAAATCTTTGCTTTTTACTAATATTGTCAGTATTTTTTAAAGAACCCCTCCACCCCTTCAAAACAGTCATTCTCTGTCTCATTTTATGGCTTAAGGGGTCTTGCGTTATTTTTTGGTGTGAACATTATCTTGATATTTTATACTTTTGTATCGTATATGAAAGCCTTTTTTGTTAATTGTATCATCTGTATGAAAATGGAGTAAAATAGAATCACCTGCTGAATAAATTTCTTCTGGGGGCTGCAGGAGGAAGAAGAAAAGAGAGAGGCTTACCACAGCTATCTTAGAAACAACAACAATCAATCATTCAGACTGTAGCAATTAACAGTGTTGTTTTATCTGAAATAATATGTATTTATTCTTAATAAAATACACCATGACAGTTTATATTTCTTCTGCTATCGCCAGTGAACAAAATACTACTGTTTGTATTATATTTAATTTTAAAGTTGAAATGACACATGTGGCCATATGCTGTACCTTTTTTCTCCATTTTTATTTAAAGCCAAGGAAGTCTGAAGCACATGTGAAAAAAAAGGGGTAAGAACTGGCTTAAGCCTTTCCCTTCATGTTACTTTTTTCC
Organism: Charina bottae; assembly: GCA_023362775.1. Classification (NCBI taxonomy): domain Eukaryota; kingdom Metazoa; phylum Chordata; class Lepidosauria; order Squamata; family Charinaidae; genus Charina; species Charina bottae. The sequence goes on from JALMGJ010000008.1 coordinate 29,655, forward strand.
ACTCAAAACTACCCTGCCTAGACTCCACATTTCCCCTGCTCTGTGGACAAAGAAAACTGAAAAAGCACCAGAAGAATTCTTTCTCCACTTTTCCATCTTCAGCTTAAAGACAACTTTGCCTAAGTGGTGTTTGAACTAGAAATAACAAAAGAAACTATGAAATTGTTGTGTTTGTCTTAGGACATTCTGTGCCTGTCTACACAAAGAAAAATCATTATCTTTTAACAATTTTTTATTCAATAATATTAATATACAGAGATGAAACTCTTTTCTTTTTGTACCCTGAGCCTTTTTAAAACAAGAGTCTGATAGTTTAAAGAGGCACTTGTTGAGATGGGTGGCTATAGAAATTAAATAAATACACAAAATAAAAAAAATGCTCTGTTCATTTAGGGCTGCCAATAAATAATACATTATATTATTTTGTGGGGGTTAAGGATTGCATTTGGCTTTTGTATGGTATGCCAGGGGCTACACTCCAAAAGACTGGTGAAGCAAAAAGGAGAAGGATAAAAATTGCTATTATTTAAATGTAATTAAATTTATATTTGCTTATTTAAACATAGATCTTTTAAATCTATTTCAGCAAATCATCAAGAATTGGCCAGGAATATGATCCAGAGATGTTACTTTATTTGTCCAAAATTGCACTATATAAATTATAACTCTTCTATGTTGTGTTAGTGGATTGTAAGCAAATTGGTACATATTATCATCTGTGATGGCAATACTCAATTAGACAGTCCTTTTGATTGAAAGGTGAAGAAATCACCCAACAATCTTTCACAATGAATTAATCTCACTGTTCATTAACTAAGCTAAGATATACAAATATAAGCAGCTTAAGAAATCGATTCAAATCCTGTTGTTACCTGCCAGATTTTTTATAACAAAGTACTGTAAAAACTAAAATAGGTATTTCATTAGATTAGTGGTATTTAGACATAGGTGAAAAATTAACATACTCAGAGCTTTATAAAGCCCTATATTAATGAATAAATTAATTTTGATGTGCTCAGCTTATATTAGCAATATCATTAAAACGTTTTTCCCAATTGTTTACCTTGTCTGGACAAATATCTTTTTGGATAGAAATAGTGAATACTGATATTTAAAATTTTCGTATTTCTCCTTTGGAATCCATGCAATCTCTTTTTCTCTAAATTTTCTCTCTCTTTGTTTTTTCCTTTTTCATCTGCTTGCTTTTTTTAACAATGTTTTGATTTTTCTAGTTTTTGTTGTGATGCTTTGATCAACAAACTCTATTGAATAAAGCTAATCTGAAGGGCTCTGAGAGCTGCATGCAAGAGATTGGAGAGCCTCATGTGATTTGCGGCCTGAAGTTGTGCACCCCTTTGTTAATGATTATGATCACTTGCTTTAGAAGTTACAGCGAGACTGTTCCATTTGAATTAAACTAACTTTTATCACAAGTTAAAGGTCCCAGTGAAATGGAAATATAGAAATACTACTTTGTAATGCTTTCAAAGAGATTGACTGTAATGGTGTCTGTAAAGTTTTCACATGAAAACTTCAATTTTTCTTTAGTACTAATTTCAACCAAAAAAAATGTAGGAATGATTCTATATTAAATGAAAAAGGTAGTTACCACTATTGTTTTACTTTCTGTTTTCAGGCAGCATCTCTGAAATCATTTTAAACAAAAATAGAATGAATTCCTAAAATTTTGATTCTTCTGTACTGCTCCTTTACATATTGTTTCTGTCTAACCACTTCTCAATAACAAAATCAGCCTTGTCAAAAACAAACCATTTGATTCTGTTAGCTTTAAGTAACAAATACTTCGACTGCAAAAAGCTAAAATACTGGCTACAATCCAGCAAGCTACTTTAACTGAACTTTTCTGAGCACAAGTTGCAGGAATTGAATTTTCTTTTCCCAGACAATCCTTCCACTGCACTGAAGCTTCCTTTATTCTCCGAGGGATTTTTGTTTGATGAACTGTGTGGGCATGGAGGTCTGCTAGAGAAAAATGGAAAGCAACAGAAGGATGCTAGTGCATAGACATCTCCATTACACATTTCCATTTACTGTTCTGATATTTTATGGAGAAATTTGATAATTGCAAAACTTAAAAGTGACCTACCCCTGATCCACAAAACCGGCCAATCCTCAGAGCAGATGTATCATGACCATCAAAGATTTCTAAATAGTCATAGCCACAGTCTGCTTCTTCTTCCACCTCAAAAGTCTGAAAAGTTAACTCTATTCGATAGCCATGGTCTGACACCAGTAACCATTCGCAGTCTGCTTGAACTGGATAATTATTATCACCAAACTGAGCATGAGAGTAAAGATCTCTTGTCTTGCTTTCAGCTCGCAGGCGACCACCACACTCTGTGCAAGGTGGGGAAAGAAAAAGATGCGCACTTTAGTCTAGTTTTGAAAGGGATCAGATTTATTTTCTACCATGATTGAGAAGTACCACAAACAAAAGAAAAACCACTAGATGTCAGTATAAACAAAGAAATAGAGATCACTAGACATTATCTGATTGCAGCAGGAAGAAACCCTAATTGTTGGCAGGGGCTTTTTTATGAAAGACTTTTGATTCTCTGTGATCACCCAGACCTATATCCCAGCTTGATTTAAAATATATTCTGCAGCAAGACAATCAGATTTTGTTTTCCCAGAAATAACAAAATGGATTATTAAAATGTCTTCTATGGTATTAAGAATATATATTTAAAATGTATTCTGTTTTCTGCACAAGGAACCTAATTAAACTTTCACCCATAACAATGTTAAACATGCATCCACTGAAGTCAGCAGGAATTATTCTCACACCTGTTGAATGGGTTGCTTGGAAGCCTTTTCTTTGAACTGATGCATCAGAGACAAATCGAATGAACATTTTATTTCCCGTAGCAATAAGAGGATCTGGTATCTTATTTCCACATAAACGCCCCAGAATTGGGAATTTTTCATTTTCTCCATCAAACACCTCCAGATGGTCATAAGCACATTCCTGATGTTGTTCAATTTCAAACTCAATAAAAACCTGAAAAAATAGCAAAATATTAATCCAGAACTTACAGTAAATGTGTCCTGAGTACAGTTATGCTATAGTCTTGCTGATCAGAATCATTCTAAACATTAAAAGACAGGGTGGTATTGGAAGGAGCAAAACAATGAAATAATGGAGATTACTTCAGCCCTTGTGTAGATATATTTATGAGAACTTTGGAGATTTATTGTACAATTTCTTATGCATTGGATCTGATCAGCAAAAATACTGGAAAGACTGTACTCTTAATAGGTTTCTGAGTTAGCAATCATGATTCACACTAAAAATATTAAGATATTCCTATTAACTATCCATGAAAGAAGCAAGAAAATCTGGAATATAGATGTCTAATACTTCTCAATTCTTTCAACTTTATAGGATGTTTCATGTTTTTTAGATAACTGGAAGCACACAAGAATGGCAAAGGAAAGTTTCTGAAACATGTTATAATTTTAAGACTACAGTTTAGTGCTTTTAAAAATGCATTCAATTAAGTGGCCACAACTAAAACAAAAATATTTTCGTGTTTTGGTTGGCTTTGTAAATATTCAATTTTTTAAAAGAAGGAAATTTACATAAAACTAAATATTCAAAGATTTCTTTCCTTTTCATCCCTATACATTGTTTTCCCTTGTTCAATATAAGTAATTTTCAAGCCTCCTTCAGCAGTTAATAAAAAGCATGGATAATAGAATTCCTTCTGATTTTCCTCTGTTGGCATGAAAAGTCTGTGAGTATGAACATACAGTAGTTAAAACTTGAACGAGACAGAAACAGCCCTTCACAATTCTCCACTAAATTTGTGAGCACAGAAGTTGGGTGAATAACATATCTGAATTACTCCTGGGGAAACAGAAATTCCACCATACATTAAAACATCAAATAGGAACAAAATAATCAGAAGAACCTTCTAGCAAATAAAATTAATGTACTAAGAGGCAGTATTTAAAAGGAATGAAACCCACTAAGAATCAAATTCAGAGCAAAGAGATCTTCTGTTAAAATGTATTGGACAATAAGGCAGTTCTAATCTACTGACTCCCTAATGGAAGTCAGCCAAAGTACAATGTGTTGCCACTTTATATTAACAGCTGTCCTTGAGAAATTTCATATCCCTCAAGTGTTGACATTTTGGCAGTAAAATGGAAATAATCAGAATAAGCACAAAGTATTGCACACTGAAACAGTGATACTTTCCCCTGACATACTTTGTTAAGAAAGATCAGACATTCTTATTAATAGAAGGAAGCTGCAGATGCAGTATAAACAACCAAAATGTTATCCCAGTTGCCAGTCATAAATTTTGTTCACCATTACAACTTTCACAGGGCCAATCATTGTGCCATTTGACATCTAGATCACCTCTATTAAAAAGAGAATTAGATCTATTCAACCTGCAGGCCATAATTAATTGATGTAATGGATCTTTTCTAAGTATTACTAAAGTGATTCTTCCAATGGAGGACTGCTAATGCTACCAGTCAAAAGCATTACATGGCTATACCGTTTTCTCTTTTAGGAAATATTTTTTTTAGGCTCAAGGAAAAGATGAGTGAAATGATAGGGGAAAAAAAAGAGGACAGGTGAATATTTAGATTGTGTAGAACCGAAAAAATTGTAAGGATGGCAGAATGGCTGCATAATGAACAGACTCATCTGGAAGAATTCCTAGTCAGCATGCAACCAGTGTGTTTTACAGAAGACCTTTTAGCTTTACTCTGCAATTCTATGATGTATGCACAAATGGAAGCATGTTTCAATGGGATTTCTTTCAAGGCAATGTTTGTAGAATTGTGGGCTTACAGCACAATCCCATGCATATCACTCAGTTGTCCCATTGTTTTTGAAAAAAAATTCTCCAAGATTCTCCAAGAGCCAGTTTGGTCTAGTGGTTAAGGCAACGGGCTAGAAACCAGGAGACTGTGAGTTCTAGTCCCACCTTAGGCATGAAAGCTGGCTGGGTGACCTTGGGCCAGTCACTCTCTCTCAGCCCAACTCACCTCACAGGGTTGTTGTTGTGGGGAAAATAGGAGGAGGAAGGAGTATTAGGCATGTTTGCCACCTTGAGTTATTTATAAAAATAATAAAGGCGGGATAGAAAATAAATAAATTAAATAAATAAATACATTCATACATACATACATACATACATACATACTATAGGACTGTACTCTTAGAATTTTACATTTAAATTGTACATTTGATCATAACTATATTTTTCCCAAGGGCAATAGTATTGCATTACATTCAATACAGTTAAACTAAAGGTCTTTTATTGTCTAAGTAATACATTTAATTCATGAATACTTGAAGAAAATGTTCCTTTTAAAATGTTTTATATATCGTACAAAAATATCACACAGTAGATAGCTAGTAGGAAGGTAGGTAACTAATTATCTCTCAATTCTCAATACAATCTAAAGGAGTGGTATAAAAACAATTGGAAAGACATGCCATTCTTGGAAATTTTTATCAGAGCTGCTCACCTTGGTAAAGAAGCAAGCTGCATTTTACAAGTAAAAATGGTTTGTTTCTTCCTTCAGCACAATTGTTAGTTGAAAATGAGTTTTTAATTGCACACACATATTTGAGAATACATATTTGTGTGTGTGTATGTGTTGCATCATTTCAAGCTGATGGTAAGCCTCTCCTCATCCCCTTGAATTTTGCTAGGGCAATTCATTATAAACCACAGTCCCAAATGACCCTTTTACGAGTCCATTCAAAGAACTCAAGAACACATACTCAGCTCCCAGAATTCTTATAAAGGAGGCCAAGAGCCTTCAAGCAAGATACCTCTCCTATTGCTGCCTCACTTTTTGCTACTAATATAATGCTAGGCAAGTGTCCTCAAAATATTCTTAGAGGTCAGAGAACCTGCTAGCCTCAACTGAGGTGTAGGATCCTACCCTGTTGCTTGTGTGGATGTGATTCAACCACTATCTTCTTATGAGGAATCAAAGGGAATGGGGCATATTGTCTTTTTCCTCAGGCAGCACAAGCAGGTAATCTCAGAGGCAAAGATTAGTGACTTATAGGGTGACTGGTAGATGATGGATAAGCAACACTGCAAAGTCAGGAAGTTGATAAAGTGCAAAATGAGCTTAGAATAAATGATGCTATTTTTGATGCATTGAGAATGTAGCTGATTCTTGAGTTATTTAAATTAAGTGAGGTAAATTGTCACTAAATGACAGTGAGAAAAAAAATACTTCCCAACCAAATGAATCAAAGCTATGTGATAAAAATTCTAAATAAGGTAGAGAAAATGTCAAACACTCTGTTCTTTTAATGCAAACCCTGAACAAGTCGTCAACTTTTACACATGTCCAATACGTATCATATGATAGGATTATTTTTGGCCTCATAAATGGTTTTTCAACCCTACTCAGTAAATAAGAAATAGATTCCTTTACTGAATTCCCAACCATAATATTTTAAAACATTTTAAAATAAAATCATGTAACTACAAACCATTATATTATAATGTGCAAAATACCATTTCAACATCCCTGTGCATATTTTACTTCCAGCACAGAAGTCTCTAACCATTTTGGTCACTTGCACATTTGGAATCACGATAGCATGTTGCGGAGAGGGTCTTCTCCATTCACAACATGGTTGCATAGCCAGTCAGAAAATAAAGAATTCAAGTGGATGGAGCCTGGGTGGTACCAGATGGGAGATCTGCTGATATACTCACACCATGGATACACTGTTAGGGCCAAGCACTGTGCATAGATCTGGATTTGAAGGGCAGAAAGTGATCCAGAGCACACATGGACATACACATAGCATGGGTCAAGAATACTTCAGATCAGCTGCATCTTTTCTTGGCTTGCACATTTGCTCTCTGCTTGTGAGGCGCTCCTGGCAGGTGTTACATGTGTGCCCATGCAACCTGCAAATCATATTTTCCTTTTGGAATATGAATATGAATCTCGGCACATATCAGAGGCCAGGGATGGAACTAGGGTCTGTGTCACTCAGGGCAAACATGGATTCCGTGCCCCCCATGGGTTATTTTGTCATTTTGGTGCCCCCCGGGCATCATTTTGGCACACCCCCAGCGCGGCGCCCGGGGCACATGTCCCACTTGCCCCCCCTAGTTGCGGCCCTCTCAGAGGCCTCAAGTCTAGCATACATATTGACAAGACAATACTCTAATAGACTGTTGATTCAATTTTAATTTGATTAACAATATTGCTGATTCAAGTTAAACTTCTGATAAATTTGTTACTATTAACTATTCACTTACTATTTTGACTCTGTGACCAGGCGTGGCACTTATTTCCCAGGAGCATTCCTTTCTGCTTGGGTACTTGTCAGGCCAGTTAGGGCTTGTGATAATTCCATTTGGGCTGTGGATTCTCTGCTCACATTCAGCTGCATTAATGATGGATAGAGAGCATCAATGAACTGAGTGAAAATATATGATATTACACATTTAGACAACCAAGATATTAATTCTCTGCTTTGTGAAAAAAAGGAAGCATTTGCTAGAAGCTGATACAGTGTAATAATTCAGTCTTAATTATCAACATCTATGATTAGCAACCTCATTACTGAGAATAATATACAATAATCCATAATATTAGTTTTGTGGGTTGTGCAAATCATTTGAGAAATAAGGAATCATCTTCCTCATGAATGTTTTATGTGGCTGCTTTAATGATCCTTCCATTCATTCATTCATACATTCACATGCATGCACAGAAGATACTTCCACTGAGTTTGAGGTATAGTGATCATACAATATCTGAATATTTTGTATAGCCTGTTACATAACACTTTTCCATGAAGTATCTTACAATCTTAGAACAGGTGCAAATATAAGGATACATGCAGAAGAAAAAATGCACTCAAGCAACTCCTTTCAAAGTGAGCTTCTCTGTCATACTACTTCTTACCTTCCTTGCAGTCATGTTTGTTTTCATGAAGAACAAATCCATTGCGACATTGACATACATAGCTTCCAAAAGTGTTAATGCATTCATGCTGGCAGCCCCCATTGTCCTTTGAACATTCATCTTTATCTATAAAATATACAACATATTTACTCTGCAGAGAAAATCTACTTCTATTTTTCATATAAAGGCACTGAATGGTGTAGTTAGACTTAAGTCCCTGTGAAAACTTTCTCCTGAAAACAGAAAAAAGAGCCAAGCACAATGACCAACAGGGAATTGTGAAATGCAAGTAGATTAATAGGTACCACTTTGGTGGGTAGGTAACAGCATTCCGCATACGTCATGCCGGCCACATGACCGTGGAAGTGTCTTCGGAGAACGCTGGCTCTTCGGCTAACACACGGAGATGAGCACCGGCCCCTAGAGTCGGACACGACTGCACAAATGTGTGGGGGGAACCTTTACCTTTACCTAGCTTTTCCTTGACTCGACTGCAATTGTCTCACAGGTCAAAATCACTAATAATAAATAATAAATCAATATATAATGAGAATATATATTTTATAAATTGGAAAAGCCTTCTTATCCACCAAAATGCTTGAAGCAGTATGTATGTATGTATGTATGTATGTATGTATGTATGTATGTATGTATGTATACGTATATACAGTACATGTGTGCATGTTTGTGTGTGTAATAATACTTATGGGTATTCAGTTATGTTGTTTTATTAAAAGAGATATCTTATTTCAGCCTAAAGTCAACATTAATGTCAGGCAAACCTATAAATGGCTTCATGACCATAGTGAGTAGGACTGATAATCTACTGTAGGCATGTCTCAGCCCAAGCCTGCCAAACTATTTGATATCTAGAGTGATGAGATCTAGGCTGCAAAGACCCAGAAGACAACTAGATAGCAACAATGTGACATAGAAAACTCCTTTTCATCTAGTAATTATCCAGATTTTTGCAGCCCAGATCTGTTAGCCTAGTGATATCATAGTCTAACACAAATGGAGGGATTAGATTCAGGAAAACTGTCCTAATCTGCCTCATAGCTGCAAATATATATTATCCCAGGTTTTTTTTTTTTACTTGCCTCTCAAACCCTTACTAGCTTTTCAGAGAGCTTGAACTCTTAAAAACTTGATATAATATATGTTGTATGAGCCCTATTAATCTCTTCCAGAAATTGCAACCTGAGCAAAATGTTTATATTACCCTAGATGATTTTTTTTACAGAATTTAGTCTGCAATCTTATATAGGGCTACTCAAAATACATTTCCACTGAATTCAACAATATTTATTCCCAAATTATAGGGATTATATAGGATTATGCTATAACATTAAAAATTAAGTATCAGAGGTTAAAAAAGGAAGTATTATAATCTGTTCTCTTTTTCTGAATTTTTATACTAAACATTTGCTGGAGTTTCTGACTTATCTGTGCATCTTATAATGTGGGGAAACATGTCACTTTTTAAAGAGAAAAAAAATTCAAACACTTAGATAAAATTAATGCAAATAAAGGAAAACCAATATAGGAAGATAAATGAATAATGGAATCTGGATAGTAATATAGTTCCTTGTCATGATTATTATAGTCTAAGTCTTAAAATTAATATTAACTTATTTAATTGAGTGGAAAATTGAAACTGAACTGATTAAGAGAAGGGCCATTCATCTTCATTAGAACCAAAAGTGAAAAGCATAAACAAATCTTATCCTGGAAAAAGGATACTGAAAACTCTTTGTTGTATTTGCAAAAACCCAAACATTCATAGAGATCAGACCTATTGCATTTGTTTTAATACCTGAGAAGAAGTGAGCTTTGAAACCTTTCTTTGAAACTGTGTTATCTGATCTGAACTCAATTCTCATGTTGTTATACTGGGATGTGATAACTTCAGGCACTTCTGTACCACAAAATTTGCCATATGGTTTGGAATCAGTAGAAAGGCCACCACGGATTTCCACATAATCATATTTGCACACCTAAAAATGAAATGTCAGTATTAATCTTAATGCAACAAAGAGATATATTTATCTTTCAATTTATTTATTTTATTTATTTATTATTTCAACTTTTATCACCGCACCAACTCCCCCAAAGGGGACTCTGGGCGGTTTACAAACACAGAATTAAAATTATACTATAAAAGATAAAAATACAATATATACTCAATTATTATTATAAGTTAAACAGAAAATCCAAAAAGGCAGATCATGATGTTTAAAAGGGCTCTATGGCACCAGCCATCCCCATGAAGAACTATCCCTATTCCCATCCCACGCGAGGCGGCAAAACCAGGTCTTTAAGTTCTTTCGGAAGGACAGGAGTGATGGGGCCTGCCTCACCTCCGGGGGCAAAATGTTCCAGAGGGCGGGCGCCACTGCCAAGAAGGCCCGCCTTCTGGACCCTGTCAAACGAAACTCCCTTACCGACGGGGTCCGAAGCATGCCCACTCTACATAATCGAGTGGGACGGTTTGAACTTATGGGGGTGAGGTGGTCCCTCAGATACCCTGGTCCCATGCCATGTAGGGCTTTAAAGGTCATAACCAACACCTTGAATTGCACCCGGAAGCATACCGGTACCCAGTGCAGCTGGCGCAGCAGAGGTGTCACATGGGCCGATCTAGGGGCACCAATAACTGCGCGCGCAGCCGCATTCTGGACCAGTTGGAGCTTCCGGATAATCTTCAAGGGTAGCCCCATGTAAAGCGCATTGCAGTAGTCTATATGGGAGATGTCCAGGGCATGAGTGACTGTACGGAGGGACTCCTGATCCAGGAAAGGGTGTAACTGGCGCACAACACGAAGTTGTGCAAAGCCCCTTCTGGCCACAGCTGCCACCTGCTCCTTGAGCAGGAGCCGTGAGTCCAGAAGGACCCCCAGGTTCCGCACTGATTCTGAATGGGGAACTGCAACCCCATTCAGAACCAAAGATGATAATTTCCCAGATCCAGAAGAACCATCAGTCCACAGCCACTCCGTCTTACCAGGGTTCAGCTGAAGCCTGTTGTTCCCCATCCAGACCCCTACAGCCTCCAGGCACTGAGAAAGGGTGGCCACTGCATCACTTACTTCACCTGGGATGGAGATGTACAACTGTGTATCATCAGCATATTGATGATATCTCATCCCATGGTGATGGATGATCTCACCCAGCGGTTTCATATAGATATTAAATAGGAGAGGTGAGAGAACCGAACCCTGCATCACCCCACACATGAGGGGGCGAGAGTTGGATATCTCATCTCCTATTACTACCGATTGGGACCGGCCCCAGAGGAAAGAGGTGAACCAGCGCAATACTACGCCAGCCACAACCAACTCCTCGAGCCGTCCCAAAAGGATACCATGGTCGATGGTATCGAAAGCCGCTGAGAGATCGAGGAGAGCCAGGATGGACGCACTCCCTCCATCCCGCTCTCGCCAGAGATCATCCGTAAGCGCGACCAATGCAGTTTCCACCCCATATCCCGGCCTGAAACCCGACTGAAATGGATCCAGATAATCCATTTCATCCAGAATCCTTTGGAGCTGTAACGCCACCACCTTCTCAACCACCTTCCCCAAAAAGGGGAGGTGGGAGACAGGATGAAAATTGTCAAATATATTGGGGCCAGTGATGGTTTCTTGAGTAGGGGGTGCACCAGCGCCTCCATAAAGGCACTCGGAAACACCCCCTCCTCCAGAGATATATTAACCATCGCCTGGACCCAACCACCTGTCACCTCCCTGGCTGCTTGCACCAGCCAGGAAGGGCAGGGGTCTAGATGGCATGTGGTGGCCTTTACAGACCGGAGGATCCTGTCCACTTCCTTAGGCCCAACAGGATCAAACCGTTCCCAGATAACTGGGTAATGACATTCCCTCGGCATCTCCCAAGACTCTGCTTCACGCTTGGAGTCCAACCTAGACCGAATCTGAGCGATTTTATCCTGCAGATGCTCCGAAAATTCTTCCGCACGGCCCTGCAGGTGGGTCACAGACTCCACCTTACCTAAAAGAGATTGTGTTATCTTAAACAGGGCCGTCGGGCGGCATTCTGTGGATGCAATAAGAGCGGAGAAATATTGGTGTTTCGCCGCTCTTACCGCCACAAGGTAGGCCTTAACCGCGACTCTAGCTTGTGTTCGGTCAGATTCAGTCTTTGTTTTTCTCCAGCAGCGCTCTAGGCGTCTCTTAGCCCACTTCAAGACCCTTAACTCCTCCGTAAACCACGGGGAGTATCGGGTCAGATGTGGCAAGAGAGGCCGCACAGGCGCGATCCTGTCCAAGGCCCCGGCTGCCTCCCTATTCCAAGCTGCGGTCAGGACCTCCGCTGGACCGTGCATTAGATCCTCGGAAATAACCTCCAGCTCCTTCTGGAACCTCATTGGGTCCATTAGTCGCCGGGGGCGGACCAATCGAATGTTTCCTGCCTCCCTGCAGAGTGGGGCAGCATAAGAGAATCTCAAGGCCACCAGGGCGTGATCTGACCATGACAATGGGGATAGATCTAACTCTCCCTTCAGATCACTTTGCCACTGCTCCGACAAGAAAACTAAGTCCGGCCACTGTCTCGAGTCGGGTTTCGAATAATCTGAGATAGGCCCATGGCTGCCATGGTAGCCATGAACTCCCAAGCTGTCTCTGAGGCACGTGAATTTATACCTTCCAGCATAAGAGATAATGTGGTTTATCTCTTTTTCTTTATTTTATTGCTTACATTACAAATTATACCATATTTCCATATATAATGCAGATCATTGACAAAATACACAAGAAGCTTTGAATAGTTTTTTTTCCTCGAGTGACTATGGGGAAGAGGGCAGCATTTAAATTCTTTTAGAAGAGATGTCACGTTTCTTAGTCTGTTAACAAGTGACAGACTTGGAACCCTAGTGACTCCAGGATCTTAAGATTAGCTCAGCTGTTATTTGCTATTAATAATAGTGGTTAATGCAAAAAGTATTGTTACACCTATATTTTTTCATTTTGAATTGCCTTCTCTGGTACTTCCTGATGTTTGGTTTAATTTAAAAAACTAAATTTCTGTTTTAGTTACCTGAATCATTACTATTTCCTATGTGTGTAAACTGGTATTAAAATAAGTTGGAACACTCCTATTAATTTGTTAGCCAAAATCTTATTTTCATAGTGGTACTAGAAGAATGATATTCTCTATGGAAAGACCTAACATTTGGTCATTTTAGTCTTCTCTTAGGAATTCTAATTCCTGACTTTCTAAAAATAATGCAGGACCTAGAATTTTGATACTGTGTTGATGTGTGTTTTTAATTATGGGAATTTATTCATGTATATTTATCCAAAAGCCTCCAGTCTCAAAGTGGATTTTAAAAATGTGATCATGATTTCATTCATGTGCTTGATTTCAAGTGGATTATTTCAGCATGCACATAATTTACATACTGAAATAATGGACCAACATGCTTAATTTGGTAGGCTTGTAAATTTTTAGTGTGTTTATTTTTGCATATGTTCTTAAGAAATCCAGGAAACAACTCCAAGAAATAAGAATAAGAACCAATAAGGAAACAAGAATTATGATGGATATTTTTCATTGATGGGATGTATTTTGTATTCTGTTACTATTGATTATATAAGCAAGTATCAGCTACGACTGTGCAGGGGAAAACCTTTTTTATCAGCTACAGCTGTCATTAACTTACTTCATTCCCTTCCAGTTCAAAGAACTCAAACTTCACTGAGATTCTGTACTGGGTGGGAGCAACAAGTTGCCACACACAGTTTTTATTAGGAGGATATTCTTTGGGCCATCCTGGTGTTGTTAGGGTCCCATTTAGCTTTGTTAGAAGTCCCCCACAGGCAGCTGAAATAAAAGTGAAAGAACAGATTCATAAAGTTACAGGTTCATAAAGCCATATTTTGAATATGTGAGAAGTAGTATGCTAATTAAATAATTATTTTTTTAAAAAAGGATAAAAACAGATGAATCCAAAATTAGGGCCAATTCATGCTGCCTCTTGGCATATATGGACTGCATATATAGGGAGGCTGAAGAGCAAGGTAGATGCATGCATAAACATTTTTAAAGCAGTTATGACTTTCAGAAAATCTGTTTCCCCTTTTAATTACTCATATATTCCACTTTGTATCAATCCAAATTGTAGACTCCTGAAAGACGGAATAGAAAATAAACCAAAATAGAATTCATGATGGGGTTGAGACCAGGATGCCAAAGAGCACGTATTAGAATATTTATCTATTTTCCTAGTGAAAATATGTGAAATCTGTTCTCTGTCCCTGCATGACCATATTGTAAGCTAGTTCAGGCAGAGGAGTATATTTATGGACACCAATGCTTATGAAATGCCTGTGACCACTACAGTGGAATAGCACCCACAGAATTCCACCCCCACCCCGCAATAAATAAATAAGTAATAGCTGCAAAATTTTGTGGAGACATCATTGAAATCTTGTGGGATTTGGTGAGTTTGTGAGTTTGCAGCTATTTTCCTCTTTTAAAAAATGGTGCCCACTCCATCAAAAGGCTGCTAAGTTCATAAATCTGTTAAGTGATGATGCAGAATTATATCAATTTAGTTTCTTTAACTAAGATATGAATTCCATGAAGCCCACTAATCAGAATTTTAGAGCTGAATATTAATCTTAGACACTTGGAAGAAAACAAAAAAATGGATCATCGAAGAAATCAACCCAGAGTTCTCACTCAAGGCACAAATGACCAGGCTCAAATTATCCTACTTTGGACACATATATGACTCAGCTCTCTAGAAAAGGCTCTAACACTGGGAAAGGTGGAAAGAAAGAGAAGAAGAAGATGACCAGCAACAAGGTGGATGGACTCAGATACAGTGGTGATGAATGCACTGTGGGAAGAGCTGAAGGACCAAGTTAGGGATAGATCATCATGGAGAAAATCTGTCTATGTGTTTTCTAGGAGTTGAGAATGTCTTGATGGCACATGATCTATCAATCAATCAACTAACACTTACTTACTATACCAATGCAATAAGAGAAAAGATGATAGCACTGAGACCTGGAAGCAGACATTATGCCACAAACGTTCAGATGTAGGATGCACATAAACCTTTTTCTTCTGTTAAGTTCCTATACAGATACTGAGTGATTTCAGAAATGAAGAAGTACAGCTTTATCCATATAAAATATTATATCTGTTCATACAAGAGCCTTTTCAAAGGAGCATTTATTGTTCTGTAATAACACAAAATTTTGGTTTTTTGCCCTTTTCTATTGTCAGGGCTCACTCATTCACACCAGAGGTCAGCAATAAATAGCAGCTTTCCAGGCAGTTAATTCCTTATTCAGGAATAGGCTCACTCAGCTGAAGAGTCCCAGACATAAATTGGCTAATTCATCTCTTTATTGCAATTATTGCAAGCAGGAAAGAAGCCACCGACACATAGATATAGTAATTTGCCCTCTGCAGTGGAAAGAAGTCAAAACCTTTATGTAGGTCCATGTTTTAGACTTTTAACTCAAGTTTTTTCCTCCCATCTTTCCAAGTTAATGGACACCTGGTGGTTCACTCGGTAATATTAGGCAGCTGATACACGTTTATGTAACAGACTTTTGTAGCCTGGGAATCTTGTTTGCTGCCTTGTCTACAGAGAAAAGTGGAATGGAAGTAGAGGAAAATGAGCATATTTGCACTAATTTGAGACCTGATCTTACCTTGTTCTTGGCAAAAATCCAAGTGACTTTATAGAGTGGTTATAGTAAAAAGCCCTAACAGAGTAGCAGCATGGTAAGTTTTGTCTCTTTCCTGTTCTCAAACTTTTATTTGAGTACACAAATATTTTTTTTGAGTTTGTTAACATTTACATGCTAAATGCTACATCTAGAGATGTTTTAATAGTTAAATATTTTCTATGATTTAATAAAATTCCTGTCAGTACACTAAGAACAAGACATATGACATTGAAAATGACCAGCTAGCTGGCATGAACCACTACAGTAGACTTTCATGAACCGATTATGCATGGAATCTATTGTCTGATCAACATTTTGAGAAGCTTGATGTGATGCTTATAATACATACACAAAACCAGCCTTGGCAAGAACATAAAATTGGGCTTCATGCAGATATGACACTTGCCATAAAAGCATGCCATGTAATAGTCTCTGGAATGTTGAAGATTAGTACACTGAATTACCTTCACAACTCTTCTTATCAGGCCCGAGCTCATAACCCGGATCACAAGTACACTGATAGCTTCCCAGAGTATTCACACATCGTTGTTCACATCCACCATTGTCCTGTTTGGCACATTCATCTTCCTCTGAGAAGTAAAAAATAGCATTGCATTCAAATATAACTTTACCTCTTTTTTCCCACTGTATTACAGTAACAAAAAACTTGTATTTACAATTCAAACTGTGGCTGATATAACCATTTTGATTATGTCTGTCTGATTGTGCTGTATCTACTCCCCCTTCTTACACGTCCTGAGCTGCTTCCAAGTGTTATCTCATTGCTCTAGACTTAAAAAATGTTTCATCCCCTTTTCCTAGGTAATGGTTCTTACATATTTATATCATGGCCATCTTCCTTACTCTCTACAAATTCCAAGAATGTGATACTTCCTGCATAGGCACATGTAGTGAGATTGCCAGAAGTCATAACTAAATCCTCCTTCAGTTACAGGGTGCAGGTGAAGGAACAACAGATAATGTCAGGCAATTATAGCAAACCAGATACTTCAGTGTGCTTTTCATGTCCCTGTTTAGCTCTTTCTAGTTCTTATGATTGAGAAAAGCAAGGAATGAGCTTGCAATATCTGGCTCACGGAGAGGGCAAAATATATATGTGCCCAACACTTATGTATCTGATTGATCACACTGCCTATATATTTTCTTGTGCACAAGGAGAGGGGAAGGGGGAAACCAGGGAACAATTCTATTTTATGGCAATCCTTTGGCGCATAGGTTTCATATGCAAGCATTATACCCTAATGCAGAAGAGTTATGATTTATTTATTTATTTAACAAACTTATATGGCCACCCATCTACCAGAAGGAACTCAGGTTTAATTGAATCCTCAAATATCACAATTTTATTTTACTAATACTAAAGAAAACAAGATGCATTGAAGAGAAACACAGTGAGTGTGCAAAGGATACAGCAGCAACTCCACAAGCAGTATGACATACAGTAGTTAGAGCAATTCAATTAATGTTTATACTAGTATCAACTGTTTTACTGATGTTAACAGAATGTTGTTTAAATTAGCTACTTAAATATACTGTACATAACTGAAACAGGTGTAAAACAAATATGAAACATTTCAATAGCAAATACTTGTTTCTTTCACTAAGTTTTAATAGCTGGCTAGCTAAAACACTGATATGCAAGGTAATAGTTAACAACAGAATGCAAAAAATGGCTTTCCTTCCCATTTTGCTGATCAAAGTCTCTTAGGAACACATTAGTTAAGGCATGCCAGTTTCATACTGTATATATTTATATATACAGTAAGTATATATTTATACTTCCAGGGTTTGTTAATATTTTTGAAATACTGCCATCTATGAATAGTTTGTGTCAAATTTCTTTGAGAATCATTCTAAGTTATCAGTTTATTTGGCCAGGATCCATAGTGTACCAAAAGAGTCTTTAAATTTATGTGCAATTAAAATTATAATGCTTATAAAATAAGGCTATAATAAAAACACAACAGAACAAGCTAATATCATGAGTTGGCATTAAACAGTAAAACAAAACTTGGCATTAAACTTCTAAATGAAGATCTTAGCTATATGCTGAATAATAAAAGCAGCATTAGCCTCCAGCTTTACAAATGACAGAACTGCCCCAAGACTTTAATCTTAAGGAATATAAATATAGAAGTGAGTGCAACCTTGGCATTGTTGTCCCAGACAGCAACAGACTTGAAATGTAACTTTCAATTTAGCAAGAAATAAATTAGTATCCAACAGAATTCATACAAAATCTGTAATATGTTTCCTGTAATAACATTAGAGATTTAAATATAGCAAGAATTCATCTAGAGTTTGAAAAATCAATTTGCACTCTCCCACTGTTACCTTGAGACTTCTTGTTCTCTGCTTCTGTTGTTTACATTGATCTGCCAGGGATACAGCTTAGACTGAAATAATTTTCTTCAGTAATTTCAGTATTCAAACTTAAGGTAGATAATGTGTAGGAGAAATATGGGACTGGTCAGGGTGAGTAAAATAAAGCAAAACTTCCCCTACCCTAATTACTTAATCATGGACATGAGAAAACAATAAACTTTGTCAGCTCAGCCATAAAACATTTAGAAGGCCAAGAAATACTGATAATCCAGGAGAAGATACTAGGAGGTGAGCATAAACTCTGGGAAACAAGATAGCAGTATCTTTCTAGAAAGTAATTATGCTCCTAGAATGCCCTCTTTGTTCATTCAATGAACCACTGTATTTGCAGTTCTTCCCCATTATCTCATAGGATCCACCCCATTGCTGATTCCACTAACATGTAAGATGCTCTTTGATTGCTTTGAAGTTCTCGCTATCTGCTCCCCATTGGAGGGAGGGAGGATTTATTCATCTTCTCTGCCTCAGATGCTTGATGGATGCAGTTGGGTTCCAGAGGGTGCTTGGTGGAATTCCTGAGTATCTGGTGCACAGTTTAATTGAGGCTTCAGTTATTGCTTGGAATTAGAGGGTCGTGATGGTCTTACACAGAATTGCACCTCTCTATTTGAGCATCCTGGAGAGCCCCTGCTTTGAGAAGCATTCTTTGAGATAAAATAGCAGAAGATGCCTAGACCACACTGGAGGAAAATGAAGAGCGAATCTGACTGGGTAAGAGTGTTTGTTAAGTATTACCCTGTGGTGGTAAGAGCAGCAAACCAGAGTTAGTTTGTTGCTCTCATTGTGTCTGCGGATTGCCATCCAGCAGCTCTATTTAAAATGACTCTGTCTTTGCTGAAGAGGACCAAGTTGGGAGAGGATTTTTCATAGCATCTGTCAGTTAAAATCTCTTGGATTCACTTGAGTTGGACTTCTCTTGTGCAGGTCCTCTGGAGTTGGCTGAGTCATGGGGTGATATGGTTATCCGGTAAGAATTTTTCCTGTTGACACTGAGGAAGTGGACATTGGAGCTGTAAGTGCATCTGCCTGTATTTTAGATTGATGCTCCTCCTTGTTGGTTAAGATCTCCCTAGAGGTGAGCTCCCGGTGGGTAAGATGGCAGTTTGAGAGGCTCCTTTGGATTGGAAGATGATGCCATAGCAGATTTGGGGCTTGGGTGGGACACTTGTAGCCTGAAGAATACTCTGGAGTTAAGGAGAATTCTAGAAATTGACCCATTTGTCCTCTGGACAGCTGTTCCTTGCAAGAAGATAGCAAAATAGAGATTTTTACGATTGGCTGATGAGTTGAGCAGCTGGGAGGCGGGGTTTACAAGCAAGTTTGAAGCTGTGGTGAAGCCGGGAATAAACAGACACTAGAACTGACTCCCCCATTTCTAAAACACTTTTTTATAGCTTATTATTCTTTTAGTTATAGAGAGGCTTTCTTTGGTTACAGATAAATTTTTCCTCTTGGAGATTTTCAGTATTTTTGGGACTATTATAGAAAAAAGCTGATGTGGATACTGGGATTTGCTTATCTAGCAAAGAGATGGAGGCTTGGATTATTGGCTGTTTTGTAAGAAACAAGAAAATTTCTTTAAGGATGATTAAAAAGTTTACCTTTTAATGAATCTGCATTTATGATACCGGAGCTTGGATTGTATGAATAAATGGGCAAAAAAAATTGGTTACTTTATAATGCTTGATCAATGGGATATGTGGAATAAGGGATTGAAATTTACATTGAATAATAATCTGAAAGAAATTTTTTGTAAGATGATGTATCGTTGGTATTTAAATTGTCAAAGATGTATAAGGGAGTGTCCAATATATGTTGGAAATGTAATCAGTGTGAAGGTACTTTTTACCATCTTTGGTGGACATGTAAGAAAGCTAAGAAATACTGGGATTAGATACTGTATGTACTTTAATTCAGGGAATTCTCAAAATAAATGTACAATTCAAACCAGTTTTCCTTTTAGGTATGATGGATAAAAGATTGAAAGGAAACATGGGACTTTGTTTCTATATATGATAACAGCAGCAAGACTTTTATATGCACAAAGGTGGAAGGATTTACAAATACCTACAATGGAAGAATGGATGGTGAAGTTAATGGAATTGGCCAAGATGGCAAAATTGACTACTTTGATTAAAGAAAAGACTTTGTAAAAACTATGTTTCTACTTGGAAACTGCTTTTGGACTTTTTGCTTGAAACTGAAAAAAATGAAACTTTAATTTTGGGATTTGATGATCAGAATTGTTTATGATTATAGAAATAGTGTGTACTATTGTTAATTTTAGAGTAAGAGGTTAATGTATCTTATAGTTGTATCTGTACCAAAGAAAGTCGGAAGCTATTCTTTTTCTATTTGTTTCTTTTTTTTTTTTTCACACTGTTAATTTTGCTCTTTTTCTGATCTTTTCTTCTAATTTTTTTTCTGTTTCTTTATATTTTATCTCTTGTTGAAACTGAATAAAGTTTTATGAAAAAACCCTGCCTAGAGGTGGTATGTAGTTGGGTCGAAGCAGTGGTGAATTTTTCCTTCAGAGGATAAATAGTCCCACATGGTTAAGGACGCAGTGGTCAGGCAGTGGTTAAGGAGTCAGGAAAGGGAAGGGAAGGGAAGGGAAGGGAAGGGAAGGGAAGGGAAGGGAAGGGAAGGGAAGGGAAGGGAAGGGAAGGTTGTTGACTGGATGAAATGGATTATCTGGATCTCTTTCAGTCAGGTTTCAGACCTGGGCACAGTATGGATATGGCATAGGTCATGCTTGTTGATAATATTAAAGGCATTAAAGACCTTAGACATTGGGTCTGGGAGTCTGACCCATTGGACAAAGTTTTTTTCTTGGCACTTATGTGTTTGCATGTTGTTGTTTTAGTTTATATTTTTATAGTTTGATTATGGGTTTTAATTGACTTTCTGCTGTTTACTGATATATACACTGCCCTGAGTTGAGCAGCTATATAAATCAATTAAATAAATAAACACTTCTATATCCAGTTATATTCAACTGATTCTTGTACTGTATCCACTCAGTTGTATATTCTAATTTGCATAACTCTATATAGAGAGGGTCCATCTCCACCCCTTTTGCTTTTTTGGCTACCTCCAGTATAATAAACAATCTGTGCTTCAACGGAATTGTGTTGTGCTCTCCAGGTTAAAATGAACTCTTAGCAAAATTAGTGAGAGAAATTTCCCCTACAAATGCATTCAAATAACTTTAGGATCTTCTGGCTTAGGAAACTGCTTCATAGTGAGAATAAGTGAAAGATGAAAAAGAAGCCCACAAGCTCATAGATCACGCTCAATCTTATTGTCTCAGCAGTGAAGGCTACAAGAGCAGAGGCAGAAGCAGAAAATTTTTTGAACAATTTTAAATGAAAGAAAATCTCTACATTATTTTCCCTTGAATTTAATTATTAAATGCAGCTACCCCACTAACTGCCCAAACTGTTACCTTTAAAAAAATTAGCAGCAAATCCTGCTTTATTGACTGTTCCATCAGAAACGAACTTCATCCACAGGGTATTTGAGGTAGATCTTATATCTTCAGGTTTATCATAGCCACAAAAATGGCCAATCAAAGGGCTGCTTTCACTCATTCCATCTCGGACTTCTAAATAATCATAGGCACAATTATCGTGTCTCTCAATCTGCAAATATAAAATGGTATTTGATCAAAATTATAATATGCATATTTCGGCTATCAATTTTTCAGATTAGCTGCATTACTTAGTTTTTTGTATAAAAATATTTGCTGTCTAATTATATAAACTTCTTTACACCCCATTAAGAATAAATTTCAAGGATTTGTAATATACTATTTTCCTGGGAAAAGCTATTTAAATTCTGAGCAGAGCTTCTTTGACAAGTAAAATTAAATTGGAATGAAATTAAATTATGTTGGGCACCAAGAGATGTATATTTGCCGTCATCTGGCCAAATCAGTAACAAGCTGAACTTAAGGAAGATCCAAAATCAGAAGTAGGAAAAGTTATGAAGCTTGGAAATTCAACAGTTAATGAAGGGATGCAGACATGTTTAATTTGCAAATGATACAGGTGCTCCTGCTATCTCAGATACTGTAGTTTGTTGAGCAAAAACAATAACAGCACATTTTTAATATGGCCATGCACAGTCTACGTTGGAATAATTATTTGCCTTAAGTATGCACAAAGCCAGAGTAAACATTTAACGTCCCCACACTGATTCAGGTCAGTGGTCCATTGAGACTGGCAATGTCTAATTTGGAAGCCATATTTCTTTCATATGTTCAGGCAGCAGGGAAACTAGTATCTTTAAAGAGAGATATTGGCAGCTGAGCTGACACCCACAAGGTTTTCATTCTATAACTGTGCTGTTTAAGGGCTATCTTGTAATTTACTGAGGAAGTCACAGCTTTTCCCTCAGTTCTTAGACAAGATGACTTTCATGAAGATGGCTCTCTGATCTTTTGACATTTCTTTAGGATACAATCCTGAAAGCTGAGTTTGTTGACTACGTGCAGGATTGCAGCTTTGAACTCCCATAGTTTTTAACAGCTAATGAAAAGGAAACAAAGCAAACATATAATAAAAACCATAACTCCCTATATAAAAACTTTATAAAGCTTTTTTTTACTATGATTCATTTATATAATTCTATTTATCTTCCTACCTACCTATTTTTAAATCACTGTGATACTAGGGGAGTTTGAACAAGTTTTTTATTTTCCTAGCCCAGATCATAACATGATTCAAAACAAGGCTCATTTAACAGTATACAATAAATATAGCAGCAAATATGACTGAATTACATTGTAGAAGTATCAAAATAAAAATTAGCAGCTATTATAAAATTCATTACAATTTTGATCCCTGATAAATATCAACATGAAACAATTGTGTGAAGAGAGAAATGAGAACAAAGAGATTTTAGAAAGAAATAAAAGTCCTATTCCTTAAATAGCCTTGTGTAACAGGATTAGTTATTTGTCAAAAGAAACTATTGTCAGTTTTTAAAACATTCCAGTTCAAATAGTGCAGATAACATAAAACCCTTTCATCTTTTGAAATTTCTGCAATGAAAAAACTCTCTGTGAAAGGAAATACGAACTAGTATATGGCGTTATGTTATACAGAGAATGCTTTCTGTCTATATTGGCTTAATGAGGATTCCCTTAAATGTCATTGTCATTTAGCCACAAGATGGTTTGCTCACATCAGTTAAAAGGCTTTACCTCAAATGCCTGAAAGGTTAATCCGACATTGTAGTTCTCTGACACTGTTATTTTCCACACACATTCTTTCATTGGTCTGTAGTCATCAGGATAATTAGGAGACTGGATCTGGCCTTCATTTTTATGTATCTCACCTCCACAAATTGCTAAAGAATACAAAAGAAGAAATTTAAGCATACTTCCAATGTTTACGTTTTCTCTGTTTTTTAAAATGAGTAGTCACTTGTGCCTGGAGGACCCATTCAAATGACAAATATATGAATCCTTCATCCACTGTTCCTGGTAACATTTATAATTTTAAACTGTATGCAGTGCAATCAACCTACAGTATGTGTAAATTGCAGACTGGATGGGAGCCATAGGATATGACCCAGCAGCTTCAGTGTCTGGGCCAACACCTGTTAATGCAGGGGTTTCCCTTTGTCTCCCGTGAAAGGGAAATGCTTGGCATGCACAATGGGAAATCTGCAGTGCATGGAAAATTCCTTATCAGAAAGGAAGCCCTAAGCATGCAGAACCTGGTATGCTGCCACAGTTTGCAGGTTTATTGCTACTCAGAAACGTCCAGACCTACTGAGAGATTAGAACACAAAAAGGACTTTAAGATGAATGAAAGTTGTGTAAGACAATAACTATATCGCTCAGGTAATCTATGTGAGAGACACCTGATAATTATTCAGGGGTAGAATGTAAGAAAACCCTATTGATCTGGGCTGGGCTCCACATCCACATCCATATCCATATCCACACCCACACCTGCCCACCCGTCTTTCCTTGAACACATAAGGCAGTCTTCTCCAACTGGATCCATTACAGATGTATTGGGACTATAATGCCAAAGTCTGAGCAAATTTGGCCAGTGGGGAAGGCGGCTGGATATCCTAGAAGTATTCTAGGTAATTGCTCAAATCTTTCCTGTATTTTTACTCTTGGAACTGTAAGAAAAGTTTGAGGGAAGAATTTAAGCAAGTATTCACTTAAAGAGCAACGGTTTAGTATTTTGGTATTTGCCTTCTTTTCTTGAAACTCACACGTTATGCCAAAAGGCACATTCGGCTGAATTTCGGCCACAGATATATTTTAACTTAATCTGGTATAAAAGTTCAACCCAGTTGATTTTTCTAAGGACTCACCTTCATAAATGGCTGCAAAACCTTTTCCTACCCAGTTGCTGCTGCTACGGAACTCGATCCACATTCTGCTATCACTAGATGTGAGGATGTTTGAGAGTTTATCTCCACAGAATCTGCCTAAAAAAATGTAAAAAGTGAGAAAATGCATTTTAAGGCATCTCTTAAGATGATGTTATGGAGTATGATATAAGCAGTCTGAGACGAAAACTACAGTTCTTGAAGACAGATCCTTATATATTTTTTAAATATTATTTTTGTTTGGGGGATCTTTTGAGTTTGGCTTAGAATTGTAAATTTCTTTAATTCCCTAGTGGAAAAGAGCAATGTGTCACCCACTTAGGGGTACTTCAAGGGTACTTTGGGAGGTTATAACAAAGGATGCACACACACAGCTTGCTGATCCCTGATTTAGTTGTTCTTCCAGCTTTCACTCTGCCACTGGTTTTACTCAGGTACAGACACAGGTGTGTTGGGGTAGAGTAGGGGGTCATATCTGAGAATAATACACAATAATAGATGTATAAACAGCCAGATGAATATAAAATAAAATTTAATACAGAACAAACACTGGAGAAGAAATAGTTTCATTTATTTTTTAAAAATAACATCTTTGTGAAGCAGAAATAATACAGATGTGGGAGTGACAGACACTACCTAGTATGCTTAAGCTAAACTATTATTAGCTATATTCATTCTGAAATTCTTTCAGGAGCTAAAGTGTGCCCATAACACAGGGGTGGGCAACGTCAGGCCCGTGGGCCATATAAGGCCTGCGGGGCTCCCGCCCACAAACCCCGCCCCTTCCACGCGATTGGCTCCCGCCTGCAAACCCCACCCCCCAGTGCTTGTGATTGGCTCCCGCCCATAAACCCCGGTCCCCGGTCCGCGGAAATCCCAGAAACCCCACCCCCCACCCCTCCGGTCCCCAGTTATAAATATCCAGATGGCCTTTGGCAGAAAAAAGGTTCCCCACCCCTGCCATAACAGAATAACAAAGCCCTGCCCTCCCCGCTTTTACATGTGCACATAATAAAAGAGCCGGGACTTTGATTGCATGATTGTGACTGCAATCTTGATTTTTTTACCCCCTCGCTACAGGCACCCCTGCATGACTAAAAAGGTTAACTCCATTTCCATTTGATGTTGTTGTTATTTCTACATTCTACTTTTCAAAACTGACCACAATAGATAGGTTCATACCAAGCAGAGGTGATTTTCTCCAGTAGCCATCTCTTACTTCAATGTAGTCATACCAGCAGAGGCTGCTCTTGTAGAGGTCCATTGTTGTAAAGTTTAAGACAATCTGGAGATAAGTGGAAAGGAGATAAGTATGATATCCCATTAAATTTATTTGTAGCCTGACTAAAAAGAAAAATTGAAAGCTTTTCTTACCAGCATACTGGCTTTAAAGTGGAATAAGACTATTTCTAAAATAATCTTGGAAATCTTACCCTCCAAATAGCATCATTTGAATATATGGGGCTAGTATGTCTTTATGACAGATGGAAAGGGGGAGGACAGGTGGGTGAGAAAAGGAGAGAGGAGGAGAGAGATCTAAAACTGCCCTTAAAGACATAACAGAAGGAAGGGACTGTTAATTTTCTGACAAAAACCTGTAATAAGGATTTTGAACGTTTATTTTGTTAGTCGTGAGAAACATAACGGATTGCATCCATTTCATGGCACATATTTTAGATAGTGACACTAGCACTTCTTTAACAGAATCTCACCTGCATATCCATATCATATACATGCATATGAAATGCATTAACTGTGTCCTAGTCATTTCGGTAGCGAGACATATCAGATGCTGCTAGAAATTGTTATAATAGAGGAAAAAAGATATAGTGTCTGATTTCTTGCATCCTACAAAGCATTCAGCCCAAGCAGAAGTCAATCTCAATAGCCGTGTCTGAGATAAGAACCATTGGTTATTACCATGTTTTAGAATAGAGACAATTGATATGTCTGTTATTTCCTGCAGGGCAGGGGAGGGAATCTTGGAAATGTAGGAAGGGGATAAAAGCTTTTTATTGATTGTTTTAAAGTAAGGTTGAATACTGTGGCTTCAATTGGCCTATTATACAAGTACAAACGTATTGTGATTATAACTATTTCAGAGGTGGCCAATCATTTTGTGGGCAGTGTCTGCCTAAAGCATTCCAATAAGATAAGAGTATTGATTATTTTGAATGGTACCATTTTGCTCTAAGGTGGAACATATCATATTTTGAGCAATTGCTTTAAAATGATTATTTGCCACTGTGTAGTGAATGCAATTTCATACTGCAATGGTATACTTCCCCTGGCAGCCACTTTGGCATATGTTCTCTGTATCTGTATGGGAATCTATCCTTTCTCTACTTACGATAAGGAAATACAACACTGATATTTGAACAATGCACTTAAACGATTAGTTATGGGTTTTCAGCTGCACATAATTTGCATACAGTACACTATGAAAATCACATTGTATTGAAGTTCTGGAAACATGTTTGTAATTTTATATTACGAGATTTATAACCACCCAAAATATATTAAGACATATAATAGTTTGCAGTGTTTTAATGAAATACATAGCTTTGTTACTATATTTAATAGTTTGTTAAATTGTATGTATTCCTAGAAGAAAAGATAACCAACATCGATGGTTAGTTCATTTGTTTCTCTAATCATATTGATGAATTTCTGGAACTGACTTCTCTCTTGCCTATATTTTATATAACAATTGCCTTATCTCATTGACATTGATTGTTTTTTTTAACTGAGCAAGTGGAAACAGTAATAATGTGAAAGATTTGTAACTAAATTTCACCATATTGTGTTATTGTTATGATAATGAGGAGTAGCATTAGCAAATACTGTTACACTAAATTCTACTAATACTTCTGTGTTATTATTTAAATGAGATTTTAAGCATATATTTTCAAATATTTCTTTTAGTTAAAAATGAACCCAGTAACATGATGCTCATATAGTATATTCTCCGCAATATGCATACTTTTAACACTTTGCCTAATTTTTGTTTGTTTTGCCATATAGTACATGAGCCAAATGATGGCCTAGGATCCAGAGAAGTGAACTCTGCCTTCAGATTTCTACAATAAACTAAAGGTTGGTTATTATGTTCACCTGTTAGTGGCACTGACTATGGCACTAATAAACATCTGGACCTTTCTGCCCTTTGATCATGAATATTGGAACTGGTGCAATCTGTTTATAAGGTTTTTGGTTTAAAACTGGGACCCAAATAGTTAACACACAAAATGGTTAACTGAAGCAAATGGTAGTCTAGCATCACAGCTGTGTGTATTACTGCCAACTATTTCCATGACTGAATAAAGAATTAGGCATGCTCTAGCCGACCCATTGAAATGGATGGAGTAAAGCATTGTCAGCACTGTTGGACTATTACCTTATGTTATTTTCTGAAGACAGAAGAAAATAAAGATATATTAGCAAAGTGTTATTTTCTTTTTCTCATATGCTGTAAACTAGGAATTCTGACTCATACTTATTTTTATTATAGGCATGAGATATGTTACGATGATTTGCTTGATGATCAAAGTAAATGACACACTTCATAATAGGATTCTAAGTATAGAATTATTTTCAAAACTCAATTTCTAGCAATTGTTTCCCCAAAATGCAAGCACATTTGCATAACAGAATTATTTGAACTAAAAGAAAGAAGTTATAGAATTCAGCTTTGTTCTTCCATTCTTTATCCTTCTGAGAATGCACAAGACAGGATGAAAAACTATTCATTACATTTCTTTCCCTTGTGTTATGAAATGAATCTAGTCAGCACAGTAGCATGGTCATTCAGTACAGGGAGAAAAAAACAACTTTAAATAATGGATAATAAAGTATAAGGGAGATGGGATCTCACAACAGAACCGAAATCTTTCAAAACTGGTAGTTATGGTAACGCAACAGCTAAACATGACATTATTTGTGTTCTTGAATAACCATAAAATTATTTTAACATCTGTGCTGCAACTCAGCAAACACAGAAGAACTGGAGACAAGACAGACCAAGAGTTCAAGAGGACCGGATGGTTACAAATCTCCAGAGATAAACAATCAATGAACATTTGTCAGCACAACTGAAAAATTAGTGGTTATGTAAACAAATTCACTAGTAGCAATGCTGCCTGATGCAGAATAATGTGTTACACATTTTCACAGCTCAACAGGAATGCATTGGGATAACTCAAATAGGTTGTCAGGATTTAACAAAACTAAGCAACAACTAAGTAAGTGCAATCCTTTCATCAAATGACCAATTTTCAAATAGCCATATGTATCAAAGAAATAAGTAACAACCTTTGATCTGGGAGCCGAAAGCAATTCACATCTCTGGGAGAGCTATGGCCCGCCCTGACAGTTGGTAACAGAACAGATGGTCAGGATAATTCTTGGAGTTTGAAAACATACTTTATTTTTTCCCATATTAAAGGGTTGAAGCATACTTCTGACTTGAACATTTTATGAATAATCAGAAATTTCTTTTTTAAAAAATCAGAGCACTTCATTTGCAGACTAGAAAATTGATTATTTTTAATCCATGTGCTATCTACAAAAAAGTAGGACAATCTGCTTTAGAGTCTCCATCAATGTGCACCAATACGAACATATCTAAAATCGATGATGGTAGTATTTTTTCTAAATGTGAAATCACCAGACTGTACTCATTTTCACATGAGGTTTTAAGGCATAAATGGATCTGCAATACTAACAGCAGCTAAAATGAAAGGGATGAAGACGTAGTTCAAAGGCTTTATTTGATGACCCCCCCCCCTTAAAGAAACTCAAGCTCTCAAAGTGGTGCTTCAGTTTTAATGTTTTAAAGCTTCTAATAAAGCGAACCCAACATAACGAGAATGTTCTCTGTCTCAAAAAGCAAAGTTGGACATCAGAGCAAAGTACCTTCTCCCCAGGAGTCACTGAAATTCTCCATATGCAATGTGTGTATGAAGGGTAACCATTTGGGAATCCTGGAGAGGAAAAGTTGCCTGTGGACTCTTGCAGTGTTTCACCACATGCTGAAAGACATCAGATAATAGAGAAATTGTGAGCTCTCTGGGAGGGTGCTAAGTCAGCATGTTGCTTCTTACTGGGATTCACCAGAGGCAGATGGAGAAATGCTTGTACTTAAATGACCACCCTTTATGCAAAGCCATAATTTCAAAACAGTCTGCCATGAGTAAATACTTTTCTAGATAGCTTTCTTTAAATCAAAATTACAGCAGGCCTTAAAATAGCTCTGCTCCATCAACCAGGCAAGCAAACTCTCTTTTTTCACTGCAATATTATACAGAAAAAAACACTGCAGAGAGAGCAAAGGTATTACTATGATGCAGGAAATCAATTACTATTTTCATTTAATGACTGTTTAGTCTAGGTTATATGCAGATGAGTATTTATTTATATTTGTTGTGGCAATAATGCTAACAGTTAGTCATGACAGGGGTTTCAAGCAAAACTAAAAAAGGTTGTTGTAGCAGTTTCAAGACTAACAAATTTATTATTGCTCAAGTTTTCATGAACCACAATCCACTTCATCAGATGCATGGAACTTTCTGATACAGTACTTCTCTCTCAGTACATGTATACAGCCATTCTTGAGCAGGACAACAGAATTATAGGACAGGCAATTACTGATACAAAAGAGTCCTTAACAAAATTATTGCTGGGTGTTAACACAGGCATTATTTATTTATTCACAGAGAAATGTGTGAATGTGAAAAAGAAAGTTCACTGCATTTTTAAAAAAGTGTATGATACAATGAAGAGACATTTTATATAAAATTCTGTGGAGTCCTTAGTGCTGAGATTGGTTGTTTTCCTGCAGATGTTTCATTGCCCAACTTGGCAACATCAGATGTTGTGTTTTGATTTGTAATTTTGATTTGTAATTTTGATCAGATGTTGCCTAGTCGGGCAATGAAACATCTGCAAGAAAACAGTCAAGGCCAGAGAGCACCAAGGACTCCACAGTTCAACCCCAAGCTACAGATATTCTCTTTGATTGGTATATAAAAATCTATTTGAAGGTAGGTAAGAGCTGAACAGAATTCAGTAAGAGCAGTATTTGAAGGGAGTAAAGCATCCATGAGAATAAATGGAATGCTTATTAAATTTTTCAACATTGATCAGGGAGTAAAACACAGATGTGATATCCCTTTGGCTGTTTCATATACTTGAGATTAAATGTGTAAGGAATGTTTGTGGTGTCCTTGGAACCATGCTGGTTGGGGACATGAAAGGGAGATACAGAAGAACCAGCAAGGCCATAGTCCCCCTTCCAGAATCTGGTAAGGTTATCCACCAAGATGATCAAAGCAATTTTAGTACCATATCCAGGCCAAAATCTCAACAAATGGATCTAATGGATGTTTTACCTGTAACTGATTTAGAATGATAGCAGAATTTTCAGGTTGCAGAGGCCAACATTTCTGTTACCTTAATTTTTAAAATTATGCTGAAATATGAAAAGGCCAGCAACTGGCCTTCCCTCTTTCCCCTGCAATGGCCATTATGCAACCTTTCACCTTGCTGGTGATATGTTTGCTGACTGGCTGTTGTCCGTGCCACACTCTCACCCGTTTTCATTTGTATCTCTTAACATCAAGCTGTAAAAAACTTTTTCCAACACTGCCCTCTCCAATAGCCCACACCTACATACATGCTAAAAGAAGGGTGCCAAACAGAGCAAGTAATAGATTGATGACCAGCAGGCTCAGGAAACTGATGCAATCCTGAGTAATCTGGCTCTGCCAGGAGCACATAGTCCAAGACTTGCTCCTATGAAGGAGTAGTTTCCTAAAGACAGGGGGCTAGCCTTATGGTGCAGCACACTTTCCCTCTTACTTGCCAACTACCTGGGCTACACATTAGTCTTCTTTGCAGTTTTCTTTAGTTTTCTTTTACTTACATGGCAGGGTGCTAGTTCTTGTAATAGTATAATGTTCAGTGTTATCTCTTTTGATGGTTGTTGTGGGTTTTCTGGGCTGTGTGGCCGTGTTCTGGCAGTTTTGGTTCCTAACGTTTCGCCAGTCGCTGTGGCTGGCATTTTCAGAGGACAGGAGCACAGCTAGAAGATTCTCTCTGTGCCCAAGTGGACGGTGTGTCTTCCTGCTGGTGTTTATATCTGCTGAGAGGGTGTGTATCTTCTGTGGGTCATTTACAAGAGATTAGAAGAGGGTTTATTGTGGTGATTGGGGTGTGTGGTGCTGTCGTGTGTGGGATTAGCACATCTATTGTGTGAGTTGTTTGCATATTTCTGTGGTTGAGTAGAGTTCATTGACCTTTTGCAAGCTGTGTTTTTCAGGACTGGCAGCCAGGTTTTGCTGATCTTTAAGCTTTCTTCTTTTTTATTGAAACTGTGTTGGTGTTTATGTATTTCAATGGCTTCCCTGTATAGTCTAACATAGTGGCTGTTGGTGTTGTCCAGTATTTCTGTGTTTTCAAATAAGATTTGGTGACCAGTTTGTTTGAGAACATGTTCAGCTATTGCAGATTTTTCAGGTTGCTGTAGTCTGCAGTGTCTTTCATGTTCTTTTATCCTGGTGTGGATGCTGCGTTTTGTGGCCTTCGACTCTACGTTATCTCTTTTATTTTACAGCTATAATGACAATTATACAGTATATTGTTACCTTATTTCCTGTTTTACTAATCCCTTGTAATACTTTGTTTCAGCAGCTCTGCATGAATACATTTTTCTCTTGTGTGGCAGAGTTTTTCTCTACTGTCACCCCACCACCATTGGCATAATGGGACAGCAATGCCAGTTCTAAAGCTGGTGTATTTCCTGGCGCTTGTGCTGAGCTTGAGGGGGAAATGAGGGGTGCACAACACCTTGGAATACCCATTCCCTGCTTCCTAATATACAGGAGTGTCACAGGGTGTGCAACACAGAGGTGGAGCTTCAGTCATACCCTTTCCTTTTTTTATCTCACCCTGCAGACACCCTTCCTAATATACAACTTCTTAATTATCTTTATGGGCTTCAATCAATAAGTTGCTTCTTCTGCTGATTTGAATGTCTGCTGAACGTCACACATTCGAAACAATTATTTTGTGACCCAGAACAATGCCATAGACACTGCTCTTCCTTATCACAGTGCAGTAGACAGGTCACAGGTATAATTAAAAGCCAAATTAATTATAAGAGATTTTCAAAGCCTTTAGATGTAACAGAAAAAAAATCAGCTATTGGGTTAAGATACAACTGGCAATATTGTTCTCTGGTTAATGTTATATTCAGTCTTAATGTAAATTTAAACATGACAGCATGTAATAAACTCCATGCCGAATTTTTTTATAATGCATTATTATAATGATTTTAGGATATATTTTAAAAATGCAAGGAAAATATCTGTAATGCCATATGAAAATGTCTAAAAGCCCTGATTATCATCCTTCCATATCTGCAGTAAAAGAATCATTGGCTTAGCCTAAAATATTTTCTCTTTCACCCTACGCACCAACCCTGCATCATATGACATCTAATCAAATATGAGTTGCATATTAAATAATTTATTCAGCACCAGACATTTTCAGAGTAAATACCGTAGCTAATTATCGACAGTTTATTTTTAACTCTGCAATCATTAGTAATTCCACTAAACTGCTGAGGTTGGTATCTTGGGTTTCTTGATGCTGACTGCTGTAGAATTAAAGCCGTATTGAACTTTGTTTCTAGTTTGAAAGACTTCTTAGGGAAGGAAATGGAACAAAACCAAGAGAATAACAATAAAACAACTGAAAGACAATGTCACCAATTGAAAGCAATTCAAAGCAATGTCACCAATAGTTGTTCTCAGCTGGAATCACTCACCCTCACCAGTAGAATTGCTGTGTTAAGTTTTATTCTGAGCTGAGAATTTAGTTTTTAGATCATCACTTTTCATTTGAAAGTGCATTGTGTCCCTTCCACAGTGGGAATAACTGCATGAGAAATACCAAACTCCCTGTGGCCTACTTAGTTACTTCTTCCCATACCTCCATACAGATTTGAGGGTAGGAGAATTATGGTTTGTTTGTTTTTCAAACCTCAGTTATGAAATTATTAAAGATGTTGTAATATAATACGAATGAGGATTATTTTTATGGAGGATTGAGATGGAGGATTAGTTTATTCCTAATCCATTCAATTTCATTTTTTAAAACATGTCTAAGTTATGAAAACTTAAAATAGTAAAAGACTTATATACTTAGTTTGGGTGTTATAGAAACCACTGGTTTTTATTTTCCCCTCACTGAAGAAACATATGTAAGTTTCAAGCCTACATGTTCCTCATCTCTTCACCACATCTTTCTTGTGCAAAAAGATCAAAACTATTGGCCTTTAAACAAACTGTAGTGTCTATGAAGTCCTATTTCAGGGATCTTTGATTCATTTAAAATATTGTGAATGTGAATAAGGAAAAGTCTAATAATAAAACTGAGAGCCAGTTTGGTGTAGTGGTTAAGGCATCAGACTAGAAACCGGGAGACCGTGAGTTCTAGTCCCGCCTTAGGCACAAAGCCAGCTGGGTGACCTTGGGCCAGTCACTCTCTCTCAGCCCTAGGAAGGAGGCAATGGCAAACCACTTCTGAAAAACCTTGCCAAGAAAACTGCAGGGACTTGTCCAGGCAGTATCTGAGAATCGGACACAATTGAACGGATTAAAATGATGATGATGATGATGATGATGATGATGAATAATTATTAAAATATCCGACTAGTATTAGAAAGACCATAATTTTAAATCCTTAAAAAGCCATTAGATACAATTAGGTTGATCATTATACTCTCAACCCAACCTACTTAAATAAAGTAATTATGAAGTTGAATTGTTTATTTTGTGGTAGAGTTGTAAACTGAAATAGCTTATCATTTTTATACACCCATGCATATACATGTGTGAGTTCCTTAATAACGTACTAGATGAACACCACTTGGATTTCCTATTATGCCTCCTAAATGCAATTCTTTTCAGCATGATTTGTGTTTTTGCCATAGTTCCATCATAATACAGCTTGTGAAAAATTTAGAATAACATTCAAAGGGTAAAATCAGTGGAACTAAGATACTGGGTTGACACATAGATGGACACACATGCAAACACACAGTGCATGTGTTGGGAATAGGGGGAACAGCTCCTTTAACTTCCCTCCCTAACTGGCACCCATTAGAAAAAGCTCAGCTTCAAAACAAGTATCGCATAAGCGGTACCTTGCACTGTTCAGATAGGACTTATAGGCAGGAGAAGAAATTAATATATGGAGACGGAGGAATTCTGACCAATTACATAGTTCAGAAAGTGCAGTAAGGTAAGATGCTACTGAGATTTCAGAGCCAACGAACCAAGTTTCAAGGCTTTCTACAGCTGGATTTCTTGATCAAATGTTGCACTTATTTTAAGACTCATTACGTCTTAAAAAAAAAGGCCTAGGACAATTGTTTTGCAGAGCAGCTAGATTTCCCTGCTGAAGTATGTTAAACAAATGCATCATCAGTCTAAATATAGATCTGGATTTAAAGTACACTACCTTAAATAAGAAATGATAGAATGAATCATGTTTTTCCCACTGTCATCTCCAGCAAGTGAACAGCTACATTAGGAAAGCACAGAACTGCCTCTTGAGATGGTAAACTCAGATTCAAGCCACTGATCCCTTAATGCCTTAAGAATGTTTATGATCTCACCTTAAGTAACTCCCTGAATAGAAGCAGATAAGAAAACACCTTATTCAGAATTGTAGTTAGTCCTCATTAACTACAGTATATTATAATATGCTTCTTCAAGTTTATGCTCTATGATTCAATACCTGGACATCGGTACAGCTTTCTGGCTTGTGCAATATCTCCTTTACTTAATCGTGTGCGCTGGCCAATGGCTGGTCGGATCCCGTTATCATCTCGGGAAGGAAGTATGGTATCCAGAAACATACCCCTAAAAATAATTAAGAAAACCAACTTGTTTTTCACATCAGACTAGTTTTGAATTTAAACAAGACACCCTTCAGCACGTATAGTCTAGCAGGTAAAATGAAGATCAGTAACAAAAAGCAGCCAGTGAAATGGGAAAGTCAACAATTATAATAACATGTTTATTTGATTAGCCTGGCTTGTTACTGACATTCAAACAATAGGTGAAGAAACTGTTCTGCTCAAAGCCTTATTCCACCAGCACAGCATCTTGATCATCTTGATCTTGCCCAATTATTTTAATTATACTTATTTCAACTGAATATTAGGAACAAAAAAATCCACAATACAATTATTGGTTCTCATATTGCTAATTAGTTCATTAAAATCTGCTTCAAAGGCCTTCATCTGCTTTTTCAAAACCTCAGTATATATTTTGTGCTCAATCATTTTCACAGCTTTTGATCTGTGTGAGATTAATGCATTGTTCTGTTTAAACTTTCATTACTTTAAATATTTATTTACAATAACAGCAAATCTTAGGGCCATAATCAGAAAAGTATTTTAAAACCTTAATCAAAAGAGGCAGTCTTTTGAATTGCAGCAAACTGGTTATTGTAAAATGTTAATAATAATTAAAACCAATCAACATGCAAGAGGTTATCGAAAGGATAGAAGGAAGCAAAAGCATGTCTCTACTTAGAAAAAAATATTTAAGATTAAATATAATTGTATGCAAAAGATCTGCATGCATTAATAAGACTGGACTGCTATCATTTTGTAATTACACATATTGTTTTCTAAATAATTCATTTTAAATGGACATATTATGTGTCCTTCATAATTGAAAAGATGTATTATCTTCATAGTACAAGTTTTTTGTCATATGGTAGCTGGAACATTACACAGTGTTCCTGTTATTGGCACAGTGATTTTTTTTCTCTATAGAATAGTTTTAAAAATAATTAAGCATGGCTTTTAAAACCTCTTTTTTAGCATTCTGAGAAACCATTCTTCAGTTTGTTACTTCCATGGTCAAGTCAGGCTCCGATGGTTCTGAAGGCAATGCCTATAAGCTAAAACTGTGAACACAGGGCATTCTGTTTGTCATTTCTCAGAATGAGCGAGTGTTCTGGAACAGTAGTTGGAAAAAATGGGAAACAAAACTGTGCATAGTTTAAAAACACTTCCCCTAAAACAATAATATTTATGAAATACTTCAATAAAGCCACAAAATGCATTTATCAAGTAGCTCTTCACCAAAGAAGCGCAACATCACACAGCAATTCTGACAACTCCCTACATCAGAACAACATACATAGAATATTCACATTGAAGAATGGAATTATAAGACAAAAGGTATAACCTGAGACTCCAACCTTGAGAAGGTGTTCCTGGCATAGTGCATAATGCTATCAAAATCATATGGTTCTCCCAGAGAATTCACTTCTCCAGGCTCCATCTTCAAAAAGTTGTACTCCTGACCTGTAATTCATAAGTTAGATTTCATGTACATTTTTCAGAAGGAAGAAAGGAAAAAAAACCCCGTAACTCCTTTTTTGTTTGCAAATTAATATTAGCATTATAGTATAATCTGGAGTAGATATAAACAATTTGCTTGCAAAGACTAACACAGAATTCATTGATTAGGATATATGTGCACAGTTAAGAGCAGCTTTCTAAATTTTCCTTTAAACAGCATTAACAATATACCTATTTGCTTATGAACTTAATTACTGATGGAACAATTATCCAAAATGTCATCTTGGTATGCAGCATATGAGGATAACTATTATTTCCTGTCACACTCTGACTTGATTATTTCACACTTACTTTCTTATTTTCTACCATGCATTGTGGAAACATAAAGACATTGGTACTGCTTTTGCAATTTTACAACACACATTATTAATACAACATACCCCAGCTATTATAGGGGACAGTACCTAGTTGACCTTGGTTGATCTCAAAAGCTAAGCAAGGTCAAATCTGGTTAGTACATAGATGGGAAACCCACCAGAAAACTTCAGGTCTATAGGCTAGACTGGGGAAAAAGAATATCCCTGAAGGTGGTAATGACAAACTACTTATATATTGTTGCTAGGAAACTATATGGATGTGTTAATGAAGTCAACAGGAGTCAGGTTTGATTCAAAGACTTTATCTTTTATATGAACCAGACTATGAAAGAGTGTTTTAATCTTTATTGGAGACTGTGCATATGTACATTTATTTCCATAATTTTTCCATTATTTCTCCCCATCCACAGACTGCTTCTATTCTTTCTTTTTTCTACCCATAGTGTTCCACCTTGCAAGGTATCCTTCTTCATTTATTTATTTAAACAATTTATATGGCCACTCATCCCACTACTGTGTCTCCGGGCAGCTAACAATAAATAAAACCAAAAAAACAGCAACAATCCAAATAATCAGAAATAATTACAAACCTATTGAGTTTCTACAGTGTTTGAACTTTTTGAACCTGAAATCATTGTATGCAAAAAATGTCCATACACTCTGCACGTAGTGGAAATTATACACAAAAATATGTGCAATTTTGCCAGCATTTCTCTTAATGCATGTATTTATACTCATTTTTTTCTAATAAGGAATTATTAGGAATTATTAGGAAAATGAGTACAAATGCATACATTGAAAGAAATGTGTTTAAAAAAATGAAATGTGTTAAAAAATGAAGACACACCCAAAATATAAGCATTTTATGTAAGGGAACTATATAATAAATTCTGGAGAAATTTGAAAAACAGAAGGATCCAATAGAAGATAATACAGTATATGTAGCTCAGGATATAACTGTGGAGTCCTTGGTGCTCTCTGAGCTTCGTTGTTTGCTTGCAGATGTTTCATTACCCAACTAGGTAACATAATCAGTGCTGGTGAATTTGCTCCCTGTTTATATACAGTAGTTTGCCCTGCCAGTGTTAGTGGGGGTGTGGTTTTCTCCTTGGTAGTTCCTTGATTAGGGTATTGTTTTCTGCTTGACTGTTTGTTTGGTATTAATCCCTGCTTATCTGGTTGTTGGCTACTGGAAAGGATGTGTTCTGGTCTTTTTGTTTCCTTTTATTTATTTATTTATTTATTTAATTTATTTATTATTTAAATTTATATCACCGCCCATCTCCCTCAACTGGGGGACTCTGGGCGGTTTACAATAAAATCAACGTTAAAAATATAAACATGAAGTACAATACTCAGTATAAATAGAATAAATAGATATAAATAAATATAATATCCAAGGGCTAAGGTCTCAAATGATAGGGAGGGCACTACGGCACCAGCCACCCCCAGGAGGAACTATTAACCTTCCCATCCCAAGCAAGGCGGCAGAACCAGGTCTTCAAATTCCCGAAGGTCGGGAGCAAGAACCTTTAGCTTTTTTATTGTCTCTTTTGAATGGTGTATAAATTTGGTTTACCTCTGTGTGTCTACTGATGGCTGATTTGTCTGAATGCCAAGCTTCCAGGAATTCCCTAGCATTTTTGGATTTAGCTTGGTCTAGGATGCTCAGTTTCCCAGCTGAAACTATGGTTAAAGTTCTGTTGGTATGTTGTGAGATTAAGGAGTTTTCATCATGTCTTCTGACTGCTAGTTAATGTTCATGGATGCACTCTGCTAGTTTTCTCCCTGTCCTACATAGTAGCTGTTATAGTCCTTACACTGTATGTTGTAGATGACTCTTGTTTTTTCTTCTTGGCCTACTGGGTCTTTTGGTTTACTTAAGATGTTTTGGGGGGCTTTAGTTGGTATGTGCGTGGTTGTAATAGTCTGTTGGTTGTTTCTGAGAAGTTTTTGATGTATTTTATGAAACTGAAGGATAATTGCATTCTACTTTCCATATTAGTTTCAGAAGTGTGAATTATGACAATTTATATTCAAATGTAAAGCAAATAAATTTCTCCCTCTCTAGATTGTGTAAAGTTTATACTACTCCCTGGATATACAAGTGACTGGATATGGCTAAAAAATTGATCCTCACTCCTGACAAGACAGATTCTGTTACTGTAACCTTACAATAATGATAGCGTACTCATGGTTTGGGCTTTTTGTCTGGACTACCTTGAAGGGCTGACAGTTATAAACCTATTATGCCAGTTCTACATTATGTGTATCAGATTACAATCTGTTCAGGATTCAATTACGGGCATTGGTTCTTACTCATAAAGCATTAAATAGTATTGTAATAATAACCTTCTTGGATTTGAACTTGTCTGTTACTTAAGATCTTTGAGATATAAAAATGCCTTCCACTGAGGGTAATGGTGATGGGAAAGCAGTAAGATATTTTCTATAGCAGCATTACAATTAAAAAACTATCTCCCTGAGGAGATTAGATTAACATCAGAAGATAAACAATACATTTTTATTTCATACAGCATTGGTTGGTTTGAAGAGCTAATAAGTGAGTCGATTTTTCAGAAGGTTTTACTACTTTATTTTTAAACTTTATTTTTTTTAAAAAAATGTGTTCATATTTATGTCATAAAAATAAGCAAAGTATGTCTTCAATTTACCTCCTTCACAACCTGGACAGCCTGAATAAAAGACCTACACAATACTTCTACTGGTAGAAAACATGGGGGTGGGGGGGAGGTGGGGATGGGGATGGGGGGGGGGAGGAGAGAGAGAATAAGATTTTCACCTACTTCCACACTGTTCCAAAGATTCTATTATTTTCTGGAGCAAAGTTTCAAAGTTACGCCTAGAGTCGCGTAAAAGTAAGATGGGTGGCTTTATAAATCAAATAAACAAACAAAGTTTCAATTTGCACAGAAAAAGTAGGGAAGTTAGGAACTAATTAAAATAATATGTTGCCCATTTCATTAGCAGAATTAATTACAACTTTAATCTGCAGGATTTAATGCCTGTTTCCAAATCAGTCTCTTACAAAATTTAACAGACCAATTTTCAGTTACCAAAATATTAGATCAATAATTAGATGCTCCAGTCCCACATAGCACATCAGGTGCCTTCTAGAGGTTGCAGGACTGAAATTCTTAGAAAGCTCAGTCCTGATGGCAGCTTTGATATATGACATCAACCTAAAATATCTGGCATACCACCCTAAAATTATCTCACCTGGTTGAATGTTCTCTCTGATGATGGTGACATGATCATCTCTGTCTGGCCTTGTGTGCTCATGCCAAAATCCTATTACATGTCCCAGCTCATGAACAACAATTCCAAATTTATCACAATTCTTGCCAATAGAGATTGCTTGAGGACCATTGCCCCTTCGGCCTACGTAAGAGCAGCATCTGTAATTTAGGGTAAGAAAAGAAGTGAAATCATGTAAATGTGCACTTCCAAAAAGGAGCTGCAATTTCTATTTAGTGTTTTTGTTTTCTATTTTACTTTAGGTTTTGTTTTTAATAAATGTTTTATTAAATATATTTATAATATACATATATGGTATATTATAATATATACATTCATATTCATCTTTATATAATGTATTTGTGTCCAGGTGCTTTTGTATGTTGTATATATTTAGCTTGCAGATATAAGTAAATTTAAATGAAAACCAAATGGTTCTTCAGAAACGATCAATTGAAGACTGATCTTGTAACTAAAACAGTATATGGCAAAAAACAGAGGGGCACCAGTGTGACTCTCATTCCTTCTCCACCCTTTCCCTAGAAGAAAGATTGTGGAATATTTTGAATAATCAAAATATATTATTTGTTGCTGACAAAGGAAGCTGCCATAGATGTTTTCTCCTATCTTACTGTAATTTAAGACCAAACTAGGTGTCATGTTAAAGATCTGGGATTGGCTACCTGGTAGTTATTTTCATTTTTCAAATTAATTGTGCCTGTCATGGGTGGGAGATCCTAGTGGGAACATGGTGCTGAAATAAGGAAAAGGAATCCTTTCGCATTGTGCTATTCTGCCAGTTGAAATTCCTCTTCAAGAAGTGGCAGTAAACACAAATATCGTATGTGACCTCTAATCTCTATAAAAGCCTACGGAGTTTGGGGTGCAGGTTTGGCTAATGTCACAGAAGCTTTTATTTATCACAGAGAAGTCAAGTAAAACTGAATAAAGACAAAACTTATGGCAATATTCTAGGCCTAGAACGCCACTTCATATGAAGCTGACACTTGTATTCTTTATCCACTATTGTTTCCTCACAGTCCCCAGGGAATGTTTTTTTATAACCTTTAAGCTCTTCATGGGATAGAATATTGCAGTGGTGGTGCTAATCATATGTAACCTCCCAGTCCAAATCCCCTATTCTCTTTTGATGTGGAGCTCTTCAACAATAAAATTAAAGAATGAAAGCAAATCCTCCAGGCATATATCTGTGTCCTAAACTTTTTCAAGAGCTCTTCAAATTGGAAATTATACTGACATGTAGGATTTACAACAGAATATTGTGGTGGGAAATGCTTCTTTTGAGGATTCCATCCAGGTAACCTTATTCTCTTTCAAAATGTCCCATTCTCATGTTTTTTCTGAAAATGTTTTGTACTTCTACAAACCTTGGAATGCCTCCAAATCTCCTAAACCTTCCTCTTGTGTACAGATGATCCATTTTGCCTCCATAAAAATCCATATTAAGAAAATGAGGTTTCTTATAGGTTGGGTCTATAGCCACATAAATATAATATGACTTTATAAATATGACTTTATGAATTAGCTTTTAAGAGGAAGAAAGTAACTGGATATGTGATAAAACACCCAATCACATATTGGAGAAAACACTGTGATAGAGATCATTTGTTTATGTCAGTTGTGGGAGGTGTGAGCTCTACTACATCAAAAGCTGCCATCAGAATAAAGTTTTGGTTTAAATGCAATTAATTAATAATACACTGATTCAATACACTAGTACACTAATCACAGTCTGAACAACAGCTTAAATTGACTAAATTAAATAAATGTAACATGTATTTACTTACATAACTGATTAATCAAACATAAAGCAAAACTCCTTTATGTAGAAAATCAATAGGTTTTAGCATAAAGATAAAGATAAAGATTAGCTGTATAAACCCAATTTGCAAAACAACATTATTTTAAGGTAATGCATAATTGAAACAGACTGTAGCTTGAATCATGTCAACTGGATTTCTATTTTCTCAGTGGAAACGTTTCGCTCCTTATCCAAGGAGCTTCTTCAGTCTGAGCAAAGTTGGTAAGGGAATCCTAAATATGTTTCTAGGTAGCTGTGTGACCTTACACCTGGGGTCATGGTTATATTGAGATGTATTTTAAGTCCTTTTATTATCTAAAGGAGGATCGTTAAGATCACCATGCTGCTGTTGAGCTTGTGAAATGGTCTTAATCTTCCTAGGCACAGAAGACAGAGCCGGGAGAAAGATGGGAGAAAGATTGTGCCTGAGGCACAATCTTTCTCAATTGAATAGAGGTGGGGGCCTCAGGCACAATCTTTCTCCCATCTTTCTCCCGGCTCTGTCTTCTGTGCCTAGGAGCTTGTGAAATGGTCTTAATCTTCCTAGGCACAGAAGACAGAGCCGGGAGAAAGATGGGAGAAAGATTGTGCCTGAGGCACAATCTTTCTCAATTGAATAGAGGTGGGGGCCTCAGGCACAATCTTTCTCCCATCTTTCTCCCGGCTCTGTCTTCTGTGCCTAGGAAGATTAAGACCATTTCACAAGCTCAACAGCAGCATGGTGATCTTAACGATCCTCCTTTAGATAATAAAAGGACTTAAAATACATCTCAATATAACCATGACCCCAGGTGTAAGGTCACACAGCTACCTAGAAACATATTTAGGATTCCCTTACCAACTTTGCTCAGACTGAAGAAGCTCCTTGGATAAGGAGCGAAACGTTTCCACTGAGAAAATAGAAATCCAGTTGACATGATTCAAGCGACAGACAATTCCACCTGGATGACTGAGAACCTTCATAGACATAATTGAAACAGAGTTCACTGTATAATGTAGGTTGTATGATACTTTACATATGAGATTTAAACACTCTGAAAATGGTTGCTTATGAACAGCTTTTGACCTATTTCAGAAATCCATTGCTTTGACTCCAAGCCTGGCTGGCAGCTCGACAAGTCAGAGTTTCTCAGAGCTCTGAGCTCTGAGACCTGGCTAACTTTCTATCTTGTTTGCAGGGGTCTACGGACCACTGAAGTTTCCCCCTGGAGAAGGGGGAACCAGAAGATTGCTCACAGAGCCATTGTAATTGCACACTCCTGTTTTTCTTTGTTGTTTCCACCGCGGAGAAGAACGGGGAGTGAATGCAATGAAATGGCCGAAAGAGGATTCTAGCTCTGCAGAGAACAGTAAGTCTCTTGGGAGACACAAGAGTGACAGCCAGCTTTTAGATCACCTTATATTAGTTTTCTTTTTTAGATTAGTACATTTTTATTATTCTAAAATTTATCTTTGGACTTCGTTCAAAATGTTGGCTAATTTTGTGTTTTCTTTGCTATAATTAATTTTGGTGGAAGTTTGATAGATTTTATTTTGGCAACATAGTGAACAAGTTTTGTATTTTTCTGCCTTTCTTTTGTATCAGAGAAATTGGGACTTAAGAGACTTTGTTGGTATTTCTCACTCGACAAGCTAACTGACTTTTGAGAAATTGTTTGTTTGGGTTAAGCAGCTTGCAGCCTGAAGAATAAAGAAGAATAAAGAATAAAGTATAGAGAATGTGTGCCTCTCTACCTTTTTTTTTTTCTTTTTCTATTTTTTTTTAGAAAGGACTATTTTTCATTTGGAATATATTTTCATCTTTCCCTTTACAAACTGTTTGAAATACTGCTCTGTGGAATTTTTTCATCTCTTACTTTAAAAGCTTTTCTCACTTAAAGAAATAGACATTATTGATAAATAATAGAACAGCTGTTCCTTGCTCCCTGAGAAATTTTTTTGTTTTGACTACGGCAGTTGATTACGCTTTGAACAATAAATAATGGCCTTTCTCACAGTACTTCAGGATTTTAAGGAAGAAACCAGCAAAAAATTTTTGCAAATTAAGAAATCCATAGAACGTATATTAATAGTTTTGGTGGCTCAGGAACAGAAGGTACAAGGGACAGATTTAGAAACAGAGGAAAGATCTTTCGAACCAGTAGAGAAACAGGGAAAGAGGACTTTGAATGTATTGGTACAGAAGAAGATTATGATATCTTACAGGAAGTGGTCTATTAAATGTTTGGGCATAAATACATTGTGGCAGCTGAGACAGGAAGATTTTAATATGCAAATTGATAGATATGGCAAAATAAACATTTTGATATCCCACATGAGTTACAGAAATAAACAAGTTGCATATTGTGATATTGGCATAACCTAAACAGGAGATTTATTGATATTGATTTGGAATGCAAGGTGAATGAAAATGCGGATTTGGTATTGTACACAGAGTAAGCACAGATATGAGAAATTTACAGATGCATAAAAACATGATATTTTAAGTGTAAGATACAA
Source organism: Charina bottae (assembly GCA_023362775.1). Taxonomy (NCBI): domain Eukaryota; kingdom Metazoa; phylum Chordata; class Lepidosauria; order Squamata; family Charinaidae; genus Charina; species Charina bottae. The sequence goes on from JALMGJ010000008.1 coordinate 74,409, forward strand.
GATTATAAATAAATATGTTGATATTATATATTACTCTTTCTGGAGACACATTTATGAGAAGACAATGAGATGATGAGATGGAATTAGAATGTAGGTTATTACAAGAATATGTTGTATGTATTAGGTTATATGTTATGTTAGGTTTTGTATTTTTGCTATATTATGTATTATGTTATGTAATATGTTAGATTATGTATTAATGGAATATATAGTCATAACATGAACAGAATATACTGTATTTTATTAGACGTAGATAAGGCCTTTATTTGTTTTACTAATTGGACTTTATTGAAGATATAAATATAGATGTAAAAATGGAAAGAGCAAATGGAAAACATTTAATTGATGCAACAACGAACATTTGATTACTATTCTAAGGAGTAGAAACCAGAGATGGATTGTTGGAAGATATCAAGAAAGGCGAAACCTATATGAAGAACAGAAGATTGGATTATAGAAATCAAAGGGTATATGACAAAGAAAAGTTTCTGTGTATTGTATTAAGGACTAACATTTAAAGTTAATTGTTGTACTTAAAGTTCAAGGATAAATTGGAGGACATCTATTTTCTATATTTTTTCTTGTTTGTTATTTTTTGACTTCACTTTTTCTTTTCCCTTTTCTTACTTTGTATTTCTATTTCTTTTCTTTTGTATTAGCTTTTAATGTGTATTTTAAAATTAATAAAACTTATGGAAAAAAAAAAAGAAATCCATTGCTTTGTTCAGGTCATGTAGGTCACATTAAATAAAATCACAACAGAAACATTTTAATAAGCATCACATTTTAGGAAAATCATTTTAAAGTTAATCATTCTAAGTCCCTAGTACATATAATCTCTTCTTCCCATCTGTCTGCCCCACTATTTCCATCTGCTCCCTGCATGAGTCTTGCAGTTCTCTAGATCAGTAGTGAATATTCAGGTGAACCTCCAAAGGCCTTTCAGATTACAATTTGCAAAAGTTATTTGACAAAAATGCATGATTTATTATAATAAAAGGGTACAATTATAACCAAAACTATATTAACTTTTAAAGAATATGTAATCCTACAATTCATTTAGAAGAAGAGTGAATGATCTAATGTGATTCCAAATTGACCTACAAAAACAATACTCTAAAACATTGATAAAACAGATAGGTTTCATTTTAATTAACATATTTACGATGGATAAGAGTCGTTTGTCGAGATGGGCGGTGAAGAAATGTGATAAATACAATAAAAATAAAATAAATAATTTGCTAAATCTTCTATAGAAGTATAGAAACTTGCTTAAAATTGTTATATATGAAAGCCCAACAAGTATGACAAATATTGAACATATCCTAAAAGGGTGTTCTATCGAACTGAAGCCATTCTTATAAAACAGTGTGGTTAGGATGTAATACAAGGCATGCAAACATAAAGACAGAAGTACAAGACTTTATATTAATATTAAAAAGTATGAAAATAAAGCCCTCTAACATCCCTAAAGTTAAACAGTGATTGTGAAAAACAATATACTTGAAGTTATAAGTAGAGTGGTGAAGAGAAATTTGAGGGGTCTAGCCTCCAACCCAAATACATCTTCCAGGGAAACAAAAGCACTAACCTCAGCCATACTCAATTAGACACTAGAAGCACTCAGGTGTGACAAGTGTTGCACGTGATAACGATAGTGAAAGTTTTAAATGCAAAGAATGCTAGCTCGGGCAGCTAAGAAATAACTAATAATGCTGGGAACTTGAGGTTTTTAGATAGTGGCTAGAGATATGCAGTGGCTTCAGATACGGTTTCTTCAACTATTTGTTTCAACTCAAGGGTGCCATTTTGTATTTGGACCCTTTACCTCACTTATCTCACCTTATTACCACACATATTAACATGCACATGCTGTTACCTGATCAATGAATCAGAAGCAAATTAAATATGTATTGTGGAGTCCTTGGTGCTCTCTGAGCCTTGTTGTTTTCTTGCAGATGTTTCATTGCAAAGCTAGGCAACATCTTCAGTGCAAAAAGGGAGTGGAACTTGCTCTCTGTTTATATACCCTGGCTTGTCCTGCCTGTGTTGGTGGCAGTGTTGTACTCTCCTTGGTAGTACATTGATTGGGTTGTTGTGTGCTGCTTGGTTGATTGACTGAGTTAATAGTTCCTTGATTAGGGTCTATTGTGTTGTCTATGAAGGTTCTCAGTCATCCAGGTGGAATTGTCTGTAGCTTGAATCATGTCAACTGGATTTCTATTTTCTTAGTAGAAACGTTTCGCTCCTTATCCAAGGAGCTTCTTCAGTCTGAGCAAAGTTGGTAAGGGAATCCTAAATATGTTCCTAGGTAGCTGTGTGACCACACAGCTACCTAGGAACATATTTAGGATTCCCTTACCAACTTTGCTCAGACTGAAGAAGCTCCTTGGATAAGGAGCGAAACGTTTCTACCAAGAAAATAGAAATCCAGTTGACATGATTCAAGCTACGGTCTATTGTGTTGTTTGATTGCTCCTCTGCTGCTAATCTTGCTGTTAATCTTTGCATATCTTGTTGTTGATTGCTGGCCAAGAGGTGTTCTGGTCTTCTGGCTTTTCTATTGTCTCTTATGAATGGCATGTAAATGTTGTTAACCTCTATGTGTCTGTTGATGGCTGCTTTGTCTGAGTGCCAAGCTTCCAGGAATTCTCTAGCATTTTTGGATTTGGCTTGGTTTAATATGCTCACAGTTTCCCAGTTGAAAGTATGGTTAAGTCTGTCCATGTGTTGTGAGATTAAGGAGTTTTCATCATGTCTTCTGACTGCTAGTTGGTGTTCATGGATGCGTTCTGCTAGTCTTCTGCCAGTCTGTCCTACATAGTGGCTGCTACAGTCCTTACACTATATGTTGTAGATAACTCCTGTTTTTTCTTCTTGGGCTACTGGGTCTTTTGGTTTACTTACGATGTTGTGAAGGGTTTTGGTTGGTTTGTGTGCTACAGTGATGCCGTGTGGTTGTAACAGTCTATTAGTAGTTTCTGAGATGTTTCTGATGTATGGCAGTGTAATCCTTTTCATAGCTTCTGTTGGTTTTGCTGTGGTGGGTTGAGTGGTCAGGCACTTTTTGATAAAGTTGCGTGGATATCCATTTTGCTGGAAGATGCTATATAAGTGGTCTGTTTCCCTTTTCTGGTGTTCTGGGTTGCGGCAGTGTGTTTGTGCTCGTCTGAATAGTGTTCTTACACAGCTCCTCTTGTGTGAGGTAGGGTTATTGCTTTGGTAGTGGAGCACTTGGTTAGTGTGGGTAGATTTCCGGTAGACTTGTTTCTAGAATGCCATCATTTCCTCTACTGATGAGGATGTCCAAGAAGGGTAGTGTGTTGTTGTTTTCTTCTTCCCTTGTGAATTTTATTCCTTTGAAGATGTTGATGGCTTCATGTGTTTCCTCCAGTTGATCCTTTTTTATTATGACGAAGGTGTCATCTACATACCGGATCCATACTTTGGGTTGTATGTGTGGGAGTGCTATCCTTTCTAGACGTTGCATTACTATCTCTGCTATGAGTCCTGAGAGTGGTGATCCCATAGGTGTTCCTTTGATTTGTTGGTATATTTGTCCATCAAACTGAAAGTAGGTGGTGAGGCAGAGGTTGATGAGGTCCATGATTCTGGGTATTTTGATCTTGGTGTATCTAGTTAGGTCAGGTGTGTTATGTAGAACTGCTGCCATGGATTCAATCGCTAGTGCTTGGTCTATGGATGTAAAGAGTGCAGTGACATCAAATGACATCATAATTTCATCTTCATCTATTTTTAGGTCTTTGATTTTCTGGAGGCACTGTAGTGGGGAATTGATAGAGTATTCACTCTCCTCTGTGAGATGCCCAAGTTTTCTTGTAAGTTCTTTAGCTATGTTGTATGTGGGGGTCCCTGGTAATGATACAATTGGACAGAGTGGTATGTCAGGCTTGTGTATTTTGGGGCGTCCGTAGAAGCGTGGGATGATGGGTCCACTGCTTTTCATCCGCCTCTGTTCTTCTTTACTGATTTGACCTTTCTTGGTTAGGTCGTTGAGGATTCTTTTGACCTGGTTGTCCAGTTTCTGTATCGGATTGGTGTTTACTGGGGTGTAGGTTTCTTTGTCCTCAAGTAAATCTTTGGCTTTTTGTATATATTGTGATCTGTCCATAATGACAGTGGTGCAGCCTTTGTCTGCTGGGAGGATGATGATATTTTGGTCCATCTTTAGGTTTTTGAGGGCTGCTCTGTCTTCTGCTTTCAGCTGGTTCTGTTTCCATGTCCTTCTGGTTTGTGGTATGATTATCTGTCTTACATTCTCTTGGGTTTCTGTAGTAAGTCCTGTAGTTTTCAATGCTGCTTCGAAAGCTGCAAAGAATTCTAATTTATTTGCATCCTCTGTGTTATAATTGAGGCCTCTCTGCAAGATACTATGTTCTGTAGTGGATAATGGGCGGCTAGACATGTTGACCACCCATTCCTGATCCTGTACTTCTTTGTTTCTGGGGTTTAATTTAAGTAGTTTAGTTTGAAGTTTAGCTTTCCTTTTTTCTGCTTGTCTCAGTGATGTGGTCTTGATTGTAGTAGTCAGCATGTTGATATGTTCAGGAGTCATAGTCTGTTCTAGTTGTTCTTTGAGGCTGTCTGTTGTGTGTTGATATTTGTTTAATCTGAGGTGGGCATCCATGATCATTAGCCATATCATTTTTCGCCCACTTTGTTGCGCAATCTTCTATCCAGCTGTGCAGTTGATTGGAGGTTTCTATCTGACACTGGCGGGCAGGGTATGTTGTCATAGGCATTCATGCAGAAAAAACAGCTGTTCTTTGGTGGAAGTTTGCCTACCTGTGAATTTCTCCCATTTGCGTGCTATCTGGAGCGTTTGACGCCCATATGTGGTACCAATCGGAGAGAATATTTGTAGCTCAGGGTTGAACTGTGGAGTCCTTGGTGCTCTCTGAGCCTTGCTGTTTTCTTGCAGACCTTTCATTGCCAAGCTAGGCAACATCTTCAGTGCAAAAAGGGAGTGGAACTTGTTCTCTGTTTATATACCCTGGCTTGTCCTGCCTGTGTTGGTGGGGGTGTTGTACTCTCCTTGGTAGTAAATCTGTATTGTAATTTGTATAAGTATATAAAAAAAAAGACTAACGCCTCCCCACTTTAGACTTGTCTTCACCTCCAGTACTGATCAATAAGATAATTTATGCTTCAGTGAAGGTGTCCAGGTCTCCAGTTTAAACACACTCAACAATTCTCCGACAGAGACATAAGTTCAAAGTAAATTGGCTAATTTATTTGTGGAATCTGTGTTTGATATGGGTAGTAATTTTGTATTTGAAAGAAAACAGCAATTGATAACAATTGATTCATGTAATAGCCATAACTATGATACATTACTGAGACTATCTGCCAAGTACATCAGTAATTCATTCAGTTAAATGGTCTGGGACCATTAAACAGCACTAAGTCAAAAGGTTTGACTTTATGCAAAAAAATATTCTGTATAGAAATACACACACACATGCACACAAACATACACAAACACATCTCTAGATGCAAAACAAAGCTAGAAGTACTTGGTCCAATGCCCAACTGTTCTCCTGAGTACAGATATTTGGCTTCCTCCACAAACTTTACCAAAAGTTTGCCAAAGACCTTGACCTCCTTAATGTACATTGTGCCAGACAGCACTTAAAGACACTTGAATCTCTGACTCCATTTAATAATGGTAAGTAAAGTGTAGTATCTGACTGTCTGAAAGAAAATAGGGCAAGCTAGCCTAACATTAAATATGATATTGGTATAATAACCTCTGAGAATTAAATTATAAAGATGGCATCAAGGGGGTTTAAGCTGGTTAGAGAAATTTGGAATCAAAATCAGGTCACTTTCCTTTTTTCTTTTTAATTTGGGCATATGAACCAAAAAGGACTGCATAACCATGTGATTCTACATGAAATAAAGCTCACTGAATTCAATAGTCCTAGATAGGTGATTATATAGGGTTGTAATTTAATTCCCACTGTATCATATTACATGTAATCATTACATTATACATGTAAGTATAATGTTTCAAAAAGTGCTTTCCACCCCAAATTATAGAACAAAGTATTTCATAGTAGAAAAATCACATGATTAAATACACAATAATTTCATTACCATCAGATTGCAGTCTTTTTAAAAATCAAATATATCTATATGTTTATAAAATTGTAAACATTTTCTATTAACATTATGCAAACATGTCATTTTTACTTTTGGAATTCAGAATTTTGCTACAGTTTATAAGAAAAACATCCTATGATTGTAGATGACAGAGAGTCACAAGGGCAGAGTTGTTTGTGGAAGGGAATTTTTTGGTGTTTACCATCAATAATTGCTGAAGGGAGTATGTTAAATCTAGCCAGAGCAAATGTTCTGTGACATATATTATTTATTAAGTATTGGCAATTAGCTGGCTTGGTGGTAACAGACAGTCTCAAAGACTTAAGTAGCTTTGGTGCTAAACTGATGTCATGTTGCCATCCTATATCAAGGATCCTCTTCAATAATCTTTTGCTTGATTGTATCCCATCCTTTGTATTGCCTCATTAGAGAAACCATAGGTTGCCAGTTTTTCTTTAATGGATATCTTCCAAGTGGATTGGAAGTTATCCCTGTTAACGAGGGATGTCAGGCCTGTTGGGTTAAATAGTAGTTTTAGCCTGTAATTAAAGATAACAATCCAGATCCTGGCTTCTATCCTTGTAATTCCTAGTTCTAGTCTTAAAACTGTGTTAGATAAACATCTGGGGACCACTTAACATCTGCTAAACATCTACTAAACAAGACACTTGCTTTACATGGCCAAAGTTTTCTCAATCAGCTCCTGATATTACATGGCAAATTGACTGAATCTTAGAAAGCTTGTTACCTAGTTACCTTTGGAATTGTTTCCTCTAATCAGATTCAACCTAGTCTGGGGCATCTCTCCTATGAAAACTGTTAATAATGCCTCTTTTCTAGGAAATGAGAAAAGCCAAGGCCTGGAGGCATTGCACCTTTGGGATGTCCTCCTCTTGGAGGTGAGATTGATTCAATTAATAGTAACCTTCCAGAAATTAGTTCAAATCAAATTATTCTAGGAAGTTTTGTGATGAATTGTGACATCAGGGTTGTGCTACATTTTTATTATTATTGTTGCCTTCAAGTCAGCATTGACTCCTGGCAACTGCCGGGACAAGTCCCTGCAGTTTTCTTGGCAAGGTTTTTCGGAAGTGGATTACCATTGCCTGCTTCCTAGGGCTGAGAGAGAGTGACTGCCCCAAGGTCACCCAGCTGTCTTTGTGCCCAAGGTGGGACTAGAACTCACAGTCTCCTGGTTTCCCATTGGCTCCTTCCTAGGGCTGAGTGTGTGTGACTGGCCCAAGGTCACCCAGACGGCTTTCATGCCTGAGGCGGGACTAGAACTCACAGTCTCCTGGTTTCTAGCCTGGAGCCTTAACCACTACACCAAACTGGCTCTCTATTTTAATTTTAATTCAGCTTAATTTTAACTTTAATGTACTGTGGGCACTTTATTGTTGTATTTTGTAATTGTTTTGAACTGTCAAGAATCATGAGATATAAGTTTAATAAATCAATAGATACACACATAGAAAGTATAACATCAATTATGATATGGGAAAGATTTACCATTTAAAAGAAAATGGTTTAATAAAATCTCACCAGGTTTGCCCTGTAATTGGCTGCAAAGGCATACTAACTTTATGAATCATGATCATAACTGTTATACCATATATGTAATTATGCTTAAAACAGATGTATCAATACTGAGAGTACATCAAAATGAAAACACAAGTTCAATGATGTTATGACATAAATCCCAGCCATATTTACTGTATTTGCATCCCACAACTTGATACAAGTATATACTGTAGGCTGTGGATTTTGTGTCATGACATGTTTTGTCACTTCCCTCCTCTTAATTTCCCCAGTGCACACCTGAAGGGATACTGCAAATTAGTTATCTATCCATAAAGAACTGTAAAAAATAGTTAGGTTTGAAAATATAAGGTAAAGGTAAAGGTACCCCCCGCACATTTGTGCAGTCGTGTCCGACTCTAGGGGCCGGTGCTCATCTCCGTTTGTTAGCCAAAGAGCCAGCGTTGTCCAAAGACGCTTCCACTGTCATGTGGCCGCATGACGCGCGTGGAACGCTGTTACCTACCCACTGAAGTGGTACCTATTAATCTACTTGCATTTGCATGCTTTCGAATTGCTAGGTTGGCAAGAGCTGGAGCTAGTGCGGGCGCTCACTCCGCACGCAGGGCTAAGGATTCAAACCTCCGAACTTGCAATCTTCCGATCAACAAGCCTGGTGTCTTACCTGCTGCATACATGTATGCATACTAAAACTTGCATACATACACAATTACACTTTTTGAAGCAATATAACTTTCCACTGATATATAAAGACATCTTCATTTGTCTGAGTTTGAGGGAACTAGCTAGTCTACAAGTTTCATTTTAAAACAGAGCTTTCAACTGGCAGCAGCAAATTACAGGCTAGACTGCATGTTTCTACCAAGGTGCCTTGCAACAGGAGACTGGAATTTATGGCTCTTTGTTCTCTTCCTATTCTGTGCTTCCAAGCATAAAGCAGATAAATATATAAAGTGTGCATGCATCATATTTGTTAAGCATATGACACTGAAGTAACATTAAACATTAACATTTTAATAGCATAACTGCTTAGTTCTCAATTCATGTACAGAGTAAAGGGGTGACCTTGACAGAGATATGCAAGAAACATTACCTACGCAAAAGGGACTGAAACATTCTTTAAGTCCTGAGAAAAAACGTAATATTTGGAAGTGGCTCAGACAAATGTCTCCCTAATTCCTTGGAGCATAAGAATGATGTACAGCACAATCAGACTTGGAAGGTTCTGTGATTATAGCCTATCTCAATGAAGTTAGTTCTGGCCTTCTGTGGAGTTGATTTTCTGGTCTGGTCCCCCTAATGGGGATGACAATTCATTAAGATCAATATCTTTTATATCAACTTACCCACAAGGCCTGTATGTAAACACAATGTAACTTTCTTCATCACTTCGCTCAATGAATGTAACACAGGTATATTTTTCCCAGTGTCGCATTGCCTGCTTGAACATTGCTCGCTGGCTGCCTGAAAGCAAAGTTTGTAATGAAATAACAAATTTCAAAAACAAAAAAATCATGTCAGCCCAACAATATTAATTGTTGTTAAGTAATTGTTGTTAATTGTTAAGTAATTTCTACTTTGAAACAAATGAGAGCAGGAAGGTTCCAAAGGCGGAATACGGAAGGCAGGTTTGGGTCATAATCAATAAAAGAGCTGGGTAGCAACTAGTGCAATCTTACAAAGCAAGGATATTTTTTCAGAAAGGATTTCCTATGTACAAATACATAAACAAATTGCATATGATAAACGTACTACCCTAAGGTTTTTTTAATTACCTGTGTCAGATCTACACTTCACAGAACTTGTGGCCATCAAGCTGGACACACAGCCAACAGCTAAACCTTGTTACCGCAAAGTTTGATTAGTTTGTCTTAGTGAATTATCATTGGTGCATGAAATACATGCAGTTCATTTTTACTGCTTTGCCATTTGTCCAATAGCTGCTAATAAATTGGAAAAAAAAATAAGTCCTGGTATCTTTTATGTACCTGCAAAATATTAAATAGTATATTGTTGCAAGTACCAGAACATCAAACTAAGGGCAATATGGAAATACTTTAAGTAATGGGCAGCATAGTGAAATGCAATCAGGTTGCTTTTGAATAAATTGGTGGTGTTGATATGTTTACTTTCTTCTATAAGGAAAGCTGTTTGTGTGCATACCCACATACATACGTACCCATCCCACTATTCCCTTTCAGAGTAAACAACCTTCTATATAACATAGTTATGAAAAGACAGGCTCATAGATCCTTCTGCTGTCCATCATGTCTTTAGTGAAATGAGGTGTTTACAAAAAGCTTTTTTGTAAACTAAAGGTGTAGATTAAGTTACCCACCTTAGTCACACCCATGCCACATGCAGCAGTCCCTGCTACTGCTAAGGACAGTGTGTATTCTTTGTGTATGTGTGTTTCACATTTCTAGAATTAGAATCTTGAAATACACATGCATTCATCATTAGTTAATGGGTTGTACAATAATGTTGCATAAATAAAGAAAGAAATAGATTTGTCATCCCAATATTAACATTAATATTAATATTAATATTAATATTAAGCATTTCCCAGCTTAACTTACTAGAAGTTGTTGAGTTACTGTTACCATCATTTCCAGCAACAGCAGCAGGCAGGAACCTTACAGATTATAATGCAATAACATCTGGGAAGTTAAGTCTGGAAAAGACTGACTTAACACCAATAGAAAATATAATATGTATGTTACTTTACAACAAAGTTAAGTTTGTTAATGAGCACTTTTCCATAGTTTTATAAGCACTATTACTTTTCATTTAATGGTTTAGGGTTATTTAGAATTTCTTTTATTGATTCATAGGGTAGGTCATAACGCACAGAAATATAGCTGCATTATTCAGGTTCCAAAATATGCAAATACTTTAAAATTTGGCATTATTAAATACATTAAGCATAACTGGCATTTCATGGAACAGAAGAAAATTATAAATAAGGAATTGTCTTCAAGACATCTCTAGCTGAATTACTAAATATATATTTTTCTATTAATGTGAAGGCTCAGTTCATGTGTCTGATAAATGTGCACCTTGGTCTGCCTTACCAGTGAAATTTCCTCCTATGACATACGGAATAACACCTCCTGGCCATATTCTTTCTGTGCGCGATGTAGCTGCTCGGGAAAATCTTTTTCTCTCGTTGCTCCTTGAGAATGTTAGAGCTGTTCTTCCCTTTGTTTTATTATTTTGTTCAAAACCTGCAATGACACTTATGTTGTAAAACACCATTCTTAACATTGTGCTAACAGTAACATTTTCTTCAGATAAATGAGCTTTCTCCCCTTATATATAGTACATATAGACAAGCTTTGCATTATGGTGAATCTATGTGAATTAAGAAATACATAACATTAATGACTAACAGCTCAGTGCTACAGGGCTACCTATCATAAACCCAGCATTTTAAATATTCACTTTTCTATTTGCCTGTCAGCAGTGCTATGCTGATTCACCCTATGTGCTGTAAATATCTCCTCCTGCTAATTTTCCTTAACCGTCATTTAAATAATGTGCCAATGACTCACACCAACACTAACTTCTTTAACTAAGAAGTTATTTCTTAAATAATAGAAAACAATTTTGTAATGAATACCTCTAAAACTGTAATAGTTATTTTATTATGTATGCAGAATTTGTTTTCAGATATTTAATTTGAAACAAGATCAATGAAACTGATGTTTTTAAAAAATGTATAATTACTTTTAAATGTTTGTCTGCTTCTCTAAAGTTAAAGGTTTTGTAGTTCCAATGCTTATGGAATTCCCAAGCCAAGAAAAGCTTCACATGATTCTGGATTATATTTCTTTATTGAACTGAATTAAGTTGATATGCAGAAGAAACTTTTCTAGGAACTGAAAGGCAGATTGGACTCAGGACAAATTTCACAGCACCTTCATTAAGAGGATATATTTGACAGAAGAAAATTATAAATAAGGAATTGTCTTCAAGACATCTCTAGCTGAATTACTAAATATATTGTTTTCTATTAATGTGAAGGCTCAGTTCATGTGTCTAATACATGTGTACCTTGGTCTGCCTTACCAGTGAAATTTCCTCCTATGACATGTGGAATAACTTCTGGTCAAATATATCCACTGTGGACTTCTTTTAGATTAGCTATTGCAAAATGCAAAAGCTAAGGCTCCTACAGCATGGATGGCAGTAACAAACATAGTCAACTGCCACGCATCAACCTTCACTAGAGACGTACATAAATGTTAGAACACATTTGGGAAAAATAAGTCAAAATCAGAGTTATTTGTAAGGAAAACTATGTTAAAAATTAATGGATGCTAGGGCTTCATTGCTATTAAATAAAGCATATTTTACAGGAAAAATGAGGAGGAAAAGAAATTGGTTAGGTAAATTGCCTGGGGGGAAAACAGGGCTATTTACACTATGTTAAAAATATACTGTAGAACATACTATAAATCTGCATGATAACAACTGAGATGTTTAAGGTATGAATGTATGCTTTTTAATTACTCTGAAAGTTGACAGCAGATGGTATACAAGTATATTAGGCACTTGCATAAACTGGATTTAGACCATCCCTAAAATCTTTTCATTATTGGCATTCACAATTAGATTATCTACTTACTGTCATGGCTACTCAGAGGTTGGACCAAGAAAGATATGGAATGTCTTATATTATATGCAGTGGTGAAGCAAAATTAAGTGGCTTGCCCGTACCTGACTCAATTCTTCTTATCCTGTCTATAAGCTGATAGAGAGCATTGCTTTTTTTTGACACCTTGCGTTCTTCAAAGCCACCTTTTGGAAGAAAAAAAGTAAATGAAAAATTGCATGCATGCATTTAGTAAATGCATTTACTAAATGCATTTAGTATTTACAAAATGTAGGGGAAGGGTATGGAAAATTTTAAAATTTATATTATTGAATTACTATCTAAAAAAACCTCTTCCTCCTCACCATGGTGATCTTGACTGCGAATGATAAATTATGGCTTTGTTTTAAAAAATGCAATTTACATGCTTGGCCAAGTACAGGTATCCAAATCCACTGAATAAAAACTGAACTATTTTCAACAGTAATAAATCATGTAGCAATAGTAACTCTACAGAGTCCCCTATTTGGGGAGATGGGTGGGGATCAATTGAATAAATAAATAAATTAAATAAATAAACTCCAATGCTACAATTTGAATGAGGTGCTTTAAAAGTTACTTACAGGAACAGGGGACTTTTTATCCCAGGATTCACTGTTTCATTTGTAGGCTGTCAACAAATGCTGTATTCTGTTTGATTATCTACTACAATGCTTGTGACAGGGTAACACTGAATGAGTTAATAATATAACCAACCAAGCCAGAAGCTTAATTTTGCTGTTATGCATCGGGGTTAAGACTGTGGCTACTTTAGGCACAATGCTATGCATGGGCATCTATAACAAATGGAACTTTTGTTAAGGAGTTCTGTAAGTAAGGAGTTCTGTCCCTTGCAAGCTTGAGTGCAACATCAATGCTCAAAAGTGGAAAAGTTTGACACTACCCACAATAGAGGACTGGTTGGTGAAGATGATGGAACTTGCAGAGATGGCTAAATTGACTTCTTTGATTAGAGAAAAAACAGTATCTACATTTATGGCTGACTGGAAACTCCTTATAGCCTTTTTGCATGAAACAGAGAAAATGCACTTATGATATGTGGTTTTGATGATTAGAAAAAAAATTGGATAATAGAAAAAAGTGAGCTTTTTTCTGTAATCATAGAGTAAAAGAACTTTGTAGTCATACTCATTTCTATTTATTTATTTATTTATTTATTTATTTATTTATTTATTTATTTGTCGAATTTATCACCGGCCATCTCCCCCAAGAGATCATATTTGCTGCAAAGGAAATCAGAAGCTTCTTCTATTTCTTTTTATCTTTTCTTTCTGCACTTTTCTCTCTCTTTCTCTTTTTTCTTTATTCTGTATTAGTTTGTGTTAGTTTTTGTGTTTTCTTTAAAACTTCTAATAAAATTTATACAAATAATGGTTAATTTGTTTCATCAACGTCTTTAATGATGATGTCAATTTCATGCTTATCTTACTTAGGAACTAGTTGGTGAAGGTATGAATAGTTTAACAAACATTTTCTGTGAGGTCTATTTGACAGTGGCAAAGAATTCCATAGAATAAATCATGAAGTTTAACCATGAAGGAAACCACTATGTCCCATTTTATATGGTATAAGAAGCAGTGTAACTCACTGGATTCTATCACACTCTAACAAAGAAAAATTTCCAAATAATACTACATATAGCATTTACATTTGTTGCACTAATTCTTTTAACACTTGACTATGTTTGGAATTGATTTTTTGTAATCACACTCAAAGCATTATATTATGTTGCTTCTAACTAATGACACTATTTACTTCCTGCAAGCAAGTTTAATTGCCATTTGTAAAAAGATTATGAATTAATGTTAAATCACTGCTCTTGCAGTCTAAGAAACTCATAAAAAGACTGCTCATTTGCATGCTCATTCAAAAGTGAGGCCCATTGAAGTCAATGAAAAATAGGCTAACTATTTCAGTAATTCCTCAGATTCTTTCAACATGTAATCTTCATGTAATCTTCCTAAATGACAGTGTCAAAAGGGTTATAACAAAGTGCACAGTGCCATATAAGGCAAATATGTTGTGTGACTGCTGAGTAATCTGCCTAATGATTTGCCTTCCACTGTCACACAGCTGCAGCAACGCTTGAGAAAATTTTTTTGAATTTTTTCTTAGATTTTAGAAGGATGAGGTAATACATTAAGACATTCCTACCCTATGAGCTATTTTGTCAACTGCCCAGAGTGCAAATACTTATTGACCAGTGATGCAACAATCTTTCAAAGTAAGATTTACTTTAGGAAGTAACCTGTTGAATTCAGTGGTCCTTCTCCAAGGAAGTAGATACAAGAGTACAACTTAAATAATATTACATTAGTTCCAGATTATATTATATTACAATGTTATCTTGTTTTCATTTATTAAAAAAATCATCATACTTTTTCTTTCTAGAAGTAAAATGATTAATACAAACTCTAAGTGTTTTCCCTGGTATTTCTGCTCATGATATAGTTGTCAGAAATGTAACTTTGGCCTAATGAAAAATATTCTGTTTTATCTGGAGGTGATCACACACTTTTCCTGTGCAAAACATTAAGGAAATTAATCTGCTAGATATCATATATTGTTAAAGATATCAGGCTGACTATATCAGAATTTTGAATCAAAAGCAGAAATGCATGCTAAACAAATATAATTATTTCCCTTACTGCATGTTCCTGTCATCAAAATTAGACTCTGAAACAGCCCAAAGCTAAATATTCATTAATAAAGAAGGTGGCATTTATTAATATTTTAAATCAGATCCTAAACCAGATCAGGTATGCAACTAGTTAAAACAACAGGTAATCTTAAGAAAACTTAAGCAAAGATGATAGGGCAGTATAACAATAGTCTACTCACTATCTTTTAATTAGTGTTTTAAAAAAAACTTCTATTTAAAAATGTATTGGGTACTTGGAGAAATGGTATTCCCTGTAGTAACCTATGGCTACGAGAGCTGGACCATAAGGAAGGCTGAGCGAAGGAAGAGAGATGCTTTTGAACTGTGGTGTTGGAGGAAAATTCTGAGAGTGCCTTGGACTGCAAGAAGATCAAACCAGTCCATACTCCAGGAAATAAAGCCAGACTGCTCACTTGAGGGAATGATATTAAAGGCAAAACTGAAGTACTTTGGCCACATAATGAGAAGACAGGATACCCTGGAGAAGATGCTGATGCTAGGGAAAGTGGAAGGCAAAAGGAAGTGGGGCCGACCAAGGGCAAGATGGATGGATGATATTCTGGAGGTGACGGACTCAATCGTGGGGGAAGAGTCGGAAGCGACTGAACGAATAAACAACAAAACTTGGAGAAAGAGTTTGCCAACTTTTGAACTGGTAATTAAAACTATGCCTCTTAACACTGGATTTCCTGGCAGGCGTTAGTAAATGATGATGCGGGTCTCCATGATGTGAGTGGGAGAAAAGCTGTAAGCAGAGGAAAGTGTCTGGTTCAATTCTACATTGTGTGCATTCTACCAGACAAAAATGTAATGCTGTAATGTGAGCTGAAGAACATAAATAGGAAGACTTCAGCCTGTGGCTCACAGCTATATTGAGCAGCAGGACCTGCACATGAGGACCATGGTGGAAGGGGAGAGAGAATAAATCAGAAACACAGAGAACCAAGAGAAGCGGCCTGCCTCCTCCCTGCTACCAGAATCCTTCCGGAAGCCCTGATTGCTGCCAAAGCCACTACTGGGATTCTAAAATAAGTATACTAAAGACATGAACTTGTGGAGTTAGCTTTTGTTTATTTATAGATAACAATATCTCTTACAGCTAAACTTTTACCATAGCTGAAAATGAAGAAAATGCTGCTGAAAAGCAAGGGATATTAATATTGCAATCAAAATATAGACATAAATACAAATTATTTAAGAAATGGTGTATGCGTGTCTTTCCCTAAACTTGATTTTTAATAGCACCATTTTGTGAAAAAGCTTTCACTTGCTACATTGTGGGAAGAAGATAGAAAATGAAGGATTATAAAAATTTGAATGACAGCAACTTTCTCAATTTGAACACACAATGGGTTTTTTCTACTTTTTTCTTAGGTTTGTTTGTTCGATTTATTGATTTATTGATTTTTGATAGGTATTTTGAGAGCTTTAGAGTATTATTTTGAACTGTTTATACATTTTTAAGGATTTAACGTGGTAGTGTTTTATTGTATTTTGGATAAAACTAAGCATCTGGATAGTCCAGCTGATTATTTCTTCTGTACTACCAAATCTAAATAGCTAAAACGTGGCTAAAAGGGATGTGGTGGCTCAGCGGGTAAGACGCCAGGCTTGTCGATCGGAAGATCGCAAGTTCGGAGGTTCGAATCCCTAGCCCTGCGTGCGGAGTGAGCTCCCGCACTAGCTCCAGCACTTGCCAACCTAGCAATTCGAAAGCATGCAAATGCAAGTAGATAAATAGGTACCACTTTGGTGGGTAGGTAACAGCGTTCCGCGCGCGTCATGTGGCCACATGACCGTGGAAGCGTCTTCAGACAACGCTGGCTCTTCGGCTAACAAACGGAGATGAGCACCGGCCCCTAGAGTCGGACACGACTGCATAAATGTGCGGGGGGAACCTTTACCTTTTTTAAGAATCTGGATAGTCCAGCAGATTATTTCTTCTGTACTACCAAATCTAAATAGCTAAAACGTGAAGTCTTCTTTTCTTCCTAGTCATGTCTCTTCTAATTTAAAAATACCTATTAGCAATCATTATGAGAAATGCAATGCTGATGTAATCATTAGGCCCATAATCAGACAGTCATGGGCTTTGGATTACAAAATCTTTTAAGACTCTGGCAAAGCATTATCTTTTAATTCCTAATACTGTAAACTTAATTTATGAGCAGTTGCAGGAAACATATTTTAAATTGGACAAACATTAATGGCTCATCTGCAGTGAGATACCACCCACCCTACCCCAAAAAAGATGCTGTGAATGCTTCATCTGTTGATCTCTGAAGGTAAGTGTGCTAATAAAGGCAGAAGAGCAGCTCAGACCATTTCATCTTGTTGAGAATTGTAGTGGGACAAGGAAAGTATGGAGTATTTTTTTCCAGTAGAATCTTTCAGCTGAAGGCCAATCACAAAAGAGTTTCACTTAATAGTAGTTTTATTAAAAATTACAATTACAACAATAAAAACTAAATAGAAAAATAAAAAAAGAAAAAGTGCAGAAAAGAAAAAAAGAAAGAAAAAAGAAAAAAAGAAAAAAGAAAAAGAAAATAAGAATATAGTAAAGAAAAAGAAAAATATATATAAAGAAATGACTTTCCCCTTCATCACAACAAGTATAAGCAATTTTGGTAACTTATCACCTTCTCTTAAAATACAACAAATGATCTCTTCTTCCCATATTCCTATCTCTTATCTATAAACAACTCCTTAAAACCTCATCATTTCAGTTCTGATCAGCAAGAGTCCATTAAGGGTTACCAGAAATAACAACATGTCTATTTTAAACTTGATCAAATAAACCAAATCTATATTCCTTCCATTTACTTTTAACGATCTTGATCTTTATTCCCTTCAAAAAATGTCCTAGAACTTCTTTTTATCTTTTCTTTGTCCCTTCTCACAAAATTCTTCAAAGCTTTAACAAGCCTCTTTGTAAATCCAATATAAGAAAATTATCAAGGTCACTCTCTTGGTTTGTTATTTGTATAAGCCTTTTAATTATAAGACATCAGCGGTTTCTTTTGTACGTCCAGTGTAGCATCTTTTTCCATGTCATTCTTGTAGCCTATCATTTTTAAATCCACTTTCAAATCAATCTCAGTCATGTCAGGTAATACTTGTTCCTCTTCCATAACATCTTTCTATCTTTCAGTCTATCTATAGGGGCAGACACTCTTAAAATTAACTTCTGGGTCCATTGCTCAAAAATATCCTTCAGTATGTCCAATGTTGAAATATTTTGCTTCATTCTGTATTTGTAAGTCAAGTTTGATTGTTCTTCTTTAATTGTAATCTGTAGTTCCTTCTAGTTCCCTCTAGTGTCCAATTTTTAATGTCTTATCTTTTTTTTTAAGAATTCAAAACAAAAGCTTTTCCCATGGGAAGGATTCTTTATAATTAAATCCCAAATCTTATTTCAAATTTATCTGGACCCTTAGTTTGTTTATAACTTTCTAAAATCAAAATTTTAATCACCCTTTCTCTGTTTATTCAAAAAAAAAATTATTCAAGTCCTTAAACTTGTATTTAAAACTCTTTCACTAAGGATTGAAGGAAACTCAGTGGTGCTGTAAAACCTATTGATCCAAAGATTCCTAGTAGCTGAAACACGGTTAACAAGCAATTTCTGAAAGTGATTAGAAAAACAAGTATGCAAACCCAGTGTTCTTTCAAAGGTACAGACCATAGTTTGAGCAAGATGGCTATTCCCTTGTCTCCCTGAGCTCTAAACCTGTTCGAGACCACTTTTTGCGGTGCAGTCTTCAGTCTGCCATTCCCTCACTGGAAGTCCCCTAAAAGAGTTTCACTTAAATAGAAACTTTCTTCCTGCTGATGTCCCCTCTTACTATAAACATGAGTAAACATGAGTATCTTCCAAAAAAGCTTTACTCTATCTATAATGAACTAAATGTAGTTTACACAATTTCTGCTTTTTAGTCAATTTCATGATGTATACTTTTCAGTTCAATAAATTAGGGTTACGTTTTGTAAATTCTGGATAATTTGTTTTCAGGCTCTTGTAAAAAAAATTCTGTTATGAATTGCATAAAAGTCTCATTAGGTCTGAAGGCCAAAACTGTGTTCTGTGGATTTTCCCCTAGATAGTAAGATTAACTATAGCTTGAAAGATTGCCATTTGTTTCAGAGTTGTATGTCAGGGATATTCAAGAAATGCATCAGATTTCTGAACTATATTTTCAAACCTAGAGCATTTTGGATACATGGCTAGAGAAGAAATAACCACAGCTGCCAACTATGGCTGACAAAGAAGTATGAAAGAAAGAAAAGGGCAGAAGAGCATCTACCAAGCATCATACACACTTACTACTATTCTTGTATGAATTTCTCAGTATCTGAGAAAGACTCTGAGAAGGTGAGACTGGGGCAAGAACTAGCTCCATGCATCTCAGAAGACATTACTGCATTAGCAACTTTCCTGACTGAAGAGGTTCAATACTCATAAAAGCTTTGGCCTATTAAAGGAAGTATTCCTGCTGAATTCCTGCAGCTTTGAGGAATCCCCCTAAAAATCCTAAGTAATACAAGATCCCCACTCCCCAACCTCCATGCTTTTTCCAAGAAGAGCATAGTACTCTCTGTAATGGGTTCAGCACCTTAGAAACAGATGCAATCCCTTTACAGTCCAACCATCCCTTAGAAGTTTCAAAGGAAGGAGCATCAAACTTCTGCAAAGAACTGTCCATAGTTCTGCTCTCCAGCTGAGTGCCAATAGACCTTCCTGACAAGTCTTAATGCAGAACTGAATATCATAACAAATCGACCCAATTTTAGCGCATCCTCTTTTTTATTTAACTCATATTTTTAATAATTTAATTTAATTTAATTTAATTTAATTTAATTTAATTTAATTTAATTTAATTTAATTTAATTTAATTTAATTTAATTTAATTTAATTTAATTTAATTTAATTTAATTTAATTTAATTTCTTATGTAGTCACTCATATTATGAACCACAACTCTTGGCAGTTCACAAAACAATAAAAACAGTAAAAAAAACCAACCACAATAAATACTCATGGCACCCCAGGGCAACACCCTCCTACGCATCAACACACCACCTTGCTGGGTTCATTCTACTCCAATGCTTGTGGGGTTTGCCTACATTTGGAAAATGTTAATATCTGACTCAGCTTTCATTACAACTGGAATAAGGAAGTTCTTCATAGATTACTCCTTTTGGTAATTTTTAGCTATGATGAACTCTGAGGCCAGTTTCTGAACACAAGCTTATGTCCCCATATACAACTTCTGCATTCAGGTATGAGAAGCTCTGACACTCATATTCTATTTGTACACTGACAGATACTTCTGTTCCTTCCATGACCTGGCACTGAATGCCCTCTTGATGGCATCTTACCACCAGGTAAAACTATGACAGATAAAATGTAATTCATTTTTATATATGTTGTTCTATATTCTTTCATTTTAAATGTGTTTCTTGTAAGCGACCTGTCATATTTAACATAAAGGTAAAACAAAGGTTTATTGTTGAGTTGTTCAATCACTTTTCAACTCTGTGATCCAATGGACATCATTTCACTAGGATTGTCTGTCGGTAACAGCTCCTTTCAGCTCATGCATACTCCTGCTTGAGACATCAGTGATAGTACCTAGTAGCCTTGTTTTCTATTGGCCTCTTTTTAAGTTGCCTTTGATTTTTTTTCAGTTATCATACC
Source organism: Charina bottae (assembly GCA_023362775.1). Taxonomy (NCBI): domain Eukaryota; kingdom Metazoa; phylum Chordata; class Lepidosauria; order Squamata; family Charinaidae; genus Charina; species Charina bottae. The sequence goes on from JALMGJ010000008.1 coordinate 95,090, forward strand.
TTTCCAATCAGGGCTGCAACTGGGGGGGGGGCAAGTGGGGCATGTGCCCTGGCTGCGGGGCAGCTTGGAGACAGGCCGACCAGCCCACCCCCGCCCCAAGGAGGCCGAGCGGCTCTCACGCGCACTCGCCATTGGCTGAGGCCACAGCCAATCCGCGTCTGCTGAGGACCGCCCTCAATCCCAGCCTGCCTCTGTTCAGACGTGCCCTGGCAGCTGAGCCGAGTGCTTCTGCAGAGGCGCCTCTTCCCGCTCACCACGCTTGATTCACCGGCACTCACCGCAGAGGGAAGGAGATGCAGGGTGGTCCTGCCGCTCTGATGTTCCAGGCGGGCCGCCGCCATTGCCCGGAGCAGCCCCCGAGCTGTTGGGCTGTGCGGTGGGCCAGCGGGGGCACTCCCGGGGGGAAGGCGGCATATCTCGGCCATGCCGGGGCTGCCCCGGCACCCTCCTGTGCCCCATCTGTGCCGGCCGGTGGGAGCCATGGTGCCCCCGGGGATGGGGAGGGTCCCCTTCCTCCCCCACATCCTGCCACACTGCTGTTCCCCATGGGGGACAAGAGACTCGACCCTGTGGAGGGGCATGGAATCCATGGGGGGGCACGTAATCCATGTTTGCCCCATGTGACACAGACCCTAGTTGCGGGCCTGTTTCCAATGACTCTTGCCTTCACTTTATGTGTCCAAAATATTTAAACTTTAGCTTCATTATAGCTTCATTATTACAACTTCCAGTGATCAATCTGATTTTACTTCAACTATTGAATTATTTGTTCTTCTCACAGCCCAAGGTATTCTCAACTATTTGTCCAGCATCACAACTGGACAATCAACTCAATCAATTTCTCTTCATTCTAATAGTCCAGCTTTCACAGCCATATGTACCTCTGTGGTCAAAGTGATATCTCTGCACTGCACTTTAATGCTCTGTCAAATAGGAGATTGGTCTTTCTCCCAAGTAGCAGGTATCTCTATTTCATCTCTATTTACCTTAACTAAATGGCTACATTTATTAACTGAATGAATAAATATATTTATCTGCATAATTAAAATTATTCACAATCAATAAGAATATGTTACAAATCTACATTACAAAACTTGTTAGACTCTCTCTATATAAATGAATAAAAAATGTTTGTAGCTTACCAGTATTATGTCCATTTCTTTCCTCTGAATGTTGTGTAAGATCAATTGTCCTGTCAATCTGAAAGATTTTTAAGTCTTCAACATCTAAGGCAATATCTCCCCAAAAGACAGCTTTAAATACAAAAAGAGAGCTTAATATAAATATATTAAAAGCAGTATCACACAAACCTCTATTTGAAGTCTTGGCTATAATCAAACACAGAGATTTAAAGATAGTTTGACATACTGAAATTAAGGATCTTTGTTTCCTTAAAGTCTCTTGCAGACTTCATGTTCAATTACTGAGAAAGACTTTAAAATATCCAAGATAAATTATATGTTTTAAATGATACAGCATTACCGAAGTCTTTAAGAACATTATTGTTACATTGACTTTGAAGTTAGGTATTCTAAATTTATTGTTCTATACAATATTGGGTATTTGAGGATGGGAAGTTAAGGATACAAATTGCTAAAAGAGAAAATACATGGTTAAAACATTATATGGCTACAGGAAAGAGATATCATGGCAATATAATTCCCAATTTCTATATGAATAGAATAGAATATTCTAATGTTCATTTGTATCAGAGCTTTCCAAACTGTGTGTCGCAACACAAAAGTGTGTCGCCACACACAGCGTGGTGTGTCGCCACACCACCCGGAAGCGGCGGCGCACGCCCCCCGCACCGCCGCTGTGCGCGCGCCGCCGCACGCCCCCCCCGCACCGTCGCCGTGCGCGCGCACCACCGCACGTCCCCCCACGCCATCGCCGTGCGCGCGCCACCGCTGCCGCTGGTGTGTCGCCAGCGGCAGCACTTTGGAAAGCCCTGATTTGTATAATAAACACATTACAACAATTACTTTATTCCCTCTTTTTAATCAATAAAGAAACATTTTGTTTTTACAATATATAAGGTTTAACATTTAAATTCCACAATATATTCCATCACAGATGTAATCTTTCCAACAAGTTTTTTTTAGCATAGAGTATTGTTTCAACATGGAACAGTTTTGCCAATGTTAACCATACCAATCTGTCAGCAGAAGAAATGTTTACTCAACGTGTATCACTAAAAGCTGCATTGTGGATTAAATGTTGTAATTACATTCTAGATATGGTCCCACCTCCATATATGGATATGGGCAAATTTAGTTGTTTGGCATGTAAAAAAAAATCTCTAAGAAGTTATTGACCAGACCCAAATTTACTAGACCCAAACTTATTGACTAGACCCAAAAAGTCATGATATATTTATATATGTCACAGACATCATTGTACAGCCTGAGGATACAACAAAGAACTTTCTTTCATTGTGGAGAAATGTTAACAGCAGAGAAGGAACATTTTATTTTGCATGTGACTAAGCAAAGTCACACTATACTCCCTTAAACTGAAAATCTCCAAATGTTTCTTCTACCTTCTCTATTAGTGGAGAAGGAATTCCTATTCAGAATTAATTCAATCCAAGAACTTTAATTCATAATTTCAACAATGTTTGGAACATTATATTTTTAAATCATTTTTATGCTAGAATTTCCCACATTAATACCAATTTTGAAACAAGTTTTGTTCATCCCATGCTGCTTCCCATTTCCCATATTTTTAATGTTCAGTTGACACAACAAGATCTTCATTTCCAACAAGAAGTTAAACAGTAGTAGAAAAATTGTGTTATTCAACATATTTCTTTTCAACCACTATTCTTCCAGCTACAAGTTTATAGCACTATCCTAAGCTCAGTGCAATATTATATACTGTAGTATCTTCGGCAACTGTAAAGGGAGTTTTTGTCACGTTCTTCCTTCCTTATCTACATCTCAGATCTGTTCCTGAAGAGCCTATAACCCTATAGAGCAGCTTTGCAGGTGAGTGCATGAATGGGGGTTTTTTTTTGGGGGGGGGGGGTGTTGCAGGGGAGAGATATTTAAACCCCATTTGTGGAAACATCACTTGTCCTCTCTAGTAAATCTGCTTAAAAATTGAGTTATACAGCATGCATTGCAACTTGTGACGAAAGTGAGCACATGCTGTTTTGAAATGCATGCAAAAGCTATATACTGTAGATATATATAGAGATGGATAGAGATATAATTGAGTGGGGTTAAATCTGTATTTTGTAGACTTTAAAGAGTGAGTGTTTTTTATCTGTTTCAGAAGCAAGGTACCTCTGAAATTAGTAAGCAAAAACTTTTTAGAATTGCGAGAGGAAACTCAAATATTTATAATCAGAGAAAGAGGAGGGGAAAATGTATAGTTTAGAAGGATAGTAAGAGAGAGAAAGAAGGGTAAAAGGATATCAGATGGAATATTTACATTAAAAGAAAGCTTCTAATAGTCAATATGAATATAATGAAGATGAGAAACAAACAAAAAAACCACAACTGGCTACACTTAATCTAAATAGTTGAACAGAATGAAGTAGTATAATGTGTATTTTAATAGTTAAAGCTCTTATTATTAAAGTTTGTTTACATTTTGGTTTATTTGTATTTTAAGTGATTCTTTTTACTTTTTCTTTTAATGAAAACCAATTAGACTAACTCATTATCTCTGATACCTAATAAGCACTTAATCAAAAGGGTGATAGAAAATGAATTGTTGACAATGGAATTTACAGAAAAATAAATTAAGCCTGGTGAGATTAAGATTGTGGAATGAGGACTGCATTTGAACAGTGTAATTAAAAGATAACTCCGGGGCTGAAACATTCAATGAAATAGTTATCTAGCAGGGTAAGGAGGGAAGCCTCAGATAAATATTCTATCTGGATCCAAAGTATTAGAGAAGGTACACATTTCATCACAAATGAAGATCATGATAAATTTCGTACCCAACAAAATGATACAGGTATTCTTGTAAATCAGTTATTGCAAAGATTTAGCCCTTTTTATTTCTACCATAATTATTAGTTTCTGATCATGAGCACTAGCCTCATTCTCAGAATATATTTAGCTTCAATTTTCTCACATCTTCAAAAGGTATGTTGTACAATACCCTTCGCAGTTACTTTACTGATAAATCGCATAAAACTTTCAATGTGACTTCTTACCTTTAACCCCCTTCTAGCTAACAGTACATGCATAGAGTATAGAAAAGTGTAGACACAGAAACATGCACAGGAAAACTTTTTTTTCAAATTATCAGTTTTATTGCATTGTTATCATTACAGTATACTGTATTATTAGTAGTGGTAGTACTATTATAATAATCCAGAATGCTCCATAATGATAATACCTATGGTTAAATTTATCTGAAATCCTGCTGCTCTTTCTCAAGAAGTGTTTATCAGAAAAAGTGCCTTTATTGTGTGTCTTTTGTTGTAAAGATTATGTTTCTCTACATTTGCTGACAATTATGCTCGCTGTTTAAAAGTGTATGTAACATTGACATACTTGGATTTCGCAGAGGAAGGCAATAACAGAGAAGAACAAATCAAGCCAAATATGTCTCCAGTGTCTTTTACTTTTTTGAAATGAACTGTAGTTCAGCATTCCAATTTGACAGGCACATTGCACAAAGTTTAAAAACCTGATACTGAAGTACAGAATAGGCAACTAGCCAGGTATTACTGACTGGGAGGTGAAACAATTATACAGCAATTTAACTCTTTTTAAATTTGGAATGAATGTAAAACTATGAAATCAAGCACATGTCCAGTCTTGTCAGCAACCCAGGGAGAATGAAATATATATATATATATATATAAAATAAAATCTTTAGGAAACCTATCAACATACCTACACTGCAGGGGTACTAAGGTGTAAAGAAATCAATTCATTTTGTTTAATACATTTCTACAATTATGAAGAAAATAATTCTTTTTCCAGCTTCCATTATTTTAAAGGTTTACATCAGAGCTTTCTAAACTGTGTTTAGTTTGTCGTTAGTGTGTCAGCTGCAGTGTGTGTGTCACGCGAACGTAACGAGAAACCTCTGAGTCTATGTGAAATTGTTAGGGTGCAGGTTGAGTCGGAGGACGAAGGGACCGTTAGGGAAAGCACGGGAAGGATCAAGGGGGAAGCCAACCAGCTGATTGTGGCCAGACAAGGGGGGAGTTCCCCACCACCAATCAGCGCACGAGCCAGAAGGGCAGAAAAAAGAGCTGCTCAGCAAGAGCAGCGATTGGCTCCTGCTCGGCAGCAGCGGGAAACTCAAAGCATAAAAGGACGCCAGGGATGAAAGGCGGTTGTCAAAGACAACCGTTCTGACTACATTGTACCGAAGCCTCAGATCGCCCTTGAATCTGACTTTGCCACTGCTCTCGAGTCTTGTCCTGCTGACAGCCAGATCGCTGTGCCAGAGTTTTGCCCTGCTGATGCTCAGAGCCTCAAGCCAGAACCACGCCTCGTTGCTGCTGCCTTCGAGCCCTGCCAGGATTCCACGCAGGTCCTAGTGCCTGCCTTGTGCCCTGCTGTAAGAGGGGAGCTCTGTCCAAGCCTTGCCCTGCTGAAAAAGGGGAACTCTGTCCAAGCCTTGCCCTGCTACAAAGGGGTACTAAATAACTTTTCACTTATTGAAGAAGAATTAGCTGAAATAAAAAATGATCGAAGTCTGTTAATGATGTATGAAGAGGGTGACTTAGACAGCTTTTGGATTCGCATTTCAAAAATACATCCAAACATAGGTAAAAACACGTTAAAATTCTTCTGCAGTTTTCTACTACATACATTTGTGAAGTATCCTTTTCAATGTATTGTCGAAGGCTTTCACGGCCGGAGTTCAATGGCTGTTGTGGGTCTTCCGGGCTGTGTGGCCGTGTTCTGGAAGTTGTGGTTCCTAACGTTTCGCCAGCATCTGTGGCCAGCATCTTCAGAGGGCAGGAGCACAGATAGAAGCAAAATCTCTGATAGATTTTGCTTCTATCTGTGCTCCTGCCCTCTGAAGATGCTGGCCACAGATGCTGGCGAAACGTTAGGAACCACAACTTCCAGAACACGGCCACACAGCCCGGAAGACCCACAACAGCTATCCTTTTCAACAATGACAAACATAAAGACACTGAAATGTGGAAGCTTAAAAATGGTTGATGATGAAATGCGAGTGTCTTTATCTAATATTCCACCAAATATTCAAAAGCTATGTTCATCCCATCAACCTCATACATCTCGTTAAAATGGTAAGTAGTTATTGGTGTTATTCAAATTTTTTAAATTCTTGCACATATTTACATATTGTTACTCATAAATGACAACAATCTTGGAAATGTATGTTATTATCTTACAAATCATATATTTTTAAAAATATAAATGAAAGTTTTTCATGAGATACGTTGTGTCCCCATACATTTCGCTATTACAATTTATGTATGTGTCCGTATCTCTTATAAGGGGTTAGTTTAACCTCCGGTTTGCTAGTAAAACTGAATTACTGTGTCACGAAATGATGCATGTCTAAAAAGTGTGTCACCAACATGAAAAGTTTGGAAAGCTCTGGTTTACATAAACCACTCCAATTATGTGTCACATAATTTTGTACACTCCCCAGGGATGCTTTGCATACAAACAACACATAAATATTTTTAAAATAAATGTATAATTAAATGGTACATTTTGACACTTTCTACCTATTTTAAAAGGAACATTTTACTTTCCTGTTTCCTTCTAATTTTTTTAAGTCAGATTTTTCTATGACTTAAATCTACACAGTTCTCAAACATATTACAAATGTATAAACAGTAAGAAAAGTGCAGTAACAATTAATAAACTTTTCCAAATGGTCTACTCCAGCCCTTCCCTACAGTTGCCCTCCAGATGTCTTGGTTGGGTGATTTGGGAAGCTGGAGTATGTAAGAAAAGCTGGATCAGGCCATGGCCCATCATAGATGACTACCTGTTTCTCCTAGTAGACAACTAGGTGCTTTTGGGGTACTTGTAAGTTGGAGACATACCTTTTTTTCTGTCATTTTCCCCCTGCAGCTCGTATTTAACTGCTGTTATTTACTAGGGCAAAGTAAGTAGCAGGTGAAGGTTCTTACATAGTGATTTTTACAGCTGTTAAATAAAATGTGTCTGCTAGCTAAACAAAAAGCAATTAAATTCTATTTTTCATTTTCCAGTGGTTTTTTGTTTATCCCTAGATACAAGTATGAAAAAGTTTTCTGATCCAGCTGCTGCTGAGATGTTTATTGTTGTGGGATCATCTGAATTAAAGTAATATCAGTCTATCTAACATCTATTTAAGTTTTCTAGATCTTAGAGGAATAGGTCGACCAAGCTCAAAGGTGGAGTTCCTGCACTGTGGTTGCAGTATGTCCTGTCTGGAAGACCTAAGCAACATCTGATATATAGGGATAGGGAGAGGGAGAGGGAGAGGATTTCATAGAGGTTCCTTGAACTCTTCTATGAAATTTCAAAATTTCATAGAGGAGCTCAAGGCACCATACATAGGGCTTTCTTCTCCCATTTCCCCCTACAACAACCCTGTGAGGTAGGTTTGGCTGAGAGAGTGTGACTGGGCCAAAATTACCCAGTGAACTTTTGTGGATGAGGATGAACTAAAAGCTGGGATAAAATAAATGTAATCAAGATGAATATAACTCCAAGGTAATTTATATTTTGAGAGACTTTCCCATATTCCATCATATTATTTTAAACAAATTTACATGATATTGAACAAATTCCTTTGGCAAGAGAATGTAAGATTTTCATTGTGTAATTTGCAATTACCTCCTGAGAAGGGTAGATTTAGTTTTTCATACTTCCTCATTTATTCTAGCTTTAGTCACTGAAATAAGGAACTTTAAAATTCATGTCCCCTTTGGGCTCAACTTGTAAGTTTTATCCTGGTAAGTATTTGGATTACTATTTGGGCAGGGATCAGTTTCAATATTTGCTCTTACTGCAGGTTGCAAAAAATATATGGAAAGTACTGGACTGCAGGTATAATTTTGCTCCTTTTAGCATAATCTCATCATTAACATATCAAATACAGCCACACACATGACCTAGCTCCATTAACATCCTGGCCCCAGCACCTGGAGGAAGAACCAGGTCTTCACAGCCTTCTGGAAGGCTAACAGGGCTGGGGCTTTCTGTATCTCCATGGGGAAGGCTGTTGTACAACACAGGTGCCATGAGAGAGAAGGAGTGCTACTTGGGGCCCACTAGGTGATACTGCTTCACCAATGAGACCCAGAGCATACCTATTCTGCCCAATGGGCATGGTAGGAAGGGCAGAAACTATCAGCAATAGGCAGTCCCACAAGTAACCTGGGCCCATGACATATAAGGCTTTAAAGGTGACATCCAGCACCTTGAATTGCACCTGGAAGCCTACTGAGAGCCAGTGCAGATCACACAGCCACATTGTTACATGGGCATATTGTGGCATGCTTAATACTGAATGTGCTAATGCATTCTGGACCAGCTGATGCTTCCAAATGCAGAGGAGAGAGTGCACTACAACAGTTCAATCAGGAGGTGACTAAGGCATGAGTGACCATGAGTAGTACCTCCTGATCTAGGAATGGGCACAATTGACTCACAAGAAGTAACTGTGCAAAGGTTCTCCTGGTCAGAGCTGCTACCTGCTTCTTGAGAGGGAGCTGTGAGTCCAGGAGAACCACCAGACTGCGCACCAACTCTTCAGTGTTACCCCATCTAAAGTTAATGATGGAGAATCCCTAAATATGGGGGACCCTAAAACCTACAACCTAAAACCTAAAAGCCATTCAGTCTTTTCAAGGCTGACCCAAAGCCAGTTCTTTCCCATCCAGATCCACACAGCCTCCAGGCACCAGGAAACCACCTTGTACAGGTGAGTTATTTGTTATTTTGTTTATGTGGTGTAGATGCAAATGCTGCTTTTGAAATTCCACTGTGGTTAGAGGTTTTGGAGGATTTATCAGTAACTTCTAAGCCAGTAACTCTTCTTTAAAGAAAACTGAAGAAAGTTGATGAAATTGATATTATTTGTTTACTTAACCTTTGAAATAATCAGTTTGAATGTGTTATCTTAGTAATCCAATGGAAATTTGCATTAAACAATGTGAAATTAATTTCTCATAATCTTACAATGACAACAATAACAACAACAATTCTTTGGGTATACTGAACACCTCAGAAACTGTTCAAGAAGGGCTGGTCACCATATTACACTGACATATCACATGTTGGAATACTTTGTTTATGAAACAAATGGAACAAGCCCACAATGCTGATGTTAGGTCTTCACTGACAGTCTTTTATATATCAGCAAGGCCCACAAGAAGATAATCCAAAAACCCCGAGGATAATCTTTTGTCATGGAACTATAAACCAGAATACAAACAACAATGAAGCAAACAAAAGATTTAAAACCAATCCAACAGTCTACAAATCAGAGATCTAACTATGATGTCTTGAAATACAGATTAGTTGGCAGGACATGTCAAGTATTGGTGATTAGTTCATATGAAAGTAAAAACACTTGTCAGAGAAGCACCAATTGTGGCCTGTATCTTAGATGTCCAGGATAAATGTCTCAGATATCAAAGATGTTCCAAATTGTTCTTCATTTGTATTTCCTTATAAACCATCTAAGGTTTTGTATGATTGTTGTATACTTATAATTATAATATACAACATAGTAGAAAGTATGAGACAAGACAGTTAAATCATAAGCCTTTGCTTGTAATTTTTGGAGCCTGTGGAGACACCTTTAACCCTAGTTTTAAATCAGATGATTTCTTTGAACGGTGTTTATGTGATCTGTAAGAATTTATAATAAATTCTTCAGCACTGCACTCTTGTACACATCACTTAAAAGAAAGTCCCACTCAATCCCAAACGTTAAAAAACTGTGATCTTAAGATTTTATTTTAATCACCCTCCCAGGGAAAAATAGTTCTCCAACCAAGCAACGAAGACAAATTTACTAATCTTATCAAGCAACGAAGTAATGAACAGTCATATAACCTGCTACCAAGGACAGCTCTAAGATGAGGTATAAATATTTCAAGGTTTTGATTTGCTTTTAGGCATATAATGCTTTCACTTCTGGCCATATTAGCAAAGCTTTACAATAAGTGATTATATTTAGAAAGATAACAATAGTACAATGAGGAAAAATGGGAAAAATTTTCCAGCAATTATAGCTTCAATTCAGCTAGAAATACAGTACACTGTTACCAGTTTAATGAATATATGCACATAGGGCAAAATTAAGTATATCTTAGTTTTGAGAAAATATACTAAAATGTAATAAAAATTATTCTGAAAACTTTGAAATCTACAAATAACTGACTTAGATACATATTCTAAAACAGAAAAAACAATTATTTTGAGTACAGTATATTAATGGTGGGACAAAATTGAGTCCCCATATCTTAGCAGAGGAAAACAGCTACAGCCCAATGCAATGAAATTTGTAGCTAACCCTACAAAAGCATAAAACATTAAGATTCCACCAAGTAAAAGATACAATTTAATCAACATAGCATTGATCTCAATTATCCAAACATCAATATATATTTTACAACATGCAATAGCTATCATATAATATGTGTATCTGTCTGTCTGTCTGTCTACACACACACACATTTATATATACATGTATGTTTGTGTGTATACATATACATATACACATACACACATACATTTATGTTTATATAAATATATACTTATTATACATATGAACATTATTTATATGTGTATTTAAATACACACACACACACACACACACAAGAATGTATGTTGTATCTTTCAGGATGCAGCTGATAGAGGTGGCATGGAAGATCTGCAAGCATAAAGTGCAAAATAAGGAAAACCATCTCTACCTGTGCACTGTTGGCTAGCACACAATTAACCAATCATAGTCTTACAGAAATAAGGATTTAACAGTGTCTGTCTGCAATTCTATCCTCACTTACCTGCAAATAAGCACTACTAAGCTCAGTGAGACTTATTTCTCTCTATATATATATATCTATGAAATTTACTATTAATTACCAGAATGAAAAGTATTGCTACTACAGGTACCGAACCTTAACAACTATATTGATGAATTTTGTACATAGACGTGTTAGTAAAAGTTTTACTAATTCAAAACTAGTCTTTCCCTCTCTCCTTCAAAAACAAACAGCAATTGAATAAACCCTGTTTTATAGCTTTAACAACAAGCTGTATAATAAGAATGAACAAAAAAAAAACCCCAGAAATAAACCATTATATTTAACTTGCCACTTACACAAAACAGCTGCTAAAACCAGGAAACATACTCAGCAGATGCTTCAAACTAAGCATCCATGTAAGTTACAATCATACCATTTCAATTTAAAAATACACAGGTATACATATTTTAGAAAGTAACAGTCAAGCTGACTTTGAATCCAATATTATGTTGAAAAATTTTACCATATTAATAATATGAGTGTAGATCACAAATCTAAATATTGTATATTAAAATCTGACATCAAATCAAAGTAATGTTATCAAGTAAGTCACTTCATGATTAAATCATTATCACTTAGAAAAAAACAAGCAACCAAAATAATATACAGGAAACAAAGCAAAATTGGTTATACTTAGTGTTAGCATTGTATTTTTTAAGAAGATGTATATTTATTTAATCTTGTATGAGCTTGTTCTGATAAAAGTAATTGCTGCTGATTCACTGAGGAATGAGTTTTCTAATCTGCTTTCTAATCTGTTCTTTTACAAGGACACAATATTCAGTCTTAAGAGAAACATTACCATTCCATTACTTGAAATTTTAAAAATACATGAGACCAACCCAGTAATTTATAACAAAATATTGGATGTTAAAAGAATCAAGGCAATATGATTCTCAGAACAACATTATTAATTTTCTAATGTCTACAAACCAATCCTGGACCCTGGTGGTTGCACTAGTGAATGACCTTTGTTGGGACATGGATGTAGCAAGTGCGTCCATCCTGGTCCTTTTCACACCACAGCAGCCTTCAGTACTATTGATCATGGTATTATTCTGTAGGGCTGGGACTGAGGAAAACTGTATTGTCCTGGTTCTGCTCTTTCTTTGGTGAATGGTTCCAGTTTGACGTGGGGGGGATGAGAAGTCAACACAATGGCTACTCTCTGCAGGGTGTTGCAAGGGTTGGTTCTCTCCCCCCTCTTATTTGACATTTACATGGAGCCACTGCGAGAGGTCACCTGAAGATATGGGGGTTGGTATCATCAATATGCTAATGATATCCAACTCTACATCACTACCCCAAACCAGACTGGTGATGCTGCTGTTCTGTTGCGTAGAGGTTGAGTGGCTCTGGATAGGAAAGAACAAGCTTGAAATGAATCCTAGTAAGATGCAATTACTGCTTGTCCATTGGTATTCTCTCTTTGCTCCAGTGGTTCTCTCGATAGGGGGGCAGTACCCCTAAAACAATAGGTTTGTGATTTGGGAGTTCTCATGCACTCACAGCTCCTGCTAGAACAGCAGGTGGAGGCCATGGCCAGGGGTGCTTTTCCCAGCTGTGGCTGGTGTGCCAGTTGCAACCCTACCTGGAGTGAGAGGTTCTTGCTACAGTGACTCATGCCCTCATCACCACCCACTTAGACTAATGAAACATCATCTACGTATGCTTGCCTTTGATGATCACTTGGAAGCTGCAGTTGATTCAGAATACAGTGGCCCGTGTGCCAACCAACATTCGCTGATGGGAGCACATTACACCAGAGCTCCAAGCCCTGCGCTAGCTGCCAACAAGCTTCTGGGTGCAATTTAAAGTGCAGGTACTAATCTGTAAAGCCCTACATGGATTGGAACCTAGTTATCAAGAAAGATTAGATATATAGAATTTTTTGAGGGGGAGGGGAGAAATTTCAAAAAATATAGTTTGCCTAAAAATATTAAAATAAGGATCAATCGCATTAGAAATTAAAACTGTAAATACAAACAAAAACACTGTAAGGATGTTAATACCAAATTTTAAACAAATGGGCACAGCAATACTAAATCTGTGTTTTCTGACTGACTTCAAAGACTGTTGTCTTGCAGATTAAGAAACAAGGAGTGGGAAGAACAATGAAAGCTCTTTCACTATTCTTCCTTTTTAAAAAAATCTCTTCCACTGCCTGAAATGGGAGGGTATAAAGTTATACCATCTCTAAAGTAGTTTTAATTATTTCTTTTTCTGTTTGTTGATAGGATGGAAGGCTAGATGAGCTTACAATCCTTCAGATTCAAAGTTTCTTTGGGCCTGTATCATGACCAAAACTCAAGAGGCTTCTTTTACTATCTATTCAACATCATAGTTTACAGTATCAGTAACAGCCAGCTTTAAAAAGGCCCAACTTCAGACAGGAAATCCAACCAATCCCATGCATTTGGGATACTATTCATGTACCAGAACACTGGAAATCTAAAAACCTATCACTAAGAATGTTTCTTCCTCCTTTTTGTAGGTTACTACTTGCCTTGTCCCAGAAGTAATGGGACCTGCAGAAGACGTGCCAATAGAGTTCTTTATATCCAGGCAAGTTTCTGGCAACCCACTTTAGCCATGCTGATTAAGTCACCTACAAAAGCTGAGCCAGAGCCTTTGAGCCAAACTGCCTGTTACTTGGGAGATCTATACGGTAACTGTATATTTTCCTTGTACAACAAATAGCAACTGATGTATATGGAGATAGCAATATTAGGGAAAGTTTTCCCCCCCCCTGTATTCCAGAGTTGTAATTTCTGGTCCAATTGGACCCTATAGCTGTAGTTAATATTTTAACTCAAATCGCAGTCCTAATTATGAATCTTCTGTTTAATATAGTCCTTACAGTTTTTTGCATGACAGATCTGGTCTAGGAAAAGGTATAAGTTACTATAAATGCTTTAGTTAGAATCTAAGGAACTTAACAGGAGCTTATTTGGACTCAGTGGAGTTCTGTATTTGTTTCATTTTTGAACATTATTTCACTCTCAGTAGCTAAATCATGAGCCTTCCTTAATATGATAATAGAATCATAGACTTTGAAGGGGCCATTTAGACCAGGGGTGGGGAACCTTTTTTCTGCCAAGGGCCATTTGGATATTTATAACCGGGCACCGGGGGGTGGGGTTTCTTGGATTTCCGCGGAGCGGGGGGCGGAGTTTGTGGGCGGGAGCCAATCACAAGCACTGGGGGGTGGGGTTTGTGGGCGGGAGCCAATTGCGTGGAAGGGGCGGGGTTTGCGGGTGGGAGCCCCGCAGGCCTTAAGCGGGAGCCCTGTGGGCCTTATACAGCCCGCGGGCCTGACGTTGCCCACCCCTGATTTAGACCATCAAGTCAAAACCCTGCTTGGTGCAGGAATCCAAGCCTCCACTTGAACATTTCTGTTGATGAGGAACCCACCACCTCTCTGGGTAATTGGTCCCACTTTGAACTCAGCTCTTTTCAGAAGTCTGAGTATCTAATCCTCTAATCATCCTCAAAACCTTTCACTGAATGTTCTAATATCTATGAATCCTTAAAGTGTAGTGTCAGAAAAGAATATAATACTCAAGATGCAATCTGATCAAAGCAGAATAAGGTGGAACAATTATTTCCTGTGACTTGGAATATACTGTATATCTCTGCCAATGTATCTTAAATTATATTTGCCTTTTCCACAACCACATCACACTGCTGGTTCCTATTCAGTTTGCAGTCAATTATTAACATGTGCTCTAAATGTGTTTGGACAGCAACTCCCAGATTTCCAAGCCTACATGTACATAAAATGTTGGTCACACAGACTTAGAATGTTGAGAGATGCAGCTTTGACTTCTCAGGAGTACCACGGTGGTAATAAAGCGCAGAAATAGAAAAAAATAAAACATACTGGGTGCACACAAGCCTAAATGAGTTCTGGTTTTCTGCTTGTCTTCAGCAAAGAGACTATAGTAGCATGCACATCAATAGCACTGGAAACATTGCTAGAAATACATAACTGTTTATTGTAGAATTGAACAGTCTACTGATTGTTCTGTGATCTCACTGTTACCACAGAAGCATAAAAATACGCTTTCTTCTGCTGCACAATTTTCCATTTTGTGAGCACTGTTGTCCATTTATGTGTTTTTAAACATATCAAATTAACAGGGTGGGGACTTCGTTAAAATTATCTTATTGATTTTTCCTCATACAATTCCAAAGTGTAACTATCATGCCGGTACAAACTTGAAATGTGAATCTTTATTAATAATACCAGTTTGACCAAAATATTTTGCTTATTTTTCCCCCAAATCCATACCCTTTCTTTAGAGAGTTCAAATTAGTATGGAACATTACTGACTCTGGCTAACATTGATAAACAAGCAAATTTTGAACAGAATGCCTGCTATCTAAATTCCAAGGAAATAATTTACAATGGACTGATTGTTAATGTCTCTTGCATATAGAAGATTGCAACCTGGAATGTAAGAGATGTAAATGGTAAAGAGCATGGATTAATGTGTGGTTGTTTGTAAAATTAGGAATTCAAAGGCTGGTAAATATTGGTTCCAAATATACTCCATAAATGGTGATAACGAAACAACTAGGGATGAGTTTGGGAAAAAATATGCAACTTATTTCAACTGTCTTGAATGGATAGTTGGGAATAAGATGAGAGAGTATAGAAAAAGTGATTGTGCTACAGCATTTGTTGACTGAGAATGGTGACTGGTGAACAACTGCTTAGAAAACAGTTTGTTCATTTGAAATATGTAGCTTAAACATAAGTCTATTCATGCATAAACACGACAAAAGAAAGAATATAAATATAAAAACAGGATTGATTTGATTGTTTATCATTAAAGATTGAGGGAATTACTGAACAACAGAAGAGTGATGAGATATTCTGAATGTGGGAAAGATCATTATTTGGTAGTATCAAGATTAGAATGATGCAAGGAGAGTTCTCTGTATGAAAAAGTATTAGAATACAGTGGGCATATTCAGCATACAGTGGGTGTGAGGAAAGAGAATGTTGAACCTGCTTGAACAGTGAAAAGAATGATGTTACAAAGTGCTACAGAAGTATTTGGACTGCTGAGGGGAAGTATGAAGATCAAGACACTACCCTAAACTGTGTGAAAATTTATTGGGCTAATAAAACAGCATGTGAGCCATTGCATATCCTAGTTATAAAAGTTATTCATAGCTATGATAGTATACAGAAAAGCAAGCAATAAGAGAATAAATGTTATGATACTGCCAAATATCACCAAAACTTGAATCTGTGGTTTTGACCACCAACGGACCAGAAAAAAATACTACTGAATATTTGTTATCAATTATCTATGTATCCCATTCAGTGGGACATGCTCCCTGGTAAATGAATGTTTTGCACACTTTTGTTGTTGTTCAGTCGTTCAGTCGTGTCCGACTCTTCGTGACCTCATGGACCATAGCACGCCAGGCCTTCCTGTCCTCCACTGTCTCTCGGAGTTTACTCAAATTCATGTTCATTACATCGGTGATGCTATCTAACCATCTCATCCTCTGCCGTCCCCTTCTCCTTTTGCCCTCAGTCTTTCCCAGCATCAGGGTCTTTTCCAGTGAGTCCTCTCTTCTCATTAGGTGGCCAAAGTATTTGAGCTTCAGCTTCAGCATCTGTCCTTCCAATGAGCAGTCAGGGTTGATTTCCTTTAGGATTGACTGGTTTGACCTCCTTGCAGTCCAAGGGACTCTCAAGAGTCTTCTCCAGCACCACAGCTCGAAAGCATCAATTCTTCGGCGCTCAGCCTTCCTTATGGTCCAACTCTCACAGCCATACATTGCTACTGGAAAAACCATAGCTTTAACTATACGGACCTTTGTCGGCAAGGTGATGTCTCTGCTTTTTAATATGCTGTCTAGGTTTGCCATAGCTTTCCTTCCAAGGAGCAAGCGTCTTTTAATTTCATGGCTGCAGTCACCGTCTGCGGTGATCTTGGAGCCCAAGAAAATAAAATCTGTCACTGCTTCCATTTCTTCCCCTTCTATTTGCCAGGAAGTGATGGGACCAGATGCCATGATCTGGGTTTTTTTAATGTTGAGTTTCAAGCCAGCTTTTGCACTCTCCTCTTTCACCCTCATCAAGAGGCTCTTTAGTTCCTCTTCACTTTCTGCCATTAGGGTGGTATCGTCTGCATATCTGAGGTTGTTGATATTTTTCCCGGCAATCTTAACTCCGGCTTGTGATTCATCCAGCCCGGCATTTCTCATGATTTGCACACTTACATGGAAATAAATCCCAAGGCATAGTGTAGGACCTAACTCTAAGTAAAAATGTGTAGGATTCAGGGCCAGCTCTATTTTTAGGCAAAACGAAGCAGCTATTTCACACAGAAGATTTCCATTATCACAAAAAGGATATTTTATATTTAGTAATTTTAAATCCAAATATGGCATTTCAAGTGGGATTTTCTGCCTCTTGTTATGAACTGACTTAGTCAACTACAAGTAGTAAGCACAGTGATTTGAATAGGTAGGTAGGCCAGCTCTGATTAAGTTGCATTGTAAATTTATTTCAACACAAAGCATGTATAGGTAGTCCTTGACATATGACCACAATAGGGACTGGAAAGTTTGTCGTTAAGCAGTGCGGTCATTAAGTGAGGCATCACGTGACCGCACCAGATTTTATTACCTTTTTTGCCATAGTCGTTAAGCAAGACATCACGTGACCATAACTTGCGACCTTCCCTGCCAGCTTACCCATTGACTTTGCTTGTTGGAAGCCAGCTGGGAAGGTCACAAATGGCGATCATGTGACCGCAGGACGCTGCAACCGTCGTAAATGTGCGATGGTTACCAAGTGCCCAAATCACGATCATGTGACTGCAGGGAT
Organism: Charina bottae; assembly: GCA_023362775.1. Lineage (NCBI taxonomy): Eukaryota > Metazoa > Chordata > Lepidosauria > Squamata > Charinaidae > Charina > Charina bottae. Next base: position 112,939 of record JALMGJ010000008.1, read on the forward strand.
GCTGTTACGGCCATAAGTGCGAGGACCAATTGTAAGTCACTTTTTTTCAGCACCATCGTAACTTCAAACAGTCGCTAAACGAATGGTCGTAAATCGAGGGCTACCTGTAAAATAGTTTTTTTCTTTCATCTTTGTCATAAAACACTTTTGGCTTTATATTATATCACGTTAGAAGTCTAAAGATGTATTTCTTATAAATCAATGGCTGTTTTGAGAATGACCTGTAAGCCATATCATACCAAAGTGGCATTCTGGGCTATGTTTATCACCAGTATCACTCCCAATACTTATAAAAGAAGGAACATCCTGTCCCATCTACAAAAGCCACACTTAATTAACTTATCGATTTTCCTTTTATATTTGTAACCTCTCTTCCAGCCTGCTTAGTTTTTCTCTTCATAATAGTCTATGAAGGTTCTCAGTCATCCAGGTGGAATTGTCTGTAGCTTGAATCATGTCAACTGGATTTCTATTTTCTCAGTGGAAACGTTTCGCTCCTTATCCAAGGAGCTTCTTCAGTCTGAGCGAAGTTAGTAAGGGAATCCTTAAATATGTTTCTAGGTGGCTGTGTGACCTTGCACCTGGGGCTAGGTCATGGTTATTTTGAGATGTTATTTCTAAGTCCCTTTATCATCTAAAGGAGGATCGTTAAGATTACCATGGTGCTGTTGAGCTTGCGAAATGGTCTTAATCTTCCTAGGCACAGAAGACAAAGCAGGAAGGAAAATAGGGGAAAGATTGTGCCTGAGGCCCCCACCTCTATTCAAGGAAGGATTTTTCCAAGTTGGCATAAATGGATTCCTTGACCCCTCTCTCATATCTTCATAATAGTGCTCCATAAATGTTACTCCCTGAAAAAACCCTAGTATGCCATCCTAAAATAAGCTATTTTATCACTAGCAAAATACTTCATCCTATTTAGACCAGGTGAATTGTGTGAGATGTTGTGAAATAGAAGCCTACAGCTGTGATATACAAGCAACTGCCTCTTCTTTGGTCCTCAACAATTTCTGTTCTTGCTGTAGATCTGGACACTGTGGAATGCTAGATAATGCCTCAGTGGGAATCACTATTCAGAATTACCCACTTCAAACACCAGGAGATCAAATTTCACGGATTTCATTCTTAGATTTGAAATTATAGAGAAACTGTATAAAATCCCAAAGATGTTTTAACTAGAAGACAATATAAATTAATCTGATGCATTTTAGTGATCCTGTAGACATTCTGGCTTTACAGAGTCCCAATCATTATTGCTGCTTTATTTCCATATATGGAAAAAGTAAGGCAGGGTTGAATGGTCTGATGGGCTCTCTAATGTTGACAGATGGAATCAGCCAGCAAATGTTATCCCTCTTCACACTCTACCTATTGGAGAGTGGCACTCTGCTGCTTGTGTCTTTCATTCTTCTGCTAAAATTTGCTTAGGCGGTTTAGCTTAGAGAGGGAGAGAGAGAATTTATTGTGCAAGTAGGTAAGAAACACTGTGCTTGCTATTTATTGCATATAAAGACTACTTCTTTGCAACATAGTTTATTTTATACACAATAATAGTAACACATATGCTTCTGCGGTTTCTTAAATTGTTGCATAAGTAGCATGTAATGCATCATATCCAGAAGAGCATAATCCTTGCCAATAACCCATGCCAACAGTTCTGCCAGCCAAAAAAAGCAAGCAGTCAGCGGACTCTTCAATAACTAGTAAGCCCTTTTAAAAAGTTTTTGAGTTTTTATGTGTTTTAAGTGAAATAGAAAACTTTCTGCATTGGTTCATACAATATCTCTATAGACTTTACAGTGAACAAAGAGCCATTTGCAGGTATTTGATGCTTCCTATTATAGCCTACAGGCAAAGTTTTTACTGAATCAAATCTCAAATCAGTTTGAATGTAAACATGTTGCCTTAGAATTATGAATCATAAATTCCAATAGAATCTCAAATTCAAATAGGATTTTGACTGATTTCCATTCTTCCATAGTTCACCCATATATACAGTAGATGCTTAATCTTAAATAGAACTTTCCTTGTCTACATTACCTGGGAAATTACTGGATCTTCTGTTAACCTAATAATGTAACTTTACTTTTCCATAAGATTTCCAGACCATTGCTATTTTGGTAGCGGTGCTAAAAGTACCCAAACTGAATAATCTGTAGCTCTCTACAAGTGGATAGATGATGATGTCATCAACAGAGAGGAGGAAGAGGAGGAGAACATTAAGCTAAATGGTAAGTGTATTTTAAAGATCATAAGAAGAGAGGGATAAACAAATGAATGCCTTACTTCAGCCTTGGACCAGAATACAAACTAAAATGCAATTATAAAAAAGAGGGAATATGAGGACAGACTAGAGGAAATGTTAATCACTCATTTCTCCAAGGGCATTAGCAGGCTTAGCCTTAAAATCTGCTAATCAATTATTTTTATTGGTGCTCCTCTAGCATATTACCACTGAAACTTTATAGGCAGTCTGATGGTAATTGGCATGGTTACTCCACTGCTAAGCAACATGGTCATAAGGAGCGATGACACATGACCGTGCCGACTTATGACAGCAGTTCTGGCACTCCCAGTTGTTATTGTTAGGTGAATCCTGCACGGTCGCAGTGTCCCGCGGTCACATGATTGCCATTTGCGACCTCCTGCAGGCTTCCCCATTGACTTTGCTTATGGGAAGCTGTCAGTAAAGGTCACAAATGGCAATCACCTGACCATGGGACACTGCAACGCTGTAATTGTGAGACAGTTGCCAAGCTCCCAAATTGCAATCACATGACTGTGGGAACGCTGAAACGGCCACAACTATGAGGAGCCGTCGCTCAACACCATCATAACTTCAAACGGTTGCTGAACGAGTGGACGTTAAACAAGGACTACCATATTTATCTCCTAGATTTCTATCCCACCTTTCCTCCAGGAGCAAAAAGTGGCACTCATAGCACTTCCTCCTCAATTTTTTCCCCACAACAATCCTGTGAGATAGGTTGGGCTGAGAGACAGTAACTGACCCAAAATCATCAAGTGAGCTTTCATGGCTGAGGATGGACTTGAACCTGGATCTTCCTGGTCCTAACTGAATACTTCAACCATTGGCAAACTGTTTTAATTTCAGTCCATTTACCTCTATGGTAGATTTTTCTTTTCCCCAAATGGGCTTGGCAATTATAAATCTGATGCACATTGCTAAAGTACTTTCTTTGAAGAAAAATTTATTTATTTTATTTATTTTTATATATAATTTCCATTTCTATGACTGTCCACTTGTACTCAACTCTGGGAAGCATGCAACAAGAAAATAAGGGAAAAAAGCAGCATAACAAGCTAACAAGTATGAAATATTTATAAAAGTATTTTTTCTCAAAATGCACATTTCTACATTGTTGAGTCAAAATATCTGGCCCAGATCATTATTTTTATTATTTCAACAGGATTAATCTTGGATGCTGCAGGGAACTAAAGAATTTTCAGGTGGAAAAGGGCTCAGCATGAAGACAGAATAGCTGAGGGCTTCACTTCTTAATATCCATATCCATAAACATAAACAAAAGCTTTCCTGTTAATTTAAGTCCAGCTTGATTGTCTCCAGCAGATTCCTTAGTAGATCAGGATAAAATATTTAATGGGAAAGGTGTCATGATATTTTAAGGGACTACCCTTGATATTTCAATATCTCTCTAAACTGTTACTATATTATTTCCATCTATCCCAATAATGTATTTTTTCTAATTACATTAGATCAATGTCTTTCATTTTATGTCTAAATATGTTTTTAGAGGTCTACACTGTATACACCAAGGAAACCTCAGTTTTGAGTTGACTTAGAAATATTCTTCAATCTGTCAATCTCTCACACATACACAAGAAAGCTCCAAAGAACAACACATGGCATAACATTGTTCACATAAGACCATCTGTCCCAAATTATTGAGAAATGTGATGGGCTACTAAGAACAGCAAAGCCACCATCTGAAGTGTCAGCAAAGCTTTTTAATTTTTGTAAAAAGAGAGTTCTCCTGGCTTGGCATACTGGCTGATACTTATACAGTATGTTAAACCAGAGAGGGGAAATTAAATGTGTTACGTGAATTCTAAAACTGATCCAGTCAACTAACCATGAACGCAGTAGAATGTCTGGAATTAAATCACCTCTCCCTATTCAACTCATTCCTCCTGTATCCTGTGAACTACTTACTGGATGGCTAAATGCCCTGACACATATGATAAAAAAAATAAGCCCTAGGGAGGACATGTGAAAATGGGGCTTCTCTAAGCACTCCACCTCTGTTGTTGTTTTAGGTTTTCTACTACCTCACAGCTATACAGAGGGGTGAAAATACATGCCCCTCCAAATCCTGTCTGGAATGGCATCAACCCCAATTATACCATCACAAATTCTTCCCTAGGCTACCATATCTGGTCTGTAAAACTCTGGATGACTACCAAAACACAAAAAGATATAAAAAAGCTTCTTTGCTGACTTCTGGACATAATGGCCCTCTTCTCACTCTGGAGGAAAAAAAGGGTGAAATGAAAGAAATGAAGAGGGAAGTAACAGCCTTTCAGTCTCCTTTGCCACAACTGGGAAGGCAGCTGTCACAGGAGTAATTGAGTCACTGGAAATGTGTGCTATTAATGCAAATAGATGGGTTATTTTACTGGCAGAGGAGATGACTGGATTGCTCACAGCATGCAGCCAAGGCTACTCTAACTTCCTGCCTACCTTCCTAAAAGTCAGATATTCATTCTTGCACATTCTCCCCCCCCCCCAAAAAAAAGAGACAGCTATAAACAAAAGAAAGTATATTGAGTTCAGCTATTAGCCTTGGTGGCAGGATGACTGCCGCTGAAGACCATCTGCTGGGAGACTAGTGGGCTTCCACGCATGGTTAGTTGGCCACTGTGAGAACAGACCGATGCACTAGATGGGCCAGAGATCTGATCCAGCAGGGCACTGCTGATGTTCCTGTTTGAACTGTATATTTATAAGAAGAAACTGTGTATCTTCTTATGAAAGGCATTATTTTAGCATTTTGAACCAAAAAGTACATATTTAGGAAGTGTGAATGCCAGTAATTACTGTCGTAGTGTTTCAATCTATATGACACATTAAGATAATACAATAACATTTTACAGAGGCCCTTTAAAAAGAAAAAAAAACCTTTACAGTACTTCCAATTTCTTTCTGCAAATCTCTATTGTCATTCTATTTCTTATAGTTTATTACAGCTATTATGCAATAGCTTTTTTATTCACTAGGCAAGGTATTTTTTACACATTCCTCAAAGCTCTTCCCAATTTGCCAGTGCAGAAGTTGTGAAAGAAGTTATGATTTATTATAAGGAGAAAGGGGTAACTATGGCAGAAAACCTACAGAAATAAATCTATGGCTTAAAGTGTAGTTCTCACACCAGAAAAGTCCCCTCTCAATATGAGTTTTTGTGAAGGATTACAGATTTTAATCCTGTTTATCTGTTTATCTGTTTTTCCTTCCCTAGTTTAACAAAATACAACTCACTTTTTAGTAAACACAAAAGGAGATCAATATGGTGTTATCATTTTGAAAGATAAAAACATAAATAATCCAGCCAAAAGTTTTTGTTATTAAGCCTCATTAAACTAATTTGGAACAACTAAAAGACATTAAAGTAAATAAAAAATAAACAGGAAATTATAAACACTGATTATCCAGTAGAGCACATAATTATATATCATAATAGTTTACAATGTCCCAATTTGGACTATAATATGAGGATTGCATTTTCTGTCTTTTGGTCTGCAGACCTATTTTGTGTGATTATTTAGGTTAAATAAACTTTGTGAAAAGTGCATATGTATTGTTTCAAAGTATTTGCTGAAGTTATTTAACTGATAGCAGTTTTTCATGCCATGCTGCCATCAGTAAACAGTAAATAGTAGTTCTGTTAATTCAGGTGGAGGAAAACCTAATTAACAGGAAGATGGGTTCAGTTAATGATAAAACCTGAATAAATGCTAAAAGGAAGTTAATTTTTGACAACTTAATGATTACAAGAAAATTAACTTATCAGTGCTAATCACACAACATTATACCGAGAGATAAATTAATTAGCATTTCTAAGACAATTTAAGGGAATGCCAAGGATTTTACTTTTCTTAACTACTGCTTTTTAAGAACAATTTAATGTTCTGTGCTGCCTAAAAAAACTATGTCATAAAGCTATGAAAGGCTTTAAACTGAGTATATTAAAAGTATGTACAATATTAAATACTGATAATGAATTACAACTGATACAGAATGCTAGAATTGCATTTTTTTTCAATCAGCTACAACGGATTATATATTACCTATATAGAGAAGGGATGCATAAAAAGAGTAACTAGGAGATGGTAGATTTATTGAGATGGTAGATATATTGACATTAGTGAAAGATAGAGACGCAAGTGTACTAATACTATAGTAATGATTCATCAAACGTTTGTGAAATGTTTCCCATTAACTGAAGGATATGAAAGTTGAAAGATACAAATTATGCAACAGAAAGATAATATAGGAGTTATAGTTACTGTATATAGAAATATAGTATATAAATGATGCAAGAATGAAAATAATAAATGCTTAAAGAGGAACTTGAAGCTGACAGAGAATATTACTATAAATATACACAACAACAAGTAAATGTTATAGTAAGTAAATTAAAATCGAGTTGATGTGGGTTCAGTGATATGGAATACAGAATGGAAATATTTGCCCTTTTTTCCCCATGGTATAGAGGGGGAAAATAAAATGGAAATTCAAATGTTAAGAAGGTGTTCCATAAATATACCTGTATGTTCATTCCCATAGGGTTGTTTGTATCAACATGATAACGCTAGGCGGGTCTATCTAGCTACTGGAAAAAAATGAATAAAATAAAATTTCCCATTACTTCAGGATACAGCTTCATGCAAACTGTTGGTACTGTATATGTGTCACTATGTGCACGTTATTACCAAGTCCAAGTATTTAAGAAGAAACTTGGCAAGGAAACATGTTGATACTTTTTTCCCTGAACAGGATGCTTGTTAAGATGCAAAGATTTTTCCACGTGAAAAGCTGACCAAACAAAATCCTTTGGTAAGGTGGAGTGAATCTACAAATCTGCTTCCTGTGGCACTTTGCTTGGTACCTAACACAGAGACAGGTTCATCTTTATTGGTAAGATTCCCTTCCTGAAGAACCAGGAAGCATCCCAAGCTTTGGTGGAATAGCTATTAACTCCATTTCTTTTTCCAAATTGAAACTTGTTTTTTCTACAGAAATTCCAGACAGCCACATCCTTGTCAGTATTTGTCAAATACAGTTCAAAATACAGTGCAGGATATACTAAAATTCAAAACAGCATCAGCTAAAATGAAACGAAGTAAAAATAGCGCTGATGTTTGCAACATAGACATAGAATCCATAATGGTTAGGAAATCCATAGAACATGGGAAGGATGCATTTAGTTACCATAGCTAACTATGAATAGACCTATCATGTCCTCTGAGAATTTATCCAATCCCCTTTTAAAGCCATGTAAACTAACAACCATTACTCTTGGTGAATTCCATGGATTAAGCATAGGCTGAACTCACATTAGCACCATTTAAATCACTATGACAAGTTAGTCATATTCCATTAATTTCAAGGGGAATATGACATAGTCTGGATCCAATGCTGTAGGAAAAATATATATTTCCCTTTGTACATTTGTTTTTTCTCTTTTGGGGGATGGGGGATAGGCTTTCAGCAATGTTAGCCTTATGAATGATTTTCTTTCATTTATCTGTAAGTACAGACATTTAATTCTGCATAAATAACTACCTCAAAAATGTGTTAAGCAAGATCGAACTTGTGAGGAATTATTTAAAAACAAAGATGGATTAAAAACAATCTAGCTTTCATCCCTTAGAAAACATACCAACTATCTAGTCCAATCTGTTCACTTGTCTTTTTGCAGTCTTCCTACTTTTCCTGTCACAAGTAATTCTCCTATAAAGTTAATGGCGCTTTTGAGGAATGGCATCTCTGGTATGTCCACATTAGCATGGAACATTTTTAGGGGTATCTGACATTATCATAAGCAATTCAGATGATCAACAGCATGCAGTAATGCATCCCTGCACAAAATGCAATTCCTGCAAAACTTATTTCCCCAAGAGAACAATACAAATAAAAACTACCAGAAAAAAATACAATTACAAAAATAAAATAAATGAAATAACCTAATTTTGATTACTTTTGCCTATTTAGAAGTAGAAATAATAGAGTTTTATGCCTCACTTTTCATAAAACTTCAAAGAGAGGGAGAAAGAGAAAGAAAAACTGTGGTTAATGTACTTATTTATCTGTATTATTTCTATCCTCTTTTTCAGCTGGAAAGTTTCACAAAGAGGCTTACTTGTCAATAAAAATAGAAAGTTCCTATCCTCAAGCTGACCATTTAAAAAGATGATACAAAAAGAAAAAAATGGTGAGAGAAAAGAAAATGAGAGTGTTGAAGTACCAATGTTATATGGATATTAAAATGGCCAGCTATGATATGGATGCAATGCTATATTGGCTGTAATTCATCCAGAAGTTTTGGTGGTCTAGCTGGAATAGAAAGATTTTAAAGAAAGGAGGAGGCTAAATTTGATGGCCTTTCCACTAAGCTCATGCTTATCTTCTTCCTTTTTCTATAGCACAGGTGAACCCATCCAGGGCCTCCACGAAACCCCTTAAATTTGTCAATCTATTTTTTTAATTAAAATAAGAACCCTATTTTGTTTTAAAAGCCCCATCTCCCAAAAATGAAAAATGAAATTTTTAGTATTGCCTCTTCAAATTTAATCACCTCATTCCTGCCATTCTCTCTTGAAGGACAAATCACCATCATTATCGTCAGCATCATCACCATCATCTTCGCAGCTTCTGGCAATATAGTTTCATCCTCATTGTCTACAGTCTGACTTGGTTCCTGGTTGACAGTTGAAGCACAGATAAAGCCTAAGCCTAATGAAGCTTTGGAAGGAAAGAGAAGAAGATGACCAGCAGCAAGGTGGATGGACTAAATTACAGTGATGATGGATGCACCATTAGAAGACCTGAAAGACCAGGTTAGGGATAGATTGTCATGGAGGAAAACTATCTATGTGGTCGCTAAGAGTCAACACTGACTTGATGGCACATAATCCAAAAAATCAATGAAGCTTAGCAGAATTTGGTGGTCAGCTTCCCTTCTTTCTCTTCTTCATATGATATATGCCTGCTTACACAGAAGTAAACCCCACTGAACTGAATAACTCTTTCACATAAGGATGCAAAGAAATGCAATCTCAGGAATACAGTTCAGGGCATTACAACTTAACACAAGAGTAGGGAGACTTGGCTGTTTAGTTGTTGCACTCCAACTACCATGGGCTCCAGTCAGCAAGGTCAACAGCTGAGTGACTAAAGCTGTATTTGCCAAGGATGGTGGGAATTGTAATACCGCAAGAGCTAGGTTTCCAAATCCTTGCTTTAAAAGGATAAAAAGGATCCTGAGGAAACACTGAGGTTGCATGTTATCTATGGATATGAGATTTTTATTGGGGCTTCAACTTTATTTTTTTTAATTGACTTTCATACTTATACTATATTTTTATCCTTGTCGCTATCCAGAGTTCCTTTGGTAGATGGGCGACTATATAAACATGTTAAATAAATAAAATAAATGTCTTAACTGAACATAGTTTACCAAAAAGAAAGAGAAACGGTATGTGCAACAATGTACATTGGTATAAGTGCTTAAATAAGCGATAAGGTGTACATTGAACAGTAAGTAAACAAATAAAATGCAACTAATCTTTTTAAAAAATTAAAATATGAACTCCAGACTATAGGGGCAGAGGCCAGAGTGAAACAGAATTAGTTTACTTAGGAAGGACTTCCTACTTATAACTGTATACTAGCAGTAAAGCAAGATGCTTTGAGGAATATCTTTTGAAGATTTCTAAGCATTTGTTAGAAATGCTTTTTCTGAAGGATATCCCGTCTCCAGGCAGGACATTGCTCCTGGCTTCCTTTCAAAACCTTGATTTTATGGTGTTCGGAAACTGCTGATCTGAACAATTAACTAGTACGTTTGTTTTTAAAGTTCATCCAAATCCAATTTCTATTAAACACACAATTTGAAACAAGTATATGTAAATGAAAGATAAATTGTTTTAATAAATACCCCTCAGTATTTCTTCATTAGGCCAGTAAATATATTGTGTTTCATAACCTGTTGACCTTCAGATACATTGGCTATGGTGGCTGGGGATTCTGTGTGTTGTAGTCCCAACACATCTGAAGTCATCAGATTGGGAAAGGCTGCACTGTGTTCTTTAGGTATCATGGCCACTGGGATGTAGAAAGAACCTGAACCCAGAAAAAAGGGACATTTTTCAGGATTACCAGATCTGGACTGCACAACTCCAGATGACCTCTAGAAATACATAAATGTCTAACTCTTCTGCCATCTAGTAGTCATATGATTTTTTGCAGCCTACCTCTAGTACGCCTTACCTGAACTGATAATGAATTTAATACCTGCTTCCCTTAAACAAAAATTGGGCCACATCTCTAAATGCAGAAATTAGTAAGCGGTTCAAGATAAATAGCTCAATAGGTACAAAGTCAGGCCATTCCTCATGGGCATAGGCATCACAACGTGATGACACAAAATGTTGGAAATTGTTAGTTATGTAAGTTATGTTAGTTGTGTCATGATGCAAATGACATACAGTATGTGTTGGAGTCTGGAAGGTTAGAAAAACACTTGAAGCAACTAACAACAATCTTGCAGAGTAGAAGCATCCAGAAAAGACTTGCACATACAGCTTAATTAACGTTCAGAAATAAAACAGTCTTCACACATTAGTTAGTTGAAGAAAAATAAAGATAGCTTACATTTTTATTCAGTAGATCTTGGTTACAAGCAGTTTCATGGTAGAAAGGCTTAATCATCTCCAGTCTGCATGCAAGCGAGATATTTCGGACGAGACCCACATAACCATGTGGCCCTCCTGTGTGCATGTGTGCTTAGGAAGAAGGGAAGATGGAGAATGGCCCCGAAAGACCCAAGAAGGAGCAGGAAACAGGAAGTCCGGTGACCCAAGCACCTCCCACAAGCAAAGTAGAGATACGCTTCAGTAGAAAAGTCCTCCCCTATGTTTGTGAGACAATGCTGAGTTGACTTCCAATAATCCTAACAGTATGATGTCACTTGTCCCTTTTCTTCCCCTATAGACACCATGTTTATGGGTGCTAAAGAAAGGAATTTTCCATCATGTTTTACAGTCTTGGGCTGGCAAAAGAGGCAAACTAAATTGGTTTAAATTAGGTTAAGCTCCTTTGTTCTACATATTTCAGCAAATTCAAGGATCATAGCCTGAATCCTAAGTTCATTATTGAGAAAAATGAAACACAGGAGTAGAAGAAAGGATTTGGGTAGAGACAGTTTCCCTCACTGGTTTTGACTACGTGCAAATTGTTTCTATCAAGTAATAATAGAGAAAAAGCTGATGATACTTTAATTCTGAAATTGGTACAGGTTCACATTTCAAGTACAACTGGAGAGAGTGATTTACATTAATCAAGTGTCTGGTTATTTCAAATTATGATCCTGAATTACTTATTCTAGAAAGCAACAATGCTCCCTCCCTCAAACATTTTTGACGTGCACCGTCAAACATTTTTGATCTGAACTTCAATTGTTTCCTAATTATTGCATGTAATTTTAGTAAAAGTAAAAATAAAAATAAGATCAATCTCTGTCAACTTCAACATTTGTTTCCATCAACCAAAGGTTTATGTATCTTCAAGGAATTCTATTGTATCTTTAGGAACAGTAGGTCTAAACATGGCATTAGCTGCCATGACAATAGCAGTAATACAAATGAGTTGAATAATGACAATATAAATGTGTTTAATCCTTTTTAATCTAATATTGTCACATCTTAAATTTATGTCATGTTTGATAAAAGGTCTTTCATTTGTCAGTCCTTAATATACTTCATTAATTTCAGACCAGGTTCTACTAAAGCTAGTCCTCAGTTAACGACCACTTGTTCAGCGACCATTCAAAGTTGTGACAGCGCTGAATGAGTGGTACTTATGACCAGTCCTTGAAGTTCCAGCTGTCACACCACCCCCACGGTCATGTGATCATGATCCGGTTGTGATCTCATACTTATAAAGGTTGCAGCTCATGCTGCACCACAGCAACCCCTCCCCAGCCCGCACACACTTGCATGGCACCACACCAACCCCTCTCCAGCCCACACGCACTTATCACAGCATCCCCCACTGCACTCCTGGTACTCACCTGCCCTCCGGCCAGCTTGCAAGCTGCTCGGGTCTTGCAACTTCCAGCTGGCTTCCCCACTGACATTGCTTGTGGGAAGCTGGCAGCAAGTTACAAGTTGCAGTCACATGAGTTCATTAATGATTTGCGATTTTCGCTTAACAACAGCAACAGGGACTGCCGGGATTGCTGTCACTAAGCGATGCGGTTATGTGACTCACACTTTACGACTGCATCGCTTAGCAATGGAAATTCCAGTCCCAATTAACATTGTTAAACAAGGACTACCTGTATTACGAGAAAAAAAATTACTGCTTATAGCCATCCATTATGTTATAAACCCCTACGATGCCTCCAAGTTTTAGCTATTCTTCTAAACTTAACATTTAAGATTCTAAGACTTCAATAATTTTATGCTGTAGCCCTATGAATACTTTCTCAGAAGTAAAATCCTTTAAACAAAATGGGAATTACTAATAAATTGGTATAAATGGGGACAAACCCCAAATTACATTTCTTTAAAAAAAATCAAAAGAATATAAATGAAAATGTATAAGTAAAAGAGAAAGATATAAGAACATATAAAACAAAAGAAAAGGTGCAGATAGTTACCCTTACTGAACATATTGAATTGCATTTCTCAAATCTTTAGAGCTGTATCATGCAATTCCTGAGATAGGTGAGCCAGAATTATATGAAGTCTTTTCAGCATGCCCATCCTAGAAATGTGTATTTACCTGCACCTGTCTGTAAGTATTTTGTGGGGTGGGGGAGGATACTGTATCTGACTCCTCCTGTGAGATTCATAATGAAACAGAGTACTTGAAAGCATTGTCTGGAATTAGCTTTAGAATTATCCCAGCTCCAAATACATACATTACTTATTATTTCATTTGTTCTTCTACATCATTATTCCATTGTCTACTTTGTGTTCTATACCATCCAGTTCATTCCCCTTTAATATTATTCATGACACATGACTAAAAAACACAGTACAGAATAGTAATTATTTTATCCCATCTTCCCCATACAAACTTCTACTAAATGCTTTCTTTGCTCTTTCTTTTTTAGCAGTCAAATTCACACCACGCCTACATTACAGAAATGCCTACAGAGCTTGGCATTCTTTAGCCAAACATGAAGCCCATTTTCTTGGATACTTTTTCCTTCATTAATAGTGTCTGGAATCCAGTGTGTTAACATCAAGAATGGTGCTGGAGTAGGAAGAATGTGTGGAGAAACAGTGATTTAATACACTTTCTGCTCTGTGGCAGCAAAATTTAATACTACATACATGTTGTCTTAACAATATTTTCTGTGTTAAAGATAGTACATTTTATTCTGTTCCATGACAGGGTACAACTGCAGTAGATCTTATGTACTGTAGCTTTAATCACTGGAAATAATTTAACTGTGCTAATAACTGATCTTCAAAGATCAAATCAAGTACATTTATTCTAAAATGTGTTTGTTCCTTACAAGTATCCATTTACATCTATCTTGATCTTAGGTATCTAAATCTGGAGCAAAGAGAGATAAAATTCCTTTTGAGTCTTGTCATTAAAAATTAATGCTTTACCGGTATAATGTTCCTTCTACGGATGTTGGCTTTGTGATATGTAGTAATTTTCCAAGAAAAGATGAATAATTATAAATTCAATATGAATATTTAGAGCCAAGCTTCAGACAAAATTATAATATTTTGCTTTACAAATTCAGCCGCAAAAATCAGACTCAGTGTTGTCAAGCAAAAAGGTCCTATTCAACTGTTAAATAATCCAGTAGAGAAGCAGTGTTTTATTTTTTAAATTGACCCAATAATTCAAGGATGGGAAATGCTCTCCAACTTTGTTTCACAGAACCACTTCACTGATTTATCAGAATATTTTTGGGAAAGTAAATCCCATTGAACACCAACGTCTAATTCTGATTGTACACTGATGTTAATTTCTGATTCCTCCCTCCCTCAAAAATCATGGCATGAGATGCCATTTAAACTTTGGTTTTGTCTTTTTAAGCATGTTTGGGCTATTGCAAGACATTATTTTAAAAGCACAAAAGATACCTCTGTGTGTGTGTGCGTGTGTGTGTGTAAGTTTCTCCTATATTTGTGTGTTTTTATGTCTGCATTAATTTATGCCACTTTTTTTGGAGGAGGATCTTGTCAGTCAAACAAACTTCTGAAAGAATGATATACCAATTATATAAATAATGTGGCTTTTAAAAGGAAATAATTTAAATGCTGTCCCTACAATGATAGCTTCTGGTAAATGGCAAAAGATTCTGTGTATGGTAGCCATTATTTTGAACTGCCACAATTCAATTCTGATTTATTTTCCCTCAAGTAATATTGTTCCCTCCACCCCAAAAATCAGTGAAACAAAATATCCCATCCATTTTGAGAGGAATGAAACAGATACAGCTAACTTGTTGTGAACTATAGTCCATATAACAAGAAACTGTGTTCAGGCAACAGTTGAGTCATTCACCACAATGGCCAGGAATGTTCCACCTCTTAATTTTATTGTGCATACACAGTCCTTCCTGGCAGAGGGTAATGTAATCTGATTCATGAAGCATTGAGGAAGCCCTTTAAAGTCTTTACACCTATGGACACATTAAATGGAACATCTACCACTTTTTCTCACTTCTAAATTTCATTAAAAAAAAACAAGTTTCAGTAAATGGGTCACCTAGTGCCTTTTACTCAGTTTTAATCTATTTCATTTTTTTCAAAAAAACAAAAACAAACTATAATTACCCATAGCATAACTGTTCCACAACATCAGGTCCCGATACTTGATCTGATGCTGTCAATCCAGAGTATTTCTTATAATGGGCAATTCTGTTCCCCATTTGCTAACAAAATTGGCAGAAAAATAAACTTATCCATGCATATTTTAAATATATAATAAGGTTCATTTTGTATGAACCTTTTGCAACGTGCACAGATTTTCATAATGTGATTATTTTTATGTAAATAGGAGTTTATTATCTGTTTGGTTAGAGGACGTATTTAAAAAAGAATTTCATTCTTCAACATGATTAATTTTCAATACATTAGCCAAGCTGGTGTCAAAAATATGGAAATATCTGCAGTTTTGAATATGAATTTTTCTTTGTGAATTTTCTCACAATATACATTTAAGGAATATTCGTTTTAAATTCTCCTTTGTACCTGAAAGGTCTGAAATGGATTGATGGACATAAAATTTCTCATGTGAGAATTTTATCATCTATATTTAAAGTATGTTCAACACTTAACAAGGCCAATGTCTAAAAACTATGACAGAATTCTTGAAAAACGACAGCAGGCCACCAAATAACAGGGTGGGTTTTTTTAGTGAAATCTTATTTTTAATGATTTTTTTTAATCCCTACAAAGCACCCTGTGAGAAATCTTTTTAAATTTACGATGTACTGTAGCTGATGCCCATGGAATGTGATCACTTATTGTTTCAGCAAATGATTTCAGTATTAAAAAGTCTAAGCAGGCAGCATGAATGAACTTGAGGGAGTGCATCTGTGTGTGTGTCTATGCTGAAAAAAGAGACTTCCAACTAAGTGGCAGGATGCAGGCTACCAGGAAGAGATAACTAAGGGAATAGTGAACACTTCTAATATGTAAGCAAGTTTGGCAGGACTCAATACTGTACTGCAACCGGGAAATTAGATAACAAAAGGTTGGCAATGTGTATTTTGCTCTTGAAGAGAACAGATTGTATCAGATAAATGAACAGTCAAATACTCACATCGTGCTTTTCCTAGCAATAATATAAACAGGAATACCTAGCAGTGATAAAGTTATGTAATATTTTGGTTGGACAGAAAGCTACTTTGAACATTGGTATACTGAACTGATTTTTTTTTCTTTAAGCAAAGCAAAATCCCCAGTACAAAAATGAGTGGATGAATTTAACATAATTAAATTAAGTCTTACCTTAATATTATTTTACTTACTTTAATATTAAAAATATGACAAAGATGTGAGTTACAGAAAGGTACATTTTACTATCAGAGCTGCTCCATGAATTTCACAGTGCTTGCCAGATATGCATTTTTATTCTTCCCTTTGGCTATAAAGCCATTCCCAGCCCCTCCAGAGGTCCAGAATAGAGCTAAAAAATTATTTCAGTTGGAGTCATCAATGCCTAACCTTGACTTATACTGGGAGGCTAAGATATTGTGGGCCTTCCCAGGGTCCCAAAGGAAACAAAAAAGATGAGCAAACATTCCAATTTCCCAACATCTTACTCCCTCAATTCATATCATCAATAAAGGAAAGTCTTGCCCCAAGAGAGAGTATTGGCATATTGCTATCCCCACCCCTTTCTCAATATTTTGTACTTTTTCTTTAGTGTCTTTCAGTAAGGAAACCCCATTTCAAAAACATTTATCCACAGAATTTCTTCTCTGTGGGAGCAAAGCATTTCCCTTCATTCCATTTGTTCATATTGGATCAGGCAGCTGTTCACAGCTGGTTGTACCAAAGTCAGTATTCTCACCATTTTGGAAAGTTATAATCAAACACTTCTTTCTATCCTTGGATAAAAATTATAAAGTTAATTTTCTGAAGTGGCTGAAAACGATACTTGAACATTACTTTTCTAGAGCTTCATTCTTAGGATCAATCTCTATCTCAGTATTAGCACTCTTCTGAAAGGTGCAGCTTCTCCAGGTGTTTCTCATCTGCTTTAACTCTCAAAGCAATATGGAGAAATCTAGAAACTATCAATTGTTTGGCAATTACTGTTGTCTTTCTACAGAATGCTTGTTAAACAGTGAAAAGTCTAGCTCTTCCATCATTTGCAAAGCAGATTTCATTCAGTAGGTAAATTAAGGAATGAGTAGGCCGACCATACGTCTCGTTTTGAATGGGACAGTCCCGTTTTTTAAGCATTTTTCAACCGTCCCGTCATTTTCATAAAAATCTCGATTTTGTCCCATTTTTCAAACCTGGTGGGAATGGCACAGAAGGAGGATCCGAGCCGGAGAGCGGACCAGGGGGCGGGGTTTGCAGGCGGGAGCCAATCGCGCAGGCCGGGGAGCGGGGACCCGTCTTTTGCATGAATACGGAATATTACATAAGACCCCGTCCTGTTTTGCCATCCTGAAATATGGTCAGCCAAGGAATGAGGCTAAATATTGTGTGCCCCTGCAAGCCTTGTTTGGACTCACTCACTTTCACCCTTGTCTCATCAGGTACTCACTGCTTTTCCAGTAGATGTTTTCTTTGGGTAGTCCTCAAATCCTGAGTTGACATTCTTAAGGGAATGTGCAAATAGCATTTCATTTCTCTGGTGGAAGTGCAGCTATTTTTTATATTCCTTTCGCAAATGCTTCCTAGACTGTTCTGTACTTATCATCATCTTTAGATGCCGACCCTTGCAGTTTACTCTAATTCCAGTTCCTTATATTTTCTGCCCTTTCTACATTTTTCCGAATGTTTTTCTCATGTCCTGAAGATCATACTTGTCTTTTGGGAAATGATTCTTTGGTCTTGCATTCATGATCCCAGTGCAGCCTCTTGATTGTCTGAAGGGCTGTAGGAACCTGTTGATGCTGGAAGTACATGACTGAAAATTTGTGGCCCATATTTTTGGCTTTCTTGTGGACTTGTTAAATGTGGGAATAGGAGCAGGATGGCTCCGTAAGCATATTCAATATATTCACAACCATGAGAACAGAATTTTGCTAGGCAAGAACTTCATATTCTATTTGTTCTTGGCCTTGGCAATGGAGCACTTCCATTCACAGGTAACTTAGCAAGAGTAACACTCAACAGGAACACTAAACGGGTCATGAGAAACCTAACTAAAGCTCCACTATAGATAATACTATCAACTATTTTCATGATCCTACTTTCTGTAACTATTTTGTTATGAATTTACACCAGGTATTGGCAACTCATACAGCCCATGATGTGTTGTGGTCCTTAGCACCCTGTTTGTAACAACTGTGCCACTAAAATTTGGCAACAAAGTAGTCAAATTGTATATAGTGATTTAAGCCCCCTTTCTCCTTTTTGGGTGGAGTTAAAGAAAGAGATTGGAAGTGGTTTGCTTACGGAGCCATCCTGCTCCTATTCCCACATTTAACAACTCCACAAAAAAAGCCAAAAATATGGGCCATAAATTTTCAGTCATGTACTTCCAGCATCAACAGGTCCCTACAGCCCTTCAGACAATCAAGAGGCTGAATTATGGCCCTAAACCTCAAATGTTGCCCATCCCGATTTATGCACATGATACAATTAAAATGGAAAACAGATTGGTGGCCAAGGTATTAGAAAACATTCATTTATATTCCAATACCAGAAAGGCTATGCTAAGGAATGTTAGAATTATCAAACTGATGCATTTATTTCACATGTATCAAAAAGTAAAGGTAAAGGTTCCCCCCGCACATTTGTGCAGTCGTGTCCGACTCTAGGGGCCGGTGCTCATCTCCGTTTGTTAGCCGAAGAGCCAGCGTTGTCTGAAGACGCTTCCACGGTCATGTGGCCGGCATGACACACGTGGAACGCTGTTACCATCCCACCGAAGTGGTGCCTATTTATCTACTTGCATTTGCATGCTTTCGAATTGCTAGGTTGGCAAGAGCTGGGGCTAGTGCGGGAGCTCACTCTGCATGCAGGGCTAGGGATTCGAACCTCCGAACTTGCGATCGACAAGCCTGGCGTCTTACCCGCTGAGCCACCACGCCCCTACTCAAACAGATGCATTTATTTCACATGGTAGTAAGGTAACACCAAGATTTGTAATCCAGATTTCAATACTGTAGTACTTGGAATGAGAACTGTAGATATACAAGCTGGATTGTAACAGAAGAGAAAGGGCAACAAGATCACATTTCTAAACATCCAATGGATAATGGAAAAGACAAAGTAGTTCCAAAAATATGTCTATTTTTGCTTTATTGATTAAACAAAGGCTTTTAATTGTGCAGAGCACAATATATTGTGAATAGCCCTTTAAAAACTTCAGTGTACGGGAGCAACCTTATCTGCTTTTTGCAGAAATTATATGATGACTAGGAAGCAATAGTTAGAATAAAACATGGAACAACTAAATGCTTCAACACTGGGAAAGATATTCTGATGGTACCATTTTAATGGTTGGAAGTAAGTCAGAAGGTAAAAAAACTTAAAGGTGAAAAAAAATTAATACAAAGCAGGTTTTGATAATAATAATAATAATAATAATAATAATAATAATAATAATAATAATAATGTCAACCAACAATGCATACCCAATGCAAATAGGTGGAGAAGAAGTTGAAGTAGTTTCACCTTATAAGGTTCAAGACATGAAATGAAGAGACATCTGTAACTTGGAAGAATAACAATGACAAAATAGTTTAAAGATTAGAGAAAATATTAAAGTACAGAAGTACCACATTGACAACAAATGTATGTATTGTCAAGAACATGGTTCCCATTTGTACAATATATGGCAGTGAAAGCTGGATAATTAGAAAGGTTGAATAACAACAAAAAGAAATGCTTCTGAGATATGATACTGGAGAAGATTCTTGAGAATACCTTGGATTGCAAAAGAAAAATCATTTGATATTACATAAAATAAAACAGACTGCTCACTAGAGGCACTAAAGCTAAAACGTATATATTTTTGACATATAATACAAAGACAAGAGTCATTGGACAAGACTCTGATGTCTGGAAAAATCGAAGTCAGATCTAAAAAAGGCCTATGGAAGACAAGATGAACAGATACTATCACTGATGACAGAAGCATAAGATTACAAGAACTCAAAGAAGCAGTTACTGACAGGCAATCCTGGCAGAATGATATCAATCAGGTCATAGAGTTGGAAGTTGAACAATGTATACGATAATATTTAGAAGACAGATACTCTGGCAATGCATGTTAACTACTGCACAATATTATAGATACCATTTTAAGCATGGAAATGGAAAAATAAACAAAATGTTTAAAATGGCCTGAAGCAAGGCCAGAATGGGGCTGGGACAAGGCTGAAAGTAGAGTTGGAAAGGAATTTAGGCCTTATCTTGGGAAAGGTATAAGAGAGCCATTAAGGGTGGACTTGTACATCATGCAGCCCACAGGCCACATGTTGTGCAGGTTTTTGCAATCTTCAGAACTATGGCACAACACCAAAGCCATTGGCATGGTTCCCAATCAATTTTCATTGGAAAACAAAAAGAAATAGATGTGCCAGCCTCTGATTGGCTTACCATGTTGATGAAACTAAACACTGCCATCCGAAATGGGGGAGAAAAATGGGGGCCCACCCCTTTGCTGTTATGACACTATCCTGATTCACATTTTTTAAAAAACTATCCTCCTCTCACTTCAGAAAAGTTACCAATTACTGGAGGACGTCACTTTCTTAATAGCTGGTTCTCTAATTTTTTGTAGAGTAGAGGTAAATCAAAATTGCCAAATGGACTCTATGCTATTATATATGATGAAATAAAAAGTACTGAAAGGTAGTTGTAAAGCATTTTGAATGAGATTCTGTGAATTTTACATATTATATCTAGCACTTTTGAATGTGGGGGAATATCTTCACATTTAATGCGCATGTGAACAAAAATCATGCTTGGACGATTACCTGCAAAATCTCATGAATCAAACTATATTTGCTAACAGTTTTGCATAAAATACAATGTTTGTTATCAGCTTTTAAACTGAAATTTGAGAAACATCATTTTTCATTTTCTTTAAATGACACAGGGCAGTGCAGGACTGAGCCATAATGTTTGCTGGAAATAATATAATAATAATAATATAATAATGGAATAAATTGTATAAATAAAATAAATAAATAAATAAATAAATA
Source organism: Charina bottae (assembly GCA_023362775.1). Taxonomy (NCBI): domain Eukaryota; kingdom Metazoa; phylum Chordata; class Lepidosauria; order Squamata; family Charinaidae; genus Charina; species Charina bottae. The sequence goes on from JALMGJ010000008.1 coordinate 134,076, forward strand.
AAATAAATAAATAAAAATATAAATAATATAATAATGGAATAAATTGAAATAATAAATAAATAAATAAAAATAAAAAATAATCAGAGTTAACTTATTCATATAGAGACTGACACTTAACAGATAAAAAATTAATTAATGTTTCAGAGATACTGCTGTGGTATGCCATTTTGTACACTAAAACTATTAAATATATGCTAAATATCAGTGACACAGAGTCACCGTTTAATAATATTTGTTAAGTGAGCCACAATGGCTGGGTTAACACATTGCTACTTTATAATCCATGGTTGGCAAACTATAACAGCAGGGATCACCAAATACACTAAGCTAAAACCAAATAAGTCACATTATGACTCAGTGTGACTAAGCTGTTGCTTTAATGGTACTATAAGATGTCCATATAAAGAACTGTATGTTTGGACTGCAATTCTAAACATACTTTCAAGGAAGAAGATCTGTTAAACTTACTTTTAAATAAACATGTATAAGTTAGCACTGTGTTATTCAGTGAGGTAATTCTGCAATATTGTTCATTAGTGGCCAACAAGGAAGGAATTTAAAACAGGAAGAGATGTTCAATTTGGAGGATATTCAAAGAAAGTCAAAAGAGTTGGCAGAATACTCAACTATAGGGGCCACTACAGTGGAACCAGAGCATTTGGAATGATTAACTTGGTAGTATGTTTTCTCACAAAGCAGTAAGAAAGACATTTCCAAGCAATCTTGTTTCTGAACTAATGGTATTTAGATGCATTTCCCAACTGATGGTTGCAGAGTCTTGTAACTGTTTATGATCCCTTTGATATGTGTGATTAACTCCTATTAACATCAACAGGGACTTAGGCACATACATTAAGGATAAAACAGGCCAATAAAGATAACTACAGATAGGGCTGCTATTGCCAAGACAATTAGCAGGGAAGTGCTTCAAACAGAGGCCACAGCTGTGAGAAAGTAAAGATTTGTGAAATATGTCATATACATTTGTCAAAGAAAACTGACAAGAGCAAAGCTTACCATGTCATTGGGACTTAGTCTCACATATCAAAGAGAGGCCATGTGAGAGGATGTGCCCTACAGCTCCAAGCACATTGTTAGCCAAAACTGTCAAAATGAACTGGAGGGGAGGAAAAAAAAATCCTTTTCCTGTCCTTTAAAAAAAAAAGTGGGTCTGCAATTTCAGGATTATTTTGGTGTCATTGCAAGTAAATTCATTATTTCTTATTTGTTCGAAGTGTATCTTGCCTTTCATTCAATAAACCAAATATTAGTAAGACTGGGAAATTATGTTCTGTAATGAAATGTCCAATTCCAGGAATTTAGGGTTAGACTACCACAAACGGCTTTTGTACACGGGCGCTTGATGCTGCTAATTTAACTGGATAATTTCCTTAAATGGATAGAATTCAGAGAGAGAAATATTTCTCTCTGCCAGCTAGGACTATTTTGTAGAGAATTCACACAAATTTTGGGACTGATTATTTTAAAAATCATAGATTAATACAAGAACAGGACTGAGCAGATGACTGAATGAATGCATGAAAATAACATGGGCCAGAAATAGACTGATTAACATATCCTTAATATCTGTCATTCTGCATGAAAAATTGTGAAACCATAGTTGATAGATTGTCAAAGGAGTTGTTGCTTGCTTTCTAATTTGGAAACGCACCCACCTTAATACCATGACATAAACAGTTTTCAACATATATTCAATCTCTCTTTCTTAAAATAATGAAAAGAAAAATAAATTTCATTTTAGTTAAGTCACATAACAGCAGAAAGAATTTAGCAACTTGTCGAAATCTTAAGAGATTTCAACAGCACAATCATTCAGCAAAGTCCCATTAACTTTAATGGGGCTTGCTCTCAAATACATGGGATATTGATTGCAGCCCCCAAAGTACTTGATTTCCTGAAGCTAGCAGCCACTAAACAGATGGATATGAATATTATCATGATTATCATGATAATCCCAGGTCTACTAATGAAGAAGCCCAAAAATTATTTCCTCGAGAAAGAACATCCATTGGCAACAACAACAACAACAACAGCAGCAACAAACTTAGCTATACTACTGAATATTAGTAGCAAATATGAAGAATACTTGAGCAAGTGTTAAAGCTGATCGGATGAACTTTGTAGAACAGGCTGTTTTAACTGTCATATGGAAACATGTTTGAAGAAATAATTGCCTAGAACTGAATGGTTGAAGTATTTTCTTTACAGCCTCTTTTTAAAACTGAGAATCTTTGGTTTGGTTTATAGCCTTATTTAGTGAATGGAGGCTTGTTCTGTCAGACAGATCTCTACTTAGGATTTGCATTTCCAGCATTGTTTCCCTTTGGAACTTATTGATTTATTTAGAATTGTGGAGTCCTTGGTGCTCTCTGAGCCTTGTTGTTTTCTTGCAGACGTTTCATTGCCAAGCTAGGCAACATCTTCAGTGCAAAAAGGGAGTGGAACTTGCTCTCTGTTTATATACCCTGGCTTGTCCTGCCTGTGTTGGTGGGGGTTATTTAGAATTAATTATCACTTTTCTGTTTTCCAGCCATTCTACAAAACTTTTGATTCATAAGGAGATTTTTTTTTGTACCAGAGAAAAAGATATGTGGGTATATATATATGTTTTGGTAATGCCATGTGTAGAGAATCTCAAAGTTCTGTCCATACAGTGATATATTATGTTGTAAATGATGCAAACACATACGGTTGGATATTTCAAGCATAGAAAAGGGAAATGTGAAAAAGCTGTTTTCACATCTGAAAACATTGTTCCATTAATTACATGCCTTTATTTTAAATTAATGCTCCCCATTTATCAAAAGCCTTCTTTGGAAGGATTTATATTCACTTTGTTTCTGATATAAAGGGCACTGGCCAGATGGTATTATCAAAAAGCATCTTTTAGTTATTTTATTTTTATTCTGAATTGTCTTACTCATGAAATAAAACTATTTTTTTCAAATAAAATTATCCCAGTAGCCATTTTTAGCATGTGTATACTAATGTACACAATTTAATTAGGTTGTTATACTTTAGACATTCTCTTAAACCTGCTTTGAAACTTAGTCATAATCTTGAATTTCTAATTATATATTAAAGTTATATAAATATTATATATTTTACAATGTATAAAAATCCAAGCAAGAGTTTAACTAAGTTTTAAACTCTGTGAAACTGTAATTTATCCTAGCTTATTTGCCTTTTAACCTAAATTAAGTCACCCTAATAGTACTTTCATTTAGCCAATCAATTTACTCCCAACATACAGAATAATTTCAGTTTCATGTGCAATGATCTTGAATATAGAATTGCTGTTTTTTTTGGAAACTGCTAACTTTCATGATTGCCTAATTTCTATCTGATGCACAGTATGTTTGATTTGCTAATAGGATATTTAATTGAATCTACTTGTTCAGGCTTTCATCCTTTTAAAAGTAAATCTGACACAGGAATATCACTGGCAATGCACAGATGTGGTTCAGTTTCTGTGCAGGCATTGTAGACCCTTAATACTTAAAAATATTTTGGAATAACTCTTTAACAGAACTGCTTCATGTAGCAATCTGCATTTCAAGAAACATCTGTGTTATACCACACGCTGACTTTTGAGGCATATTTTTAAGATTCTGTAAATCATGTGATATAGGAATAAGAAAAGTAAATAAAACCACAACTTCATGAATTGAGAACACAGATGCAGATGACAAGGGAGATAACATTTTCCAACCAGTCATTAATTACAACATTCCTTTTTTGGAAATTTCATCCAACCATGTTTTGAAAAACAGTAAGCCAAAGCAGAAAAATATAGTGCTCTTCAAAGATGTGCTGACATTAATAGCCCAGACAATACATAATAGCCGCCACCTTTACATGTGATTTTATTTTAAAAAAAAATCTAATACAGCTCAATATTCTCAGCTGTCATGTTAGGACACAAATCAATCATCTTAAATCAGATATATCCTTCTACTTTAGTTTTTCCCTGTGTTAAAATTACAGTTTTCTTATTCTTCTTTTAATAAGCATTGTTACGTTTAATTTTGATCTCATATTGATCCCTTTGTTATTATTTTCTTCTTTCATGATATGAGAGGCACATGTGATGCTCAAGTTGTTTCAAATTGTTTATCTTCCACCACTTTAACTCTTATTTTATTTTACCCAGACTAAAAATTTGGACCATGTTAACTTCAGATAATAGTAATCTCTTAAAAATTTAAGGAACCGATCTGTTCAAGGCATGAATGAGAAACTTTATTTAAAATAAAAAGCACTTCAACATTATTCTGCTAATGATCTCCACAGTTCTGATGATCAGAATGATCATCAGGCATGAGATGGCCAAGAATTTAACTGAAGGGTGACATCATCCCATGTCATTAAATATGAACGTCAGTTCGCAAATAGTATGAGAATTACATTCTGCTAACCTTCAGCTGACTCCACTTCAGAAAGACCAAGTGCAATATTTGAAAATGGTTTCCATCATAGAATATATTTGCAACTTGATCAAAACTAGATCAAAACTAATCCTGCAAACAGCAAATATTTTCAATTCTACTTGTTCTGAAAACAGTATTTTGACAAATCATAGCTTTTGTCTTTCCATAAATTATCAGGTGAGACTGAATCATCTAGTAAGATCACAGTGACTAGTATGGCAGTGGGGTTAAGGTACTGGACTTTAGCAAATGGAGGTTCAAACTTCCTCTTGAATATGGTGTTCACTGTACGACTTTGGGATAGTCACTATATCTCAGCCTATAGATTATAGAATGAGTAACTCCCCTGTGTATTATCTTGATTTTCAAGAGAAAATGTATAATATAAATATAATAGCACTTTTTAATTCCACTCTGATAACAGAAACAATTTTCCTGCACTGCACATGGATTTCTATTTTACAGGGCATTCTGAATGGACATTTCCCCCCAAGTTTTCTCCATACTATCTCAATTACTGTGAGGGTTTCTTGATTCTTCTCAGGCATTTTGGTTATTTCAGAGATTAAAAAAGGAAATCCCCCCCCCCGCTGCCTAATTACTACTTATATTCTAAAGTTTAGTGAAATTTGTAAAGCATCCCCCCCCCCCCGATCCATCTTTCAGTGAGTCTTTTCTGCATTTAATTTGCTGGTTCCAAAAATTACAGCATTTATCTAAAACCTTCTTTTGTTAGGTCTTGTCTCAGAAGCAAGTCTTCCGAGTTCTCTTCACCACTTTCTGTTCCTAAATATATAGAAAAATTGCAAGACTTTTTTTCTGGCATTTGCTCTCCACTCAGATGGAAAACTTCCATATCATTGTCTCACATGAATTGCTGCAATATTCAAACACAGACACAGATATCCCACTGATGTGGGATTCTACCAGAGTGATAGTTGTCACGTTTAAAGAAGCTTAAATAGTTCGGTTCATGTGAATTCCACATGGTACAGTATAATGTTGAATAATATACATCAGAATTTATTTAACTGCTAGATTTTTCACACTGAGAAATGCTGTGACATATTATGTCCCATAAATATTTATTGGAATTAAAGTTGAATTTTAGATGCAACTTGCCCCAATGAAGACTTTTGAAAATGATACACCTGATATAGTGTTTTTTTTAAAAGGACAATTGCCCCAAATATAAGTTTCTCTTTGACCACATCCTTTCTAAATGCAAATTTTTCAGTAGAGAATGACAAATGTTTGGGGACTCCATTCACTGCTGCCTGTCCATGCCACTTTAATCCATTTTAGTACTATTTCACTCTCACTGAAATTTAAAGCAGTTTTATGTTAAACTTTAATCTAAATATGTAACTAATAAAAATGGTCCAATAAATATGTTCTTCAGATGCCATGGCTAGTAGTGTCATCTCCAGCAAGCATGACAAGCTTACAGCTTCCCTTCCAATATTGAGGTTGCCAAAGCCAGAAAATTGTCTGAGCAATTGCACATCAATCCACTATCATCAAAGTTGGGAGGAAGACTGGTGATTATCTGGCAGCTGCATGTTAAAATCACCTGTAAAAAAGCAGGAAAAATGGATGCAGGGAATTGCTGGATGCTGTGCCTAAAGCATATTATATATCCGTGAATTTGAATATATGTACTGAGATGATTCTTAAAACATACACACATACAGGTACACACAAACATGAATGTAGAAAATCATGGGTAAAAATATATGAAATTATATGATAATCGCTCATGAGAAATAGATTTGCCTTTCCTTAGCCATACCCCATATGGCTCTACTGTCTGAAATGGCCAAGGAAAACTGAGATGCAACATTACAAAGGGACCTTTATTTTGTAGTTTTTAATAATTTGTGAGATCAGAGTTATAGAAATATTGAGAGATAAATGAACTGAAAAAACTTGCAGTAGAAAAAATGCTGCTTTTATTTTAAAACGAAGAAACAGGAACTTAGCTTGCTTTCTTCAGCCGAAGGAAAGCACATGGCTTAATTAACATAGCTGGAGGCAATTGCCTCTCCACACTCACCAACATAGTATAGAAGAAAAACAAAAGACAAAGAAAAACAAAGACTTACAATTTACAATATAAAGCCTTTTACAATTACAACTTGGCAGTACCTGAGTGGACAATGTGTGACATGTGACCACTCACCCATTACTTATTTGGAATAGGACCAACAGGTAACTTTCTGATTGGCTAAGCAAACTAGACCCTCAGGCACCAGCAATTAACATTCCTGAGGGGGGAGTTAGCAAGAGCATTTCTGACTCCTACATTCTTTCTATGGAAAGAAGACAAACATTTTTTGCATGACTTTTTTTTAATGCAAATCTTGAACCACCATAATAGTTGCATTTGATGATGACATGGAGGCCCAATACAGATTCCATAAATTATAAAGATCTTATTCATTACTAATCATTATTATAATAACGTATTTATCTTGCAAAACCTACTGAAATAAAAAGTATTGTTCATAATTATTTTTTGTAATTTTAATACAACTTTATCTGAGAACCATTCCTATTCATATAGTTTTAATGTCTTGGTTTTATTATTATAAAGTTCATGGGGTTTTTTTTATAACTTCTGAGGATATAGTCTCTTGGTCTCAGCCTTGCCTTACCAGATCTGCAGAACTATATTTCTCCATCAAACTGAATCAATGTTCACATTTGAGATACTGTACTGAAGCAAATAAAACCCATGTGTGTTCTTAAATAAAACTGTCTATAAATACAATCTTATCGCCTCCTGGATTTTATATTTAATTTATTTATATTTATATTTATATGATGATTGTGTATTGTATTATTTTTTATCTATTTTAATTATTGTCTCTTTGTAAACTGCCCAGAGTCTCCTTTGGGGGAGATGGGGCGGTGATAGAAATAGAAATAAATAAATAAATAAAGTTAAATGGCTTATCTGTTTCAAGATTCTAATTTAATTTTATAACATTATTTATTTTTAAAAAAACTTTTAGGCAGTATCTTTATACATATGGGATATGCTTACTATTTCAGAAGCTTTAAACATTTCATATATAGCATTTACATAATTTAATGCAACTTGGACAGAAAGAACTTTGTTTCAAAGGGACCTGACACATTTTTTTAAAATGCCAAAGTGTTAATACAGTATATTTCTTCATTATTCAATAATTAAAGGTTAAAAAAAACATTAATATATACACAGCCCTGATAAAACAATAAAACAAAACAACTTTCCTTGGAAAGAGAGATATGCTATAAATAGAATTAATATTCCTGAACAAGAGGTCCAACAATGTCTATCAATAATCGAATCGAATTATCCATTCAGTCGTATCCAACCCTTGGCGATTCCATAAGCCAGCTCTATGATCAATATCAATAATCAATAATAATAAATAACAAAATGACATCAAATGACATTTTTAGAAGTAGAATGTATAGTTGTGTTTAAAGGCAAATTTGAAACGGAACATGAGATAAACACAGCAACAGAACAAAGCTACATAACTTTAATTTTTCAGTGGAGATGAATCTGGTCACTAAACAATAATATTAAAATTATAAATATGGTCTCAGTTTTCAAAAAGTACATGATGCAAACTCTGTCATGTATTTTTGGGGAAATATTGGGAAAAATATAACCTTTGCATAAAACTTTGCAACTTGTTAAGGATGTAATCAAATAAAATTAAAAACAATAGCACCCCCAATTTAGCAATGGCTTTGGAGCAGGACAAACACCTGGCTTAAAAATGTGAATGTATCAGTTAATTCATCCTTATAAGACATCAAGTACAAACAAACACTTATTGTTAAAAATACGCAACAGATGAAACAATGCATTGTGATAAAACTAGAAATTAAAAAGAAAGCCATGTTCCTTGGAATAATCAGAATTTCTCCCAACTTCTGCTGTTTTTCCAAAACTGCTAACACCCACATACCTTCTGGAGACCATGAGCTCTTTATTTCTGAAATGATGAATCATTGCTGAAGTCCAGTTTAAAGCCCAGAAAAAGCAAACTGAACCAAGTTCCTTCAACACTTGCTGTCCTCTGGATATCTGAGGCATGTTGATTGTTCCACAGCATTTCCTACATCTTTGTCATCTCTCTTATGGCTTTGAGATGTAGGTGTTTTTTTGCTGCTACAATGTCTCCTAGTCATTCTCATTCAATACGTCACAAGCTGAATAAATTAATCAGAGTATTATTTCTATTTTAGGCATCCTGATCTCTAGTCTAAGTGCTGTATTGGGTACACATCTTGGGACAAATATAATAGCCCTTAAAAACTTAGTCTACAGTGTCTCAATTTCCTCTCTATTTATACAGATGCCTACTTGAGCACCATAAAGAATTTGGGTAAGCGATTTTGCTTCAAAGAGTTTACAGCTGCTGGGATCAATTCTGCTCTTCTAGAGAAGAAAGTATTTTAATGGCCGCTGAGGATTTTAATGTTCCTTCCTTGGCATACTCATTGTTGGCCTTCCGGATCCTTCTATGATGAAAAACTGCTCCCAGGTATTTGAAGTTATGGGTCTGTTCCATTATATTTTCCCCAATCATTCATCTCTGTGCTTTTGTCTTTTTGGCAAATATTATAGTTGTTGTCGTTATTTAATCATAATGACCAGGATGTTCTCCCCGCAGTACTGGGTAATAGCTTTTAGGGCTCTCTTAAGGCCAACTGGAATACATGAAGTGACTCATGCATCATCACTGTATAGCAAGATGGGAGTGTTAATGCCTTCAAGTTGAGGGAGATTGAAATCTGGCTTATCTAAGACTTTGGCCATAGAGTTAATATAGAAGATGAATAGATGGGACACCAATATGCATCCTTGCACAACATTTTTCCAGGGAGATATTGGTTTCAAAAGTGTTCCGTATGGCTTACCTCTCACCTTTAGGGAGGTGTTAGTATAGAGTTTCTGGATGAGCATTCATCTTAACTATGACTCATAAAATTGCTCTCCAAATGGAGTTGAAAGCAAATTTAAAGTCCATGAAAGCCACTTATAAAGTTTAGGTTTGTGATATAGTTTTCTATAAAATGGTGTAAAACTAAAATGTGATAAAATTTGAACATCCAGACCTAAAGCCTGCTTGTTCATTTCCAAGTATGTTTTCAAAATCTACCCAATCTTATAGCTTTTAGCATATAACACTGATTATGCTCAATAAGCTGATAGGGTAGTAGTTAGCTATATTACTGTTGTTAATTGGAACAATTATTGCCACACTACTACTCCCAGTCTTGGAGAAATGGGCAGTGCAATCTATATATGTAAATAAAGATACAGGTACCCATCTGTCTGGATTTATTTTAATTAACTCAAAAGTTAATTTTGAAAAGTTACTACCTGGTGCTTTCCGACGTCCAGAGACTTAATGAATTTGGTAAGTTTTGATATGGTTTCCATATAAACAAGACATTAAAGTGCTCCACCTGTGTACTGAGACAGGTTAGCTGGACTAGTTGGCATTTTACAAATACATTGGTAGTAATTTAGAAAAACAAGAGAAAAGTCCCTTTCCGTAACTGCCTGGATTAACATTTGCTAGGATTTTTTAATGGTCTCCTGTCTTTTCTTCCTAAGAGAGATAGAGATAGAGATAGAGATAGAGATAGAGATAGAGATAGAGATAGAGATAGAGATACTGTAGATATATATAGATAGATATAGATATATTAAAATTTTTAAGGTTCTGTTTGTAAGCCTTAAAACCAGCTATTAATTTCCTTATGCATATCACAATCTCTTTATCAAACCATTCCTGGCCTTCGCTTCTTTGTTTAGGGCAACTTATTGGTTATCTGTGATACAGAACTTTTTTAGATGGTCAATCAGGTGATTGGATTGTTCAATATACCCATATATCTCATTTATTATGAATGATCCTATTTCTAATATGTGATGAATTTAGTCATACAGCAGTCTTTTACTCCATCTGACCTAAGCAATGGTGCCCCTGGTCTCTAACATTAAGTGTGGCTCAGCCACCACATCTGCTTAGTAAATCTCAAAGTTTCCATGTCAATAGTGGAGAGGCCTGTAAGAGTAGACCCATCTCTCTTAAGTTGGAGAAATATCCAATCAATCTGAAGACCCCCAAGAAAACCACCCAGGAACCACAGGATATCAAAAGCTACCTCAGTTATACCTATCAATCTTTTATAACTGATAAAGTCAAGTCATTCAGCACTTTAACCATTCAAAAGCATATAAGTCACTTGCTAAAGCATTTTTTTTCCAAAACAGAGGGTATGTTTTTATATAGTATATACCATGAAACATCTAGCATAATTTCAACTAGTAGTTATAGTGACAGTAATTATGTCACTGTTCTGGTCTGGTTTAGTATAACTACAATACATCTCTGTCAATAACTTTTAATTTAATTAATTTTATTTATTTAATATTAAACCCTGTTGGCCTTCCAGAAGGCCCTTAAATGTGGTTTTTTCAACTGGCCTGGGGATCCCATAATAGAGTAGAGTCTGCTAGATGGTTATATGATGGTTAATTGGAATGCACTCTCTTGTATGAGTATTTTTTGTCATTTTTTAAATCTTTTTAATTTATTTTGGTTGCATTTTAATGGGTTTTTTATGTATGTGAGATTGGTGGCTATATAAATGTGATAAATAAATAAATAAATAAAATTACAAGCAATAATAATTCTACCTTTTTTCAGCAGTCTACAGGGGGTTTTTTTAAGCTAAGCTGTAATTATTAATATGAGTACAACTTTTTCTCCATGGTTTACCTTCAGCAATTTTTTTGCATAGATACTTATAAAGAATTTTTTTAAAGGTGCTGTGCAATTTCTAGTAGTAATTTCCATCCTCCACTTTAACAGTTAAAACATTGAGCCAATTGTATGAAAAGACAGATCTCTAACTTTTCTAAAGCAATTGTATCAATTAAAATTTGTCCAGCTTCGGAACAATATTTAATATGAAAAAGAAAATGACCCATACCCCAAAGTCACTAATGTAAGTTCCCATGATTTAAAAAGTAATATACTACAAATCTGGGCAGTATTTCATTTTTAATTCATATATACCAATCACATTCTCAGAACCAAGATAGAAATGAACATGTATACAGGTTTTAACAAGGAGTGGGTGATGCTCATCAAATTTCTCCATGCAGTCATTCAAATATTAGGTATTCACATACAGAATAATGAATTGTGTATGATAGCAAAAATCTCTTTAGTCACACTTACACTTCTCTGACAGCTGTATTTACCACAGAATTTATACACTAACCTTTTTCCTGTGTGCTTAACAGCATGAGGAAAACATCATTAGTGTGAACTCATTGTAAGTATCTTGGCAACTATTTGGTTCTCATACTGACTGCAAAGTGAAGTTTAATGGCCAGTTGAGTTGTTTGTCACAATTGTTTCAGTAAGCATTTTGTTAAACAGTTATCCTGTATAGAAGGTACAAGGCTGATGGATTATGACTGGAAATTAGCTTTTTTTGAAGAGTCAAGTAAGAAGAATACAGCTAATAGTTCAAACTTTCCTATTCTTTATCTGAGATGCAGTACAGCTATATGATTCAGAAGCAGTGGAAATATTTAAAGCATGCTTAAGTCCATTAGTGGGGGGGGGTTGTTCTATATACATTTTATCATGGAATAAATCTAATTGAATTACTTTTGAGTAGGCACATAGGATTTACTTGAATTAACTTGTATAAATCACTTCTAATACCAGTTGTACTGTGTATTCTTTTTTCTTACACCTGTTTAATGCAAAGCCACTATGGGAAAATTCATATACTTGTCATACTTTCTGTCGTGGGATAGGTGAAGAAACAACGCTGACCCAGGAAATGAAGCTCTAGATCTTTATTGTTCTACCTTACACAGAATCTTGCCAAACTAAGCTACACTAACCAGTTCTCTGGGGAAAAACCACAGGTGCCCTAAGGCAGATCCAGCCTGACTATCTTGGCCGGGTGCCCAAGGTCCTCAACCCTATGAACGCGCTTCTCTCCCTGGAAAGCGCCCCCTCCTTCCTTGCCTGCGATCTCCATAACACTTTTAGATATGCAAACTGCAAAACATTAACCTATAATATTTGGCCTCCATATACATTAAGTGCTTATAAACAGCATTTCTTAATGAAACTGATTCAAAGAATAACCATTAAAATATGTTCAAAAGAAAGGAGGAATTACACAATTAGCATGCAGGTTAAAATAATAGAAGATGTCATCTCTTTATATAAACATAGAAAAGCAATTTTTGCCAGATGGTGAAATTGGGCAATTCATCTCAAAAGTTCAGCACCATCATGTTCTCACACCCACTGAATTGTTCTAAAACTATCCTACGTGAAACCAGATATAATTGGCTTGTGTAAGTAACATACTGAAATACACTGATATTATGTAAAAAGAATTTCTCCACATTATTTCTTTAAGAACGTCATATTGGTGCTATAGAAATGTATATGTGTTTGTCTGTGTGTGTGCAAATATACAGAAATATAATTTTTTGTACTGACTCACTAGTTAGAACATATTATGAACAAATTATTTAAGTAATATCTTCAGGGTGAAAGCTTCACATAGCCTTTAGACGGCATGCTGCAAGCCTTACTCTAAAACAGCCAAAACTATATTTGATTTAATTTAAATTATATTTCAATTTAATTAAAAATTATAGTTAATATGAGAGCAAGTTTGGTGTAGTGGTTAAGGCATCAGGCTAGAAACCGGGAGACCGGGAGTTCTACTCCTGCCTTAGGCATGAAGCCAGCTGGGTGACCTTGGACCAGTCACTCTCTCTCAGCCCTAGGAAGGAGGCTAATGGCAAACCACTTCTGAAAAACCTTGCCAACAAAACTGCAGGGACTTGTCCAGTCAGTCTCCGAGAATTTGACACGATTGAATGGATTTTTAAAAAAAGTTAATGGATCACAATCAGCTGTCCTTGTAATTTGTTATACAGTATGTTGCCTTTTTGCCAACTTTTTAAGAGACTGTGAAGAGTACACGTAAGGTTTTTCAAGGTCATATGAGGTCCTAAAGCCTCAAACTGTGCATTCCTGCTTTTTGATACCTCTGAATGGCAATAGGATATAGAGGGGGGGGAAATAATTATCCTGAATAATTTGGATCTACATACTAACTTTATAACCTTAATGGACTGAAAACCGCAACATAATCAGTTTATAATCAGAATTTTTCACTTATTAGGCTAGGTACGGCAACACTGTAGATGGTGAATGGTGAAGAGTAATTATGGGCCAAGATTCCTCTGCTCATTTCAAGATTATTTTCAAAATATTTTCTAAGAAATGAAGTATCTGTGTTGAACTTCAGATGCTATCTTTATCATGATCCTGATGGTATCATTGTGGAGAAAATTAAAACTCAGTTACAGTACACATACTTTGCATGCAGGTGTTTCCAGAGTCAAATCCAAAAATATTTAGAAAGGCTCAGTTTTCTAAGACAGAATAGGGAAGAACTTTGCAAAGTTTTCTTATTCACAATCTCTTTGCAGAGTGGTATCTGCACTGTTTAAGGATGCAAAGTTGGTGGTGTTTCCCCCAATCTCCTCTCAGCTACTGTACTACCAATTTTCAGTTAAGTAAATTAAACTTAAGCCATGGTTTTAAAACTAGTTAAATGGGAGAGGTTAGATTAGGATTAAATTTTAATTAATAGGAAAGCCCATTCACATAGTATCTCTGTCCAGATAATTGTATAAGAAAAGGAATCAATGAGTGGTTTGCATAGTCACAGTTAACACATATGCATACTTGTACATAAAAGTTGCAGATTTGCCTACAGGGCAGTTGAAGTTTTATCCATATTCAGAATGTGTTCCTCATTTTCACATACTGGAATAATAAATTTACAAGCAACATTTCCAAAAGGGAGAAAAAGATCCCGGTGAAGACTAACAATTTCAGAAAGGATCCAAATGGAAAAAAACAACTAGCAGCATTAATTTTCTCCAAATGGACTTATAGGCATATGCTAAGCACATGGAGGGAGTTGTCACTCACATACCATTATATTCATGCTGAGAGTGAATAATAGTTTAAATATTAATTCTGTCCATGTTTATATTATGCTGGTATTAGAATAGCTGTAATTTAACAAGCCATATGTTTACCTCATTAAGATTTTTTCCTGATTTAAAAAAAACAATGCCTTTTCTTAGCTTTGTTTTTGTCAAAAAGGTTTATTTAAAGAATTCATATTATTTATAAATAATGTATTATTCCTCTTATTATATGTATAATCTTAATTACTAGAATTGCAAATCATATTGAAAGAATATAGACTGATTTGTTGTTGGGAAGGAGCACCTAATTAGTTACTAAACATAAAAGGAAAATCAGTTCTATTTCCACCATCCAGTTTTCTCATCCCCCTAAATTTTTTAAAAAATAATAATTTTAATCATTTTGAGCATATGAATATTACATACAAATAAATACTAAGCAAAAGAACCCCCAGAAGCCAACGTAAGTCCACATGGCACCAGTCTGCATTGATTTAACTTGTATATTATCATTTTCTGGTCCTCCCCAATTGTTGGACAGGAAAATATCAGCAAGGAAGAACCTACCTTGCTTGGTATGACAAAATAGTTAAGGAGTTGGACTAGGACTATACCACCCTAATGGCAGAAAGTGAAGAGGAACTAAAGAGCCTCTTGATGAGGGTGAAAGAGGAGAGTGCAAAAGCTGGGTTGAAACTCAACATTAAAAAAACTCAGATCATGGCATCTGGTCCCATCACTTCCTGGCAAATAGAAGGGGAAGAAATGGAAGCAGTGACAGATTTTACTTTCTTGGCCTCCAAGACCACTGCAGACGGTGACTGCAGCCATGAAATTAAAAGACGCTTGCTCCTTGGGAGGAAAGCTATGGCAAACCAAGACAGCATATTAAAAAGCAGAGACATCACCTTGCCAACAAAGGTCCGTATAATTAAAGCTATGGTTTTCCCAGTAGTGATGTATGGCTGTGAGAGTTGGACCATAAGGAAGGCTGAGCGCCAAAGAATTGATGCTTTCGAACTGTGGTGCTGGAGAAGACTCTCAAGAGTCCCTTGGACTGCAAGGAGGTCAAATCAGTCAATCCTAAAGGAAATCAACCCTGACTGCTCATTGGAAGGACAGATACTGAAGCTGAAGCTCAAATACTCTGGCCACCTAATGTGAAGAGAGGACTCACTGGAAAAGACCCTGATGCTAGGAAAGACTGAAGGCAAAAGGAGAAGGGGATGGCAGAGGATGAGATTGTTAGATAGCATCACCAATGAAAGAAACATGAATTTGAGTAAACTCTGGGAGACAGTGGAGGTCAGGAAGGCCTGGCGTGCTATGGTCCATGAGGTCACAAAGAGTCGGACATGACTAAACAACTGAACAACAACAACAACAAAAGGGACACCCTTAGAATGGGAGCTCATGGGCCAATCACTAGCTCTCTAAATTACCTCATAGGCTTGTTGTTGTAGATAAAACTGTAGGAAGATATGATATGTATTCTGCCTTTTGTTCCTAGAAGGTGGGATATATTCTAATGAATAAATACATGAATAAATACTTAGTAAGTGCTATATTGTTTACTCTTGCTCAATCATGATGCATAGTGTTTGCTCATTCAAGCTCACCTTCCTTCTTTCAGTTTCACCCAACACTAAAATAATTCAGTTTACCCAAACCTGTAGTATTTCTCTTCCTCCTCACTCTTCAGGATCTGCCTGGAATTGCAATTAGTAAGGAAACTGATAGCACAGCTTGGCCAGATTTTAGGCTAAAGAAACTGCTGACGCTACACAAACAGTTCATCCCTAACTCTATGATTTGCACAGGCTATTTGTGTGCAAGATCCTGGGAGTGGGCCAAAATCATGTGACCTTAAGAATATAAATTAAGATTACATAAACATGGATATTTTATCCAGACCAGAAGCTGGGCTGAAATAGGGCAAGAACATATGCTTCTAATATTATGCTTTTCAGAAACATACACGGAGTTCAGAGAATGCATCAATTGGTCCATTCGACGTGCATCCCTATTAATTATAAAGAAATCCTTTTTTTTAATGTTAAGTAAATGTGCCAATTAGCCAGGTACCACGGTAATGCACTATGGTGTGAGCATTGTTGATTAAAAAAAATACAACCAAGAGTATTACAATTGTTCATCTGATATTTTTGCTATTATTTTAAGACATTCTACCATAAAAAGAACATTTCTGTAGCTAATTGCTTCAGAGAGCAGCCATGATCCTCTGAAATAAATCCCTTTGAAAAATTTATCCGATATTCTTGCCAATAAAAACAATTATAGGATAATTATCTATTCATTTCTGGCTCTCTTGTCAAGCAAATATCACCTCAGCAATGTTAAGCATGCAGAGCAGATGGTTAAGGACCAAGAGTGCCTCCCCTTAGGCATCACCTTTCACATAACTCAATAAAATAAGAGCCCAAAGCTATTTTAGAGCAAAAATGATCTCTACATCTTTGATTCTTGACAATCTCGCTTTTAAATATTGAAGGGGAAAACCACATTCTTACATCACAGGAGCTAATGCTACCCAGTAGAGAAAATGCAATGTCTGGAGTTTATGGGCTTGATGTATCAACTTGCTGATTGGCTTGGACAAGTCCCTCTCAGACTCACTTCATCGTCTGTAAAGTACCAGTATCAGTCATTCCACTGCAGAATACAGGACAAAATACAGCTATGCAACAACTTGTTAGGCCTTGAGAACTGCATCAGTTTTTATTCTTTCTTTTACTGAATATACATCCTTATCAGTCCTCAAAAGCTGTATCTCAAAACTAAAGACAGGAGATTCAGGATTTCACAAAGAATATAATTTGTCACATCTACCTAAAAACTGTACTCTCCTAAGATAAACTGTTGTCTACGATATAGCCCGCTTTCACACGAAAACTGCCCTACTAGCAAGCCAATAAATCAAAATTCCACCTCAAACAAACCATCAGACCTCTCTATACTGTATTTATTATTTCATTTGACACCATTGTGCCTCACCTTTCTGCCTACTAGTGTTTCTATCTTCAGTTCATTTTTGCTTAAACTTACCTAAACTTGGAAGGTTCACACTTTCTCTGAGAAGTTTACAAAGTTGAGAACTACAGTAGAGCCTCCAGACAGCCCAAACAACCTAGTTCTCCACATTAACCATGTTCTAAATTATAGAAATGAGAACCAGTTTGATCTAGTTATTAGGTTTCTGGATTAGGAGCGGGGAGTTCTAGTCCTACTTTAGGAATGGAAGCCAACTGGGTGACTTTGAGTTAATCTCTCTCTTTCAGCCCTAGGAAGAAGGCAATGGCAAACAATAATGGCAAACTGCTTGGACTTATCCAGGCAGATACTAGGATTCAAGATGGACTTGAAGACACAATATACTGTATACCCCCCAAGTCCTGCTATGCTGCCTCATTGTGGTGGTGCAAGGTGTTCTTGGGAGTTATGAGTGAAGAATGAGAGGAGTGACAACAAGAACATATATTTCCAGCAAGGTCACCCAAGGTGTGAAGGTCATCCCAGCTGCCCAGCTAAAGCAAGCAGGAACCTATATTGGACAGCAGCAATACAGGAAGACGCTGGACACAGATGATCATTTCAGTGACATCATTTCATACTGCATAGGAGATAGCAATGGTAAATCACTCTCGTATTTTATCAAAAAAGCCACTTAGATAAGACAAAATAAAGTGACTAATGATATAGTGCCAGATGTTGGGTCCTTCAGTTTGGGTGACACTCAACATGCTATTGAGGAAGGTCTGAGGATCTTTCATAGTACTAATGGTGTTTATGACACGGCTACATTAAAGCTTAAAGACATCTAGTTGCTGACATTGCCATGCAGGAAAAGAAAATCCAAAGCTGCAAAGACAGAATGACAGTGGGAATATGGAAGGTAAAAACTATTAACATGGGAAAGCTTAATACAGTGAAAGATAAAATGAACTGACTACACACTGACATCTTAGGCATTATAAGAGCAAAGACATGGCTAGGGGCTGACTGTGAAACAGTTCACAAGTGACTCATGTGCAAGTTCCAAGTCAAGCTGAAGGGGAAGGGAAAAAAACTCAGCAGTTTCCATTATATAATCTTGAGCATATTCCCACCATTTTCCAGGAAAACATCAGGAATCACTTTAAAGTCCTGAACCTCAATGATAGGGAACCAGAAGAATGAATGAAATCAAAGAAATTGTTAAGGATGAATGTGAGAAAAGACTGTGAAAGACCAAGAAACCGAAGAAACCTAACTGGATGTTAGAAGAGAAGATGGATTTTGCCCAGAAGAGAAGACAAGCCAAAGCCAAGAAAGACAGATCTTAGGAAGGAACTTAACAAAGAATTTCAGAGAGCTGTTATAAGAGATAAGAAGCAGTATTACGACGACATCTGTAACAACATTGAAGATGTCTCCGAAAAATAAGGAAAATCTTCCAAAAGATCTACAAACTCAGAAGGATGTTCCAACCTCGAATTGGTAAGCTAACTGATGCCAATGGGTAGATAGTAACTGATTCAAAGAAGATCAAAGATGGAAAGAATATACTGCAATTATGTACAGTAATTATGTACAGTTTTATTGTAAACCGCCCAGAGTTCCCCGTTGGGGGAGATGGGCGGTTATATAAATTTAAATAAATAAATAAAAATAAAAATAAAAATGGATGTCAACATCCAAGATACCTTAGAAAATATTCCCCATTTAGTACTAGAAGATGAAGTTTGATCAGCACTTCAGCCATTACCAAGTCAGAAAGCTGCAAGAATTAATGAAATATCTACAGAAATATGGCACACAGAAGCAGAAGAATCAGTATTGGTTCTAACCAAACTATGCCAGCAAATCTGTAGAATGACACAGTGGCCATGCAGATAATGGTTTTCCCTATAACTGTATGGAAGTGAAACTGGACTTTTTAGAAGCAGGAGTATTGATGAGTACAGTATTGACACTTTTGAATTTTGATGTTGGAAAAGACTGCTGAAAACACCACAGATAGCCAAGAAAACAAACAAATGGATCATCAAACAAATCAATTGAGAGTTATCATTTGAGGCACAAATGACCAGGCTCAAGTTAGCATATTTTGAACACATTAAACAAAGACTGAGCTTTCTTGAAAAGTCTATTCTTTTGGGTAAGTTGGACGGAAAGAGAAGATGAAGACAACTAGCAGCAAGGTGGATGGACTCAATTACAGTGGCGATGGGTACACTGTTGGAAGGCCTGAAAGGGACAGATAATCATGGAGAAGGTCTATCTATTGATCACTAAGAATCAACTTGATGGCACATATTCAATTAAAAAAAACGTAGAAGCAAATGAACAGCAGGGCTGCCCATAACAGACTGAAACAATGCTCTCAGGTGGCAAAAGCTGAATCAGAGAGCACTGCTAAGATGGTGAAAGAAAGAGCTGTGTTGCCATTCCCCCTCTACATTAGCCTACTGTCTAAGGTATGGTGGAAAATGCTGTCTCATCAGTTGGATTGATCCAACCACCAGTCTGGTAAGTTTCTGTAAGTGGATGGGGGGGAAAGGGCACCATCCAGTCTTTTGCCTCAAATTACAAACTATCTGAAGCCAACCAAGTGATAAACTGGTTATCAAGTGACATGTGGCATATGGATGCAAGGAGCCTTTAGAAGTTGAGCAAAATGAAGACAACAACTAGACAGAAAATTTGTAATAGTGTAAGAAGAGGAATTAAAAAGATAGGAGCCAGAGATGAAATTAAGTACAAATGAAGATGGTATGGATAACTTTCCTTTCAAAGATTGAAAGATTTTGTACTCTGTAAAATGAAGCTAAAAATACCAAAGTAACTTTTCTAGCATGCATTTTCACATTTGATAGTTGCTATAGTTGCAACAGAGATAGAAGAGGAAGAGCCATTCAAGAAGGGACAGGTTTTTTGTTACTTCTCTGGCAAATTCTCTGCCTCAAAGATACACTCAGGCTTTGTAACACTTGAGTCTCATCACTATACCAGGATTAGAGTCATCTTATGGCTTTCTGTTCTACTATCACAGAAAGACTGTTTCCTTTAGTCATTCACACCTTACATCTCATCTGGGTTCCATCAGAACTACTGAACCTTTAGCTACCATACACCAACCTTCAATTGCATGGCAAAATAATTAAGATTCTTTTACAATACATAGAAAATGAACTTTGGCATGCATGTACTGCAATATCCTGAATCCTTAAAAATGAAATGTGTTGCCATTCTTCCTTTAAATCACAGACTAACTACCTGGTTTATAGTATTCTTGCACAAAGTAACCCAAGGCACAGGTAGGGCAAGAGGTGGAGTTTTAGGAATTCCAAACTAGTTTTTAAATAGGGAAAGGACAAGTTACTGTTGCAGCCTGCAAATTAGATAAATCCACCCACGCACCTTAGCAATCCCCAGAATGCAGGGCAGGATGCCACCAGAAGCCAGGACTATGATTGCTGCAATAAAAAGCTGTACACTCCCATTCCACTCAAGTTAGGTATTTTTCTCTCTCCACCAGAATCATCCGTAAATTACTAAACTCCAAGCAAATGAATTACTAAAATTTACTGGTACTATAAATAATATATATTTGCTTATATACCCCATTTACTCTGTATGAAATATTAGAACAAATATTACATCATAATATTTTTAAAATGTCACAAATAATATAACCAAGTCACTTTCATTTGTTTTCATTCAGACCTCTAAAAGTCAGAGCCTCTTACCTTATGAATGAGCATTTCAGTATGTGATTACCGTTAAAGAAAATGTTCAAAACATAATAAATTCAGTAGTCACATTTAATACAAACTATACAGTAGTACATAGATTAGTCCTACTATAGTTAAAGGGACTTACTACCAATTAAGAGCCAGCTTGGTGTAGTGGTTAAGGCATCAGGCTAGAAACCGGGGGACTGTGAGTTCTAGTCCCGCCTTAGGCACGAAGCCAGCTGGGTGACCTTGGGCCAGTCACTCTCTCTCAGCCCTAGGAAGGAGGCAATGGCAAACCACTTCCAAAAAACCTTGCCAAGAAAACTGCAGGGACTTGTCCAGGCAGTCTCCGAGAATCTGACAAAAAGTGTAAGAACTGCAAATAAGCTGCAACCCCACGCATACTTAAAAAGGTAAAGGTTCCCCCCGCACAATTGTGCAGTTGTGTCCGACTCTAGGGGCCGGTGTTCATCTCCGTTTGTTAGCTGAAGAGCCAGCGTTGTCCAAAGACGCTTCCACGGTCATGTGGCCGCATGACACACGCGGAACGCTGTTACCTACCCACCGAAGTGGTACCTATTCATCTACTTGCATTTGCATGCTTTCGAATTGCTAGGTTGGCAAGAGCTGGGGCGAGTGCGGGAGCTCACTCCGCACGCAGGGCTAGGGATTCGAACCTCCGAACTTGCGATCTTCAGATCGACAAGCCTGGCGTCTTACCCGCTGAGCCGCCACGCCCCTATACACGCATACTTACCTGGGTATAAATCCAACTGAATATAATTTGACTTACTTCTGAATATAGTTTTATACAATTGCCTTACTAGGTTACAAACCTAAGCATATTTATTTGAAAATAAACCATACTGGTAGCAATGGAACTTGTGTCTGAATAAATCGGTGGGGATAAGTACCAAGAACTAATTGGGAAGAAGTACGCTGAACTCAGTGGCACTAACTGTACATGTAAGTAACGTTGCTCGAGACTGTTCAGAAGCTTGAAAGATGGTCAGAATAACTGATATTTAGAGCACCTAGAACAGTTTATAACTGAAACATAATTATTTGCTTCCAATCAAGTAAAGAATATTTAGCAATTTATACCAAGATGGCACATATATTTAGTATTGAAAAAAGGAACTGTTATAGAGCATACTGGCACTGTCAACATATAAATAAAAATGACTAAAAGCAACCAAATAACATATATGGAGGGACGCGGTGGCTCAGCAGGTTAAACCGCTGAAGCTGTAAGACTGCCGATCAGAAGGTCGGCAGTTCGATTCCCCGCGTGATGAGGTGAGCTCTCGTCACTCATCCCAGTTCCTGTCAACCCAACAGTTCGAAAGCTAATGCAAGTAGATAAATGGGTACCACCTTAAGTGGGAGAAATTGCTGGCGTCCTGTCGGGGGTCGCCCACCGGAACGAAGAACATCTCGTGAATGGCGGCGGAGATGACGGATCCCGAACAGCAACACCCAGGACGTCAGCAGCCGACTCTGAAGCAAGGTATTCTGGGACATGTAGTCCAATACCCACGGAAAAGAGTCGGTTCCCTTACCCCTCCCCTTAGTGCGTGGTAAAATGTTGTTAATATATGAATGTATAAAATATATGAAATGCAATGTATGTAAGCCGCCTAGAGCCCTCCGTTAGGGAGGGGATAGGCGGGGTATAAATACAATAAATAAATAAATAAATACATACATACATACATACATACATACATACATACATACACACACCAGGGCTAGGCCTCAAACCACTGAGTTTGGAGTATACCCATCACAACTTAGACCACAAACCACTTAATCCCATTCTTTGCTAAAGAATAAATAATTGGAGGATTGTGGTCAACATGAACACTAACTTTGGCTGAACTACATCTCAAGGAAAAGAGCAAATAATGCAAATGAAGTAATAGCAAAATTAAAGCACTTGTTTTAAATTCCAACTGTCCACATGGGCCCAGATTGCATGTAACAGCATTTTCAAAATAATACGATATGTACATCATATACACAAACTACAAAGGTATGTCATTTTGATGTAATAAACCATGACCCCATTCCTGGTGCTGGGAAAGCCACTGAGCAGGATTAAATGGATCCAGTATTAACTTACTCAAGTCACTTAAAGAGCATATAAATCTAAAACACATGTCTTGCAATCAACAGATGTTTCACTAGAGTCTGGAAAAACAGAGATGTTCCTTTTGACATATTAGCCAATCACTAACAAAAGTTAATTTAAAGAATATGGAAGAATATTACAGTAGGTGGACATGGGCATTTAAATAGCTAGTAACCAGATACACTTCATATAACCAAATATGTATGTATGTAAATTAATAATATAAAGCACTATTCATAGAACAGAAGACAACTTTTGTATCTTGTAACCCATTTTATTGCACAGCAAATTAATATTATCTATTGTAAAAATAACTGATCTAAATTTTTTTCTCCAAGTTCCAGAAACTGATTTAATAAGTGAAGATCATCAAAGAAATTCTTGCTGCAAGGGAAGACAGTTGGCTAGATTTCGGCTTTTCAAAGGAAAGATGCTAGCAATTCCTCTGGGAGATACATGGCAGACTTCTCTCCAGATTGACTCCTTCAGACAAGCATTTGAGTACTTGCTTTCTGGATCCAATAAGAAATACCCATTTGGAAGAATTAGTCTTCATCTCCTACTATTGCTTCTCCATAGTGGGAAGCAAGGGTTTAATCCTTTTTCACGTCCTAATGTGGTCTACAGAGAGCCAGTGACCAGGTGAGAAACCGGGAGACTGTGAGTTCTAGTCCTGCCTTAGGCACGAAGCCAGCTGGGTGACCTTGGGCCAGTCACTCTCCCTCATCCCTAGGAAGCAGGCAATGGCCAACCCCTTCTGAAAATCTTGCCAAGAAAACTGCAGGAACTAGTCCAGGCAGTCACCAAAAATCAACACTGACTTAAAGGAATCATCATCATCATCATCATCATCATCATCATCATCATCCGGCAGTTGTGGTCCCAGTGTTTATCGGCACACTGGGTGCAATTCCAAAAAACCTTGGATGGCACTTAGAAAATCTGCGCATTGACAAAATTTCCATCTGTCAATTACAAAAGGCCACGCTGCTTGGATCCACACATATACTACGCCAATACATTACGACATCCTAGGTTCTTGGGAAGAACTCGAAGCGAATGAAGGCCAGCACCAACTAAAGAATTGGCAGCTGTGATTTCATGTTGTTGTGTATTAATAATAATAATAATAATATCTATAATTAATTGACTTTCCCCCTCAATTATTCTAGTTAAACTTGCAATAAATAAACCATAATTTATTGGCAGAGGATGGTAGGGTCTAATGTAATACATACTGCCTTCCACGAGTCAGCTCTTGGTCTTCCTAGCCTACACAGACTGGCAGCTGCTCTCCTAGGGTTCAAGCAATGTGGTCAGCTCAACCCGGATCAACCCTGGGATCTTTTGCATGCAAAGTTTATCTTCTGTCATTGACTAATGTCCTCTTTCTACAATTTGGGCAGAGTATTCTTCAAAATGATTAATTTTAAATAATTCGTTTATGCTGCTAATTTGACCATCCCTAAGGCTTGGGTCCAAACTAAAATACTTGCCTTTCGATGCATTTAATGACAAATATTAGAGTACAGTATTTCCTGGTTTAGACAGTCTTGACTTTTCTTTCAGATCTATCATTCAGTAGGTCGTGAAATAAATGCTAGTTCAAGACTGAAAACCTGGGAGTAAGCCTAATGAACTCAGACAATTCTTTTGATTAAACTTAGATAGGACTGGACTGGGAAAGGAAAACACTATTTCTTGGGGCAGCTTTTATACAAGGAAAACAGATATGGGCCATTACATACAGAAAATGTTGTGGTGGAATCAAATTCAGAACATACTCCAATGAGTTAGGCAGCAGCTATCAATTGATAAGAGGGTGGATTGTTCCTGGATATTTTTTGCAAGATTCACCTGTGTTCCAATATAACATCTTCCACATTTTTTTTTCTTTTTAAGAGCAATTATACTGTACCTGAAATGGCACCTCCGCCTCTGCTTTGAACTCACCTGAAAACCTGAAAACCTTCTATCTTTTGTAGCAGCTGAAACCTAGAGGAAGAGGAGGGGGGGTTCTTTCCCGCATTAAAAAAAAACAAAAGGGAATCCTCATTAAAGTCAAGGCCTTATCTAAAGGGCAGGTGCTCCCACATCCAGCAGCACTGGTCTGGATAATGAAGATTGCTGCTGTCCCTTCTCTTAGGGCACCTCCTAAATCTTCCTCAGCCTGAAGCCCTCTAGAACTGTCCTGCTGGCTTACAGTTCCCACCACGCCCAGTGTGGTGGGTGAAGAACAGCTTCCCAAGAGTTAACTTTGCACTTCCTACCAAGCCTAACACCTGCTACTTTAAAAGGAGGGCTGTGTTAAGAGTGCCTACCCCTCTCCTCATTCCAAGGTTCAGAGTGCGGATGTGCTTCTTTCCGATAAAGTGGCTGCAGATGGGTGACCCAGCACAGTGTTACTGTGCGCCAGTTGTGGGGACGACAGAACAGTATTGACAAGCTACGGTTGCTGGGAGATTTTTTGTGTGTCATACATAGACTGTCATCAAACCCTGCCCTTAGGCACATACTGCCCAGGAATAAACTTGCTAAATTCAGTGCCGCACAGTCTTGAGTGCATCCCTTACTGCAGGAATGGCCAGCAGGGCTGTTATTCTCCGCAGTTGATTCTTTGTTGTCTTGAAACGGCAAGGCTTGAATCGCACCTCCACCAGAAGCAGCTAAGGCATAAACGCAGACTTTTCCCAGGCTTAACCCCAGGAACAACCCACTCCAATGTGGTAGGAAGGTGTAATGATAAAGAAACAACAGCATTCTTCAGGCTTGCGGAATGCCTTGCCCTACCTATTTAAAGCTGCTCTTCATTTATGTGATTAAGGGGGCATAAGGTCTCTTCTCAACTTCCAAATCAATATTAAAACTCACGACAGGGGCACGGAGTGGCTCCCTTTCCTTTTCGACTCGTCCACCCCTTTCGGTTAGCGTAGCAACGTGGAGAAGTGGCGCGTGTGCGAGAGTCGGGGAAGAGAGGGACCCCCGAAGAATGACATTTCTAAGAGTCACCGGAGGCAGGGGAAACAAGCGCCAGATTTCCCCTTCCGCCGTTTGCTTTCTTTTCTCCGAGGCTTGGACAGCAGCGCGGCTGCAAAGTGCAAAGGGTGCCTGGGTGCGGGGGAAGGAGATGAGAGCCGGCTGGGCCGGCGGCGAATCCCGAGACAACAGGTTCTTGGAGAACTGCCCCCAGCAGCTTCCGGGGCCACTCTAGCGGAATCCAAGTGCGCCTGGCCCGGCTTTCTCCAGCTTTCTCTTGGGTAGGAATTTCTCACTTCGCTCCGAAGCGAAGAAGGAAACAGGTGAGCTTCCCCTCGTTCGCCCCGTTTAAGCCACAACATTTACCCGCGGGGGGAGAGAAAATCCCTCTCGATGGGGAAGTGCCAGAGAAAAGGCCGGGGGAGGGCGAGTGCACGAGGAGACCAATCTCGCCTGGGAAGGCACTTACCGGCTTTGCAAGGATCCTTGTAATCTATGGTTTCAGCCCGATCCTCCTCGCTGAAATCGTAAACGTAGTCGAAATCCAGGCTGGAGCAGCGGCAGCGGGAGAGTTTGTTCCAGAGGGCCACCCCAGCCAGCCACAGAGCCACCCTCCAGCAAAACATTTTCTTGCTTCTCAACGAAGAGATGAGAGAGAGAGGGAGGCGAGGCGCCGGGTGCCAGGAGCGGCTGAGTGTACGTGTGGCGGAGGGGGCTGGAGAGAAGCGGGGATTCACGGCTGCCCGCCCTGCAGTGGGGAGAACGGGGAGCGAATTTCTCGTCCGCACCGAGAGGCTTCTCTTCTCCAGGGGGGTCGGACCCGGAGTTGGGGCTTCCCCCCATGCAAATGAATCGGGAGGGTGCCGTACGCGTGGGCGTGTGTGTGTGCGTGTGTGTGTGTGTGTGCGCGCGTGGAGGACGAAGGGGTCCGACTCTGCTCTTGTCTGAGCAGGCGAGGAGGGAAGTTGCAAAGTGGAGAGGCGCTGGCTCGCCCGCCTGCCCTCTCACAGCGCCGAGCTCCCCTCCTCGCCTCTGTCAAAGGCCAAGCAAACTTTTCTGCGTTCCCGCCACAGCCGCCGCCGGGGCAGCAGCAGCAGGCTGCCGGGGGCTTTTCTGGCCAGGACTCGGCGACAGAGCCAAATCGTTGGAAGAATCCCTTCACCCGGTCGCCTCTTGCCGCGCTTCCCGCTGCTCCCGATTTTGCTGCTGGGCGACGGAGTCCGGCTGCACATCAGCAAACTGCCGGGGGGAGAGAAAGAGAAGCCCAGAGAGCAGTGGGGGGACGACCAGGCGCACGGCAGCCCTGCAGTGATGGCAACGCGTCAGCAAAGGAGAGGGGAAGGAAAAGTGCAAAGGCTTTCCTCTTTTTTGATTTCCCTGAGTTTCCCCCGCCAGTCCTCCTCCTCCCCCCTCCTTTTAATTAGCAAAAACGTCCAGCAGAATCTTCGCCGTCAGCATCCTGCTTACTTATTCCGACCAGTAGGGCCAGGATCCGGGATGCTTCTGATCTGCTGCTCTGATAGCCTTAGGAAAACATGCGCGCCTGTCCGGTGTGCCCCGCTCGCCATACAGCTGCTGTCTGTTGAGATAAGCGGAGCGGAGCAGGACTTTACGGGGCAGACGGTGACCGGAGCGGGGGAGGAATCAGAGCCCGGGCATGATTGTTTCGCAGTGGCCCCCAAGGTCGCCCGAATCCGGAAACAGAAAGATGGAAAGGAGGTTCGGCGAGGGCGACAATAACGGCGATGAGAAATAATTGCAACGCTTTTCCCCGTCTCTGCCCCTTTCACTTTCCGCTGCCAGCGTGCAAGGCGCGAGGAAGGGAAGGAAAGTTGGTTTGGTTTTGTTTTGTTTTAAGGCGTCCACCGGTTTGTTGAACGGAATATAAGACGACCATCGATCGGCGAAGTTCAGCCAAGGAAAGCAGTTTCAGCTATAGCCTTTAAAAAAAAGTCACGCGAAAGCAAACGTTGAATTAGGAGAGCGAAAGAATAATGTGAAACAAATCTGATTGTGCATCAGCAGCAAACAGTAGCAATAATTTTTGCAGGCAGCTTGGCCTTGGCTTTCCAGCGGATGCGAAAGGTTAACGGGGTTTTCAGAAGCAAAGTTTCCGTCGCAGCTTCATCTCCTTTCCTCCTTTACTTGGAAGTGTGTGCTGTGCATTCGGTTGCAGCGATCAGCCCCAAAACGTAGGCAGTGTGAATGAGGGCTGGGTTTGTTTTCTAAGCCAGCCAAACGAATCAGCGAGTTTAAAATCTGACTTCAGCCGATCCGCCTGAAAAATAAAACGTGGAGGTCGGCTAAGACAATAACAACACAGAGATATATCTCAAAGGGGGCGGGGAGGGAGGGTGAGATACTTCATTTTATGCATAAGGAATATAAGGCACTACTATGCTTGTATTTAGAATGTGAGCAATGTCAAACTGTCCCAAGCTCATGGATTTATTGTAAAAAGCAAACAGACTTTCCTGGTCTTTATACAGAGTCTCCACGCAGAAAAAGGGAGGGGGAGGGAGACCTTAAGTGGATTTTTCCAAGTCCTATTAGGATGTCACACCTAACTGGGCGATGCAAAGGAAGATGTTCTCTTACCTTCCTATAAGTTGGGATGCTAACAGGTTGCTTATGGTTGCAAAAACTCCATCTTTATAGCTATAGCCATAGCAAACAACTGAGTAGACATTTACAGGTTTCCTCTGCTCCCTGAAAGGTATTCAAGACCAAAAAGCATGCAACCTTCAGATCAAGACTTGGGATGTGATCCGGTGTCACTAACCCGTGAATTTCCTTCCAGAGGTTAATGTATACATGTGGGCTCATTATCACATCTACAATGAAACTGCTTCATCATCACATCTGCAGTCATAAATGCTGCTGACTGTAGGGCCCTGGAAGGATGGTGAATGTTTGAGGAAAAGGACACCCAGGCACAACAGGAGGCTGGTAGATGTGATTAAAACAAACATCTGAGAAACAGGGCATTTTGTCCACAGGATTTATTAAATACTCTTATATGTTTTAATAGCCTTAGCGCTTAAAGCGGTCCAGCATTGTGTATTTGCTGTCCTGCTGAAAAGCTCTTTTTCCATTTAAAGTTGTTCTTACCTGTGGAAAGACTGTTTACTACCACAACATAATGTTGTGCTAGTGCAAAATATTACTTGAAACTAAGCAAAAAAGCAGAGTATAAAAAGATGGTTTTCTTTAAAATCCTCTATATGTGCTTTATTTTATGGATGCTATACAAGGCTGGGCCATGATCTTTTTCTTCTGGAGGCAAAGGACAAAAACAGTGCCTTCTCATATTCCATGTGTAGAAGCAATCCAAGGTGACAGTTCAGAATGT
Source organism: Charina bottae (assembly GCA_023362775.1). Taxonomy (NCBI): domain Eukaryota; kingdom Metazoa; phylum Chordata; class Lepidosauria; order Squamata; family Charinaidae; genus Charina; species Charina bottae. Next base: position 163,798 of record JALMGJ010000008.1, read on the forward strand.
GCAGAATAGTGTTTTTCTTTACACTTGTGAACAGCGGGGTAATTCAGAAAGCTTGAGGCAGCTCTGCCCTTTAGTATCTTGCTACTGCTTCAGTGCCTGGGTTGAATCTGCCCTATAAATAACCATGAGATTTACTTTTGAATCTCCCAGAACTATAGCTACCATTGAATTTGGTGCCATATGCCCAGATTTTGCAAAGAACAGTTTTTTTTAAGAAGAGGAAGTTGGCAACATTGGGATTTTGAACCTTTGCACAAGATTAACAGATCTTAGGCTACTCCTAAATGGTGTCATAGCTCCAAAAAATTACCAAGACCAACATCATATGAATATTACCCAAGAGTTTTTTATACACTGTAGTGCAATAATTATCCTCTGCATTAAGAATGGAATATAAGATGCAGTAGAAGGCATTTTCCCAACATCGGACAAGATACTTGCTTCATTCAAAAAATAACCCAGTAAAAATTCAACCAATAAAACCCAGGTCTTTCATAATTCTATTTGAACAAAAGCATTCAAATCTCGCAAATAAAAACTTGAAATTCAACTGCCCAGATCACAAATACAAAATATACCTTGTTCTGGGTCTAGAAGCTATCCTGTGATACTCAGACATGAGGTAAGAGGATCTTAATGATTGGCTATTCTCAAATGGTGTCATAGCTCCAAAAGAAAAGTATGCAGTCTCAAGTATTCCAGTCTCCCTAAGTTCAGAATTAAATATATCCTCCCTGCAGGAGATTAATTATTCCAACAAGTTACACACTTACGTCACCTCTTAACCTCCAGATGGCAATCTGCCCCTGACCTCAGGCTCACTAATGGGAGCAAAGCAACACTGGCTGGCAATAGACTTGAGGACAACTGGTCTTCAAGATCCCTGAGAAAGCTAAGAAAAAAACCCAGACATGTCTGTGCCAAGATACCGAAACAAGGCAACTTGGTCTGCCCAAAGGAAAGATGTGATGAGACAAAGAAGCAGCACTTATAATATTAGTAACTTAGAAAAATTTATACCTCCAGTCTGCAGTTTCTAATAAATTTTGAAAACCAGAACAATTCCATGATTCATGTTTTTGCAAGCTGTTTAATTTACCAGCCGTTTTTGAACCAAGGTGTTTTTTTTCTCCCAAATCACACATAAATATCTAATACCAGCCTACTCATAACTCTGATAATCCATCTGTCAAAATACATAATCAAAGTCTGTCCATACAGTCATTTCCAAGTACCTAACAAAAGCACAGAGACAGGTTGCCTAATTGGAGAGACGCTGACTGCATTTTCCTGTTTATCCAAAGGTTTGTGCGGCTGCTGTATATATCAGAAAAAATATCTTGAGACAAGTCAATAGAAAGAATAGGCAGTATCCATTTCATTCATTTTATTTCAAGGTAGCTTCCTTTGCCAGCAATTGAAAAGAAGAGATTTCTCTTTATCCTGATTATATAATGTCAGAGTGATCCCCTCTCCTCGCTGCCAGGAATGTTAGAAGAAGCAAATGTTTAGATGAAAAATGTTTCATGGCATGCATGCAGTCTGGTCCTTTAAATTAAGATGCATCTATGTTCTCCAATTATTCAGCTGGCTATTTCTTTTAACTCATGTCCTCATATGATAGCATTCACCAATAGGGAACCAGTTATAGCTAGAGTTATTGTTTTTAATATACATTTTATTCAAGGGCAGAAAGAGTTAATTGAGTCTCATATATATCCAGTCCTTTCAGTCCTATTCTTACAGTAATGGTTAAGTTTCCCTTGATTTGACTCAGAATATATATTTCATTGTCTTGAAGGACACAAATCTCATCTGTCCCAATTGACTTTATTTCTACTTTCTCTCCTCAGGATGAAAGTGATAGTAGTTTTCCTAGTTAATCTTTTTGTTGTTGTTGTTCACAACCTTAACAATAACATTACCCAAGCAGATTCCCACCAGATGTGAACTGCAACTCCCATCACATCATATCAGCATTAATTTAATGAAGCTTCCTCCTGTGTAAACCTCTATAAACTCCAGGTTAAGTGCTTATAATATTAATCCTAAACATAATCTAAATAATAACCCTTCAGTTTCCAGGGTAAAATAGTGTATGTACAAGAAAATATTTGGATGTGGAAATATATTAGCCATATGATATCTTTGATCTGCTGGTTACAATTTGTTGGCTATCTACCTGTATTCTATTGCTTTTTTTCCCCATCTTCAATATATTTTCTAAATTCTTCTAAATGTATGTTTGTATTAGTTGTATTCCTTTTTCTTCTTTCTTGAGGTGATTATATATATATAATAATTATATGTGTGTGTGTGTTTGTGTGTGAGAGAGAGAGAGAGAGAATATACTGTATATATATATTACTTTCATTTTTCAGGGCATTGTTTCCTCACTTTCTGCCAGATTACAAATGTCCATCTGAATCTTCTTGAAGCATCAAGGATGCTATATTTTTGGTAGGCTTCAGATAGTCACTTTGAGGCTCTTTCCCAGTCTTCTGTGGGTTCATGTGCTCATAAAAACATCTTTTGTGGAGAAACATGCCCCTCTGAATAGTTTATACAATCCTAACCAGCCATTTCCTAGTTCATATATAATACATTGGGTTCATTCAAGTTCATACTGTCATTGTCACTGATGATGTGTATTGTATATTTCCATGGGAGAGCAAGTTTGGTGTAGTAGTTAAGGAATCAGGCTAGAAACTGGGAGACTGGGAGTTCTAGTCCCGCCTTAGGTATAAAGCCAGTGGGTGACCTTGGACCAGTCACTTTCTCTCAGCCCTAGGAAGGAGGCAATGGCAAACCACTTCTGAAAAACCGTGCCAAGAAAACTGCAGAGACTTGTCCAGGCAGTCTCCGAGAATCAGACACAATTGAACAGATATATACTGTACTGTATATACTGCATACATACATACATACATACATACATACATACAGTACATACATATTTCCATGCTCTGGAATGGAATTGATGGAAATTTCATATAAAAAAATAAAGTTTTATTTTCTTATTTAGCCATGGCTATAATTTCTGGTTGTTGTAATCTTTTTCATCTCATAAAAGATACACACACACACACATACATACAGTATATTAAATCATGATGAGGGATTAGTTATAAAAAATTAATGAAAAAATTAATATACATAAAAACATACAATGATTTAAGAAGACAAGCAAATGATTTGTTTTATCTTCTCAAATGGATGTCCCTCATTACTGAAAGTATTTTTTGTATTAACTCTAAGTTATCAGTCTTTGTTTTAGTTGTTTCAAGATAATGATACCATAAGTATCTTTTTAAAACACATTTTGTTCGTTGTTGTATAAGAAAACTTGTTTAATTTTTATTTCCTTATTTATTTATTATGTCTTTGAGTCAGTCTTGATCCCTGGTGATTGCCTGGATTTTTGGAAGTGGTTTGTCATTACCTTCTGCCTAGGGCTGAGAGAAACACTAACACTAATAAATAATAATAAGAAACAATACAATGCTTATTTTATTTACTGTTTTACTGAACAGTTTAATATGTTCAAAAATATCACATTTGTTCTATAAGATTTTGTTTTGCTGTGCCCTTGATAAAGAATTTATCCAAAATGTATTGGGCTTTCACTTAATCAAGTATTTTCACTAGCACTTGAAATATTCTCTTCCCTCTTTTTGTCTTGTGGCCACAAGGTGGGATGAAACTAGAGTCCCTGCCATTGGAAAAATGGACCACCCACAAGCTCAGCAAACCTACAGCACTGCAAATAAAATCCCAGCTTTGTTCCAGTTTCAAATTGAAGCAGGGCCAGAAAAAACAACTCCATTCTCAAAACCAGGCAACACTCAATCATGTAGACCTGTAGCTGGTTCTGAACCAGCATAAAGCCTCATGTGAGGCTGCTGTAAGATTCCAAAGACTGATTGAACACTGCTTAGAAATGCAAAGTGGACTGTAAAGGGAAGTTTGGTCTGATCCACCAAGAATCTGTTTTTGCTTTATCACCTTGACAGGAAATGTTCTCAGTTCTAGTAACTACACTTGAAAGTCTGCACCAAAATGCTTAATTCTAGTATTACTGCTTTGTGAAACTTCATCCATATTATTTTAAAAATGCTTTTCCTTCCTGCCCATTGGTAATTCCATAATGAATGCTTTCTCCCCCAAAATGCATTATTTCTGAAGAACAGTATTATTTGATTATTATTCTAATACCACACAGTTGATTGAAACTAATGATCGGAGTGTCAGAATAAGTATGTGTAAAGAAGTTCCAAGTAGGCAATTCTTAAATTGGGCTATCCACACTTCAAAATTGATTAGGAAGAAGTGCTTTGGACCTTGTGCAAGTGCAGCCCCGCTGCTTTTCATTTGAGTGGCCCCATTTTTTTTCATGGGGCTTCTGCGTGGGCCCTTTTTTTCAGATTGGTGTGGTAGCCTAAAAGAAGTGGGTCTGCTTTAATGAAGAGCACAGAGGTTTTGGGCTTACACAAAATCCAAAGGACTCCTTCAGAATCATTTCCAGGTGCGCACAGCACTAATTTTTACTATTGTAACTCACTGCTATGAGACACAAAATTGTTACCTGTTTTCTTTCAGTTAACACTCATAATGTATTTATTCTTAGCTAACACTATGGACAAATCAGGATCATTTGATTTGAGTGAAGGAAGAAACAGCAAAAACTGTATGCCTCCCCCTTCCTTCCTTCCTTCCTTCCTTCCTTCCTTCCTTCCTTCCTTCCTTCCTTCCTTCCTTCCTTCCCCAGTTTTTACAGCTTTTTGTGTGAGTGGACAACTGGAGATGAGGGAGAAAGCATACAAAGCGCACCTTGTTTATGAAACAGAAATACACTTCCTTCTCGGTTTTGAAATTCAGCAAAGAAAACTGAAAAAAGCCAATGGAATGACCTCAGTAAGCGATTTAATCCTTGTATGAGAGCAAAATGGGTTGTAAATTGCACAAGGAGTAGAAAGTATGCTTGTCTAGTCTGCAGGGCAAGAGCATTCAACTTCCATCACCTCAAGCATCACAGAAGACTTTGCTCACAATGGGCAGAGCCAAGATTCATGGGGAGGTTAGATAACGTCCCTAAGTATTTAAAAAAGAGACCAAAATGCACTTTAATGAACTTCGCATTATATAAAAGGACTATTGGCAAGCAATATGTAGCCCATGGGCCACACTTTTCTGCACCCGTGAAATATAAGTAGGGTTACATTTTGAATGCTCCCGTATGTTGCTTTTGTTCCCTTGCAAATAGAGAAACAATGTAGAAGAGTTGAATTAGTACCTTTTTTCTGGTGTACTAAATATATATTTGAGGGAATTGGGGGGAGGCTTAAAAAAATTCCACTCCTGTAATCTGAAAAGTCATAGTTTTCTTATATATTCTGCTGCATACAAGACCCAACCAAATTAAGTGAGAAAACACAAGATGGTGGAGCAAGGAGCTAATAAGCTTAGGTAATGAGAAACCTGATTTTCTTTTGCAAGGGAAGGTGAGATATTTCTTTAAATTGCATTTTGATAATTATATCCTGTGTATATAATAGGCTTCTTGGTGAGCATAAGACCAAAACAAAGGTTAGCCTGTTATTTTCCCTCTCCTGGCTTTGCATATTTGTCCTTGTCCTTTTGATTCTTGATTTAATGTAGGTAAGATATTGGTTATTAATTATCTACTGAATATATTTCTGAAGAACAGGAAGCTATGTTCTCATGTTTGGCTTTCTGAAGCAAGAGTCAAATAAGGGCTGTCCATCCCCTTGTTCTTGCAGTTTCTTTCACAAAAAGCATGACATGCATGCTCTGAGAAGCTTGGCTGAACTTGAAGATTTAGGATGCAATGGACTCGAAAACCATGCTTGCTGAAAATACAGTGGTCGTTGTTTGAAAGAACTTTGGTGCTTGGTACTTGCAGAAAGTAATTCATATTGAGCAATACATTTTAAAGCACCCTCTATCTATCTCTATATTCTTAGCCTATTTACTTCTGTATATACTAACCAACATATTTGTATAAGTTATGATTCTAAACTGCATAGACTTTCATACATTTTGATGTGTACTCTATGCCATACCTTTGATATATATTCATAGGAGTGCACATATCATTATAAATACTGTATATACAGAACTTATTACTGGTTGTTTTTTGGTCTTTGTGAATATTCTCAGTTGTTAGCTCTGTAGTGTATAATCCTGTATTATTGAGTATTATTGATGTAAGTTTCCAAAAAAAATAAGATATTTACAAAATAAATTTCTGGTTTCAGTTATACCATTTTTAATTGAATGAATTATTTAAAAAGTGATGCTTAAGAAATCATCCTCCTCCTCCTCATTCTTAGAATATTGGATTAGGACAGGGAAGACTCAGGTTAAATTTCACACAGCATTTTGGACTAATTACTATGTCTCAGCCTAACCTCCTTTAAAGGATTATTATGAGTACCAACATTAGAGGAGGACTTACTATGCAAGTGATCTTGAGCTCCTGGAGAAAAAAGTGCCATTGAAATACCACAATATATTCCTTGTCAGCCAGAACTCTCTCTTGCGCTCTTAAATATTCAGTGAATAAACAATGCTGTTTTTTTCAATCAAAAATCACTTTTTAATAAGTTGATGCTAATGAAACAAGCCAAAACGAGGGGTTATAATATTCATGAAAGTGGACACCTTAATTTCTCAAGTAGTACAATTGGTGTGCAAATGACTGTATTAACAGTGGTTTGTACAGATTGGGGTTGCAGTTTTGGTAATGCTGCCTGATTGATCTTTTGACATCCTGCTGCGACCCCTAGTGAACAACAGGACTGCCAGCACACTTGCAGCACCTCTTCCTGCAAGATTCTGGTCGCCTTTGACTTTTTCCTGTAGGCATCTCAGTGAATGATCTAACATGCAATTAAATGCTTCTAATTCAGTTGTTGCCAGATAAAAACAGCTGTGCAAGTTATCATATTGTTGATATATATTCTAATTCTGTCTGAAAAACATAACTCAAGTCACCATGAGAGGAGAAATAAGAAAATGAAAGTAAGTTAATATCCAAAAAGAAAACACATGTTGAGGAGTGCAATAGTTTTATTGAATTTAGCCAGAATTCATTGTTTTATATATGATCTAGTTTTAAGAAAAGGGAGCTTGCAAATCAGTTTTTTCACTCACCAAAACTTACCACTAAAAGAGGTTCACAGTTATTTGAGAATGCTAGGTGTTTTAAAAATAAACTATTTAAAATACTAGTAAAGTGTGGAATTTAAAGTATTAACACACAATCCTATGGATATCTTCTCAGAAGTAAGTATTTGTAAATATATTTAGGAACACAGAAAACCTGTGAATTTTTTTAAATTGCATAACATTCTATCCCTATATCAAATGAGGTTTTAGCCATCAGGTTTTAGCAGCTTATTACCTCTGCTATCAGGATCATGTTTCTGCCACAAGCTTTATACTTGAAGAGGTGGAGGATTCCTTTTTTTTTTTTTTTTTTGGTGAGAAAGCTACCTATGATGGATACAAATAATCTTTTCAGCTGGCCACAAGGACCAAGCCATCTTTTTTGAGATACCAGAAAAGGAACGGCAAATCCCATGGATAAAGTCTTCGGCTGAAGCAACTTGTCTTACTGTGAGAAGATGGCAGAACTCACCTATTTATTACTTGATGGTAATAGGTGAGTTCTGAGCAGGCTGCTCTGTAACAGATCAGGGACAGATTCTTTCCCACTTGATTGAGAAATACACTCAGCCACCAAAAGTAGCTCTTTATGACCTGTTTGTTGATTTTAAGCAGGTCTTTGATTCAATTTCCAGGAAAATTCTCTGGAAGAAATTGAAAGCTTCTACCATCAATAGACGATTGCTGTTGTTTATTCGTTCAGTCACTTCCGACTCTTCGTGACTTCATGGACCAGCCCACGCCAGAGCTTCCTGTCGGCTGTCACCATCCCCAGCTCCCCCATGGTTGAGTCTGTCACCTCCAGAATATCATCCATCCATCTTGCCCTTGGTCAGCCCCTCTTCCTTTTGCCTTCCACTTTCCCTAGCATCAGCTTCTTCTCCAGGGTATCCTGTCTTCTCACAATAGACGATTACTCACTCTAATACATGGACTACATAAAGATATCAGTTTGAGGCTGAGATGTACCACAGCCGGGCATCTCTCAGACACAGTGATAACCAGCAAGGGGGTTAAACAAAGGAGTATTCTGGACCCATTACTCTTTAAATATTATAACCATACAAGGGCTAGTACCCTTGACAAAGGAGTCCCTCAAAACTGGAGAGCAGACCTTTATCTGTACTGAATTAGAAGGGCCATGGGAGCTTTGGCCCATTTCTGTTAGGAACATTCATTACAGATCAATTATGAAAAAACAAAAATCAAGTGTTTTGCGAAGGGTTTTAAAAATTGTATTGGACTTGTAAAGGACATAAAAGAGAGCAGGTTCCCAGCTTCAAATACTTGGGCTTTGTGCTGCTCTACTCTGGGAAGTGCCATACGTACACTGCTCAGGTTGCTTCAAATGCCTGGAGGAGTTCAGCAGCGATTCTTTCCTCCAGAAATGCCCACTACACACTAGCTGCCCTCAGCCTTTTTGGAGCCAAGACATTCTCCCAGCTCTTATACAAAGCCCAATTAAACCCAAGTATTAATTACTCAGAACTTGGAAAGGATACAGTCAAAACTCCTAAGAAATCTATTCCAAGTGCCAAAATGTGTGCCTGATGTTGCCCTGTGGGTGAAGGCAGGACTGACTCAAGTTGAAATGAAATGAGGGCATGGGTATGTGTGTCTAAATCAGGGCTTTCCAAAGTGCCACCGCTGGCGACACACTAGTGGCGGCGGCAGCGCGGCGGTGGCGGCACGGGGGGCACACGTGGACGGCAGCGGCCCGGGGGGGCGTGCAGCGGCACGCGCGTGCACGGTGGCAGCACGGGGGGCGTGCGGCGGCGCGCACGTGCATGGCGGCGGCAGCAGCTGCCGCTGCCGCCGTGAACGCACGCACCGCCGCTTCCGGGTGGTGTGGCGACACACCACGCTGTGTGTGGCGACACACATTTGTGTCGCGACACACAGTTTGGAAAGCTCTGGTCTAAATACTGGCTGAAGTTTCATTCCCAGCCTCAAGCCTTGCCACAGCTAATATTAATTGACAAATATGATTCCTCCTGGAACCCCAAATTGACAAAAATTAGATAAACTGAGTTTTTCAAGGGAGATACTCATGCCCTTGGACAAGATCAGGCAATGGCAGTGCTTAAGCAAAGGATCCTTGACAAACAGAATATAGTAAACTGTCACCAAGGGCACAATTGGGCCATAGCAATGCATGCTTCAAAGCAGCATTGTACCTAGATCAACTTACAAACAATACGTTTCAGCAAGCATTTACATTATTATGGTTCACTCTTATACCGTCAGCTGAGCTGGATGGAGAATTTTGTAAAATTCCATATTCAGAAAGGCTCTGTCCTTGTAAAGATGGTAATACTGAAACATGAAATCATATTTTATTGTATTGCAATTTCCATCAAGACATATGCAAAGAGATACTAAAGCCTCTTCTAACCCCATTTCCAGGATGGACTAAAGAAGTTTATGCTCAATTTTTACTGGCAGATAAAGACCCTGAGGTAACTTTTGCTGTAGCAAAGTTTGTTTTCACAGCTTGTAAAATTTGCACATTGTTGAAAGCAAAATAGCACAAGCATAATTGGATATTTTTCACCTTGTATGTCTTATTTATATTGTAGTTTGTGTTCGGTAGGTTTTGTTTAGTAAGTCTTATTTAGTTTAGGTTGCCGACCTGTAATAAAGAAAAAAAAATCTACTGTATATGTATAAACAGATTTGCCAGAACCAGTTACAAATACTCTTTAGAAAGGGCAGTACAGAAAATATATGGGCCAACATTTCTATCACACCTACCCTACATGTGCAGAGTTTTGCAGTCCTCCGTGAAGATAAGTTGTTTGTGAAACTGTGCTACCTGGGGATGTTTATTCCATAAGATGGAAAGGCCATTCAGGGAGTGTGATGAAAACAGATTGTCTACCATCATTAATATGTCACGTATTTTTACTATGGCAAGAAAATATTCAGGAAACAAAGAATATAGAAGAGGATACAGAAATAGAGAAGAAAAATATGTGCACTGATATATACCATTCTTCCTGCTGAAAAATGCAGACCATTGCAGCTCATGAAGCTTTCATATATGTTTACAGTTGCAAAAGGGAACAAGATTCAGCCCATTAAATAACTATATTTGATATATGCCAAAATGTCATTAGTGAAGTTGTTTGCTACAGTACTTCTGGTGGTATTGGAAAGCTTTTTAATCTTAGTAGGCTGAAAGCAAAAAATAAGGTAATTACAACTTCTGTTATAGAACTTCAATATGCTGATGATAACGTAGTCTGTGCACACTCCGAGGAAGATCTTCAAACTATCCTAAACATCTTTGCAGAAGCATATGAAAAGCTCGGCCTCTCGATTAACATTAAAAAAACCAAAGTGCTTTACCAGCAAGTTCGAACCAATCCCTCCGCAGCGCCATCAATCCAGCTTAAAGGAGTGTCACTAGAAAATGTCGACCACTTTTCTTATCTCGGCAGCCATCTATCTACAAAAGCCGACATCGACACTGAAATTCAGCATCGCCTGAGCTCTGCGAGTGTAGCTTTCTCCCGAATGAGGCGTAGAGTGTTTGAGGATCGGGACATTCGCAGGGAGACCAAAATGCTTGTTTACAAAGCCATTGTACTACCAACCCTTCTGTACGCCTGTGAAACATGGACCCTCTACAAACGCCACCTCCAACTTCTTGAAAGATTCCATCAACGCTGCCTCCAAAAAATTCTGCAAATTACTTGGGAAGATAGGCGGACTAATGTTAGCGTATTAGAAGAAGCGAAAACCACCAGCATTGAAACAATGATCATCCAACATCAACTTCGCTGGACCGGCCATGTTGTTCGAATGCCTGACCATCGTCTTCCAAAGCAGCTACTTTACTCCCAACTTAAGAATGGAAAACGGAATATTGGTGGACAGCAAAAGAGATTCAAAGACACTCTCAAAGCTAATTTAAAAAAATGTAATATCAGCATTGAGAACTGGGAAGCCCTAACTCATGAGCGTTTCAATTGGAGGTCAGCCTTTATTAAAGGCGCTGTGGACTTTGAAGAAGCACGAGTACAGGGCAAAAGGGAGAAAAGAGCTAAAAGGAAGGCACGTCAGGCAAACCCTCATCATGACCGTCTCCCACCTGGAAAACTATGCCCTCACTGTGGGAGGTTGTGCGGATCCAGAATTGGCCTTTATAGCCATTTACGGATCCACTGTTAAAATTTTACCTTTGGAAGACAATCTTACTCGGCTACGAGTGATCGCCAATGATGAATGAGTAATACATAGTATGTAGTTTTGACTTCATAAAAACAATCAGTTACTGGTACTCTGCAATGTGAGTGTGATATATCCTCTTCATCCTTTATAGCTCTTTAGTATTTCAAAGGTGTCAGCCTTGCTTTATGCTATTAAACAAATTATGACATTTCCCATGTCAAAATTGAACCAAACCAAGTAGGTGTTATTTTTATTGTTAGAATCTAATTATGTATTAGCAGGTCATAATGTATTATGAACCCACCCAAAGTATTATCAACCTACCCAAAATAACAACAGTAAATTTTAAAGAATTACTAGTGGTACAAGAGAATGCTGAATATTCTTTCATTCTGTGGCTACAGCCCCTTGCCTGTACCATGGAATAAGTAATCAATATTTGTAATCAAGCCAAAAAAAAAACCAAACAAAAGAAACTTAACAGTCCATTTCTCTCTCTTAAATCTGTTTGTGTGTGAAACTGCTTGGAAGTGTTTACCACAGTTTTAGACTAGAATTTTCCCACCTTATCTGGAGATGCCAGGTATTGAATCTGAGACCTTTCACACACAAAATACAGATTTGCCACAGAGCTATGACTCCAATTGATTCAAATATGTACAGTAAGTGGGCTCAACTGCATACTAAGGATTATATCATAAATTATATTTTCACAGTACAGTAATATACTGTTTTCAGTTTTGAGTTAGATATATAACTATGTACAATACATGTGTACAAGCAAGGGAATATTGTCATTGCCTCTGCTAATTAGTGGCTAAAATAAGGAAGACCCAGCTAAAATGTTAGGATCAGAGTGTTAGTAAAGAAGAGGGATTTTGGACTGACAAAGTAGCTATGAAGCCAATGTGGTGGAAGTAGTGTAAGGAAAAATAAGGGTTAACCAGTCTGAATGCAATAGAATTGGGAATACTCAGAGATGAAGAGAAACTTCATTGGTGAACTGAGATTCTAGTTCAGAGAGATTTTCGACAATCTTGTGGTGTGAACAAATGGTCTAAAGGCACTTCCACATGGGGTCTTTGTACTGCATCGACATCAGCTCAGCATCTGAGTGATCACTGCTGTTGGTTAGCTAAGATGATTTATTTCTGCCTCAGCAAATACATCTGAACTCACATAGAAGTTCTGGGGAGCCTGTGTGCTGTTCAATTTTCTATCAGTGAAAACTTACGTTACTCTGCCTCCCAGTCAGGCCCACAAATAGGGTCTGTGTCACCCAGGGCAAACAAGGATTCCGCCCCCCCCCCATGGGTTGGTGAGGGAGGTGTTCAAGTTTTATTCTATTATACATTAAATTAATAAAACTGATTTTAAATCAGTTTGTAATTTTCTTAAATTTAACAACTTCAAGGTCTGTCCCTCGTCGCGGGGCCTCTGGGTCCTCCTGCGCCACCCCAATGCCCACTCCCGCTGAAGTATTTGCGCCTCCCTCCCCAGATCCGCTCTCCTGTGTTTGCCGCAGCGGTTTCCCCCGACTCCCTTCTCATAGAAGCCCATCCCACCCCTGGAGCCCAGATGAGGGATGAGGCGCCACCCCCCTCGCGCGCGCCACTCCCCTCTTCCCTCCCTGGCCTGCTTCTCCCTCCCTCTCCCCCTCCCTCCCTCTGCCGCTCTGGTCTCCCTCTCCCCCCGCCTCTCACTTTCTTTTGCCCCCGGCTGGCAAGGAGACTTTTGCCGCATCCACAGTTCACACTTGTCTTGACTAATTTCCAGGCAGCGCTCGGAACCAGCTGGGCACTGCTCTCTAGTGGCACCTGAGCTGGGTGAGGGGAAACTCTTGCAGCAGGCGCATGCTTGTGCCCACATGAGTCCCTGGGCAGGGAGGGAGGGGGCAGGTGAGCAAGCGAGCACTCTTGTCCTTGGTGCCCTCTGCAGCTTCTTTCTCTTGCTGCTGCTCCCGCTGCCGCCGCCTTCTGAGGGTCGGAGGCGGAAGAAGGACTGGGCTCAGCAGAGAAAGGAGGAGCACAGGGACCATCGCCATCGGGAAGAAAAAAGGCAAGCTGGGGATGATTGGGGAGAGCGCAAGGGAGCCAGCGAGCGAGCAGGCATGTGCAGGAGAGGAAGAGCATGAGCCCCCTCCCTCTCACCGTCACTTTCCCCCCTCCCCCTGGTCAAGTGCCCTCCCTCATCCCTGCGTTGCGGGCTCCCTTATTCCAGCTTCATGGGCAAAGTGTGGAAACAGCAGACGTACCCCCAGTACACCACCTACTACTACCCCCAGTATCTGCAGGACACTTCACCCGAGTTTAGCGCATACTGCGCCCTATCGGCAATCTCTGTCAACATGACACATGGTATTCAAGTGCCAGGAAACAGTCAGTATACAAATACTATTTTGTCATTTTGGCACACACACCCCAGCGCAGCGCCTGGGGCACATTCCCCGCTTGCCCCCCCCCCCCAGTTGCGGCCCTGCTCCCAGCTCCCAAATTCAACTCATCTTCTCCTCCAACCCTGTAAATGTCCAGCCTCTGTAGCATCTTCCCAAGACACAATTATTCTAAATGTAAGAAGGGTGCAGCTCTACCCCCACCCCACCAATAGCAACCATGCAGCTTGTGGGAAAAATACCAAACACCAAACACATACGTGAAATAAATTATGAATGGGGCTGGGACATTATCTGAATATCTTCCAAATAGACAGTGGGGAGAGAACACTGAATTGTTCATATGTTCCCAGCCTTTGAATTCAATGGCAATGAAGTCACCCACAGATTTTCTTCAAACCACTTTTGAGAGATTGGGAAGTGAATATGGTGGTGGTATAGAAGAGCATTAAGTCACTTTAACAAGCAAGAAAAGATAGTATACCAAGAAAACATGTCTCATATGAAATCTTGTGATAAACATAGAAATGGTAATCTTAATCAACCACTATAAAATCATTAGCTCCGAGCAAAGTAAAGATTTAAATGAATTTGACTAGCTACCTTGCAGCCTTTATGCTTAAGGAAATGTAAGTTAAAAACTAAAATACAACATACAACATAAAAGCTGGATTAATTTTATTGAAAGTTGATAATTTTGAATCCTCTGTTCATTCCCATGTTTTCTCCATCTAGAAGCTCTAGGGTGTTACTTAGATTTAAAGGCTTAAAGATCTAATTTTGAAGACAGATGGCAGCAGTACTTAAAGAAAAATAAGATTTCACAAGGGAACATAGATTATTATAACAGAATTTAGCAAAGTAAGATTGCAAAAAATAATTATACAGCTATTGCCTTAAGGAGAAAGGCAGCTACTCATTTGGCTAAATAAGAAATTATATCTGTGGTGTCTATGCATCTGCACATAGATTTCCAAATGAAGTCAAAAATCTGACTCCAAATTCAAATGCAGTGGTTTAGAACATTATTTGAAAATTACTACTATGTACTGTATAAGGTGCATAATTATGTATACTTTCTTTCAAAGAAGCAAATTCTGCACTTTTCTATGGTAGCTATTCTGAATGCTTAAGTGAGTCATTGAAATTTCAGTGACTCTTTGCAAAAGTATCTCCCAAAAGGTAATATTTGCACCAACCCATCTCAATCCATTATGGCCCTCTTTGCAGACTCCCCACTAACCTGAGGATGACCCGTACTCCTATCTCCTCCAAAATGTCAGAATGTTTTACTAAATGCACACAGATCTGGGAAGTGTGATTGAGAGCCTGTTTGTATATACAGTTATATGCATATAAGACTCAGGCCTACGTTTTTTACAATGCACAAAAGAAACTATGAATCCAGCTCCTAGAAAACATGGGAATCAAACAATATAGCTTTTTCCTATAACATTAAGGTCATAAGAGAAGATGACTTCACAACCTTCTGTGTTGTGAATTCTTTACAAATCATCAGTGTTAAGATTGTCAAGTTTCTATGAAAGACAAAGTGGTGTGAGCTTCTTTGATTGGCTGCATTGCAAACATTTAATTCAATATAGTCTTATTTATTCCACTCCATTTCCCATCTCAGTGGGGAGTCAGAACTTAGAATGAACTCATAATGTGAGTGACAGACAGACCTGGAACATTTGACTCTAGACTTCATGTCCAATATAGTCCAAACTGTGTAAATGCTAGGATGTCAATTGTTATGAAACTGAACTGCTGTCAATTTGTTGGAAGACTATATATATATTTTAGAGAAGCAGCACATGTTAGGTGTTAAGTTCTATTTCATCATAATGAACTGCCCATGATGAAGAATTTGGAGAGATTATCCTACTGTTAGATGGAGTCACACCTGGCTGAATGACCACACCCAAACAGTGCCAGTTAATTCCACTTCAGTTTCAACTAGAAGGGGAAATTGACTTATTATCATGTTAGATGTCAGGAGGAACTTCTGACTGTATAAGTTATCAGTCAGTGGAACAGGCTGCCACACAATGTGGTGGGTTCTCTTTTGCTGGAGGTCTTCAAACCACAGCTTGATGGTAATTTGTCAGAGATGCTCTAGGAGATCCTGTTATGTGCAAAGAGCTGGACTTCAATCTCCATGATTCTATCATTCTAACATTGTTGCAAAACCTCAATGAACTATTCCCAAAAGATTTTGAAGAAACCCACCCTCCCCCCCCATCCTCCAAGAAATTTAAACATGAATTGACAAAGTAACCATTTCAGAAAAGACATTGCGGCTTCAGGTTTAATGACAGAATGCTCCTCTTTGGAGGACTAGCATCTGGAATGTCAATCCATGTGCTTTGCTGGAACTGTGGTTCATTCAGAAATCATCTTGTTGGTGATGACTGACATGTCCAAAACTGCTGCATGTAAGAATGGGAGGCTTGCAAAGCTATTTGATCTTCCTGTAGTAGTAAACTGTGTGAGCTACAGATACTGTGGAAACAAAAATCCAAACATTTTAAAGATGTTTCTCCCTTTACACAAATGTTGAACTTCTACAGTATTTAGTGCAATAAGCAATGAATCCAGAAAATATTAAGATTAAATCTAAGATTAGTATTTAGCTTCTAGTATCCACATTCCTGGACAAAAGCAGGTGGCAGGACCCAACTGAACTTGACTAATTCTGGAAAAACAGTAACCAGAGTTAAACCTCATTAGCACTTCCTTTGGAGAACAGCAATAAATCCTAGGACTGTAGACCAGACTGGGTAATTGAAAATAACCTGGAAAAAGGCAATGGCAAAGCATTTCTATCACATTTCCAAGGACTTGAGATGAGCTCAACTTGAGAGAATATCTGTATTGAACTTCCAATTTTCCCACCCACCAAGAAAATAGATAATTTCAATAAAAGAAGCTAAGTAATACATTATTTGCTGATTTTCATTGTTTGATGCATTTCATACAGATTGCCTTTACCTCTTCTTTTTCTTCCCATCCTTCTTTTCCTCAATCCTCCAGAACCCCGTTTTCGTCTTAGCCTGTTTCTATTAGGCTTTCTGCACCTACATCGTGACATTTTCCTGGGGTTCTGGTGATGTTCTGAGCTTAGTCAAGGATTAAGAGGAGCATGTCTTTTAGTGAAGCCAGCGCAGTCTGTTCTGCAAGATGGTAATTGAGTTTATGAAACTATGCTTTCTCCTGCACTTTTACTTAAAGGGTTTGGCAATTATGAGCTCATCTCATCGATATGGTAACTTCTATGGCTTAAATGTGATCAGATATGAGACACAGGGATTAGCTGACTATGAAATTACCTTATCTTGGGCAAACACCTGATAACCTTAATTTGACTCTGAAATACTTTCACTGAAGAGAATAGAAAAGGAGAATGGAATTTCCCAGAAGGAAATAAGAAAAAAATAATAAAGAGAAGTTACTTATAATTTTCATTTCCATATTCAAGAAAAAATGCATCTTGATGTAAGAACCACAACAAACAACATTAGTTATAGCACGGTAACCCTTGTTGCTGTATGCTCACACTCCACCATTTCTCTTGATTTTCTGGCAAACTTAGTTCATGCTCCACCATTTCTGTTGATTTTCTCCCACTGGCTGCCACCCAAGAAATGTCTTCCTGATATGACAGGGTTTTTCTCAATTGGTATGAAACTATCATTTGTTTTATATTGATATTATATTTTATCCCTTCAGGCAAAAAAAAAAGGTAATTTATTTATTTATTATTTAAATTTATATGACCACCCATCTCCCCCAATGGGGAACTCTTAGCTGACACCTAAGAGAATCAGAGAGTTAGAATAAATAATTCAGGTCATTGAATCTAACCTTTTTCTCAGAGCAAGAATCCAAATACGTGTCCAGACTCTGCTTGAACATATCCAGTAAATGAAAGCTTACTACCTCCATAAATAAGGGCACTTCCATAAGGAGACTTTGCACTCCTCCAGTATCAGTTCCAGAGCTCTGTGTTCTTTCACCATCACCTACATTCAGGTGACTTATTTCTGTCTTAGCTGCAATGCATCCAGAATTGCAAAACGGCTATTTTTCCATTTAGCAGTGCTGAACCTCTGCAATGTTTGTGGGCAGACTGTTTTCCCAATCAGCTTCTTCCCATTGGTGGGAACTCTTGCCTCATCCTCTCACACCTGACTCTTTAGCTTCATAAGACATAGATGGGGTTTGTGTGGGTGTGTGGGTGTGTTTGCGGAGGAGGGAGAATATGACTAAACAAATGCACACCAGTCTGCTGATTCCAGCTTAACATGCCAAATACGCACAAGTATGTCCTTTCTGATATGGAGTGGGGATGAGGGAATTGTTGATTCTTCAGGTCCTGCAATAGCTTGTGATGGGGCATTTTTTAAATACTTCTGCTGATCAGCTAGAGGGAGATTAACCCATAATTTCCCTTCCTGTTCTCTGTATTTTGAGGTTGGCAAAAGTAATGAATACAGATAAGCCTGAAACTGTTTTTGAAGAATTGCAGAATGGAAACCAAGTGGTGTAGAAGTGCCCTAACTGGTTCCATTGTCAAATTGATTTTGTTTTTTTTCTAACATTCTGGCGGAATTTGTTTTCCTGTACTTTAAAACCATCAGTCCATCTCTTGCAATGTATCATGGCCTTTTATCTGACACTACTTACAGTAAGTTACTTAATAAGGGTTATCATAACCTCCTCAAACATCTTTTCTCAAACAGTCCCAGTTTTCTCAGTCCCTTCCTACAGGACATAGTTTCCAGGTCTCACAATCCATTGCCCTTCTTTGAACTTGTTACAGTGTGTTGAATCTTTCTCCTAGTATGTTACTCAGAACTGGACACAGTACTCAATATGGCATCTAATCAATATAGAATAGAGTGGAACTATTCCTTTTGGTGATTTGGAAACTATCTTTCTACAGATGTAGCCTGAAATTGCATTTGCTTTTTTTGTAGCTACATCATATAGTTGATTCATATTCAGCTTATGATTAATTAGAGTGTTGATATCCTTTTCACAGGTATTAATAGCCAGTCATATATTTCTTATTCAATATGGACAGAGCTTCATTTAGACCAGGGTTCCCCAAAGTGGTCAATATCAACCCCCAAGGTTATTGTTGTTGACATTGTTATTGCTATTGCTATTTCTAGTTATTGTTATTGTTATTCATAGTACTATTAGTTAAAGTAGTATTTATTAAATTATTTTCATATAATAAATGTTTAGGGGTCAATGAACTACCTGAAACTTCATGAAGGGGTCGGTGAGCTGAAGAGTTTGGAGACCCCGATTTAGACCATCAACAAGTTCCTTCAATACCCTGAAAAAGTCCTCTTAATATTCATATATTATATATGGAACCACAGCTAGGAATGGTTAAGATGTACTGAATACTCTGACCTCTTATTTATCAGAGATATATAAGGGACTATCTCTGAATAAGTAGATCAAAAGTGGCAACAACCAGTCTTGTATAGGCTTGGAAACTACTATAAGCAGGATCAGTGTGTTTTGAATCTGGATAGGAGCCCTCCAATGTATAGCAGAACTGTAGGCTAAACTAGAAAGTCATCATCATTGTCATCATCATTCTGGGTTTAACAAAGTAAAAACATACATTGTTCAGTGGGTCTCTCTGGCATTCTGCATGTTCTGGTTAATCTGTGCAGGATTTCTTCTGGTTCTTCAGAAGTTACTGGCTGAGTATCTTGTATTCCTCTACAGCCTTGATATTATTATAATTCCCTATTGATCTCCACAATGCTTTCTGAAGGTAATTAACTCTACATTTCTTCTCCCCTTCCTTCTCCAGTGAAGGAACAACCTGTTATTCCTGTAGGAATGACAAGAGGAGTCACCACATCACATGAATGGGTTGCTGCTTCATGTACCCTCAGGGCTGGTGTAGCCCAGGGGGTGCCATTTAAAATGTGAACACAATCATTAGGTTTCAAAAATGGTAATAGATGAGTAGCTCTGTAAGTCAAAAGAGCCAAAAAGGGATCACCCTAAAGGCAAAGGCTATTTCAGTAATTGTTTTATAGTCTTTACCATCTTTTTAACAAATCAGTTAGACAGTGGGAAATTTGAGCTGGGAGAAGTCACATTGCTTAGCAAAGAGCATGGCCAGAGAACTGAGGACCTTTATCTGACATGACAGTACAGGGTATCTTATGGTAAGAAAAAAGAACCTTCATGTGGTAGATAATCTGTGCAGAGTTATGTCTTGTAATAAAACAATCTCAGAGTAATGAGAAAAATACTTTATAATTATTATGTAATCTTTACTTGCCAGTGTAAACAAATAAATACCCACTTATCTCAAGTGTTTGGTATGTCCTCATCAATAAACATGGGGTACTTTTTTTCCCTTAGACTGGTATGTTTGATAAACAGTGCAATTATGGACTGTATTTTCAATATCCTTGTTAATGGCTAGCCAGTATAAAACTTCCATAGCCTGATGTTTACATTTTTCCAAACCAAGATGATCTTCCTCCTCCTCAACTTGTTTATACCAGACTTCTGTGCTTATAAAAGCTCAAGATGCATACACTGTAGTCTTCCAAAAATCATCTTATTTTGGCAAAAGCATTATTATAGAATAGAATAGAATAATAACTTTATTGTCATCCCACTATACACTATACAAGTGCACAATAGAATGAAATTTCGTTACCCATTTTGACAGTATCAGTAGATATTTTGGTCTCTGTTTGCTATCAAAGCATCAAAGAACTGGAGCTGTTCTAGTGTTTCAAAAACTTATTTCAAAAAGTGGGGGGTAGGCTTTGTCAGGTTTTTAATATACCCGCCTACATGAATGATAAATCAATTTTTTTACCAAAATACATCTAAAACAGTATATAATGCTGGTCAGTGACTGAAATAAAGGTGTTTGTTCATTTGTAATTTGCATATGAGTTATAAAGGAATTGAAGGATGTGTGAATGTGAGTGTCTGTACAATTGTTTCCCCAGCAGTATGCAACCTTACTGGTTTCCCACTCATCAGTTAAATCCCAGTAGATTTATTTGCTGAACTGCTTTCAATGGGCATCTTAAACTGCCAGGAATTGTGAGCAGTCAAAAGACAAAAAGATGGAATGATGTGTGATAGAAAAAATCAAGCACATTGCAACGTTAGAGGTCAAAATGTCAATTTCTGAGGTAGAGCAACATAAATTTTGGAGGACACTGGAAGATAGATTATCATATTAGATTTTTAACACTGAAGTAAGTCAACATAAAACCAGTCCAAATTAGGTTTATATTTCCTCCTTTTAATCTGTGGAATAAGTGGTGATTTCAAGAAAAGAAATCTGAAATCTTTCTTCCCCACATAGTAATTTCAGTATAGACTGAGACACAAACATTTCATCTTTTAAAGTATAAGGACTAAGAATGATGAACTGAACATTGCAGTATTAATCAATTTCTGGATAGAAATGTGTGACAGCAAGGGCAGTTTGTCATCTCATCTTGGACATTAACCCCCGATAGCCTAAATAATGATTTGGTGATTCACTAATTGGCTCTGATTTTCTCTGCCTTTTTATCTTTAATATTATTGTTATAGTGTGGGGTAGGATCCTAACATGTGGACATGGTTATGCTTTTTTGTACTACTTTCTCATAAAATTCATTCAATGTTTAATAACTCAACATTGAATGAATTTTATGAGAAAGTAGTACAAAAAAGCATAACAATGTCCACATGTTGGGATCCTACCCCACACTATTTTACCACTGATAAATTCAGTATGCCTTTGTCATGGTTTTCAGATTCCTTATAAATAAGCAAGACCCACTACTTGAACTCAGGATTCCCAAAGGAAGACAATATCCCCATGAATAAGAGCTTGACAGAGAATAGCACCGTCATAAATGGCCATATTTTGATTTTGATAAAAATTCAGTTTGTTCTGGATGCCTATTGGACTTCCAGTGGGGAAAATGGCAGATCACTCACATGTGCTCCGGACGACCACTCCTCACAAGAAAGCCTGCAGGTTCTGAAAGGACTCTGTGGGCACCTTGTGAATAGGAGCAGCCAGGAGACGAGGAGGAGGATCAAGCTTGTAGCCTCAGTGGAGCCTTTTAAAGGACACTGGGTCTGACCAAACCCCATGTCTTAAATCACTTTGGATTACAACTAATTAAATGCTAAAGAAGTCTTCAGAACAGCAGTTTAACTGCACCATCCGGCGAGTGTTCCTACAGCCCATATAATAGGTTTTCTGATATTCAATCTTATTAAATCAATAATTAGCTCCATAATCAGTCAGACCCTATGAGTTTTGGATAAGAAGGATCTGCAATATATTCATTGGCGATCACTCGTAGCCGAGTAAGATTGTCTTCCAAAGGTAAAATTTTAACGGTGGATCCGTAAGTGGCTATAAAGGCCAATTCTGGATCCACACAACCTCCCACAATGAGGGCATAGGTTTCCGGGTGGGAGACAGTCATGATGAGGGTTTGCCTGACGTGCCTTCCTTTTAGCTCTTTTCTCCTTTTCGCACTGTACTCATGCTTCTTCAAAGTCCATAGCGCCATACACAGTTAAATTAATATGTTTATTTATGTAGATTTTGGAAGGACAGAGAAAATAATTCAAATTGATAAGTAGCTCAGAAACCTGGAATGCTCCATCTGTTGGGATGTGTGGTTCAACCCTTCTTTCAAGATGTTAATTGTTATTTGAATATATCCAGATTGTAGTTCATAGGAAAAAATCAAAGAGAATCAATAATATAAAAGGATTCATTGTAATAATTATGTGCAATGAAATACTGTATAATATTGCAAATGCTCAGCTGTCAATGGGGTTTGCAATTCATAATGACTATCACGACCAAATGTTCTAAAGGCTAGATAAAAACTGCATAATTCTTTGTTACATTCATTATACTAATTACCTTACTCCTGATTTACAACTGTATAGAACAACTTAAAATATGGGAAGCACATCTAAAGAAATCAAATCCTTTTCTCCAAGAATATACTCATTCTTCCATCTTTTGGTATGAAAGTTAGTAAAGAAATTCAAGTGCAGACATTTGGCTATTTCCACAAGCAGCCTTCAAAAGTTGATACACATTTTATCAAATGTTTGAGGATTTCATATGTCAGTCTTGTTCTCTCTGCTCTGCTCTCTCACCTATTTGGCACTGTTGTCCCCATTTCTCCTCCACATGTGAAAAGAGTGAGACTTTTATTATGTACCTACAATATTGCAATATGGGTACACAATCTGTTGTTAGTTAAATATTGTATTGGGCCTTTCAGTGACTTCCAAGAAGTTGTACTCTAAAAGGTAAGCAGCACTAGGCAAGGAAGTAGGAACTGCCAGGGCAAAAAATAATTAAATTAAATTAAATTAAATTAAATTAAATTAAATTAAATTAAATTAAATTAAATTAAATTAAATTAAATTAAATTATTAAACTCCTATGTTTACTCCTCAAATATTTAATAATTTCTCCCTTTGTCACATTACAACTTACCATTTTACATGAGGCTTGCTCTCAAGGCTTTAGGGGATACATACTTGACTGAGGTCACAGGTTGTACACCACTACACTAGGAGTAACCAAAGAAGATAGTGGCCATTCCTGGCTCAAATCATTTTGCCTCATGCCAATTTGTACAGATATGAACATCCAGTACACACAAGCCAAAGCCTAAATCCATGAGAATTGTCTGGGATGGAAACCATGCCAACTGTCTGCAAGCTGCCACACATCAATGATTAGATCTAGAGTTGAATAGTAATAATAGTTCTGCTCATTTTTCTGGATCTTTTGACAGCTTTTGCAAAAATAGTCAATCGCTTCTTGCAGATGGGATAGAAACCACATTGATTGCTCTTGTAGATGACCAGCAGTGGGATGTAGATGGGGAGCATGGTTTTTCTTGTCCTTTTTTAACTCTCAGTGGGATCTGATAGCATCTGTCCTGATACTGGTTTGAACCACCTGTAAGGGTTGGGAGTTGTGGACATTGTTTTGCATTGATGCCACTCCTTTCTGACCCAATTCAAGGTTCTAAATCACCTTTAAGCCATTTTTGCTGAAGGTTCTTGTTACCTTCAGGGCCATCTGATTCAAGTGGACTCTGCCTTCTTAGTTTACAATGGTGATGAAGGCAAGCTGAGAATCCCTCTCCCATAAGAAATCAAGAGGAAAAGAGTCCTGAAACAGGCCATCTCTGTAAGAATAGCCTGCTAACCCCCCTCTACCCAAGTTAAAAAGGCCTTTTCCCTATTACCTTTTCAGAAAGTTAAGACTGTACTTTTCCAGTAGTCCTTCATGAGGGAGTGCCATTTTACTTAAAGCAGTCAAGCCAGAGAAGTATTGTGAACCACCTAGAATCTTAGGAGGATGTGACCTATAAACAGACAAACTTACTGTATTTTCTTCATGGCGTTCTTTAGAACCTAATTTGCCACTGAATTCATGGGTGGGGGTAGGAGTAAGAGTACCTTTAGATCATGCATTATTTATTTGTTAGTTCGTTTATTCATTTATTTATTTATTTATTGTTCACATTTATATGGCCGCCCATCTCACACAGGATGACTCTGGGCAGCATACAACAATGAGATAAAAACAATGGATAAATAAGAACAGTCATTATAAAAAATAAAATGATTATTAAAAACAATTATCACCAAATTATAACATCACTATAAGAAATATACCAGCCCCGCGGAAAGAGCAAGAATGTCAATCATAGTGGAGCCATCTAAGAATGGCTCCCGTTCCCAAAGACCCCTAGCCTGACAACACAACCATATCTTGAGGGACTTCCTAAACGATAGTAGGGAAGGAGCAAGCCTAATTTCAGGGGGGAGAATGTTCCACAAGGAGGGAGCAGTTGTATAGTCAGTTGTAACTGCTTTTCTCTGACCATAAGTTGTTCCTTATTACTCACGTTTTGTTCAGTTTGTATATTTGCTACTGCAATGCACTCAGCATGGCAGTGCTTTCAAACCAAGTCCAGAAGCTACAGCCAAAGCACTGCAACATTTAATAAGGTGGGAAATATTGTTATTATGGCTTCCAATGAACTTCTGGACTCAGTTCAATGAGGTGGTGATTATCTTTAAGACAAAGATGCAATACTGAAATGTGAAAGTAACTAAATTACAGTAATGTAGTTCATTGAGCACAATGGAAGAATCATGTCTTAGGGAAAAAGACAAAAATATTGAGAAGTTATATTGCTTGGCATTGGCATGAATTACATTATAATGTATCTTTATGATGTCACCAGTGTAGTAGTATATCCCTGCTATCTAGTTACTGACAAAGCAGTTCAGTAGACATTGGGGCAGCAAGCTAGTGGCGGGTAAGGTCTTTTAAATGGCAGTTCACACTGAGCACTAAAAAAGTTTTTTTTAAAAAGAATAGCTGAAGTTTAGTTTCTGGATGGATGAGTGTATGATCAGATCTGCAAATCTGTATTGTTCTGTTTCAAAGCTGTTGCCTACATTTTCTTGACTGGGAAAATAATGAAGTGGGGAAAGTTGATCAAACTTCTTTCCCCAATAGCACAGTAATCATTGTAATAACAACAGAAGTAAAAGATAATGCTTAAAAGAGAGTTCAGATTGTAATTATAATTATTTCTCATTACATAGCAATAATCTAATAATAATAATAATAATAATAATAATAATAATAATAATAATAATGTAATTCATGATATAAGATAAAGACTGACTGAATATATACAAAAGTCTTCTTGTGCTTTATTTATGTATTTCCACAGTCAGAATAACACCACCATCTGAGGATGACCAACTGAATTTCTAACTTATCTCAGGCTGAAAATCTTAAACAATGTCACGGTACTTGCGCCAGAGCAGCAGAAGCAGAAGGCTGCATCGCAGTAGGAGATTAAAACAAAGGAGAAGAACTCCTAGAAGATTCCGGAGGGCGCACAAGAGAGGTTTTAAAAAATAACTAATACTTTTGAAAGGACCATTAAGAAGTATTGAGACAAATGAGAGACATTCTTATATAGAAGGGAAGCATTATGCTGCTTTCTTTTTAGTTTGAATTTTCTAAGACAATTTATTCTTTTATTATATTAATATTTTAAAATGTATAGATAGTTATTGAATAAATCATACAAAAAGCTCTTAATCATTATCTTTTTATTAGGCAGAACAAGACAATTAGCTGAATTTGTTTTACTTTGAAATTAACAAAACAAGTTACTCATGACTTAATTCCCACCATTTTTAATGAACTTCTTCTGATGCCAAGTTTAAAAGACCCTTTACATGCCAAGTTTAAAGACAGCCTTTACATACTACCTTTGCAAATTGTTAAATGATTATACTTTTTCATTATTTACATTTGTTCATACATTATATACATTTGTGCCAACCTTTCTGCTTATTTAATATAGGTCCACGCCAGAACCATTACCGGAAGAGCTCCATCTCAGCCTAGTCTCCTTCAGTTCCTGAAATAGGACAACTGCAATTCCACAAAGCCAAGACCAGGATTGTGGTGTCTGACGCACCAAGCTTCTGCAACCATTCATACTGAACAATAAACCATCTGAGCATCACTTGGACTGTTTTTTGTCTCCCTATAAAACATACTGTTGGGAAAACAACTCTGATCACACTGTGAAATATGACAATAAAATTTAAAGATTTTGGGGTGCAGTAAATCCAAATGTTTTTTTAAGGAGAAGCAAGTGATTTATGTCCTCTGCTTTTTTAGGACATCTGGAATCTCATGGGCAGCAAGTTACTGAATCGTCGGCTTGTTTTCCTTGTCACTCACAGAACCCTTAAAGCCATAGCAGTTGAACTGCCATGAACAGACACTGGAGTGGGAACTGCTGCATGTCAGGAATTAGGAAGTGTGTGATTAGGATAGCTTTTCCCAAAATGGGACCATTGGACAGTATAACTGCCCTCAACCTAGTCACTAGAGGTGCACTGCCTAGATATGACGGGAGTTAAACTCCAAATATTTGAAAGGCAGAAACAAGAACAAAAAGTTATATTTACCAATAGTTTGCAAGGATTGATAATACTGGTTTTAACTCAGTGGGCTTTCAATAATTCCTTATCAGAATAGGAAAAAGGAAATTACAATATGGGGTGGCACAAGATTCAGTCCTGAGCCCAGTAAGGTATGATTTGGATAAAGTAATTGCAACATTATTTTGATAAGTTAGAAAAATTAACTGAAAACGATTGGAATTCTAAGCGTACACAGAACAAATGCACAGATATAGAATGGGAGTGTCTGACTTGGCAATACTCCCTGTAAAAAAATACTTTTTTTACAAAAATTTTTTTTACAAATTGAATGTGAGGCAAGATATCTATGGCAATTTGTAAAATAAATGGGTTGTTTATTATATGACTTCTCTTAAATACATTGGAATTATTCCTGGAGAAATGTATTTTTATTATTTAAATATTTCAATTGTTAAATTAATATTGATATAAATAGATGATTGAAAGCTCCCATGAGTGTATGGGAAAGAATGTGGTTAAAATGAATATTTTAGATTAATATATTTATATTCTAGAAGAATATTCCATATTATTTCTGTTAGGTTCTTTAAATAGACTGATAAATTTTTGAGTTTTGCCATTGGGCTTACGTTTTGATTTGATTTGAGTCTGTGTAATCCAAGTTATTTTTTTTTCCAAAAGCCATTATGAAAACAATTAGAAGTTATTACTTGAGCCCTCTGATATATTGGCAGGACTTTGGTACTTCTTTTAGGCAAAATTCCATTGTTTTTCCAACATTAAAGGATGATTTTGCTATGTGATTTGGGCTTATCCAATGGTTGCTTCCTTTTACTTGAGTATTTACTTGAGTATCAAACTGAATATGAGTCAAGAGTTTAATGTCATTTCAGAAAAGGCTGATGCAAGTTTATGTTGCATCAACAGAACTAAAATTTGCAATTTATTTATTTATTTATTTATTTATTTATTTATTTATTTATTTATTATTTAAATTTGTATTACTACCCATCTCCCCCAACCGGGGGACTCTGGGCGGTTCACAATAAAAAAATTAAAAACAAATATAAAATTACAGCATCAATAAAAAAAATATAAAATCCAAGTGGAATAGATGTTAATAATAAGGTGGGCTTCATGGCACCAGCCACCCCCAGGAGGAACTGGTAGCATTCCCATCCCAAGCAGGCGGCAGAACCAGGTCTTCAAGTCTTTCCGGAAGGTCAGGAGCAAGGAAACCCACCTCAATTCTGGGGGCAAGATATTCCAAAGGGCGGGCGCTACTGCAGAGAAGGCCTGCCTCCTGGACCCCGTTAGATGGAATTCTTTTGTCGATGGGGTCTGTAGCATGCCCTCTCTGCATGATCAGGTGGGGCGGGTCAATGTTCTGGGGGTGAAACGGTCCCTCAGGTAACCTGGTCCCATGCCATGTAGGGCTTTAAAGGTGATAACCAACACCTTGAATTGGACCCAGAAGCAAACTGGAACCCAATGCAGCTTGCACAGCAGAGGTGTCACAAGAGTCGATTTTACGGCACCAATAACTGTCCGCACAGCTGCATTCTGGACCAGCTGAAGCTTCCAGATACTCTTCAGGGGTAGCCCCATGTAGAGCGCATTGCAGTAGTCTATATGGGAGATGGCAAGGGCATGAGTGACTGTTCGGAGGGCATCTTGGTCCAAGAATGGGTGCAACTGACGCACAACCCGAAGTTGCGCAAAGGCCCTCCTGGCCACGACTGCCACCTGCTCTTCGAGTAGGAGTCGTGAGTCCAGGAGGACCCCCAAGTTGCACACCGGTTCCGAATGGGGCAGTGCCACCCCATCCGGGACCAAAGATGACAACTTCTTGGATCCCGAGAGGCCATCAATCCACAGCCACTCCGTCTTACCAGGGTTCAGATGAAGCCTGTTGTTCCCCATCCAGGCCCCCACAGCCCCCAGGCACTGAGATAGGGCAGCGACCGCATCACTTACTTCACCCGGGATGGTGATATACAATTGAGTATCATCAGCATATTGATGATACCTCATCCTGTGGTGATGGATGATCTCACCCAGTGGCTTCATATAGATTTAAATAGGAGAGGAGAGAGTACTGAACCCTGCTGCACCCCACACAGGAGGGTCGTGGGTCAGATCTCTCTCAGTATAGATTGAACAACTAAATTTCCTGCATTGCTGACTCCAAAGTCCACCATCAGAATAATTTAAGAATAGGAATAAAAGTTGCCAATATTGGTATAACTGAAAAAGGGAGTAGTTGTTCCTCATTTGGACAAATCTAGGCATGGATATATTTTGCTTTTAGCTTAATTACCACTACTTGTTAAAACAAAATGAAAGAAACGCTG
Source organism: Charina bottae (assembly GCA_023362775.1). Taxonomy (NCBI): domain Eukaryota; kingdom Metazoa; phylum Chordata; class Lepidosauria; order Squamata; family Charinaidae; genus Charina; species Charina bottae. The sequence continues at coordinate 192,955 of JALMGJ010000008.1, forward strand.
GATGAATAAAACAGACTATTGAGTAGAAACTAGAATTCTTTATGATTGTAAGTCACAAATATAAGATTGTAATTTAATTATCTGATAATAAGTTTCATTGAATTTAATGGGTTTTACTTCTAACACATATGCATAGAGAGGATTAAGCTTCTGGCCTATCCTTCCATTCTGGAAAACCATCTCTAACAGTTGCTTTATATAATTGTCAGTGGACTTGGAATAGTTTGCAAATTTTAGGGCATTTCAGTTTGTTGAAAACAAAAAATATTTTAATTATGTTTTTTCCCTTAATATCTGGCAATTGCTATATATGGTCATGTTTCAACAGACAAAGGGCCACAGTAATAGTGCCATACTGTTATGGATTTTATAAAATGGGGACCTGAGATACTCATGCTTCAGAAGCTCACAAAACACCTGAGTAGACAGGTCGGCTCAACAGGCCAGGTAATCATGTCTCTGCTCCTAAAATCTTGAAAGATCAAGCAACATGTCAAGGCACAGAAGAGTATCCTGCAAAAATCCTCAACGTAAAGTGCCTCCAAGCAGGAGGAATAAAAAGTGCCGGATCGTCTATGATTCACCTCTAAAGAAGAAGAATGGTAACCATTTTATCTATACTGTTATACTGTGTGGATATCATGTGCTTGGCAAATAATATGAACAGGGTTATTGGGGAGTTTTAAGTATTTGAAAGAATAATGTTTTGACAGTCAACATGGATTTTGTTTTGGATAGGATACGTACGTGTTTGTGCTACATACTATTACTGGAAAGGAGGAAAAAAGTAATTTCCAGTGCTGAAAAATTCCATCTTTCATATCAGTTTAATTACCACCATGCATCTTTCAAGATAAGAAAACCCACTGGATAAGTCATCAGTGAGCTGAAAAGTCTGTAAGATTTGGAGCAACGCTTGACCTGTCTGTCATTAAACTCATAAAAATGCATTTGTGTTTGGGTGATTCTAAATGTCTTTCCCCTGAGTTTTAATGTAATATTGCAACATCTTTTTAAATTGAATAATTATGTAGGAGAATGAAAAGCTTGCTTAAAGCGGGGGGGGGGGGGGAGAATTAAATAAATAATGGAAATCGAACAAGAAAGAAAATTACACAACATATATAATTCTTTCTTCACCTTTGATATAATAGTACAATCTAGAGAGATGTCAGCTTTGAGGTAGACCAGACAGGAAGCATGACCAGATGAGCTAATTCTACTTATTGTAAGGTTACATTAACAGAATCTTGCAAGTCTGAAAGTACTTCTCTCCCACAATCCCCTTTACTGCCCCAAAACTAGGGAGGGTCTCTTCTGAGTCTCTTGCCCCACCCACATTTCTGCTGTGGGCTAAGCTGCCTTTTATCTGACCATTCCCTTGGTTGCGTCTCATTCCCGTGTCTCCCAAGGTCATTCCCACATACCATTACACCTCTTCATATGGCATTGCTGATTTAAATTCAGTAAGGGATAATCTGGTGCTGAGACATGGAAAATCTGTCAGAGGTCAGTCACATCATCCAATTTAGGGAACTGTTTCTTAGTTTGGAAAATAATAATTTGTGAGGAATGCCATTGGGACGTTACAGGCTGCATTGTGGAACAAACACACACACCACTCCAGGCTTACTGATTCTGATTACTAACACTGGAGTTTAAAACATGTGTTGTTCCGCTGCACATTATACCCAGCCATCTATATTTTGTCACTTCTACGTTCCTCTTTCTCCATATGACTTAGAACATGGGTGTCAGGAATCTTACAATCAGGTAAATTTTAAACCTTTGAATTATTGTCTCTGGGTATACTAAAAGTTCATCACATTCAATTATGAACTCTCAATATCCCAATATACAGTATATTGTGCTGGATTTGGATCTGTGTTCATATATCAACTCCTGCTAAACTGCAAAGATGGGGAAATCAAAATATGGCAAAACTCATGGAACATATAAAGGACAAGCAAAGACATGGGAAATAAATATAATCCCTAAATGAGTTCTGAAATGAATGTTGAAAGTTGAGGTACTTTGAATATGTCATTAAAAGAAAGTTCTTTCATGCATTTTATATCTAGAATTCGTAAATATATAAATCTATATACATATGCTTATTTTTATATAAATACAAAGAGAAAAGTGCTAACTTTGGATTGCATAATAAGTATTATCGAAGTCAGTGGGACTTCTTCACATAGGATAAACTTCATTCTCATTCATTTCAAAGAGATGTACTGTAGATCACCAAGTGCTTTGTGATCTCATAATGTTTCCCAATATGATTGTTGTAACAATGGCCCATGTGTATCTAACGTGAAGTACTTCCTCCTGTGTTCTCCCTTAGCACTATACTGTTATTATTGGCACTTGTTTCAATCAGCATGACATTTCAGCAGTAAGCCAGTGATGGCGCTGGCCAATGGGTGTAACTAGCATGTGGTACTTAGAGAAGATTTCAGCAGTAAGGATGTGGCAAACTGTCAAAGTTTCCATTGCAAAATATTTGTTAAGAGTTTTTATATACAGTATCCTAAAATATGTCTATGAAGGTTCTCAGTCATCCAGGTGGAACAGTCTGCGGCTTGAATCATGTCAACTGGATTTCTATTTTCTTAGTGGAAACGTTTCACTCCTTATCCAAGGAGCTTCTTCAGTCTGAGTAAAGTTAGTAAGGGAATCCTTAAATATGTTTCTAGGCTGGCTGTGTGACCTTGCACCTGGGGCTAGGTCATGGTTATTTTTGAGATGTTTGTTTCTAAGTCCCTTTATCATCTAAAGGAGGATCGTTAAGATTACCCTGCTGCTGTTGAGCTTGTGAAATGGTCTTAGATCTGCCATCTTCTGGACCTGTGTCTTAACACCACTTATTTCACATACAGAGGTGACTTTTACAGACAAAAACATGGCTGTGCCATGGGTTCTCCTGTGTCACCCATTGTGGCCAATTTATACATGGAAGAAGTGGAGAAGAAAGCACTCAACACATTCCAGGGAACGGTGCCCACCCACTGGTTTAGGTATGTGGATGACACCTGGGTCAAAATCAAGGCCCAGGAAGTACAGGCCTTCACGGACCATATAAACACTATAGATGCCAACATTAGCTTCACCAGAGAAGACACCAAGGACAACAGACTAGCATTCCTAGACTGTGAAGTCCTCATTGGGACCGGTGGCAAGCTAGAAATAGGGATCTACATGAAACCCACACACACAGATCAATACCTGATGTTTGACTCCCACCATCCACTGCAGCACAAACTAGGAGTCATCAGGACATTGTCACACAGAGCAGAAACCATCCCCACCTCCATGGATTCCAAAAAGAATGAAAAGCAGCATCTGAGAACAGCTCTGCAGGCCTGTGGATATCCAAATTGGGCCTTCACCAAATCTAAGTCTACCAGACCTAAAACAGCGACAGATAGGGCTGAGACTCAGAGTAAACGGAAGAACCTGGTCATTCCTTACATGGCTGGCGTGTCTGAAAAGATCAAACGGATATTTGGCAAACACCACATACCTGTATATTTCAAACCCACCAACACACTGAGACAGAGGCTTGTACACCCCAAAGATCAAACTCCAAAACACAAGGAAAGCAATGTAGTGTATGCAATCCAGTGCAGTGAGGAGTGCTCTGAACTCTACATTGGAGAAACCAAACAACCTTTGTACAGGAGGATGGCCCAACACAGGAGAAGTAACACCACAGGACCAGAGTCAGCAGTTTATCTTCATCTAAAGGAAAAAGGACACTCATTTGAGGACATTAATGTTCACATTTTAGACAGAGAAGATAGGTGGTTTGAGAGAGGGGTCAAGGAATCCATTCATGCCAACTTGGAAAATCCTTCCTTGAATAGAGGTGGGGGCCTCAGGCATAACCTTTCCCCTATCTTCCTTCCTGCTTTGTCTTCTGTGCCTAGGAAGATTAAGACCATTTCACAAGCTCAACAGCAGCAGGGTAATCTTAACGATCCTCCTTTAGATGATAAAGGGACTTAGAAACAAACATCTCAAAAATAACCATGACCTAGCCCCAGGTGCAAGGTCACACAGCCAGCCTAGAAACATATTTAAGGATTCCCTTACTAACTTTACTCAGACTGAAGAAGCTCCTTGGATAAGGAGTGAAACGTTTCCACTAAGAAAATAGAAATCCAGTTGACATGATTCAAGCCGCAGAGTATCCTAAAATACTTTTAAACTCAGACTTCTCAGGCAAGATGCTTTACTTATTTGAAATTGGGTAAGATTAATTACATCATAGATGGTCTTTTATCCTGATTTTCCATTATGTTGATTGTATATGAATTGGGCCAAAATTTAATTTGAAGATCTTATTAGAAACTTTTGTGAATATTTGGGGCTTCTGGTGGGGACATGGCCGACTGACCAGCTGTGTCTGCGAGCTCCGTAGGCAGATCTGACAATGCAGGTTTTTTTCAGGGTGCAGGCAGGCTTTTCCTGCAGTCCCAGAGCATTTTCATGGTTAGAAAATGCTTGGAATTATCCCATTTCTGCTCCATAACGCCATCTTGCAGCCAGAGAATCACAAACAGCATTCACGACAGTCCAGTAACAGATGACGGGAGACAGGGACTCCATCTTTTCCATGCCATGTTGTAGCCTTAAGGGACATTAAGTCGAGTCCCCCCCATTTCTGAATCACCCAATTTATATTTTTAAGTTTTGTACCCTAAGAGAGGCTCTCTACAGTAGGAAGAAGCGAATTCTCTTGGTGTTTATCATTATTTTTGGATTAATTTTTATTTTTTTTTAAAAAAATTAAGTTTTGACTTGTTTTCCTGTTTAAAGATTAAGGAGAATTGAGAATAAATAATTGCCTCCCTGTTTCTATTTTTGTACTGAATTTGAAGGATTTAATATTTTTCTGCATGCTGAAATTGCTGTTTTGGATTTTCAGCTTTCTGTTCACTTTTTCTAGCTGCTTGGTAGCCTACTTTCTCTTGTCAATTTCACTCGGAAGTTTTTTATTAACTTATTAACTCCTATCTGTGCGAGTCAAGTATTTAGGGAGCATTATTTATGTTATTTATTAATTAATTAAATTTCCATTACCGCCCATCTCCCCTGAAAGGGGAACTCTTACATTATAATTCACTGCCTGAAACATGGAGGATTGTTGCAAATTAAAGCAGACCTATAAAGAGATTCTTTCAGATTGGTATCAGAAGATTCTGCAGGACTTGTGGGACAATGGGGAAGAGATGATTTCTAAAATGATTTCTAAAATGTGTCATCTGGCTGAAGTTTATATGGAAGAAGATGGAGATCCTGATAAGGATGAAGATTTTTCTATTGACAATAAAATTGAAGTAATGCCAGACAAGGTCTACATTTTGGTGTTGATGGGGTTAAAGAGACAGTTTCTGCTGCAGATTGTTAGAAGAGCTGTTTGTTATGACTCTCTTAGGGATTGTTATGGGAGAGAAGAGAATCTGTCTTGTGGGAGTTTTTCTTTTGCTGAGAAGTCTGTGATTTTAAGGAGGGCAGTTGGGCTGCTTGATTTCTATAAGAAAAATGTCCTGTGTGTAATAAGAAGATATATAAATGTTTTGGTTTATTTTGAAGTAGGGTAAAAATTAAGAATGTTTAATTGGATTGACAATGAGATTTTTATGATTGCATTTTTTTTCTTAAAGACTCGGATTAAGACGTATGGGGTTTTTAAAAAAAAGATTTGTATGACTTTTAAGATGTATAAGGTATTGTTTAAGATAGTTATAGTATTATTAATTATAAAAGTAGATAATTTATATATTTTAGGGAGACATGTAAATGTTCTGGTTTATCTTGAAATGGGGTAAAAATTTAAGAATGTGTAATTGGATGGATAATGATGTATGGTTATGATTTAATTTCTCTTTAATGAGTTGGATTAAGATTTACTAGATATTTACTAAGGCTTGTTTGATTTGTAAGTCTTTTAAGATATCTAACAATTGTTTGGCTTTTTAGGTTTAATAAGGTTAGGATTGTTGTACTATTATTAATTATAAAAGCAGACAATTTATAATTTGGTTTTTATTATAGTGGATAGAAATATATAGAATAGTAGCAGGAAGGAAATAATTAAATAAATGTTGTTGTATGGGGGAGGGAAGTCAATCTAGAAATTTATATATATATATTTCTTTTTTATTATATATAAGGGGAAGGAGCAATTGCATAAGTGCAATTACACAAGTTTGTCGCTTCTTGGATTTTATACTTATTTTATATCTAGTTTAATTACTTATATTTATGATATGTTATTTTAATTGTTTGTTTTTTGTAAACCGCCCAGAGTCCCCTTTGGGGGAGATGGGGCAGTGATATAAATCAAATTATAAATAAATAAATAAATAAATAAATAAGTGATCTGTATACGTGCCAATGGAAAGATTTATAGAAATAATGGGAATTTTGATTGTGGAAATTGCTGTATATTCTTACTGTTGAAAGTCGGAAGTCACCTTTGTATGTAATCTTCAAGATTCCTTTTTTCCTATGTTCTACACTTTTTTCTTTTTCTTTTTCTTTTTGGTTGTAGTTTTTTGCTTTTTTGTAGTTTTTGTCTCAAATTTAATAAAATTCTTATTTAAAAAAAAGAAACTTTTGTGAATATTTCACTGTTTACAAATTACCTAGACCCCTTATCTAGACCCCTTGCAGTCAGGTTTCAGTCCCGGATATGGAACAGAAATGGTATTGGTCGCACTTATGGATGATCTCTGGCGGGAGTGGGATGGGGGCAGTGCATCCATCCTGGCTCTCCTTGACCTCTCAGCAGCTTTTGATACCATCAACCATGGTATCCTTTTGGGGCGACTGGTGGGTGGCGTAGTTTTGCACTGGTTCACCTCCTTCCTCCGTGGATGCTCCCAATTGGTGTTGATAGGGGAGGAGAGATTGGGCCCGCGGCCCCTCCTTTGTGGGGTACTGCCCCAGACAGACCCGGTGCATAACTTGGGGGACCTCTTGGACTCACAACTCCTGCTCAAAGAGCAGGTGGCAGTCGTGGCCAGAAGGGCCTTTGCGCAACTTCGGGTTGTGCACCAGTTACACCCTTACCTGGAGCGAGAGGCCCTTTGAATGGTCACTCATGCCCTGCTCATCTCCTGTATAGACTATTTTAATGCGCTCTACATGGGGCTACCCTTGAAAAGTATCCAGAAGCTTCAACTGGTCCAGAATGCAGCTGCGCAGATGATTCTAGGTGCTTTAAGATCAGCACATATAACACCCTTGCTCCACGAGCTGCATTGGGTATTGGTTTGCTTCCAAATTCAATTCAAGGTGTTGGTTATCACCTTTAAAGCCCTACATGGCATGGGGCCAGGTTACCTTAGGAACCGTCTCATCCCTGTTACATCAATCTGTCCCACCCGGTCATGCAGAGAGAGCATGTTACAGACCCCGTCTGCAAGAGAATTCCATCTGGCGGGGTCCAGGAGGCGGGCCTTCTCTGCAGCAGATCCCACCCTTTTGAACATTCTTCCCCCAGAAGTTAGGTTGGCCCCCTCTCTCCTGGACTTCAGAAAAAAACTAAAGATCTGGTTCTGTCACCATGCTTGGAGTGGGGAGAGAAATAGCCATTCTTGGGGTTGGCTGGTTTCTTAGATCTGCCCTGGACCGGTCTTACCTGCTTATGGAATGAAGTACAACTCCCATTACTTGGATTTGATTGTAATTTATATTTTATTGATTATTGATATTTATGACTTTTATTGAATTTTAAATGTTTTATTGTGAACCGCCCAGGGTCCCTCCTTGCGAGGGAGATGGGCGGTAATATAAATATGATGAATGAATGAATGAATGAATGAATGAATGAATGAATAAATAAATAAATAAATAAATAAATTAGGGGGCGTGGTGACTCAGCGGGTAAGACTCCAGGCTTGTCGATCGGAAGATCGCAAGTTCGGAGGTTCGAATCCCCAGCCCTGCGTGCGGAGTGAGCTCCCGCACTCGCTCCAGCTCTTGCCAACCTAGCAATTCGAAAGCATGCAAATGCAAGTAGATTCATAGGTACCACTTCGGTGGGATGGTAACAGCGTTCCACGTGCCTCATGCCGGCCACATGACCGTGGAAGCGTCTTCGGGCAACGCTGGCTCTTCGGCTAACAAACGGAGATGAGCACCGGCCCCTAGATTCGGACACGACTGCACAAATGTGCGGGAGGAACCTTTACCTTTACTAAATAAAATATTACTTTTAAAATCCTTTAAAATGTATGGGAAGTGATATCATTGTTTCCTCATTTTTTCCTTATTGAATAATTCATTTTACAACAGCATATTTATTCTTTCCTGACTAAAAGCATCTCCGCACAACAAATGTACAGCTATTTTCTATTTTGAAATAATTATTATATTCAGTAAGCCTTACTTTCAGTTAAGTGTGTAGCCCAACCCAATGCCAATTCTCTTGGGTGAAAGTCCCACAATTGTTCAGTGGGCATCATCTAAAGTATGTGTGCATAGGATAGCATTTCTGTCCTTCATTGCCATGCATATTTTCTCAGAAAATTAACCAAGTTCAAAGGAGCTTAATCCAGGCATTGCAAGATTGCAGATGTAAGATAATAGAGCCCTGCTCTAATCACACATTAAAAAAAAACTGTGTTTATTTTTCTTACTTTAGAAGAAAGTGCATTCTTACACATGGACATTCTTGAGCAAGATATAAGGTTTTAACAATCCCTCCTCCCACTTTCTTTATGTGTATCTGTTCATTGTCAGTCACACTATTGCATTCCCTAAAGTGGACAACTCATGGTCTTCCATAAATGAGCATTCTATCCCTCCTGTATTATGAACGTTGAAGTCTATGATTATTTTTTTTAAATTTCATGCTAGATTCACACACTGTCTTAAGTGGATGATACTTTGGGTTCTGAACTGAGCTGGTGCTATGTTGCAGGAAGAGTCCTTTAGGAAACTGCCTTTTTTATTATAAGATAAAGGGCTCAATGGCTGCCTAATCATGATAGAAGTTAGAGAATCTGACTGTGATTCAGGGCTTGGAGAAAAATCAATAACAGCTGCCCCATTCACAAATCATGAAAGGCAGACAGGAGGAGATGTTGAGGGCTTTAAACTTCCTCTCCTAACTATTTCAGCAACACTGAGGTTGCAGAGAGCTACCAATCAAAGAGAAGAGCAGAGATTGTAATGCAGCGTCTAGAAATGATAGCACTTCCATGTATACAACCCAAAGTATGGATCCGGTATGTAGATGACACCTTCGTCATAATAAAAAAGGAACAACTGGAGGAAACACATGAAACCATCAACAACATCTTTAATGGAATAAAATTCACAAGGGAAGAAGAAAACAACAACACACTTCTTGGACATTCTCATCAGTAGAGGAAATGAGGGCATTCTAGAAACACAAGTCTACCGGAAATCTACCCACACTAACCAAGTGCTCCATTACCAAAGCAACAACCCAACCTCCCACAAAATAAGCTGTGTAAGAACATTATTCAGATGAGCACTATATTAGGTGATGGTGGCCTTTGGGGTTTCAGGCTTGAAGTAATCCAAACAACGTGTTGTAAGGCTAACAATATCTTTATTGATAGCATAAGGCAATAATGGATGTATAGTGCATTATTGCAAAAAGAAAAAATCAAAGCATAAGCAGAGTTCCATCACCAGAATGGAAAGAAAAACATCATGGTCTGTGCAAAGACCAGGCATAGTTACAGTTCAGATACAAGTACATGTAGATAGCAGTCTACATAAAGAAAGCATAGGAAGAACATAAGTGAGAACATAAGTGAGAATGAATACCCATGGTTCATAGCTGGAATATACCCATGGTCAGAATTCTGATTGGTTAAAATGGGCTTTCCAGCTTCACAGTTGTACTTACTATAAAGCGTCACACGATGGCAGTGTGGCGCATTGGCTTTCCCTCGAGATACTTTTCTCCTGGGAAAAACGCTGATAAGATGTTGTTTAGACTAGATAGAAGGACATCTGTTGTTTATGAATAGAATGTTTTGGGAACCTGCCTTTCAGCAGAGTAACTTGTAAATTTCCACTTTCAGGCCAGATTCAGTGAAGGAAATGCCATGCGTTTAATTCTGCATAGAATACTTTAACCAAATAATTTTAACACACTAATGCACTGCAGCAACCCAGAACACCAGAAAAAGGAAACAGATAATCTATACAGCATCTTCCAGCAAAATGGATACCCACGCAACTTTATAAAACAGTGCCTGACTACCCAACCCACTACAACACAACCAACAGAAGCTATGAAAAGGATAACACTGCTATACATCGGAAACATCTCAGAAACTACCAATAGACTGTTACAACCACATGGCATCACTGTAGCACATAAACCAACCAAAACCCTTCAGAACATCTTAAGTAACCCAAAAGACCCAGTAGCCCAAGAAGAAAAAACAGGAGTCATCTACAACATAGTGTAAAGACTGTAGCAGCCACTATGTAGGACAGACAGGCAGAAGACTAGCAGAGCGCATCCACAAACACCAACTAGCAGTCAGATGACACAATGAAAACTCCTTAATCTCACAACACATGGACAGACTCAACCATATGTTCAACTGGAAAACTGTGAGCATCTTAAACCAAGCCAAATCCAAAAACACTAGAGAATTCCTGGAAGCTTGGCACTCAGACAAAGCAGACATCAACAGACACATAAAGCTGAACAACATTTACATACCATTCATAAGAGACTATAGAAAAGCCAGAAGACCAGAACACCTCCTTGCTATCAATCAACACCCAGATATGCAAAGATTAACACAAGGATTAGCACCAGAGGAACAATCAAACAGCACAATATACCTTAATCAAGGAATTATTAACTCAGTCAATCAACCAAGCAGCAAACAACAGCCCAATCAAGGAACTCCTAAGGAGAGAACAACACCTCCACCAACACAAGCAGGACAAACCATGGTATATAAACAGAGAGCAAGTCCCACTCCCTTTTTGCACTGAAGATGTTGCCTAGTCTGGCAATGAAACTTCTGCAAGAAAACAACAAGGCTCAGAGAGCACCAAGGACTCCACAGTTGCAGAGAGGCTTTGGGAGCTTCTGTGTGTGTGTGTCTGTGAGTTTACTACCTCCGCGCCACATCCAGCCCACTGTTATATGCATTCCCCAGGGCTGAAAAGATTGTTCACCCATGGCTTTCCCTATTGTGAGCTGCAGGAACATCATTAATGAAAACACAGATTTCATTCTGAGACAAACATAGGAAACACATTGGCTGGGTATCTGATATTGTTAGATAGTCGGTGCAGTTGGCCATGTAACAATGTGACAAAGTAAATGAGGACAATGCTTCTTGACCTATTTTTATTGCTCATCAATAAATAAGATCCAACTGACAGTTTAATATAATATATAATCAAATTAATTAATCTCTATCTGCAAAAAATATAAGGAACAGAAAGAAAAAAAGAAATTAAAAACACAGTCTAGTGTGCTGTGCAGTTTTTGAATAAGAATGGCACATCCTAAGCCCCCAGAGACCCCTGCTATAGTAATTGCTGAAAAAACATTTCTTCCCAGCATTTTGCAGAAGAAAATACATGAAAACCATAGCATAAACCTTTTGGTCTTTTAGATGCTGAGTTTTTTTTTAAAAAAAAAAATCCTAAAACTAGAGAAGTCTCTTCCAATGCTCCTCCTCCCAAAATCCAAAATCTGCTCTGTATAGTGTAAATCTTTAAATTAAGCTGATTTTATGTGTTCACCTATTTGCCGAAGGATTCTCAAAAATTTATTTGGGTAAAAGTTGTTGTTTTTAATGAGCCAAAGCCCAGTCACATGAGATCATGACATGATTAGTTGGAAAGCATTTTCTCTTAAGAAAGTGCTTTGACTGACTGGCTGTTTGCTGATTCTTAGTTTCTATGGTCACCAGTTGAGTATTTTTGGAACATTGTAGATGTAATAAAGTTATTAAATTATAAACCTGTTTATAAATTTTTTTTATCAGCCTTCCTCAAACTAGTTTGTATTTCCCCTCTCCCATAATTTCTGTTAGGACTGCAATTCCCAAAATTCCCAGCCAGAATGAAAGGAAGGCTGTTTTTTTCAGCAAAGTTTAAGCTTTGAAATAAACACAAATAAATAAATAAATAAATATAAATAAATAAACAAATAAATAAAATTTGTCCCTTTAAAATAAACAGTTTACAACAGACTTATTGAAATTAAATATATATATTAACTATGTCTACCTTAAGTCCCACTGATTTCAATAGATTTACTATTAAGTACAAGAGTCTAGATCTCACCAAATGTATTTTTGATGGCGTTGTATATTATTATGCTGTGCTTATTACATGAAGGCACAAGAATGTATATCTATGTGAGATTAAAAACAGCAATGTGATGAATTATTGATCTGGATTTCTATCATTGTTTTATTTTGACAGATTTACATGTGTTTGTATTTCTCTACCCTACTGTAATGGGATATACAGTGTGTATCCTTGAAAATGAGTACAATATATACAGCATTATTTTTTATTTCTCATAGGAAAAATCATTTCCATAAAATATATGAATTGGGTTTGATCCAGAAAATAAAAAGCTGATGTTCCTAGCAGTAAATCCAAATGGATTATAAACCTTGGAATGGTAATCGGGTTTAAATGTTAGCTGTTAGTTTAGAATGTTATCTTAACAAATTTCAAATTTGGATTAAATCAAGCACGAATGCCTTATTATAATTATGTTCCTTTAGGAATATTTATTTTTAAATATGTTTTATTTATTTATTTCAGTGAATAACTATGAATTATGTGTTTATGTCTCCTTTTAAATGACTCAAATATTCTAAGATTTTGGATTCAAAATCCAAAACAATGATTCAGGACTTTTGAATTGATCTGGATCACATCATTATGTTACATAACCAGTCCAAGTTGTTTGTGGTAACCAGCAAATGAAATCAACTGAGAAACAAAAAACAAAAAAACTGAAATAGCAATATCATTTTTAAAAAAATGTATAGCTTTTCTAGAATTTCTAACAATATAGAAAAATGTGGTATTTTTTTATTCTGAAAGCTATAACTATGGCCTGAGATTTAGAATTGATTCTCATTTTTACCATAGAAGAAAAAAATAGCTGGAATAAATATATTATTAAGATATCATTCACAAAATATAAATTGGAAGGAAAAGGAAGAATATTGCACATTTTTTCCTTCTTCATCAAAGAAAGGATTATTAACAATAACTTTTCTTGCTCCTTTATACTGTTATAATGTGGCAGCATTTCTTGAAACATTTTGAGTTAGTGTTAAATGTTTTAATACATAATAATATTATCATATGTACAATTAGCTTGCATCTTTTTGTTATATGCAAAGTTAAGTTAACCATATCTATCATCTAAATTTGCAAGCTATTTATTTATATGAAATTATAAGCTATCTGAATATTTGAATAATGTTTCTGTTCTGTGTCAGGCTTAAACAATGATTAAAATTACATCACTTGGCAGCTACAGCTATAACACATGTAAATAAAGCTGACATATGCAGGAGATAGATGCAGCCAAGCTCAAATTTCCTATAAATTGACCTTGGAAACAGAAATACAACACAATGAACATTGGCTATTCTGAGTGAAAGTTACATTAACACTGAGGAGAGAGTTAGAATTCCAGGATTTCATTATATAGCTTAACTCCAGAATGGGAGATGTAACACCATTAAGTGGCTGGATTGAGATGTGCATTTCAGTATGTAGTTACCGAAAAGTAAGACCAGCTGAATTCAGTGGACCTTATTCCCTGGTAGGATTGCAGTCTACAAAACTGTAGGCAGGCAGGAAGGAAAGAAAACACCAGTCTAGATACTTCTCTGGAATTTGCAGTAATCACCTTCCAGGAATTAACCAAAACCAACCCTGCTTACCTTCCAGAATCAGTCAAGGTCAGCTGGGGTTGCCACCTGTTGAAGTTCAGCTTAAAGTACATTGGGACTTGAATCACAACAAATGTGTCCCATTTTTTTCTGCAGAATTAACATAAACCTATTTAAGTCAATGGGACTTTTGATAGATAAATATCATTACTTTGGATCAAATCCGCGTTAACAAGCAGCATGGATTGAGATACTTTGCATTTTTAGAAATTTAAATACATCTGCTTTGAAAAAAGCTTTTACTGTCAGTATTATAGAGCAATTGAGGCAAAGGGTTCTTTTCAGCCAATATGCTATTTATACATAGTTTAGTAAATCCTTGAGTGATGAGAAATGCTGCCCTAACTAGTCACACTCTGGACATCAATGTACAATGTCTTCTTCTGACTACATAGCCTATATTTATATGGTCAGCATAAAGCATGAAAAAATGTAATGAATATAATTATTCTCTTCTTTGTGGACTAATAGTTCTCACATAGAGTATTTTAAACGGGATCTCATGAATGTGGTTGATAGGCTAGGACACGAAACCAAATGAGTACAGTATACTGTACCAACTCAAAGGCCACAGATGATAATTGAGTAAACATCCACAGGAAAGGGATCCATCTATGAAGCACCTAGAATAGCCTCTGGCGGGTAACAACTAAAGTAAAATAAACTAACATTTTGCGCTATCTAGTTTCCTATTCTTTTGCTTGGGGTTTAGGAAAAGATTGTTCCTGCAATGGAAAACAATGCTACATCTTCATTTTTCTTACTAATTATTTCAGTTATTCCATTTTCATGTCATTAAAATTTACCATAGCAGATATATTTATTTATTTAATTTTTATCCTGCCTTTATTATTTTTATAAATAACTCAAGGCGGCGAACATACCTAATACTCCTTCCTCCTCCTATTTTCCCCACAACAACAACCCTGTGAGGTGAGTTGGGCTGAGAGAGTGACTGGCCCAAGGTCACCCAGCCGGCTTTTATGCCAAAGGCAGGAATAGAACTCTCGGGCTCCTGGTTTCTATGTAATAATGCAATGCAATGCAATGCAATGCAATGCAATGCAATGCAATGCAATGCAATGCAATGCAATGCAATGCAATGCAATGCAATGCAATGCAATACAAACTTGATGCTTGTAAATTAAAAAAAAATCCCTTTTCACCCCTATGGGTGGTACATGTCTTCTTCAACCTCAGGTCCTCTACCAGGCCTGGGAGCTTGAGGGTGCTGCACAGTATCTTAGTTGTTCCTAGCACTGCACTCTTCTGGACGGAGAGCTCTGATGTTGTTCTTGGGATCTGTTGGAGCCACTCTCCCAGCTTAGGAGTCACAGTCCCGAGTGCTCCTACCACCACTGGGACCACTTTGGCCTTTACTTTCCACATCCTCTCTAGTTCTTCCTTCAGGACCTGGTACTTCTCCAGCTTCTCATACTCCTTCTTCCTGATATTGCTGTCACTTGGCACCACTACATCTATCACCATTGCTGTCTTCTGGTCCTTGTCTACTACCACGATGTCTGGTTGATTGGCCAGTACCTGCCTGTCTGTCTGGATCTGGAAGTCCCACAGGACCTTAGCCCTGTTATTCTCCACAACCTTCTGTGGAATCCCCCATCTGGACTTGGGAGGGTCTAGCACATAAGCTGTGCAGATGTTCCTGTACACAATGACAGCTACTTGGTTGTGCCGTTCAGTGTATGCTGTTCCTGCTTGCGTCTTACACCCGGCCACTATGTGTTGGACTGTCTCTGAGGCCTCTCTGCACAGTCTGCACCTTGAGTCCTGTCTAGTGTGGTAGACCCCTGCTTCTGTGGATCTGGTGCTTAGTGCCTGTTCTTGTGCTGCTATGATCAGTGCCTCTGTGCTGTCTTTTAGCCCAGCCCTTTACAGCCACTGGTAGGATTTCCCAATGTCAGACACCTCCGCTATCTGTTAATGGTGCATTCCATGCAGGGTCTTGTCTTGCCATGGCACTTCCTCTGCTTGATCTTCCTTCCATGTCTGCTGCTACCTCAAGCATTATCTCAACAGCTAATATTTGGATGCCATCTTACTGATGTACTCCTGGATGCTCTGGGTTTCATTCAGGACAGTGGCTCAGTGACACATACCAGCCATAGGGATGAGAAGGGAATTTTTTTTATATACATACACTTCTAAAACTCTTGTATGTGTTTGATACTTTGTAACCTTTAACTGGGCGAAACAGTGCATCATAGGGCAACAATTTTTGAACTAAGTTTTGAACCAAGGTACCTCAAATGAGCTAATTTACAGAACTGGGACTCTTGATTCCTGTGGAATAGAAATTTGGCAAATTTTATAAAATATTTTATGACATAAAAATTATCATAAAACATTCTATGACGTAATACAAAATGCCATAAAACATTTCCTATGGTCAGCTCCTGATGTTTGACTGTGCTATACAGTTCAACATTGGCTATTTTCAAAACAGATACGTCTCCCTGAATTTTTAAGAACTTTTCCAGTACATTAGAAGCTCTGCCATTGTTGAAGGTATTGAGGAATCTGGTAAGGAAATATCTCTGAAACAATGAACTAACAGGTCACAGGTTGTCTAGTGTGTGTGTGTGTGTGTGTGTGTGTGTATCCTTCTCAGAAAAAATTGACCTTTTTGTTCTATTTTGAAGTGACCCAGATTATTTGAATGATGGAACTTAAGGTAGGAAAAGCTGAGAAGCAATGTCTCTCAATTTCTTGTTCTTTTAAAATTTCTAAACCATTCTTAATTCTGGCACAATATATCCTTTACCTTTTATTTTATTTTCAATTCTTATCTCCCCCAATAGATTAAATATTATAGCATGCTATTTCATAATTTTGTTAAATTTACAAATATTTATCTTATCTTGCTTACTGTCTTAGATAATATTCCTAAATTCAGTTTATCTTGTTTAATTTATCATTTTTATTCTTTTATTCTACTCAAGCCCTTGTAGAAACATGTTAAATTTGAATAACCTTCTCCATGGTAAAATCTTATTTGCATTTTCTGTTTAAATGAAGAGTTTATGTTAGGTCACATTTATAATTGTCACACCAAGATGTTTCCATTCAGTCTGAAGAAAGATCTAGGAAGATGTTGTTTTCATGATAAAAGAGACTGAAGTATGAGAACTATGGTAAGAAAATAAAAGGAAGTGCTCTAATTTAAAACACTGCCCGTAGGAAGTTATTTCTTCCTCTTTCTTTTGAAACCAATGAGTTTTGGGGAATTTGTATGGAAGATAATCAGGTTTTATATCTCTATCAGAAGTTGTCAGACCTGGGCAATGGACCTGTTACCATTCCATTTATTGTTTATTGTTTTGTGATTTTTCAGTTCTTTTATTTTGCCTCTGATCCCTACATAATGGCTGTACTCTTTTAAAAAGTGGTATTCCTCTGCAGTGACTGAAAGCTTCATGCATATTGCATTTTATCAGGCAGAGAAGTTAATATTTTATATTTTGATCAACAGAAATTTTGGAAAAGTGATACAATCTTGTACAATCTTAATATGAAAGCCTGAAGGGACTCCAGTAATTCTATGTGTCTTTTTCACATGGCCCTCACAGCAGGTTTGTGTGTCTGATCTGTTGCAGGCAATTTTATGCAGATCCAAGAGTATTGTTTCTAGCAATAGGAAGTACCAATAAACTTAGGTATGTTTGTCTCTAAGCTGGGAATTCAAGACTTGTTTCATTTTTCCCCAATGTGATAAAAGTTCAATTAACTTCCCATGCTTGATTAAACTGCTACAAAAGAAAAAAGAGAGAGATAAGAGAAAGAGAAAATTAAAAAGAACTTCTGTGCCACGTTACTTAATCCTAATGGAAATAATATATTTTAAAAGGAAATTAAACTCAGAAGTCACAGCCCTTGATATGAAAGCATTTTTTCTTTATAGCAAATTGTGGAAGCTGATTACAGATAGTTAGTTGCTGCTGATTTATACAGTATATACTTGCCATATGTTCAGACTATTCTTTATTATGGCTGCATATCTGGAACAAACATTCCAGAATGAAGAAAGGTACTAGGTTGAACCTTAATGAGAATTGGCTTAAAATAAGCTGTGTATGTATGTTTCGGTTGGAACATAACCAACAGGAAGGGTATGAGGCACTTTGCTCATCCTAAGAAATGTTCAATCAAACATAAAAAGATTACACAAAGGCCTAACAAAAGCTCTTAATTTTTTCCATTTCTGAATTTGCAAAATTTTGCCAAAGAAACCCCCTCACATATTATATGCTTAAGGAGAGGCTTGGAAATGCAAAGCTAAACACAAAGTTCCTGTCAAAATTTAGTAACAAAAAGTGAATGTCAAAAGATGGTTGATGTAATAAAAAGTATTAAATAAGATAAGGGTTCTATTCATGGTCTAGTGAAAATGACTAAATCCATCTTCAGTATTTGTCCCAAACAATCAAGGTTGAGAACAGAAAAGATGGAGTTGGCACATACAGAGAAGTTAGTGACAGGGACAACTTGTTCAGAACATGTCATCTATATGGGTTCTTATTTAAGCATTATGTCCAAAAAAGCATTTGGCTACTAAGCTTGATGCAAAAAGATCTCTGTAATTCTGTCCTTCCTTCTCTTGCTAAGCCATTTGAAAGGCAGTTTTCTTTTGGAATTTTTAAACAAATCTTTACTCTCAATATACTTTACAAATTCAGAATTATTTCTGATTAATGTAGCTCTCTGTCAGAACGACACAGAGAAAAATAATTTTCCATCCGTTACTACCTAGTCATGTTCATGACCTAAAACTGGCAGGCAACAGTATATACAGTAGAATCATAGCTTACATCTGCTAAATTGATGTTTGGAAAATAAATTCTACAGTCCATGAGACTAAGAATCCAATATTTTAAAACAGTAAAGCAGTACAAATTTGGCAATCAAAAAGAGCAACCACTAAAGTTGAAATCAAGATGAAATAATATATAATTCTCAAATGATGACAAAACTGTTTAAACTGTTGATTGCTATATTGTAGCTCATTCCTTCATAGTGATAGATGTGCCATATGTTCTGATATTGCTGTAATGCTAGCTGAAAAGGTCTATGAATTATTCAAAATTAACTGCTCTCAATCCCGTTTTTCGGGATGATTACTTAAAAAAGCATTTTCAATGAACTTTTTATTAAGTTTTAACAAGAAATCATGTAAACCCTGGAAATGTTTTAAAATGTGAAAAGCAGACAATATTTAACCCCTTAATATGTTTACAAAATTATCCTATTAGGATAGATATGAGAGAGCAATCAGTAAAATCTTGAGCAGTCCTCTCAAGCTTGAGGCAGCGATCTGAAGGAAATAAAATCTCTTCTTCTTCTTAGTCAATTTTCTGAATTAATAGAAAGCCAGAAATTTGCATAATTAGCATCAAGAAATTTTTTTAGAATCAACTTTTAAAATGTATCAAAGGTAATCAAAGCAAAATGTCCAAAGTGTTTGGATTGCTGTTGTTATAACAGGATTTTCAAGCTATCAGAAGGCACAAACTGGTAAAACAAATATTGTTGTTGTTGTTGTTCAGTCGTTCAGTCGTGTCCGACTCTTCGTGACCTCATGGACCATAGCACGCCAGGCCTTCCTGTCCTCCACTGTCTCTCGGAGTTTACTCAAATTCATGTTCATTACATCGGTGATGCTATCTAACCATCTCATCCTCTGCCATCCCCTTCTCCTTTTGCCCTCAGTCTTTCCCAGCATCAGGGTCTTTTCCAGTGAGTCCTCTCTTCTCATTAGGTGGCCAAAGTATTTGAGCTTCAGCTTCAGCATCTGTCCTTCCAATGAGCAGTCAGGGTTGATTTCCTTTAGGATTGACTGGTTTGACCTCCTTGCAGTCCAAGGGACTCTCAAGAGTCTTCTCCAGCACCACAGCTCGAAAGCAACAATTCTTCGGCGCTCAGCCTTCCCTATGGTCCAACTCTCACAGCCATACATTGCTACTGGAAAAACCATAGCTTTAACTATACGGACCTTTGTCGGCAAGGTGATGTCTCTGCTTTTTAATATGCTGTCTAGGTTTGCCATAGCTTTCCTTCCAAGGAGCAAGCGTCTTTTAATTTCATGGCTGCAGTCACCGTCTGCGGTGATCTTGGAGCCCAAGAAAATAAAATCTGTCACTGCTTCCATTTCTTCCCCTTCTATTTGCCAGGAAGTGATGGGACCAGATGCCATGATCTGGGTTTTTTTAATGTTGAGTTTCAAGCCAGCTTTTGCACTCTCCTCTTTCACCCTCATCAAGAGGCTCTTTAGTTCCTCTTCACTTTCTGCCATTAGGGTGGTATCGTCTGCATATCTGAGGTTGTTGATATTTTTCCCGGCAATCTTAACTCCGGCTTGTGATTCATCCAGCCCGGCATTTCTCATGATGTACTCTGCATATAAGTTAAATAAGCAGGGTGATAATATACAGCCTTGTCGTACTCCTTTCCCAATTTTGAACCAGTCGGTTGTTCCATGTCCGGTTCTAACTGTTGCTTCTTGACCCACATACAGGTTTCTCAGGAGACAGGTAAGGTGGTCTGGTACTCCCATCTCTTTAAGACTTTGCCACAGTTTGTTGTGATCCACACAATCAAAGGCTTTACCGTAGTCAATGAAGCAGAAGTAGATGTTTTTCTGGAACTCTCTTGCTTTTTCCATGATCCAGCGAATGTTGGCAATCTGATCTCTAGTTCCGCTGCCTCTTCGAAACCCAGCTTGCACTTCTGGTAGTTCTCGGTTCACATGCTGCTGAAGCCTAGCTTGTAGGATTTTGAGCATAACCTTGCTGGCATGTGAAATGAGCGCAATTGTACGGTAGTTTGAACATTCTTTGGCATTGCCTTTCTTTGGAATTGGAACGTAAACTGACCTTTTCGAATCCTGTGGCCACTGTTGAGTTTTCCAAATTTGTTGGCATATTGAGTGCAGCACTTTAACAGCATCATCTTTTAGGATTTTAAATAGCTCAGCTGGGATACTGTCTTCTCCGCTAGCTTTGTTGTTAGTAATGCTTCCTAAGGCCCACTTGACTTCACTCTCTAGGATGTCCGGCTCAAGGTCAGTGACCACACCATCGTATTTATCAGGGATATTAAGAACTTTCTTGTATAGTTCTTCTGTGTATTCTTGCCACCTCTTCTTAATCTCTTCTGCTTCTGTTAGGTCCCTGCCTTTTTTGTCCTTTATCATGCCCATCTTTGCACAAAACGTTCCCTTGATATCTCCGATTTTCTTGAAGAGATCTCTAGTCTTCCCCATTCTATTGTTTTCCTCGATTTCTTTGCATTGTTCATTTAAGAAGGCCTTCTTATCTCTCCTTGCTATTCTCTGGAATTCTGCATTCAGTTGTTTATATCTTTCCCTTTCTCCCTTGCCTTTTGCTTCCCTTCTTTCCTCAGCTATTTGTAAAGCCTCATCAGTCAGCCACTTTGCTTTCTTGCATTTCTTTTTCTTTGGGATGGTTTTAGCTGCTGCCTCCTGTACAATGTTACGAACCTCCATCCATAGTTCTTCAGGCACTCTGTCTACCAGATCTAATCCTTTAAATCTATTCCTCACCTCCACTGTATATTCATATGATTTAGGTCATACCTGATTGGTCTAGTGGTTTTCTCTACGTTCTTCAATTTAAGCCTAAATTTTGCAATAAGAAGCTCATGATCTGAGCCACAGTCAGCTCCAGGTCTTAAATTAAATTAAATTAAACAAATATGCCTAATAATAACTTTATGTAACACAGATTCATTTATACATACTTTTCTTACTGAAAGGGTGGCTCCAAATGCATTTTTGTGGCTTTAGATTATGAAGTAAAATAACAAAGAATGTTGAATTTTTGTTTTTTAAAAAAGTTCCATTGCCAGTCTGGGTGTGAAAAATTCTCTTCAAAAAAGTAAGAGATGAGAGAAGTCCAAATTAATAAATTGTACTAAGTTCTGGAATGGTAGGGAAAGCACTGGCTGCAAGTGATTTGGTGTAGTAGTTAGAACAGCCTAGTCCAGTCTAGATTAACTCAAAATGTAAGGACTTCAGCTCCTAGAATTCTCAGGAATGACCATATCGGCTAGGAAATTTTTGGAGTTGAAATCCACACATCCTGATGGTACCTAGGTTAAGAAATGCTGTAGTTAGAATTTTGAGTAAGGATTTGGGTGGCCCAGGTTCAGTTTCCCTCCGAGTCATTTAGCTAAATAACTTTTGTTCTGTCACTATTATACATTCTAATCTATATGAGATTAAAATGGAAAGCTATTAATCACCTGGAGATATTAGAGGAATATAAATGTAGGCATTTGATAAATAGTAAAACCAATAACTTATTTACAAGTAATTGCTCATATAGAAAGAAATTAAGATAATGATTTTGATCATAATTATTTAACAACATTTATAAACCATCCCAATCACAAAGGATTCTGGGCAGCATACAGCAACACCGAAAAGAAAATGTAGCATCAAAACAAAAGAGTAAACATCTCTGAATAAAATCGAACAATGATAACTGAGGTAATTACAATAATTTATGATTGTCACAGATAAACCAAGAGCAGAGACCCAACAACAGCCACTCACTCAGTTCAAGGCCATGAAACTTAGAGCAGTCTGTTGAAACTTGGAAGAGGGGAAGCCTTGGTAGTTGCACCCTCATACTGCAGAAGACAATCATACGGCTTCATTCAAGTCTACAATAAAACTACTTATCTAGCCACCTAGGTTTGAGTCTAGCAGTCTAGTTAGGCCATAGAGAGTTAAGGTCTGTGGTTGACAGCCAAATCCTGATCTGGGAAGCCTGACAGCGATTATCCCAATCAATTCCTATTATATCTACAGCATGTATTACTGGATAACCCCACCACGTTTTCCTTAATTCCCTAGAGATTCCTTCCTGAACTGGCATAAACTGAAAAAATAGCAAGTTTTGGTAGAATGCATAGTTTGTAGAATGCAAAATGCAAGTTTATAGGGTGATGGGTGAAAAAAACCAAGCCTTTCTTTCTTGACATATCAGGTATCGGTTGCCAGCTCTGCCAACGCTTAACTGCCTCATTTGGAGTCAGCTGTGTGCTTATAGACTTTGGCCTGAATAGCTGGATGACTGACTGGATCTACTCACCAGCTCAGATTGCATGTTATCAGTAAAATGTTTTCTGCTGTGTTTGTTTCCTTTCATTGTGTCCTGAAGCTGACCTGTTTCCTGTCCATGTCCTTTAAGCAGCAAATACACAGAGGAGATCAGGGTCAGTCTTCATGCTGCTTAATCTTCACTTATGGGTTGAAAAGATAAAGCTCTTAATAATACTAGTAGTGGTGTAGCAGGAGTGATTATAGGAATAAGAATGACAAAAGCATATTATTTCTCTTTCTGTGAGTAGTTTTTCTAAACCTGCTTGAAGAACTTTGATTCACTTTCATTCATAACAGCTATTGAATGCTGTTTTAACAGTATTTGATTGGGATTTAATATTAAATGATGAACAGAATAATCATATTGAAATATACAACAGGGCAGTGTACATTGACATGGAGGCAAAGTGTGTCCAATTGTTCTCTTAACAAAAGCCATGCTGTCACATTTTAATTTTTAATGGAAAGAAATCTCATTGGGAAATTTTGCCAAGGTGTCTGTGGGAGCACAGATTATTTTCCAAAATGCTATACTTCTTAATTGATTATGCTATTTTCCTGTTATATATAAAGCCAATTAATATAACCTTATTAAAGTCCTTTATGGGTAAAGAGAGAAACAAGCTCTTTGAAGGTATTCATAAAATTTAGGATTTGAATATTTGGCTAATTATCATTTCAAACAGTAAACATGAAAAAATCATTATCATTTTGTAAATGTAACACTTCAAGTTCATCTGTAATCAGGTTAAGTAGTCAGGTAAGACATGTTTATTGCCATTTATTTCTTAAAACTAGTGGAATTTAGTTGCACTTTCACCACACCCACTGGTGTTATTCCTCCAAACACTTACAAGCTGATTCGAGCCCACAAATACCCCTCTGCTGCCCCATTACATCAACCTGTCCCACCCAGTCATGCAGAGAGGGCATGTTACGGACCTCGTCTGTAAGAGAATTTCGTTTGGTGGGGTCAGGAAGCAGGCCTTCTCTGCAGTGGCTCCCGCCCTTTGGAACATTCTTCCCCCCGGAGGTGGGGCAAGCCCCATCTCTCCTGACCTTCTGGAAGAACTTGAAGATCTGGTTCTGCCACCTTGCTTGGGGCGGGAAGGGGAGTAGTTATTCTTGGGGACGGCTGGTGCCTTAGAGTGCTCCTCACATACATACGAATGGAACATGATCTTTTATTGCCATCTGGATTTTATTTTTTTATTTTATATTTATATGTTGTACTTGTATTTACATTTTATGTACTATTTATGGTTTTACTGTTTTTAACTTTTTAGCTTTGTTGTAAACTGCCCAGAGTCCCCCTTCTGGGGGGAGATGGACGGTGGCAAAATTTGAAAAACAAACAAACAAACAAAATAAATAAATTACAACAACAAAATCTGTGGCTGAATACAAAACTACTCCTTTCATCTAATTAATAAGGTGACACAAAATTCAGCATCTAACCTAGTGTTTCTCAACCTTGGCAACTTGAAGATGTGTGGTCTTCTGGGAGTTCAAGTCCACACATCTTCAAGCTGCCAAGGTTGAGAAACACTGATCTAACCAATGCCACACCTTCTGGCTGATCCTCAATTGCCTGTCCATTTGTTTTCTGAATGATTCAAGCAAAATCCAGCCAGCTGCTATGAGGCTGAGCTTGAAAGTTGCCTCTGCTCATAAACAAATAATGGTAAGAGGCTTCAGCATAGGAGGGGAAAGTGAGGAGGCAGAAAGCAGGCATTCCCACCCATGGAAATCCACCCAGGCTGATGCTCCAGCATTACCACTGCAGAACTATGTGCAACTATTCTCTGTTGCCACAGAGATACATTAATTAGCTGTGCTGCCAGTGTTAATAGAATGTGATCACATAGGCACAGTGCCAGTCTGTAAGTAGCATTGATGTCCTATATGAAAGGGCCCTGGACCAACTGCATTGAATGGATGGATGGATAACAGTTCTAAGAGAACGAGGTACAGTAGTTAGTAACACAAAACAGCTAATCAGGAATCCCGTCCACGAGCTATTTGGGAGAGGAGAGATATTGAATCCATTCCATTCCCATCCCTGATCAAAGATCCTACCTTGTCAGTTATCTGGCAGGACTACGGTCCATACCTTGCTGGATGAATTTTGTTGCATCAGGAGTGGCGCATGCAGTGAATGTTCATGTTGCTTGGGATATATACTGTGTGTGGAAGTCTCATTCTACACAAATATAGCTGCAGCTGGCTCAAAGGGAATATACATAATGGGCTTGTGGCTGTTTAACAGCTTCCTACTGACTATTCAATTGGTTTGCTTTTTTTCTTTTCTTTTTGAAGCTGCAGGGTCATAGTATTGCCATCTATATCTTGGCAAATCCTGTCCTATTTGGTATCATGAACTGAGCATTGATTTTAAAAAGGAGAGAATCTATTTTATGAATTCTTTCTTTCCAGCAGTATTACACACATTTAACAATGACAGAGTAGGATCTTTTATCTATGTTATTGCATTATTTATTTATTTATTTATTACATTTATATCCCGCCCATCTGCCCTACAAGGAGGGACCTTGGGCGGTTCACAACAATGTTAGATTAGAGAGAGTTGCTTTTCTTAAAAAAAAACAACCCTCAAAATTGGTTCAGGATTAGCAAGAAATAGATACCATCATCATTTTATATTTTTCAAAATAAGTCAGTAGCAAATGCAAATAAATACTCCTTATTATACATGGTTGCAATAATTGCTAATGGCCCCTATTGCAATTTTACTATGTTAACTGATTATATACAGTATATTGCTCTCTTTATGTGGATGTGTAGGTGTGTGTATATACTGTACATGAATGAAAATATGGAGAAGAAAAGTTCTAGATATATTAAGATCTATGGTATTTACATATTATTTAGGTTTTTTTCCCCCATAAGATCTACAGTATCTTCATTTTAAAATACATTCATAGCAAATAGAAACATTTAATCAGACCAAAATGGGCTTTTTAAGCCACCTAACCCAACTCCCTCTTCTGTAGCCAAAATCCAAGACTAGAGGATCTACACTATTTTTTTTTTGCTGTTTGCAATACATGCTGTACAAACACACACACACAATGTATGTAAATTTTATACATGAATGCATACAAGATATAACGTTTACTATTATAAGGCTTCTTTTATATAATAACTTCCTTTGTATGAGGAATAGCTACTTCATTTCTGAAAATCATATGTTACAGTAATATCTTCCAAGTACTTCATTGCCAGTAACTGTCTTTTTATGAAGGTAATGATCAAACAAAACACCATAATCTACAGTAATTATATGTAAATGGAACCCCTTCCTCTTGGTTCTATCACTGTTTTAATTTTAATTTTATTTTTGCAGCTGAAACACAAAATTGTAATACGGATTCAAGACCCCTGTGTGTTATTTAACCACCCAGAAAAATTAAGGAAGCAACTGAAAATTCTTGGATGAAATCTCTGTGAAATCTATTGCCTAGTTTCTATTGACAGTGATATAATAACTTACGTTTCAATCGTACTGTATTTGGAACTACAGGGAATTAGGGGCCCTGTGCATAAAACCTAATGTGTGTGTTTATGTGTAAACAGATGTTGCTACATTAATTGTTTTATCCCTATCATGATATTATTGACTCTGCTGCTGGTTGAGTATTGTGTTAGGAACTGTCTATTTTGTAAAGTGCATCAGTTCAGCTTGAGTTGGGTGGCATACAAGTTTAATAAATTATGATTATTATCATTATTCTCAGCAAAATGTCAAATATTCAGGATTCCCAAGTGACTGATTTTTTTCAGGAAAAAATTTCTCACCCATCTTGGCTGGCCGTTGGATTTTCTGTGTAAGAAATAACCTTAAATGTTTTGTTATTATTGTTGCTGTTGCAGATGAGCTTATTTTGAACAACAAAGTGTACCTGAGGTCTGCTGTGTCCTGTGCTTCCAGTTTTGCTTTTCGGTTCTTCCAGTATACTCTGGAATGCTGACTGTTGTTTGATCCTGACTATCTCTAGATTGTTAGCCACTAATGAGCCGTAACAGAATGTTATTTTACTTTAGAGTTGTCTTTGGTTTATTAGAACTCCCTGCTTTCAGGGCCATAAAACCTTATACAATTTCTGTAGCAATGAAAACGTATATTTTAATACCTTATTTATTTGTTATGCATTGTATTTATATCTGCCTTTTCTCTGAGAGTTCAAACCAGCTTTCATTGGAAACTCCCTCGCAACGAAAAACA
Source organism: Charina bottae (assembly GCA_023362775.1). Lineage (NCBI taxonomy): Eukaryota > Metazoa > Chordata > Lepidosauria > Squamata > Charinaidae > Charina > Charina bottae. Next base: position 220,301 of record JALMGJ010000008.1, read on the forward strand.
CATGAGACAGGCTGGCCTGAAAGAGAGAAACTGACTGAAAGTCACTGTCTGAACTCAGTGGTCAACTGGTAACTGAACTATCATCTCAGTTACTAAACTACACTATTCCTTTGATAGGGCCATTTTATGCATAATGCAATTATCATTTCAGGACTAAATATACAGATTGATAAACACCAAATACAGCTGAAAAGGATTCCCTGATAAGCCTATAGACTGTTTCCAAGCACTGCAAACAAGCAGTCTTGTGCATAGCATTCTGTCTACAAGGGGATTACAGTTTTATTACTGGAAGCAGTTTCCTTTTGGCATAGTATCAAATTACATGCTCCATTCAATATGTTAATTTCTCATTTCCAAGGAAGAACAATCTCCCCCCTTATCTTTTCTGCAGATATTGAGGAAACTACCATTAAATTTACTGAAGACATATTAGCCACATATACTAAACAGCAGATAAATATGATTGTGGGGACTTAGTACAAGCAAGACAGAGTTTTTCAGTATAGTCATCTGGACTGGATGTTGAAACTTAGAGCAACTGAAAGAGCAGAAGGAAGCAACAAGCAATGGAGACTAATGCCACTGCTTTCTACTGTTTGGGATGCTATGTGCATGGAGTTATAGGTCATAAAGCATGAGACTAATAAGCAAAAGGGGCATCTAATTACTAACATCCTGAAAGCTTGTTAGTGGGAAGTGTTGGGGATGTCTCTCAACAGAGTCCCTGAGCAGAGTAACCAGTTAGGACAGGATGTATTAAACTTAGAAAGGAACTTATTTAAGGTTTACCACGACCACTGCTGAGTGTGGTAGTGGTTAGAGAAATAGCCAGGGAATGAGGTCCCATAGCAGTGTACCTTTAATGTCTTCCTAAGAACACCTCTGAATAAACAATTGGCACCATTCCCAGTGTCCCTAGCAACTCCAGCACCATCCATAAATCTTGATATATATATAATGATACCCCTACAAAATTCAGGCCCAAAAGGCTCCAATTAAGATACTTTAAGGGTGCTGTAAAGGGTGTTGTATCTCAGAAATCAGTAAGCACATCTTCCATATCCCACAAATGCAGACCATTTGAAAACAGCATTGCATGTCTTTTCATATTAGTTCAAAAGGCTAACGTGCAAAATGAACTTAGGCTTGGAAGGGAAGCTAAAAGCAACACAAAGGGGGTGTTGGTTGGTTATGTCAATAGTAAAAGGAAGAGAAACAAAAGGGTAAGCCCACAGCTAGGAGATTATGGTATGATAGTAACAGGTGACAAAGACAAGGTATAGCTTCTCAACTCCTACTTTGCTTCAGTCTTCTCCCCAAAGGGGAAATGAATTCAAACAGACCTAGCAGAGCAATTGTCAAAAACAGGTATAGCAACCCAAAGTAAGTAAAGAACTGCTTAGGGAACACCTGGCTATCATGAACAAGTTTAAATCTCCTGTTACATTTGAGAGTCTTGAAGGAGCTTGAAGATGCCATCTCCAAGCCCCTTTCCCATCTCAGGGAGGACAGGCATAATGCCAGAGGACTGGAGAAGGGCAAATCTTGTTCTGTTTTCAAAAAGAGGAAGGAAAGGAACTAGATAGCTATGGCTCAGTCAGATTGACATAGATATGGGCAAAACTCTAGAACAAATTGTTAAGCAGTCAGCCTGTGAACATTACAAAAGAATGCACTGCTAGGCAAGAGCTAGAATTGGTTTGTCCTGAATTAATCATGCCAAACACACCAAATTATATTTAAGAAAAAAATTACCATTCTCTATTTGAGATCCTGGGCAGAAGAAATATGTTTACTCTCAAGCTTTGAATTAGTCATTACTGAAAAATGGAAAGTCTGATCGATATAATTCAATATAGATGAGGTTTAATTTTTTGTTTAAAAACTGAGTCACTTTTACATATTGTTACATTATTAACATTTTTCATTTAGATTTTTAAAAATATTATTGCTTTGATTGGCTTTTTTTTCTTTTCTCCCCCAGGAGAACTTCATTTACATTTTCTTCTCCTTTGAAAAAAATTCAAAACAAATTCTTTCATCAACCTGAAAGAGAGTCATTTGGGAAAAATGAGAATTTAAAATGCTGTTGGAAAAGGCAGAGCTGTCCTTTCCTCTGGAGACTTCCACTGAGCAAAATGGTGAACTGACGTTCCTAAAATAGAGCGACAACTTTGCAGCTGAAAATGGCACCTGAATGCAGGATTCAGATTGCCGAAATATCTCTATAGGATATAGAGAAGGAGAGATCTCAAGATTACCCACATGTACTCTGGACAGGGTTGTGTGTGGTTTTTTGTTCGTTTTTTTGTGAGCAGATGGCAGGAACTGCATTTTTGCAGTTGGCTTGCGATCAGCTGGGAGTCACGGGATTTCATCAATCTTATAGCTGCTAATGTAGCCTATATGGACTCTTGGTTTGACCGAGGCTCACTTCTTAATCACTTTGGATTTAATTTTTTTTCTTGCTTCTTAAAGATTGAGAACCTTCAGATTGGCAAGTCTTATTGAAATCACTGGGTGAGTTTTCTTCAATCCTTTAAAAAATAAGTTTTAACTACAACTTTAAAGATTTGTAAAAAAACAAATCTCCCCTTTTTTTGAATATACAGCAAAAGGATTATTAGTGTTAGCTTTACAAAGTTTTAAATGGATTAAGGGCTCAGATGGACTTGATTTAAGACTTTGAAGTTAATTGAAAGAATTCTTCCCATGGGAAAATGTCTATGTTTATATTTGTAAACAATTGATAAGATGCCTTTGAAGGTTGGACACTAGAGGGCACTAGAAATAAATAAATGCATCAATGACTACCTTAAGACAGATTTATGATGAAGGGGTTCAGAAAGTTATAAAGTTGTTATTACAAAAAAATAAGATGTTGCTGAAGAGGAACAAGCCCCATTGAATAAAACTGAAATTGATTTGAATGTGGATTCAAAAATGATAATCTATAAGAAAGAGATGGAAATAATGGGACTTGTTGAAGCTGTCAAGGATTTTCTGAGAAGAGACAGTGAGAATATGAACAGGGACATGGATAACTTCTTTCTACAGAACAAAAGGGACTTGATAAAGACGCCAAGGATTTTGAGAGAAGAGACAAAGAGGGTATGAGAAGGCAGATGTTAAAACTTTGAGTGATCTAAAGATTGTTGGGAGAAAGAAGAAAGGATATAAAATCAGTTTATTTGATCAAGGTTAAAATAAATGGGTTGCTATCTCTGGTAACGTTTAATGGTTTGTCTATTGGGACTGGATGACAATGCTTTAAAGTTCTTGTTTATTTGAAGAGAGGAAATAGGAGGGATATTCGAAACCGCGTGACGAGGTGAGCTCTCGTCACTTGCCCTAGCTCTCTGCCAACCCAGCGATTCGAAAGCTAATATAGCAAGTAGATTAATGGGTACCACTCACGTGGGGCAATTTGCGGGCGTCCAGCGGAGAGTCGTCCTCGATTCCAAAAAGACCTGGAAGAGCGGTGATGTCGGCGGAGGACGACGGAGGACGACGGATCCGGAGACACCAACTTCCTGGACGTCAGCAGCCGGCGCGGAGCGAGGCATTCTGGGACTTGCAGTCCAATGCCTTCAGCGGAAGAGCCGGTTCCCTCCCTCTCTCCCTGTCGCGCGGGTATAATATATGATGTATAATTTGATGTATAAATTAATGTATACGGATGTTGTAAGCCGCCTAGAGCCCTCCAGTAGGGAGGGGATAGGTGGGGTATAAATAAGATTAAATAAAATAAATAAAAATAAATAAATATGTTTATATAGAAAGGGAGGTATAAAAAGGAAGGATTCAAATTGGGTTTAGTAGATATAGTTTGTAATAATTATGTTGTTATTTCTAACCCTTAATGGACTTTTGCTGGTTAATATGGAGATATGAGGTTTTAGAGATTGGTTTATAGAGAATGGGGTGAGGTATGGGATGAAGAGATGCTTGGTTTTACTTTAAGACATAGTGATAAGTTGTTAATGTTGATTATACTTGCTGGGGATGAAGGGGGAGATTTCCTTTTTTTTTTCTTTTTCTGCACTTTTTAATATTTTTCCCTTTTTCCCCTATTTTATACCATGTAGATTGTATTAGTTTTATCTGTATAATCTTAAATAAAAAAAAATTAAAAAGGAAAAGACAGAGCTGTCCTTTCTGCTGATATCCAAATAACCAGAGACAGAGTCACTGTGAACCCAAGCCTTATTCAGTAATTCTTATCATATAGGTTCTGTATACAAGAGAGGGAGGAAGAATAAGCTTGCTTTCTCTTCCATTTTCACCCTCAGCATTCTTATCACTCTCTTTATGAGGAGAAGCAACTGACTACAGGAGAACCTCCTCTGTGGACCTTGGATATTTTACATTAAAATACATAATTCTACAAATAAATGAATAGTTCTAGTGAATAGTCTACATTTCATTAGGTGCTGTTTTGCGTTTTTTACATATATTAATATCTTTTGGAATTGTGCTTAATTTTATTTGATTGATTGATTGATTGATTGATTGATTGATTTGGTTTGGTTGGCATGATGCATACATTCCAGAAAGGTGGGATATAACATATATAAATAAAAATACATACAATTCCTATATCTAAACTTTCTCATGTATTCAATTTTATATTATCTTTCTGCATGTTTTACAGAAAATGCTAGTATCTGTACACTCTGACCAAGCAAAGCCTTCTTTAAACTACAATTCTTGCTACTTTCACTTTCTCTTTGTATTTTCTAATAATTATACACTTTTAAGGGTTAAACAAGATGCAGGAAAAGATATTGTTGAATTTTAAAGGCTACCTCAAATATTTTTATGTTTCTCCACCAATACTTGGCAATTACTATATATGGCAATATTTCAAGGGATAAAGGGCCATGGTAACAATGGGTGACATTATTAACAGATTTTATAAAAATTGAAGAGCAGGAAGCAGCGCTTCAGAAGCTCATGTAACACCTGAGCAGACAGTTGGGCATCACAGGGCAAAGGATAATGTATTTGCTCCTAGGATCCTGAATCGGCAAGAAAGATGTCAAGACGCCAAGACAGTATATATATCAGCAGAGGCATCTCTCGCAGAGGTGCTAGTGGTAGAAGGAATAGAAGGTGCAAGTCTGGAGCAGAAATGCCGATAAAAAGGAAGAGAGGTAAATGTTAAGTTTCATATGTTTATGCTTATGCTTGTAAATAACTTGATCAGAAGTCAATACCATATTAATACAGCCTGAAGGTTATGTTTCAATATTTAAAATCAGTTTTTGTCTTTGCTTGTTTTGGACAGGATATGTACGTGTCTGTGCGACATACTATTACTGGAAAGGAAGAAGGTAATTTGCAGTGATTATCTTTCCACTGCTTACAAATACCATCTTTGGGACCAATGAATCATCACCAGGCTTTGCTGATGTGGAAACTTCATCAAATAAGTCATCAATGAGCTGTGGGAAGACTGCAAGATTCAGGATCTCTCCTATCATGGGAGCAATGCAAGCCCTGTCTGTCTGTCAGTAAACTCATAAACTAAAAAAAAAAGCATTTGTTTGGTGTCACACTAAATGCCTCTTCCTATTATTGTGCTTTTCTGTCTTAACTCATCCATTAAATAACATATTGAAAACTTTACTTAAAAGGAGAAAAAAAAGGAATCAAATTCTATAAATCATAAAAACAAAGTCATTGTGAACATAATTTCACATTCCCAGCAAACTGTAAAACATGAAAAGGGATACAATATTAACATTTTGTATTGTTCAGTGTAGAGGCTTGAACACTTTCATTATTCATGGAACTTAAATTGCAGTATTAAGAGTTGCCTTCGGAATATACGGAAGATCTGTATAGGAAGGATAATAATATTGGAGATAGCTTTGACGGTGTGGTCAGTGAGTTAGAGCCAGACATCCTGAAGAGTGAGGTTGAATGGGCCTTAAGAAGCATTGCTAATAACAAGGCAGCAGGAGACGACGGTATCCCAGCTGAACTGTTTAAAATCTTGCAAGATGATGCTGTCAAGGTGATGCATGCCATATACCAGTAAATTTGGAAAACACAAGAATGGCCATCAGATTGGAAAAAATCAATTTATATCCCCAAACCAAAAAAGGGAAAAACTAAGGAATGTTCAAACTATCAAACAGTGGCTCTTATTTCACATGCCAGTAAGGTAATGCTCAAGATCTTGCAAGGTAGACTCCAGCAATTCATGGAGCGAGAATTGCCAGATGTACAAGCTGGGTTTAGAAAAGGCAGAGGAACTAGAGACCAAATTGCCAATATCCGCTGGATAATGGAGAAAGCCAGGGAATTTCAGAAAAACATCTATTTCTGTTTTATTGACTATTCTAAAGCCTTTGACTGTGTGGATCATAACAAATTGTGGCAAGTTCTTGGTGGTATGGGGATACCAAGTCATCTTGTCTGCCTCCTGAGGAATCTGTATAACGACCAAGTAGCAACGGTAAGAACAGAGCACGGAACAACGGACTGGTTTAAGATTGGGAAAGGAGTGCGGCAGGGCTGTATACTCTCACCCTACCTATTCAACCTGTACGCAGAACACATCATGCGACATGCTGGGCTTGAGGAATCCAAGGCTGGAGTTAAAATCTCTGGAAGAAACATTAACAATCTCAGATATGCAGATGATACCACTTTGATGGCTGAAAGCGAGGAGGAGTTGAGGAGCCTTATGACGAAGGTGAAAGAAGAAAGTGCAAAAGCTGGGTTGCAGTTAAACCTCAAAAAAACCAAGATTATGGCAACGAGCTTGATTGATGACTGGCAAATAGAGGGTGAAAAAGTGGAGGCAGTGACAGACTTTGTATTTCTAGGCGCAAAGATTACTGCAGACGCTGACTGCAGCCAGGAAATCAGAAGACGTCTACTTCTTGGGAGGAGAGCAATGGCAAATCTTGATAAAATAGTTAAGAGCAGAGACATCACACTGACAACAAAGGTCCGCATAGTTAAAGCAATGGTATTCCCTGTAGTAACCTATGGCTGTGAGAGCTGGACCATGAGGAAGGCTGAGCGAAGGAAGAGAGATGCTTTTGAACTGTGGTGTTGGAGGAAAATTCTGCGAGTGCCTTGGACTGCAAGAAGATCAAACCAGTCCATACTCCAGGAAATAAAGCCAGACTGCTCACTTGAGGGAATGATATGAAAGGCAAAACTGAAGTACTTTGGCCACATAATGAGAAGACAGGATACCCTGGAGAAGAAGCTGATGCTAGGGAAAGTGGAAGGCCAAAGGAAGAGGGGCCGACCAAGGGCAAGGTGGATGGATGATATTCTGGAGGTGACAGACTCAACCATGGGGGAGCTGGGGATGGTGACAGCCGACAGGAATCTCTGGCGTGGGCTGGTCCATGAAGTCACAAAGAGTCGGAAGCGACTGAACGAATAAACAACAACAACAAATTAAGAGTTGCAGAGAAGTTAGCTTAATTTGATACATTTTGCATCATAAATACAGATAGAAGAGCCAGAATGGGAACTGAATGAAGCCTTTTCGTAAATATCACTTCTTGGAACACTAGACTCAAACAAAACGTTTTCCCCACAAATGTCAAGAAGATGCTAGTAGTGGTGCCTTTTTCACATGCCAATATATGTTCTTCCAAAAGGATCTTTGGGACAAAAGCACTCTCCAAAAATTCTGACAATTTAACTATGTAATCCACATCTTGTTTCCCCACATTCCATCTACAGACACTAATACTCATTCTGAAAAAATGGCTGGGCTGGCTTTACCACTAGCCAAGATGAGGCTATTACCTCAGATGGCAGCTGCTGGTAAGTGATAGAGGAGATGCCATGTAACCTGCCCTGAACTAGTACATATATTACCCTGTTCCTTTCAAATGCAGTAGTGGACGTCCCATCAATGGATTGAAGAAAAATTTGTCAGTGTAATGCAGTGTTTTCAACCTTGGCAACTTTAAGATGTGTGGACTTCAACTTCCAGAATTACCCAGCCATTCCCTTGCTGGCTGGGGAATTCTGGGAGTTGAAGTCCACAAATCTTAAAGTTGCCAAGGTTGAGAAACACCGGTGTAGTGGTCTGTGGCTTGAATCATGTCAACTGGATTTCTATTTTCTCAGTAGAAACGTTTCACTCCTTATCCAAGGAGCTTCTTCAGTCTGAGTAAAGTTAGTAAGGGAATCCTTAAATAATATTTAAATCCTTAAATATTAAATATTAAATATTTAAGGATTCCCTTACTAACTTTACTCAGACTGAAGAAGCTCCTTGGATAAGGAGTGAAACGTTTCTACTGAGAAAATAGAAATCCAGTTGACATGATTCAAGCCACAGACTGTTCCACCTGGATGACTGAGAACCTTCATCGACCGGTGTAGTGGCTTTTGCATATTTAATAGACAAGGGGGCAATCTTATTATTTTCAATGGGAATTAAAATCCAATTTAAAAGAAAAATTGTACTTATAGTAAGGGATACATATTCATATTTTAACCCTCCCATCCTTTAAGACTTTAATTACTTTAATTGAACACCAACATATATTTAATTAGTTGATTAATTTTAGATCCCTTGAGAAATCGATATTAAATTGCAAACTAGGATATACATTTTTAAACTTACAAGAGTAAATACTGTGGATAAACAATATGACCTAGTTTATCTATCTCTGTGAAATAGTAAATTATTTTGCTCCCATATGCAACAGATAGCTGAGTTTCATCATAATGGACATGTGACATCATTAGCCTTTGTTAGACATTGAGACTGAGCTGTTAAATGATCTGAGATGCCACTGCAAGTCACAAAATCTGAAAGGCTCATCAAAGACAGGTGGTGCTCCAGCTGCTAAGAGCTTGTAAAAACAACAGGACCATCAGAAATGGCCAGATTCAGACGCAGCAGGAGTTGGAGCCTGACCCGCATCCATCGCAAGCGTCGACACAGGAAGAGTCGTGGAGGTAAATCTGGAAGGAGGCGCAAAGGACGACATGGCAGAAAGAGAGGTATGCAGTCCTGGCATCAAACCATCTAACTATACATTACAGCTTGATATGTTACATTATATCTATAATGTATATATGATATACATTATCTATAATGTATACATTATATAATTATATCTAATTATATCTTTCTAATGGTGGTTTTGTCTTTTCCAGGACGTAGATCCTCTGGTCGCAGAAGAGGGGGGAGGCGGGGGAGGCACTAAGGTCTTCTGTCTTCATGGTGACCTTCACGGCACTTCAGTTTCCGCCAAATAGAATGAGGAAAAAAAGCCTCTCTCTCCTCTTCCACTGAAACATGCTGAAAGAATTCTCAAGAACTAGGTAGCCTGAAACAATTTGGAACATGCCACCTGTCAATAAAGGCTAACATTTAATTTTGGAGTCTTTTCGTGCATTTATGAGAAGTGGAAACATAAACAAAAATAGTAAACAGCAGACATTTCAAGACATTACTTATTTCTAATAGAGCAACTCTTAAAACCAGGGATAGGAAGAAAATATCTGGATCCAGAGGTTTTACATCAAAAGGACACTCTTGATCATAGAATTTACTTATTTGTTTGTTTGTTTATTTATATTTCGAATTTCATCACCGCCCATCTCACTCAAAGATATACGTACACTGCCCTCTTCAATTGTTATAACACTCCATGTGAGACAGTGGTGAATAACTCTGTCCTTCCAGAAGTTTTCTATTATGTCAGTCTAGAGACAGACTTTGCATATATACTATTATCCATTTATAGTGTAGAGGCCTTCACATGCACAGTTGCAGAGCCAGTTCAAGGACATATGGCAACCTGTTGACATGAAGATTTGCAGTTTTAGAATGATACAGAAGGAGGAACACTGTTGGACCCCCTTAGATGACCATTTAATTGCTAAGATGTATAAATTATTGTTAAAAGGTGAAATGGTAGAGGAACAAGTTAAAGACTGCATGATCAAATGGGCAAAAAAAATTGGACATAATATTCAAATGCAACAATGGGGAGATATGTGGATCGAAGGACTAAAATTTACTTTGTGCTATAATTTGAAGGAAAACTTTTATAAGATGATGTATATGACCCCACAAAAGTTAGCTAAAATGTATGGGAATGTTTCCTACTTGTGTTGGAAATGCAAAAAAAAAGAGGGGTCATTTTACCATATGTGGTGGACATGTGAGGTAGCAAAGAAATTTTGGACTCAGATACTGTACATTCATTGATGCAAAATATTTTACAAATTCGAATTCCATTTAAACCAGAATTATTCTTATTGGGAATAACAGAAGAACAAATAGGAAAAAAAATTATCAGAATTATGCAATATATGATTACAGCAGCAAGACTTGTATATGCACAAAATTGGAAAAATCAGATTATACCTACGATACAAGACTGGATGTTAAAAGTGATGGACATGGCAGAAAATGATAAATTGACATGTTTATTAAAAGAAAATTCAAATTATTTTCTTAAAGAGTGGAAACCATTAACGGACTATTTGCAAAATGCAGGAGGGGCAAAGCTTATATGGGGATTTGAAGATTAAAATATATATAAACTGATATATTAGACAAGAAATGTTTTTCAATATTATATACAGACCTAGCATGTAAGATAATTTTTTTTAATTAACTTGACCAGAGATAAATTGGAAGTTGACTAATTTCTATGTTTCATCTTTCTCTTTTTTTCTTTTGCTTCACTACACTTTTTCTCTTCTTTCTTTGATTTGTACTTCTATTTCTTTTTCCTTTTCAAACTTTTATCTATGTATATTTAAAACTCAATAAAATATATTAAAAAAAATAGAATGATACAGAAGGAGGAACAGTGTTGGACCCCCTTAGCTTTGATGCCCTGGGCCAGTGCCTACTTGGCCTTAGCCTAAAGCCAGCTAAGTACATGATTTAAATCTTGTCCTATCAACTCATTGCTTTCATACAAAGTCCTCTACAAATGCAGACAGTTGTGCTTAACATGTGGATGTATCAGGGTAAAGGCGAAGAAACCACGCTGAGCTCGAGATGAAGCTCTAGTTCTTTATTGTTTCTAACGCATACAGAAAATCCTGCCAATCTGAGCTAAGCCAACAGTTCTCTGAAGGAAAAACTGCAACTCAAGGCGGATCCGGCCTGACCCTCTTGGCTGGGCGCCCAAGGTCCTCCATACTGAGAACGTGCTTTTCCCCCTGGAAGGCGCCCCCTCCTTCCTCGCCTGCAATCTCTGTAACATCACCTTCCCCCTCAGAGATACATTCCATCACAGGATGACTGTTTTAACTTTTGAGGGCAGGGATGCTCAATATCACCTGCACAAAGAAGTGGGAGAGAGTTTGGAAGTGCTGGATACATCTGTGTCACTTGAGGTTGTTAGCTTCTGTTGCTTGGAGTACTTTGGCCACTTTGGTTGGCCTGTCACCTATGATTAATCCTGGACAGGGATAACTGCCACGCTCGACCATGCACTGCCAGCCTCCCATTTAGATTATTCTAATTTTCATTGGAGTTAAGCTGACATGAAAGCTGCAGCTAGCACAGAATATTGTTGTGACTTTGGGAACATTGAGAAAATGTACTGTTGGAATAAATTAAGATCTCTCCCTGCCCTCCATGTTGTCTTCCCCCAGAACACGTAAAGGAAGCCCAATTGTTAAAAGGTTACAAAATAGAATGAGTTTGATAATGCCAGAGATTAAGATGGAAAAGGAAGCCCAACTGCTTAGACAAAGGATTCCCTTCCGATTCAATCGGAAACCTTGGAACACAAAAGGTCAGCTCATTCACAGAACTTAGCCAGCCCATTCAGGTAGACCTTCTTCCCCAGCCAAACAGATCTCCATAATCAAATCACAAAAGATTCCTTCCAAGGTGGACATTCCAAGCTAGTAGACAAAGCCACAGCACTGCAGGGAACCCAGACAGGAAACACAAACAGCAGGGGGCCCAACCACAGAGCGCCCCCTCTCTGAAACCCGGCAAATTACACTTCTCTCAAGTTCCTAGGAGGCGAGAACACCTTGGCATAGCAACGACCAAGCTCTCCTATATAAATGGCCTGTGGGGGAAATACAAGTGTGGCCACCTTCCAACCAGCATACCCTGTACTTTGTACTCTGTATATGCTCTTGGGAAATAAACCAGCAAACCTCTGTTCCAACAACTGCCTGCGCCTTTTCATTCCCAGCTTGGGACGAACCTTGGTAAGATTCCTTCTAACAGTATTTTACTTGTTTTGAAGGAGCTGCAATTAACTGCTAGTAACAAATTGTTAGTGAGGACATTACAGATTTAGGACTTTGCTCTCTGAGGGGGTGCCTCTCCATATATACACTGAGCATCTCTTTTTATATAGGCTATTAATGCCAGATAAGGCTGCTTTCTTTTTACCATAGTCAGGGATGATCTTATCTGGAGATGAGAAAGAATGCCCCATTGTAGAATGACATCTTCTGGAGGACAGGCTGATACAAATGTTGGTATCAGATCAATTGATGATATATACCAAGCTTTTGACCCTTAGTTATAGCTTGGACTTTCTACCTAGTTGAATTAACTGTCAGTGTTCCTAAATTGTTTGCTTTTACTGACTATCCTGCACTAAGTTCCACTGATATAGGAGGGGTTCAGAATATTTCAATACATATTTACAACCTTGCTCTTGATAATTTGACCTGTTTAAAATAAATTGATCTGTTCAAGGTAGCCTCAATTTGAGCTGACAAAAGGAAAAGCTGCTTTATGCACTCTCAGACACATCTTCAGTACAGTGCTCTCTTTCAGGTGCTACAGCATCAGTTCCAGCACAATGCTTTATTTGATTACAGACACTATCAATTGTACTGCCACCATAACTATTATAGCCAAATTATCATTAAATATCATTACATGATTAAGGAACTGAAGTGTAACCCTAAGGCATATATTCAAAATCAGGTACCCAAATTTCAGAGAAAGTGACCTCTGAGATGCCGTAGCTTTATTTTGCTTAATGGGGTAAGACAATGCCAAGTATGGCATCCTCGTGTCAATTATATCCAAAGTATTAAAATTCAATAAGCAACGTTGAGCATGTACTTCACAGTGATCTTTAGGCCAACTTAACTAATAAACTTCTATAGGAATGATTTGTAACCTACCATAGTAACACCCATGCTCCCAATTTTCATTTGGTATAAAACAATTTCAGGCATGACACCACTATGCCATTAATACATCTCTCAGCCCTTCCAGGTAAACTAGACAGGAAACATGACTAGATGAACTAATTCTACTTTATTGTAAGGCTACATTAACAGAATCTTGCAAGTCTGAAAGTACAAATCTCCAGCCCTCCCTATTTCTCGCTTGAGTGTTCAGGGCGGGTCTTTCCTAAGTTTCTTCTTTAGACCATTACCCTCTCTCGGACTCCCTATCCTTTTATCTGATTGTTCCCTAGGCTGCATATCTTCCCTCTGTTCCCCAAGGTCACCCACACATTCCATCACAACATCATTTACTTAAAAAAAAAAAGACCTATGTTTGTACTCTCCAGATTAAGATTTGTGATTCCCTAAATAACATGCCTTAGGTCAGGGAAAATAGCCTTTATGAAATTCCATAGCATTTCCTCTACCCTAATTGTTTCATGGGGCAAAAAAGCAGGTAAGGTATTCCTGTGTCAATAATAGCAATATATATAAACGCAAATACAAAATTGAACGTGCACACCTCACTAAGTCTTTGACCACCCCACAACTAAAGCTCTAATGGACTGACCTCTATAAACTAAGGTACAACTGGATATGTCCTAGTGTTTTGTTTGAGCACAAGACTATACCAAACATGGCACACCATTCCAATAATAGCCAATGTAAGCAGAAATGAATTTGAAGCAGGAGATGTGCACTGTGCAGCCATTCACTCCACCTCCAAGGGATTTTACAAGCTAACAAAGCATTTTGATGTGGAAGAACTGAGAAACTTTAGTCCAATATACAATTTCTGTCCATTATTATTGGAAAAAAGTGCTAAATCTTGTGACCCCAGGCACTTCTAGGGGACATTAATAATCTGAACCATTCCAGCAGAGTTTTGAGTTGGACTATGGGAGCAATACTGCTTTGTTATTTTAGGGAGGACTACAGCTGAATGAATGAATGAAAGGGGCGTGGTGGCTCAGCGGGTAAGACGCCAGGCTTGTCGATTGGAAGATCGCAAGTTCGGAGGTTTGAATCCCTAGCCCTGCGTGCAGAGTGAGCTCCTGCACTAGCTCCAGCTCTTGCCAACCTAGCAATTCGAAAGCATGTAAATGCAAGTAGATTAATAGGTACCACTTCGGTGGGAAGGTAACAGCGTTCTGCGGCGTCATGCGGCCACATGACCATGGAAGTGTCTTCGGACAACGCTGGCTCTTCGGCTAACAAACGGAGATGAGCACCGGCCCCTAGAGTCGGACACGACTGCACAAATGTGCGGGGGGTACCTTTACCTTTACCTTACAGCTGAATGAAGGGGCATGGTGGCTCAGTGGGTAAGATGCCAGGCTTGTTGATCAGAAGATCGCAAGTTCGGAGGTTCAAATCCCTAGTCCCGCATGACGGAGTGAGCTCCCGCACTAGCCCCAGCTCTTGCCAACCTAGCAATTCGAAAGCATGCAAGATTAATAGGTACCACTTTGTTGGGTAGGTAACAGCGTTCCGCATGCATCATGCCGGCCACATGACCATGGAAGCATCTTCAGACAACGCTGGCTCTTTGGCTAACAAACAGAGATGAGCACCGGACCCTAGAGTCAGACACAATGCACAAATGTGCGGGGGGAACCTTTACCTTTTACACCTGAATGAGGAAAGACTTTCTTTCAGAGATCTGCTTGTGGACACAGGGAACTTGATCTGCTGCATAGTTCCCAAGCTATGGAACACAAGCACTTCCGTAAGGAGTTCCATTGGTCTTCCACTCTCCTTGCCATTAGGAAAGAGTTAATATTTCCTTCTTCAACCAAGCTTTTTAAAAATATCAACATACAAAACAAAAAAGAATATAAAATTTGTTTTGGTTTGTTTGTTGATATCTTTCTGTGTATTGTCAGTCACTTGATTATTTTAGCAGTCTGGAAATTTTATTTATTTTAATTTTTTTGGTGCCTTCAAGTCAGTATTGACTGCTGGTGACTGCCTGGACAGGTCCCTGCAGTTTTCTTGGCAAGATTTCAGAAATGGTTTGCCATTGCTTCCTTTCCAGGGTTGAGAGACTGGCCCAAGTGACTGGCCCAAGACTAGAATTCACAGTCTCCCAGTTTCCAGCCTGATGCCTTGACCATTACACCGAACTGGAAATGCTGCACAGAAAATAAAATAACCAAGAGTATAAATAAATTTAAAAAACACATTGGAATAAATATCAGTGTCCTCATGATTGTTTGAAGCATATGACCAAAAAAGCAGCAATAGCCCGTAGTAAACAAAATGCAAATGTGCACACAAAATAAACATCTGGACACTTTACATCATGTAACCGCACCTTGGAAGTTTGCCATTAGAAAGAAAAAATAATTAACTTTCATTTGTTTTCCCATTGGCAGAAAGACCAATGATGAGAATAATTTGCTAAATCACATAAAGTTACATCTGGGTATTTATTTCTAAAATGTTCCTAGATAATTTAATTTGTTTATGCTTTTTAATATAATTTACATTTGCAGTTTGTAATGTAGATGAATTTGCCATACATGGGCCTTTAGGTGGACTTAACCTTTCACTTGCTATGAACAATGGCCAACCATTGTATTTCATCACAGCTGAGCATAGCATCACTAGCCATTGTTAGGCTATCACATCTGGTTATAAAAAGGCCAGAGGTGCAAGCCTCCAGCCTCAAGCTCTGAAAGGCCCAACAAGAACAGGTGGTGCTCCAGCTGCAAAGAGCTTGAAAGACAAAGGCACCATCTGAAATGGCAAGATTCAGACGCAGCCGGAGCCGGAGCCTCAGTCGCCGCCGTCGGAGGAGGCGACGTGGAGGTAAAGGTGGAAGGAGGAGGAAAGGAAGGCGTCATGGCAGAAGGAGAGGTATGCACATCTTTTTTATAATCTTAAGAAAAATACATTAAAATGTATTGAACACTTATTTCATGTAGCTCACGATTCAGGTATGAGATCTGACCAAATTTCTTTTCTATCCTGGTTAGGTCGCAGGCATGGTCACAGGAGGAGAAGAGGGAGAGGCAAGAAAGATTAAACTCCATCTTCATGGTTCCTCCATCTCTCATTCCCGGCTTTGTCAGCCTCTTTAGAGCATCTGCCAAACAGAAAAATGAAACCTTCTCAAGAGAACACTCAGGATGACTTCCCCCAGAATCAAGGAGGCTGAAACAATTTGAACAATACCACCTGTCAATAAACATTGACATTTTATTTTTGTGTCTGACGTCATTCATTGCGGCATGTGTAAAAAAAGGGAACAAATTTAGATAAGTAAAATAGAAAAAATGGAAGTAATTTCTAGCACAATCCTATAGTACGTTTGGTCAATGACTCTCAAACCCAGCAGAGATTACTTTGAGTAATCTCACTGAGCTAACTTTATGAACTAGATATATAGTGTTGATCAGTGAATTCTTTAGAAACATCACATGATTTAGTGTTTTAATTCTGTTAACAGAATCAAACCCTGCATTTCTATATTGTACTAAGATTTTGTCATGTGGTTTCCCACTGAAGAATTCAGTACAATACGCAGATATTTTAAAATATTTTGAAATAAAAGTATTTCATAGAGGTAACCTAGATGGGGAACTTAGTAATTGAGGTTGACCTGAACCTGGCAGCTAGAGCAGGCCTGTTCCCAAGAAATAGGAATACTTTTGAGAGGGGTTAATCTTCTGTAGCAAAAAGAAAATACACCCCCACCAACACAGGCAGGACAAACCAGGGTATATAAACAGAGCAAGTCCCACTCCCTTTTTGCACTGAAGATGTCTGCAAGAAAACAAGGCTCAGAGAGCACCAAGGACTCCACAGAAAATACATTATATATCATTTTGTTAATCTTTTAAGCTACTGCAAGGATCTGTTCTATGTAGAATGCTTTCCAATTTGCAATCTTTTAGAATTGGTTCAAAAATTAAGCCTTTGAGGAAATTGCTCAATACTATTGACAAAATCAGCATCAAGGACATGTTAATATCATGAGAATGGCATTTTGAGTTTTATTACCACCTTTGTTTTTGGACTTCATTGTTTTTGTTTTAATTTTATTACAAATGCAATCAGTATCTTAATATACAATAATTCATGCTAAACACTAAGAAATGGAAACAGAATATACAGTAAAATAGCATGTTTATAATATAATAGAAGAGGAAAAAAGCAAGAATATTGACTAAAAATCCAAAATTGTTAAAAATAGGTGAGAAGGCAGATAATTTCCTTGTAGCTGTGGGACTGTTGCTTTCAGTGGAGACCACACTTGCTCAGAAATGTCTGTTGTAACTGAGCCTTTAATAATCTCAAGGTGACATGTAATTTTCTTTGCAAGGGCTATATTCCACACCTTAGCATACCAGAGAGTCTTAAACAAACTTGAAGATCTTTCCAACATCTGGCCACAGCTGCTTGTGCAGCCAGCAGAAAAACAAAAGCAGGTTTTTGTTCTTAATATTTCTATTGCAATCTTTATACATGTCCAGTAAACATAATTCAGGTGAAAATATAAGTGATTCTACCATTATAACAGCAATATCACTTTGGATTTCCTGCCAAAACCTAGCAATGAAAAGACATTTCCACGCTACGTATGCCAAGGGGTTGACAGCCATTCCAGCAGGTAGATGATGTATTCTCAATAATACAGGGCAATTGCAAGGGCATTGTACCATTTATGCTGACTTTTAAATTAAAGGATTTTCTAGCGTCTTAGCAGAGGGCTGATTAACTTGCCATTAGGACCAATATAACACCAATCCTGATCTGAGGAAAAAAAACCCCGAATATCCTTTCCAGCATTCAATGGGTCTGTTTCTATATCAATTAAAACTGAACATGTGTTTGATCCAGCACCTTTCCCCATCAAAGCCCCAGGAGCAAGGAGTGACTAAAATTGGCCATTGGTCTGGTTGCAGTAGTCTTAATGGCTGGTGTTGTAAAAATGTTAATGGTGTGGACAATTAACAATTTAAAGATGAGTCCATAACTGCAATCATTTTATCCATTTATCCTTGTAATAAAAGTCCTTCAAGCAGGAGCACCCTATATATTTAAGTCTAGCCGGTCTTGCTTGGAAGAAGACTCTAGGAAAATGACTTCATTTTTTTTTTTAAAAAATGTGAAAATAAATCAAGTCCAGATGCTGGGTTGTCTTAGAACAGTGATAGGGAATGCAATTCTGTGGATACCACCAGAGTTACAGGCATCTCTGCATGTGCCTGTGAAGTGCCCTGCTGATAGCTCTGATTTATAATATTTAAGCTGTTCAAATGACCACAAGCACTTTAAAATGAAATGCTGAGTCAGCCTCTAGAACTGTTTCATCTTAATACTCTTCAGTGCCTTGGATCATATATGAACCAAGTATTCTTAGAGGATAACAACAGTGGACAGCTGGAAGTCTCTAATTCATTTTTAAATATTCCAACCTACAGTATGTTGAAAAAAAGGGGATTAAAGGATAGATGGAGAAAGCTTCTGCTGAGGTCAGTGCAACAAAATTGGGGGGGGGGGGAGTGGAGAGACTGGGACTAGTGAGGGAGCACTGAAGAAAGAGGACAAGGATGTGGATAGACCAGGCTTGGCATGAAGGGGGCTGCAGGGAGCAAAAGGCAGTTAACCATCAAGCTTGATTGTAGCTTGAATCATGTCAACTGGATTTCTATTTTCTCAGTGGAAACGTTTCGCTCCTTATCCAAGGAGCTTCTTCAGTCTGAGCAAAGTTAGTAAGGGAATCCTAAATATGTTTCTAGGTAGCTGTGTGAAACATATTTAGAAATATGTTTCATAGAAGAACATAGAAACATATTTAGGATTCCCTTACCAACTTTGCTCAGACTGAAGAAGCTCCTTGGATAAGGAGCGAAACGTTTCCACTGAGAAAATAGAAATCCAGTTGACATGATTCAAGCTACAGACAATTCCAGCTGGATGACTGAGAACCTTCATAGACACATCAAGCTTGATCTTATGATACACACAGAGATGGTAAGGGGAATTTTCATCTGGGGCAAATGAGATGCACATGTGATTTATGGTCTTCTGGTTTAGTTCTCCCAGTTTAATCCATAAAACCATCCTTTTCAAAACTGAAATAAAACTTGCCACTTTCCTCTTATTATGAGACCACTCACCACTCCCAATATTATATCTACTTTTGATTGAGATCAGTTTGGACGGGGGATTCCCAAATCAGGATGTGAAGACGGCAATTTTCATTTCTTTGGTTCCGTGTCAGTGAAGCAGTTATGACACTATGGAAAAGCTGAGGAGGTTTCCTGTAACTTTCAACAGTTAAGAATATCCAGGAGATACCAGTGGCCATGTCAAAATAAAATTTAAATCTAACCCTTAGTTTTACAGAGAATGTGTGGAAGCCAGTCTTAGATTAGAAGCATGTGGCGGGTTTAGAGTTAATGGTGCCAGCCACCTGTGGGAAGTAGCTTCTGCACTGAAAAAAATCTTTTAAGAACCTGTTGAAAAGGAAAAACAGGAGGCCTAACTGGACCATTGGCAGAAAGGACAGGATTCTGCTGCCTTCTGGCATTTTAAAGCCCCTTTTACCAAGTTACTTTTGCAAAGTTACTTCTATGCCAGATATATAATGATTGTGTTTGATGTCTGGGTGAAGCACTTTCAGGCCTTTTTCTATAACAGTATTAAGTGTCTCAATGTGTTTGTGTTAAGTCCAGGACAAATTTCAGATTGGGTACCTATGTTCCTCTCTGAAATTACTTTATGGCTCACCGATCTATAATTATGGAGATACAAGACCTCTAAAAACTGCCCAGTCACATATTTTAAGAGGTAACCTACAAATATCACAGTGTCTCTCTAACCCAGAGCTTTCCAAACTTTTCATGTTGGTGACACACACCAACAGCGGCAGAGGGGGTGCGGCCTGCGGTGTCCTGGTGTGTCCGCACAAACTGATGGGGGGAACTGGAACAAGCAGCACCCTTGCCAATCAGCGCTGCCGCTTGTTCCGGTTCCCCCCATCAGCGCTTCCGGGTTTGCACACAACACACCAGGACACCGCAGGTGAAACAGCAGTGTGTCGCGACACACACTTTGGAAAGCTATGCTCTAACCCTTTACTATGTTTTGAATCTGAACTAATCTCTTTAGAGGCATGTGCACCTTTTTGCCAACTAAATTTTTGAGTAAAATTGATTTTCACTGATGGCTGTCCTTTGTGGTCTCTCACACAATTATTGGTTTCCCTGGTTGCAACAATGGATTTTTGATCACCTTCAGAAAGATTGAAGTATGACAAATACTTTTTATGGTGCTGGTCTATGTAGACACACATTTATGTCTACTAAGTATTTAGCTAATAATTTGTGCTAGTCACAAAGGAGAACATTTTCTTTGGCAGACTTAATGCTCTTTCATCTGAGCTACTTTTATACTAATGGAAAGAAGATTTCATAACATCCTATTTCAAGAGCATCTATTTCCTTCCCTGACTGGAGAAATTAAGACTGTCAGATATGTGCTACTGGGCTCCGATTTTATTCAGCTTGGCACATAGGCCTAATAATGTCATTCTTATGTACCTGCCTTGATAGACCAGAAGAGGAGAAAATTCTCCTTTTATAAGCCCATACATTTCAGCCCATACAGTACAGTGATTAAATTTTGTTCCATAGCTATCACAATTCAAGGGATATATTATTTAAGTACCTCATTTTTTAATGGATAGATAGATAGAGATAGGTAGATAGATATTTAAACCCTTAAGTTCACTTAACAGCTTTTTGTTAGCCATTGGAGGTGGCAAATGGAAGGAGATCTCATTGAAAGTTGTGTCCCCTCCAACTCAACAGAATTCAACATCCACATTTTAACAGTAGAATGTTAAGGCTTTGATTTCTCCTCAAAGGCAAAGAAGAAAACATTTTCATCAGAGAAGGCTATCAAACAGTAGAAAACCAATCCTACAACCTTTTGTTAACTCTGGGACTGGCAGCAATTAGGACTGCCCTACTCATCAACTAAATTATATGTAATTGTATATGCATATGCATATGTATATGTGTATACAAAACCAACATACCTAAATCTAGGTCTTTAAGGCCAATTTATAGGATAGCAAGGTCAGAACTATTTGAACCTGTAGGTGGATACTGTTCTAAAGGACAGGCACCATGAGAGAGAAGACATGCCTCCTAGGCCCCACTGCTTGAGAGATGGGATGTGAAATGAGCTCAGTCTGTCAAATATTATGGGACAGATAGAAACAACTGGAGATAGGCAGTCCCTCAGATAACCAGGCCTTATGCCATGAAGGTCTTTCTATGTAACCACCAGCACCTTGAACTGCACCCAGAAGCTCACTGGTAACCAATGCAGTTCCATAGCAAATATGTTATAGAGCATACTGAGGCATGTTGGTAACTGTTCACACCACTGCATTCTGGACTAGCTGTAACTTCTGAGTCAGTGGTTCTTAAACTGTTAGACTCAATTACTCCTTTTCTTGGTCTCAAATATTAACACACACACCCCCAAAAAAAACCCAAAAGCATTTCAGCAGAGGCAGTCCCAAACTGGATCCTTGACTCACAAACAGTTACAAATTGCTCCATTAACCCCAGGATATGCCCAAAGTACCCTCAATTTAAGAACCACTGTTTTGAGTGATCTTCAGAGGCAACACCCTGTATAGCCATGTTGCAATAGTCCATATGGGAGGTGATTGAGGCATGAGTGCGCATGAGATCCTTTCCAGTCCTAGAAAGGTGCAATTGGCACAGCAGACAAATCTGTGCAAAGGCATTCCTGGCCACACTGCCACTTGCTCTTCAGGAAGTACAGGAAGACCCCCAAATCAGGTACTAGTTCTGCCTGGGAAACCGGAATCCATTCAGAACTAAAGAAGGAAAATCCCCAACACTGGGAGAACCACCAGCCATAACTACTTGGTCTTGTCAGGATTAACCTTAAATCTATTTTTCCCCATCCAGACCCTAACAGCCTCAAGGTACTGGGACAAAATTTTGACAGCATTACTTGCTGAAGTACATATATCATCTACAAGATAAGTGAAACACAAAAAGCACAAGTATCTTTTGTTTTTTCCTTATATTAATACCATAAATGACTCATGGAAAAACAACTCTCTTGATGATTTTCCCGGTGGCAAAGTGTATGGAAAAATATTGGGCTTGCAAAATTAATATAACTTGAGGGGGGGAGTTGCATATGAATGTTTCTAAGCTTATGTAATGATTTTACAATAATATTGTTACCTTGATTTTCCTTTTATGGTAAACCATTTAGACAAATATCTCCATATAGGGGAGCGGTCACTATATTTCATCACAATTGAGTTGCTTTGAAACATCATCATCCTTTGTTAGACTTGGTTTCTAGCTTTCAAAAAGGATAAAGATGCCACTTGGAGTATAATAATCTTTGAAAGGACAATCAAGGACAGGTCCAGCTGCTAACAGCTCAGAGAGGAAATACAGAAACAAATATGGCAAGATTCAGACCTACCAGAAGCAAAAGCTTATATCGTAGCCATCATAGAAAGCAACAAAAGCGAAGTCGTGGTGGTGGGTCAGGAAGACGGAGAAAATTCCAGCAGCATGGCAGAAGGAGAGGAGGTGAAAAAATTAACACTTCTCTGTAACTTGTCAAATCTAGTCCTATGCTCATTTAAACGAGAAATCCTCTAATGTGAGAATTATGTCTGAATTAATATTCTTAGGATAAGATTATCAGTTACTTTAAATGACTGATGGTGATGTCTGTCTACTACTAGGTCGCAAATCTCATGGGCAGAAGAGGCGATTTAGAAGATACCATTAAAGCTGTTTTTCATTGTCTCTTCCACTCTTGTTCTGACCTCTCTAAGATATCTGCTGGATGAAACAAAGCAATTTACTACCATCAAAACACCATGATGACTTCAAAGAACATGAGCATGATTGAGCAACGCCACCTGTCAATAAAAATTAGCATTGCATTCCTGAATCACATTTCAATCACCTGAGTGGTGAGGGGGGCAATGGATGATGGTGATTTGATTAAAGAATAAATAAAAACTTTGAAAAGATTTTTAAAAAATAAGGGGTGGGGGGTATTTTAATAACTGGCTGTCATACAAACACACTTGAGGATGAATTTCAACTCATATCACCTAATGTTGCTTGTGTTCTTATGTTTTCTCTCTCAGCATTTTTACTCCATAATAGTACATCAGCACCTATGATACATCAGACATTTAATATTGTAACTTAGGAACTCATTATCATTAAAAAGATTAAGTCATAATTTATAAAAATCTCTTTTGCAAACGTTGAAATGAGTTCACTGATGGGCTTTCAGGAAACATGTTCTTCATGGCACAAAGCTATTTAGGTTAGCCTTCTCCAACTTCATACCCTCCAGATAACAAACCTACACAAAAATGTTTAAAATACTTTGGAATAAAGTCAAAGCTTAAGGACAGCTTCTTATTGGGAAAGACAAGCATTTCACATTTCATTTTGAAACTTTTATACTCTTTCAGTTACAATTCTAATTGTTTTAAAGAAAGCTTATCCCATAGAATCAATAGTACTTCTATATGAATAAGATTGGTTTGTAGAGAAAGTATCTGTTTTACTATAAAAAATTAAAATATAATAGCATATTTTTCAGTTGTTTAGAAGGCTATGTTTGGGAATTCATTTCCAGATGAAGAAACAGCAAATCTCAGATAATTGGAACATTTACTGTATCTGTACCACCTGTAAGAATAGTGAAAAAGATGAACAATTTTTCTCAAGGATATTTTCCCCTGATGAGAGTTCATCAATATATTTGCTGAGCATGTATTGAAGATTCATCAATCTATGGCATTCTGTTCCAAATGGTGTCTTTTACATATGTTAGACAATAGTTCCCATAACTGAATTGTTTTAAGGTTTAATTATTTGATTATTTCAAGTTCTTCAAATAGAACGTATTCATTGAAAACACAATAACCCCTGTTTACTTACATCTCAAAGAATCTGCTCCCAGGCAACAATGATGTTTAGAATGCTGGGAAGGGAGTTCTGTCACTCATCATAATCAGACACAGTAATGTTCATAGCTCAGCTAAAAGGGAAAGACTCGGTAGTTTGAGATGATCTTGAAAAGCTAAGCAGGGTTAGCCTTGGTTAGTTCTTAGATGTGAGACCACCAAAAAATACCAACACTGTAGGTCAGACTGGAAAGTCAACAACAGTTCCTGGATGAATATAATTTTCACATTGTTACCAGAAAATTACCTGGAAGAGAGCTCAGTTTGAGGGAGTCTTTCTCATTCGTACTCATTGTACTGTAAGTGACACAAGTTTCCTAGGGTGGTTGGGATTTGAGATTTGGACTTAGATCTATCTCGCAGAACTTCGAATTGTGGTCTGTACTTCTGCCATGCAAACAAATCTCCCTCTATATTTTCCCAGGGTCAATTTAGCACCCTGTGCTAAATCTCCTTTTGTTTCTTGCTGTCTGTGTTCTGCAAAATATCACTGTATTCTATGTATGCTTTCAGCTAGATATTCATATCAGGCTGATAAATGCATTCTATTTTCTCCATAAGCAATTTCAGTGCTCTTGTGGGAGAGTGTATTTTTTTCCATTATTTCTAACTGCAAGGCCATAGGAATAGTTCTGTTACCACTCCTCTTCCTTGTATGTCAGCACAATAATATCTACTGTAAGACCATTGTGAAATTTTGCCAGATGGTTTACCATTCCCAAGAATCTCTGGCCTTTTACTGGTCACAGAATCTCTTAGATTGTCTATGAAGGTTCTCAGTCATCCAGGTGGAATTGTCTGTAGCTTGAATCATGTCAACTGGATTTCTATTTTCTTAGTAGAAACGTTTCGCTCCTTATCCAAGGAGCTTCTTCAGTCTGAGCAAAGTTGGTAAGGGAATCCTAAATATGTTCCTAGGTAGCTGTGTGACCTTACACCTGGGGCTAGGTCATGGTTATATTGAGATGTAATTTTTAAGTCCTTTTATCATCTAAAGGAGGGTCGTTAAAATCACCATGCTGCTGTTGAGCTTCTGAAATGATCTTAATCTTCCTAGGCACAGAAGACAAAACGGGGAGGAAGATGGGGGAGAGTTTGTGCCTGAGGCCCCCACCTCTATTCAAGGAAGGATTTTCCAAGTTGGCATAAATGGATTCCAACTTGGAAAATCCTTCCTTGAATAGAGGTGGGGGCCTCAGGCACAAACTCTCCCCCATCTTCCTCCCCGTTTTGTCTTCTGTGCCTAGGAAGATTAAGATCATTTCAGAAGCTCAACAGCAGCATGGTGATTTTAACGACCCTCCTTTAGATGATAAAAGGACTTAAAAATTACATCTCAATATAACCATGACCTAGCCCCAGGTGTAAGGTCACACAGCTACCTAGGAACATATTTAGGATTCCCTTACCAACTTTGCTCAGACTGAAGAAGCTCCTTGGATAAGGAGCGAAACGTTTCTACTAAGAAAATAGAAATCCAGTTGACATGATTCAAGCTACAGACAATCTCTTAGATTGCTTCAACTTTCATGGAATCAACTGTCAGTGGTATCCAATATAAGGCACTTCTTTCAGTCTAAGCAATGGCGTTAACATAATTTAGTTTTATATATTGTTTCCTGTACTATTCCAAGAAAAGGAATAACGGCTGTTGTGGGTCTTCCGGGCTGTGTGGCCGTGTTCTGGAAGTTGTGGTTCCTAACGTTTCGCCAGCATCTGTGGCCAGCATCTTCAGAGGGCAGGAGCACAGATATATAAGGAATAACTTTTTTACATACATATTCATCATACTATTTCCTTTGGGAGTAAACAGTGTTATGCAAAGCATAGAAAAGGAGTTAGAAACAGTAAGCAAAACAAAGGCATGAGGTAAGAAACCACCACAACAAAAGGTGGGGGGGGACATATAACTAAACCAAATTTACACTTTCTTCATTGCCTATTTCTATATATACCTTTCTATCCTTGCAAACCATCCTTACTTCTGCCAGGTTCAGACATCACTTCATACATTATATTTTGTTTTTTAAAGTTGTCAGCACTTTTTTGAGGATCTCATCAACTCCATCCAACCACAACTTTCTCCCTCTCCTTCCTCTTGACTCATTCAGTCTTTCTTCATATACTTGTTTTGCAATTTGATCACTGCTCATTCTCTTCGCATATTCAAAACAACATACACCAAACCCTTGATTTTAAGACCTTGGTTTAGTAGACTTCAGATTTAACAGAAAAAAATATCCTGAACAGGGTTCCATCACTGAGATATTGGAGGCAGCAGAGGGAAGGAAAGCTTTAGGAAGATTGGAGGAGGGGGTGGACCAGTGGAATGTGCTGTATTGGGAGCTACTGAAGAGAGGAGAGGAGTGAAGGGACCAACATGCAGAATCTTTATTTTAGGGTAAACTCTTGATTTTATGGAAATTTAGCTTTAACAGAGCATCCTTCCACCATTAGTTCATTCAACTGAGATTTTGCTGTGCTTTTTTTCTACTGGTCACTCACTTTTGTTTTCAATCCACATTTATTCAGCACCCCTTCATTCTTAACCCTATATCACTTTATTTTACCACATATAACTTCTGAAGTGCTCCATTCCCACTGCATTCAACTCACTTTCATGTTGTGCCTGGCTTACCCAACTTATTTCCATATAACATAGTGGGGAGAAGCATATTCTTCACAGTCAATTTCACCTCTATCAACAACCAGTCATTCCTCACAACAGATCATATACTACCCACAACCTTTCTACTAGCATTCATCTATTTGTTCTTCTTTTTCACCATTTATGTAGAACGTGCCTTAATTTTCAAAAACATACTCCTCATTGCATCATACAATCTAGACAATAACTGCAAATAATTTTGGTTCTCAGCCAACACAAGTACCTATACATTCACATCACCAACCAGCCACATGCAAGCCATTTTTAAACTCTTTGTTTACAGTAAAGGAGCTAAGTTCATGCATGCTGACTTTAACTTACAGAGGCAGGCGTGTGTTGAACCTTTTCTTGTATTAGATCCCCTAAGAACTGCTGGTGGAGCTGACAACTTGAACTTCTGGATCCTCCAGATTTGTTGGGCCATAGCCACCCTTGAAACCCACAGACCATCTGCACTTGATTTCAGTAATTAAATACTGTCACACAATATCATTCTGTTTGATAGAAGCCAGAGAACAGAGTTGCAAGAATTCTAAATTATATAACCAAATTAGTGTCTGTAATCCAGCTCAGATGGACTAAACTTATAGAGAATTATACACTTGGAGAAGGTGAGGGGTGAAATATCAATTCCCACTGGCTGCGGGTAGCGTACTGCTGGAAACCATGGGCAAACTCAAATTTAGGCTTCAAGATTAAAATCATGTATAAACATGCAAGAGTAAATCCAAAGAAATACAAAATGAAGAGCAGCTATATGATTGATTATGTGGTGCACAATGACTGAACTCCCAGATCTAGTCAGAAGACCAGTGTGGAATATACAGAATATAGGAATATAGAGAAATATAGTGAAAAGTGCTATAACTGGTCTGCAGATATTTGTTTTTTGGATATTTTTACCTGACTATTTTCTATCTCATCCCTTTAATGGGCTAAACTTGCACATGGGTATATTTTTGTTAATATATCTGAAATATTGATCACAATTTGAATTATTATAATGAACAAATAAAGAAATATTGCTACCTCTACATTATCTCAAAAGCCTTACCAGGTGTGAGGTAGAACTTGGGATGCAGTTGAGACCATTTTTTACGGAACTTCTAAAAAGCATCTTGGAGGGACCTTTCAGATGGCCAATGGGTAGAGAATGAAAAATATGATGAAGCAAAGATTATTGGAACATTACATATGGACTTGGTTATTGCAGATGATGGCAGAATAATGGTGAATTATTAATTATGCACATCCTATCATCTGATTGGATGAGCTGCAGAAACAAGTAAGCAATTTTTATTCAGATTGGATGAATAGACCAGCCATGATAGAAATGTGCCTATTCCCTAGCTATTCTGCATGTAAAATGATTCCTTTATTCCTGGCATGTGTACTGTTAATTGAGAAGCTTCAGTGCCACAAGAATAATATTACAATTTAAACTAAGCAATTAACAGCATATCTAAATTAACAATCAACTTGGAGATGTATCTATAAGAAACTGCAGTGTTTATTTCTAAAGACAGAAGTTGCTATGTTCTAAACTTATCCAGTTACATTTTATTTCCCCAAGTTCATTGCAGCTTTGAAGGGAAAGTGTTTTGTGTGCTCTTCATATGCTTTTGATTATAGTTTTTCTATAAAGGACATAAAAACAAATCTAAAAATACGTCAAACAAACGTATTATGAATGGGTTGCTGCTCCCTGTTAGTTCCAATAAGGAATGATATACACAGTGCCTTCTCATCTGTTTGTAGAAAAGTAAACTCAGAATTTGTAAGGTGGAGAGAAAGAGGAAACTTTCCTTAAAAACACTTACAAATAAAATGTAGAAAACCATGTCCTGTTTTCGAAAGGATATCCCTTGTGCTGACTGCCTTCCATGGCTTGATCTCACTAGTGTCAAGTCAAGATAGACAGGCCAAAGAAAACTCAACTGATATTGTATTTTACCAGGTCACCATTTTTTTGAGGAAAAAAAAAGGCTATGGAGTTAATCCAGATGAGATACCAAACTTCTGTTTATGTTTCATAAGAAACCTTTTTCAAGGGGAGAAAAGTCACCTCAGCCATAGGAAAAAGGAGAAAGGTAAAAAATGTTTTACTTTCCTTATTTACATTTCTTTACAGAAACCTTAAATAGGAGCTTTTTTGTATGGGTAATTATCAGTGGAATGCTAACAAGATGGCCCTCTCCTTGGGATACAGTACATGACCTTGCTGGGTCACTTTTGTTCCTCAGACTTCTTACACTGATGGGCAGGAAAAAAAAGAAACGGATGTAGTAATTCTCTTATGCAAAGGGGAGGGAGCAGAGGGAAAACTTTCTAGGGGTAGGGGTGTGTTAGGAAATAATCCTGTTATCACTCTGGCGTTAGCTCTGCCACAATAACTGTAAATCTGCCATTATGTGTCTGAATGAAATAAAATAAGTGAAAGCACATCAACTGAAATCAAAGAGTCCATTAAAAACTGCCCTCCTCACTACCCTCATAATACAGTGGAAAATGACATGTGAGGGTATTTGTCATACAATTTACAAAATAACACGGCTATTTTTCCCTTTTGCTATTAGCTCCCTATTCCCCAATCCACATATAGGAAGACATCTGTAGAAAGTATCCATCCATATAAAACAGAATTTTACAAATGGTTGTGGGCTGTAGCAGATTATTTTAAAATGGATGAACACATTCCAATTCTATTCTATAGCCAAATATACATTAGTATCATCCTTAGGTCTATCATATCTAGGATTTCAAAACGATTTTTTCTGTAACTCTTTTCTGACATTTCTTTGTCATCTGGATGTTTGCAGCTCAAATACGGAAGGCATAATCATGCTACATATCATGTAAAAACATTAACACTTGTGCTTCCTCATCTTGGGGGAAATATTATGCTAAATAAATATTTACCATAATATTTCCAGTTATATATTTCCAGTTTACCATAATATTCCCAGTTACCATGACCATAAATATTATGGTCATGGTAACTGGGAATTATGAGAGTTAACATTTAAAACATTTGGAGGTAATTAGATTGGGAAAGGCTGTGCAATACTGGTTTTTGTATGGAAGATTTATTCCAATTACACACATTTCATTTCCATATAAATGAATTCAATATATAATCACTTCCTTATGGAGATAAACAGATGACATTCACAACCTAAACACAAAAATAGGTTGAATACATTCTGTTGAGCATGTGTACTATCAACCAATTATACTTTTACCTTAAAAATACCATGATTTAATTTTCTAGGCCATCTATCTCTTGCTGGAATTAGAGCACAGAACATAAACAGCATTGTAAAGGGAGCTGATAATTAAATCTAATTGTATATTATTTGGACTTTAATATATTTGATTTTTTCAATTAAAGTTTGACACTTTGGAAACCTTTTCATAAAGCTTTGCAGTACATCAGAAACATAGCTATAATTTCATGCAATCTACAGCTGTATTATTCACAAAATAGCCCTCAACTTCACCATAACTAGAATTTGGGGGGGGGGGGCGCTTGGAAAAAAACCTCATACATTAACTTCTGAACTTTATAATTATTCCGCTTTTAAAAAAAAAAAATCACAGGAGGGGATTGTAAGCAAATATTTATTTTTCCATCCCCGGATGATATTACATACCTTTTCTTGCAAGACTTGGTCCCATGTGACTCATGCCCCCAGCTTCTGAGAAAACCTCTGAAAAAAAGAATCACATCTTTATATTTCCCTCTTTACTATAAATTAGGAAGCATGCCGTACGTGAAAATGAAAAGGATAAACAACTTTGTCTTTGGGGGTAGCCTGTAAGATGTTTCTAGCCATATATCCATGCTGACTCAGCTGACCCATGGAATTTCTAGCTTGAAATGTTAATATACCACAGGAGGTATAAACATTGTGACAGTGTCAACTGAAGTTAACTTTGAAGTTTTCACATGGTGTGGGATGACTCTCATGTACCAGGAAAGAGGGAACAAGGGCAATACTCAGACTCGGTGTAACCCCAGAGTGGAATAGAGAAAATCGGTAGTTTTAATCTATTCATGGTGGGGCAGGTGTTTATCTTGCCCTGTTTCTAGTATAAAATTCTCCATGGAATTCTGCCTAATGCATAATTAGGAGGATCATTAGCAGGAAAGTCTACAGGATCATTATTTAATTAAAAGTATTTTTAATTAAAAAAACCTTTTGGTATTTGGTCATGGAACATTTTGATGGAGTATTCAACTCAGGAACTGGTTGATCTATCTTTAAATCAGAGTGTCTGTTGTGACTGATCACTCCAATTGCAAAGTTTGGGGCAGGATTATGGTTAGAGTTAAATTCCCAGATGCTGCAATCATACCTCATGGTTGCCTATGGTCTCTTTTTGTGGGGATGAGTCTGAGGTGGCATTTTCCCTTTTGAATAACTGATTTGTTTTTTCATCATCCTCATTCCTGTGTTTGCTTCACTTAGTGAGTTTATTCATCATATTCCAAACTTCTATTTTCCTTAGAATATACATATTTAATTTTTCTACTTTTTTACTCTTTTCCTCCCTTGTTCATTAATTTCATATTAATTCCTAGTTTTTTAAATTTATAAATATATCATTGTGTGTGTTTGCTTTCCTTATGCTTTGCCTAATAAGCAGTATCCCCACTGAGCACTACTGAAAGCTCTGTGTGTGTGTGTGTGTGTGTGTGTGTGTGTGTGTGTGAGAGAGAGAGAGAGAGAGAGAGAGAGAGAGAGAGAGAGAGAGAGAGAGAGAGAGAGAGAGAATTAGGCAGTGCCACCAAAGAGACAGAGTTCCCGGGGAAGGAGGTATATCTCAGTCAAACTGTGCTGATGAATAGTACTAGAATTGCTCCACACCAACACAAAATGAGTTGAGCTTTTTTCCATGTTGAGGATCCGACTGCATAATAGGTAGGACTATCTTTGTACAGTCCTAGATGAAACCTTTCAGTGATCATATTATTTTATTTGGTTTGTGGTAATCTGAATAGCAAACTTGAAACAATAGTTCAGAGAAAGATAATATACCTAAATTTTGTCTGTACCATATTAGACTGAAGAAGAAAGAATGGTGTAAAAAAAAAGATACTGGAAAGAAAGGCTCTAATCTAGCACGTAGCAAATATGCTAGCATATTTTTGTAGGTACCTCTATTAAGTTATATTGTTAGGGTTGTTGTCTGAAGTGGTACAGCCTAGGCATAGGTTTATCTCATCAGTGTAAACTGCAGTGCAGGAAACTATATTTATAATATGTTTAATACTTTGGAAAGTAATGGTGCCAGGAATTAATAATTTAATTTTCATATAATAATTTGATCTTGAAGCAAAAGTCAAGGTGGATATTAATAACAGATTAGACATTTGTTTCCCTGTTGTGAAAAGTTCTGCCCAGAAACGTTCATTGGCTTTCTCAATTTTATTTTCATTATCTGGCCAATGCCTTCATTATTTTCCCAAGTGTTGTAGATACATACACTTTTAAAATCTTGTAATGCAAACTCTACTTTTTATTTTTGCCCTTGTAGCTTTTTACCATTGTATTTGTACTTACAGCATAACTGTTTAATAAAATCTCTGCAAATAAAATTGAAGGGCAGTATAAAATTCATTTAACTAAGTATGTTCATTCATGCTGTATCATTTCCATTTGGAGAACTTCTGTGGTTGTTTAAAACGATCCTTTTGTTGTATTCTGGCTCTCCCATCGAAACACCTTAACATAGCTATCTAGGAAGGGTTAGTTGTTACTTAACAGTCCAACAACTGTAAAATGGCATCACACACATTAGAATATAATTTAATCTGCCTCCAAATCTCATTTACCTCAGAAAAGCCCCCTTTGCACTCAGTGGGAGTTACAATAATTCTGAGCAAATGTGTGTAGGCTTGTGCTTTAAAATGAGCATTTTCCCCCTCTTCAAACTGTTTTACATCTTCTTAAAAGCAGCTTTTCCTTGAGAATTATTGAAACACGACTTCTGGAACATTTTTTTAATAGCTTTAAAATTTCCTTTATTATCCCTTTTTTATCTTATAATGCACTTTTAAGTACTAAGGCATACCGGTGATGGTATGTGTTGCATTAATAGCATTACTGGAAAGGCTTCTACGCTTTTCTTTGGGATAATTTATCCCAACTGGAAAGCTTTTCAAAAGCTGTCAGCATTATTAGCTTGTCCCTTTTGAGTCACAAGGGAGCGTGGTGGCTCAGCGGGTAAGACGCCAGGCTTGTCGATCGGAAGGTCGCAAGTTCGGAGGTTCGAATCCCTAGCCCTGCGTGCGGAGTGAGCTCCCGCACTCGCCCCAGCTCTTGCCAACCTAGCAATTCGAAAGCATGCAAATGCAAGTAGATTAATTGGTACCACTTCGGTGGGTAGGTAACAGCGTTCCGCGCGCGTCATGCGGCCACATGACCGTGGAAGCGTCTTCGGACAGCGCTGGCTCTTCGGCTAACAAACGGAGATGAGCACCGGCCCCTAGAGTCGGACACGACTGCACAAATGTGCGGGGGGAACCTTTACCTTTTTACCTTTTTGAGTCACAACCAAGGGCATTGGATGCATATTGATCTGGTGTTATTCTAAGAATGGATGAAGCAATGGAAATGCATGCAAATAAGCAACTCAGAGATACCCAGCTATGCAAACAAATTGAACTTTGATACTGGTGTTATTGTCAGCTGGATTCTTCTTTTTTGTGACAATAGTAAAAATTTTCAATAGAAAGGACTGAGGAAAGAATGGAACTTTACCACAATTGTAACACAATCTTTTCTGTTTTATATATTAAGGTTCCTCCTTTCAACATATTGGAGTTGCTGTGGATTTCTTTAAAAGCTCTCTATTAAATGAGAAACATTATTGTTGCATATGAAATTTGGAAGGTTATACTTCAGTTTATTTGAGAAATCCATTCTGCCTATAGAATAATCCTATACATTTCTATTCAGAAGTAAATCCCACCGACTTACTCTCAGAAACAATTTTAACGTAAATTTTAAAACAAAAAATATTTAATTAGCTATTATGACAAAAATAACAATCGATACAGGTAGATGTGATGGTTTAACACAAATACACATTCCATATCTGCAAAAGAAAGTGCAAATCCAAGTCAGGTTTCAGCTTCAGACCTCATGGGTTCAACCCTTGGCTTTTTTTTTTTTTTTCTTTTTCTTTTCTGCTTCTTCCTCCTTCATATTTTTCCTTGGCACTTTGAAATCCGAACTCTGATTTTCAAATTAAGAAAGAAATGAAATTATCAATTGGTATTTTCATCCTACATTTGCTATTTCTTAATCTAGTCTCCCCCAACCTTGAAGCTTCCAGATAAGTTGGACTACAATTCCCATCACCACAGCTTGTTTTTAGTGCAATACAGGGCTACATAAATATTGCTTTACTTAAGAATGGACAAATGTATTTACATGCATCAGTTTCTCTGTCTGCTATACAGTTGCAATTAATTATCTGTGTAATTTTTGAAAAGATACTTGAAAAGGAAATACTTTTTCAGATTGCACAATTTTACACATAATATTTTTTTAAAAGATGTACAGTATCACAATCTGACAATTAGTCTTTTCTATGTCCCTCTGCATTTATTTCCCATATATTGTATGTAAGCTCTTCACAGTAGTAGGCAAAAGTATCAATTTCATTTCAATGGGCTTTGGTTCAAATGACAACAATGAAAACTCTTACCAATGTGGAAAATGGAATAAGGGAGGAGAAGCTTTAAACCTAAAAATCACACTGTCAGGAAAAAAAGACTCCAGCGACCCCCTCTTCCCATGAATGTCACAGTGAGTCATAACTTTCTGATGGATAAAATGTCACAGTGAAGTTGCACATTTTGCTCAAGAACTAAAAAAAAAAGGAAACCTAGTTGAACTATCTCTACTTCACATGTTATTATGTAAAATACTAAACTCAATTCCAGAATAAACACTTCACTATCCAGTTCCCTCCATATTTCTACTTTAAAATCAGAAGTAAATTTAAAGTGATTGTCAATGGCCTATAAATTTGCAGGCATTTGAAAAAGGATATACAGCTATGTATTTTCAAGCAATTGCTTCACATGCTTCAGATGTATTGATTTCACAATGTTGCATTATTGTAGAATAATTGTATAAAACCAAAGTACTACATTACAAATGAAGGCATTTCTGAGGTTTATGACTAATGACATTATGCCCAAAACCATTAAAATCTGGTATCATTGAACCACAGTAATGCTCAGGATTCATTATACAATATATGTTTGTGAACTTAAGTAAAAGATGTCAAAATGTTTTTTTTATATTATTTGTTATTTTTCTAAACTGGAATGTGTAAGTAAGGCCAGTGACAGAAGTATGCTGTCACATGGTCTGCATCAAGACTAGCAACAGATTAAATGTTCATTATGCAATCTGTTTTGGAATATGCATTGCTCTCAAAATCAACAACAAATACAATGACATCTTCTGTGAACTATTTGAAATTTCATTGAAAAATCTAACATTCTAACAACTCTTTTGCTTTTATCCTTACCTCTTGGCAATCAATTATTTAATTCAATTTAAACAATTATGTTGTATAATTGAAACCTTACGTTTGAATGAAAAATATAAGCAAACAGGAACCCTTGCTAAGATATTACTTCTGCATTATGAGAAGCTTCAAAGCTCCTTCTTTCTCAGTGAAGACTTCAAAGGCCTCTCCTTAGGCAAGAAACTGGCCAGCAATGGTAGTCTTGTGGTTGATCGAAAGGAACTTGTAAAACATTGATTGCATTGGCTGTAAGCTTACCCAATTCTTTAAATCGATTAGGTAAGCTAATCCAATTCTTTAAAGGTATGCCTTTTTCTCTTCTTTCTCCCCTAATTTTTTTTCTTCTACACCTCTTTCATTTCATACCTCTATGCTGGTCTATGATTGTAATAAAGATTTGATTTGATTTGATTTGATCATGTCATACCTCTTTAATGCTGTGGTACACAAACCTGAGACTTCAAGGCCATACAATATGAGACCCCAAGAAGGCTTGGACATGGTCTACAAAACTCATCCAAAAAGGTCCATCAAATTCTAGGCTTAACCTTTTATCCTCTTCTATTATTATATTCATTGTTTTTATTATCTTAGTATTTATTACATTTAAATTAAATTACTGTTTTATCCTGGTCACACCTACTTTTATGGCTTCATTCCACCATTCTTTTGGAAGCCAACTTTCAGCTTGCCACTCAAATGCCAATGTTTTCATTATCCTTTTTTTGTTGTAGCTATCAACTTTGATTGATTGATTGATTGATTGATTGATTGATTGATTATATGCCATCAAGCCAATGTCACCTTTTAGTGACCATATAGACACACCTTCTCCAAGATAATCTGCCCTGAACCTGGCCCTTCAGGTCTCCCAATGGCTCACCACTGTAATTGAGTCCATCCACCTTGTTGTTGGTCATCCTAATCTTCTCTTTCCTTCCACCTTTTCAGCATTATGGCCTTCTCAAAACAGTCTTCCCATAAGGTGTCCAAAATACCATAATTTCAGCCTGGTCAACTGTTCCTCAAGTGAAAACACTGGATTGATTTGTTTGTTTTTGGCTATCCATGTATTTTCAGAAGCCTTCTCCAACACCAAAGTTTAGAAGTGACAATATTCTTTCTAACTTGCTTCTTCAAATTCCATCTTTCATTTCCATAGAGCAGGGCTTTCCAAAGTTTTCCCGCGGCGACACACCAACTGCCGTTGGTGTGTCGCCGCAGGAAAACCCGGAAGTGCCACCATTGCGGCAGCACGCAAAACCCCAGAAGCGCTGCTGCCGCTTTCAGATTTTTGCGCGCCGCCGTTGGTGTGTCGCCGCGGGAAAACCCGGAAGCGCTGATGATGATCAGCGCTTCCGGGTTGTGTGGCGACACACCAGTCTGTGTGTGGCAACACACTTTTGTGTCGCGACACAAAGTTTGGAAAGCTCTGCCATAGAGTGTCACAGGAAAAACCATCACCTCCACAATTCTGATCTTTGTAGGTATAGACACATCCTGGCATCTGAATATCTTTTCCAATCACATAATTGCTACCCTACAACTGCTAGTCTTCAGTGTATTTCTTGACTGTAGTTCTTTTATTGTTGATAGTCAATCTTAAAAGGTAAAAGTTATCCATCTCTTCAATATCTTGATTGTCAGTTCTAAGGCTGGTTGCTGTATCTGCTGTCATTAGTTTGGTCTTTACATTTATGCTCCTTGACTTTCATCACTAGAGCTTGCAGATCATTTGCATTTTCAGCTATTAGAGTAGTGTCATCAGCTTAGCATGGGTTATTGATAACTCTTCCTCCAATTATAGAAATACACTCATGTTCAGCCTTCCTCGATATATATTCAACATATAGGTTGAATAAATAATAAGAAAGTATACAGCCATGTCTCAGAACATAGAAAGATGCTGGAGGTGGATGACCATTTTAGTGACAACAACAAAGGCATCGTTTCATACTTTGCAGGAGAAGGCAGTGATAAACTACTCATATATTTTACTAAGAAATACATATGGCTAGACTATGCACATGCACAGTTATTATTCGGGTCTTTTGGGTGAGTTGGTTTTTATTATCGTTCCTAGTTTTAGTCTCACTAAATTAACTGTATTTCTGAAAAACTTCCTTATAAGTAGATAGTACCAGTTTTGCTACACAAGCACGAGCATTCAAGCATCAATATCAGAAAAAAGAGAAAAAGAAATACAACTCTTTTATATCAAACTGTAGTATCATAAACCAGGGAAATAATAATGTAAAATTTAACATACTAAATATGCACAAAAGGCAATGGATTATTTTCATAGTTTAAAATGTTGGGTTAATTTGTTACTACCCGTTTTTGCATGATCCTGTGCTCACCAATAACAGAGTAGCTGCAAAAGAACCCATTCTGCCCTCTCACATGAACTACCTTGGTAGAAGGCAATTTAGCACAGCTGTTCCTTTCCAACTAAGGTTATACTATGTCTTTTCAGTATTCTGCAGCTCATCCTTCCTCCCCAGGCTTACCTGAGTAATAATTTTAACTGGTAATAAGTAGTAGAAGAATCAACATAAAAGATTCAAGAGGGACAAGAAACAAAATTGAAAAATAGAATACTTAAACTACGTTTAACTCCCATGGGGGAGTTGGGCAGTCATATAAATTTAAATAATAAATAAATAAATTACATGCAGTATCTCTTTCACCAGGCTATAGATCCACTTTGTTTTGCAGTTCTCTGATGATGAAAAGGAGAATAACATCACTGTGACTGGGTGATTTATTTTTTAAATTAAACATCTGGAAAGGATTTTTAATAATACTATGCCAAGTTTGAACATTTTTCTGATTTGTTTTAATCAGAAAAAGACTCCACTGGAGAATACAGGCACACTGAAAACACTTAGCTACTTGAGTCAGACAACACAAGTGCATCAGGAAGGGAAAGGTCAATCTCATTACTAGCTTGATACAGAAAAGGTTGAAGAAGTCCAGCTGAGACCAGTAGGACCAGAGAAAAGAGTTATCTATTACTCATTTAATCAAACTCTTGTTTATTTTAATATGCTTTACACAATCTCTCCTCCCAAAAAAGAGAGTATATTATATGAATGGTGGTTTCACAGGAAAAACATATTAGAAAGTGCCCAGTTTTATTTGTTTATTAAATTTGCATGCTGATCAACTCCCAACAGCTCTGGATGGCTCACAAGTAAAAACATTTTTTAAAAAATACAATAAGAGACAAAAATAAAATAGTAAAAGACGGCAAAAATGACAAGAACTAGATTTTGTTGTTTATTCGTTCAGTCGTTTCCGACTCTTAGTGACTTCATGGACCAGTCCACGCCAGAGCTTTCTGTCGGCCGTCACCATCCCCAGCTCCCCCATGGTTGAGTCCGTCACCTCCAGAATACCATCCATCCATCTTGCCCTTGGTCGGCCCCTCTTCCTTTTGCCTTCCACTTTCCCTAGCATCAGCTTCTTCTCCAGGGTATCCTGTCTTCTCATTATGTGGCCAAAGTACTTCAGTTTTGCCTTTAATATCATTCCCTCAAGTGAGCAGTCTGGCTTGATTTCCTGGAGTATGGACTGGTTTGATCTTCTTGCAGTCCAAGGCACTCTCAGAATTTTCCTCCAACACCACAGTTCAAAAGCATCTATCTTCCTTCGCTCAGCCTTCCTTATGGTCCAGCTCTCGCAGCCATAGGTTACTACAGGGAATACCATTGCTTTAACTATGCGGACCTTTGTTGTCAGTGTGATGTCTCTGCTCTTAACTATTTTATCAAGATTTGCCATTGCTCTCCTCCCAAGAAGTAGACGTCTTCTGATTTCCTGGCTGCAGTCAGCGTCTGCAGTAATCTTTGCGCCTAGAAATACAAAGTCTGTCACTGCCTCCACTTTTCCTTCAACCTGTACGCAGAACACATCATGCGACATGCTGGGCTTGAGGAATCCAAGGCTGGAGTTAAAATCGCTGGAAGAAACATTAACAATCTCAGATATGCAGATGATACCACTTTGATGGCTGAAAGTGAGGAGGAGTTGAGGAGCCTTATGACGAAGGTGAAAGAAGAAAGTGCAAAAGCTGGGTTGCAGTTAAACCTCAAAAAAAAAAGAACTAGATAGGAACATCAATATATATAAAAAAAGAAACAAGCCCACACAATCCAAGGAGGCTTCACTCACCCTCACCAAAGGCCTGGGAAAAGGGAAGTGCTCCTTTGGAACACCAGCAGGGTGAGGGCCATCCAGATCCGAGGGGAAACCTCATTTCAGAGGGCAGGTGCTGCTCCAGAGAAGGCGCACTTCCGGGCCCCCAACGAACGGCATTGTTTAGTCAAAGGAACCCAGACCACACCAACCCTGCCAGATGGAATTTCCCTGGGCAGATATTATGGGAGTCCAGTGGTCCCTCAAGTAACCTGTGCCTAGGCAAACTTTTAAAAAGAGGGAAACCAGTTGGGACAGATAGGTTCTTTTTAAAAACTTAAATATTAGAAAACCAGGGACTCCCCCCCCCAAAAAAAAAAAAAACATTTTTAGATATGTCAGTTGAGAGACTGACCTGGAAACTGTAGGTGGGCTACGCTAGAAACAACAAGCAAGTATTATTTATTTTACTTGTTAGATGTATATTCCTCCTTTTTGTCAGGAGCTCGAGGTGGTATAGATAGCACACTCTCCTCCATCATTTCCCCAAAGCAACAACACTGTGAGGAAAATGTACTGTGAGAGGGAGAGAGAGAAAGTCAACCGAAGAGCTTCTAAGGAGTAAGGGTGGATTTGAACCTGAGTTTTCCTGATTCTTCTCCAATATGTTAACCATTTCAAGCTCATTCCAGGTTGCCAAGAGGAATATTTGCAGGTAATCTGTACTTTAGCTCAGATGCAGCTAGGTTAGCCACACAGAAACCTCAAAATACAGATGAACCTTGATGCTCGCCCATTTTAAAGCATTACCAACAGCTGCATTAGAAGGTAAATATCCTTATGAAGACCCCTATGGGACTAGACTTACTGAGATCCTAGCTAATTTTCTTTTGTACTGTTCAATGCATAATAATATTCAAGATGCTGTATCTCTACTTTCTTCATTCATTTCCTGAGCATTCAGATTTGCTTTATCTTCAATACCAAATACTGTAGAGCATCCTGATAAGTATTCTTGTTATCTGCTAATTGATGTTATTAGCTTCAATATTTTCTCTTTTTGCCTTATAGCAATCTGATTAATTTTTGTGATTTGCAAAATTTATTTGAGCTAACCACTGGCTTTTTGCTATTCTATATTTTTATTGCTATTTTCTATTTTGAGACTCCACTTTTATGTAACTGCATTTATATCATTTTTATATTAACTCTAGTCTTGTTTTTACTGTTTTCTGGTTTTATAATGTTTTGTCTAGTCACATCTTCTAGCTAAGATTGTCCTTATTGGATTATCTGCAAAGTTTATTATACATGGTTTTTGTGCTGGTCTATGACAGTAATAACTTAATCAGACTTAGCACTCTCTTTCTCCAAGTAGGGTAGAAGGAAACATAAAGGGTTTTATGTTTCCTTCTACCCTACTTGGGCAATAGAAGGGGGGGGGCAATAGTATAAAAAAATCAAGCTTGATGTTGCATAAAACTTACCACATTATTCATGCAATTTAGGCTAGCAATGGGAGATTAAAAAATAACTTTATAGAAGTTCAAAACATAAAATGATTATACTTTGGGTTGCAAGATACTACTCTCTGGCCAGCACTCTGAGAAGTTTTAAGGCTTCAGCAACATACTGTATGACTTTTATTGTAATGGCGTGATTCATTAAACCGGACTGGGATTTTAATCTCTTGTTTTCTTGAAACATCTATTTGTTTTAAGGCTTATATTGCAATGCATGAAATATACATCTCTGGTAGTCTCATATGACTGAATTTACTATAATCAGTAATAAATAAAACTTTTACCTGGGAATGTCTCTTAATAAAGTATAATTTAAGGCTTAAGGCAAAATAAAATCCTGGGAAATATTTGCCCCAAAGCAGTCCAACCAACTTTAATGTTAAATTAAATTTGCACAGCTTCGGGTTGTGCACCAGTTGCGCCCCTTCCTGGATCGAGAGGCCCTCCGAACAGTCACTCATGCCCTTGTCATCTCCCATATAGATTATTGCAACACGCTCTACATAGGGCTACCCTTGAAGTGTATCTGGAAGCTTCAGCTGGTCCAGAATGCAGCCGCGCGGGCAGTCACGGGTGCTATAAGATCAGCACATGTAACACCACTGCTCCGCGAGCTGCATTGGGTACCAGTTTGCTTCCGGGTCCAATTCAAGGTGTTGGTTATCACCT
This sequence comes from Charina bottae, assembly GCA_023362775.1. Classification (NCBI taxonomy): domain Eukaryota; kingdom Metazoa; phylum Chordata; class Lepidosauria; order Squamata; family Charinaidae; genus Charina; species Charina bottae. The sequence goes on from JALMGJ010000008.1 coordinate 262,050, forward strand.
TTAAAGCCCTACATGACATGGGGCCAGGGTACCTGAGGGACCGTCTCATCCCGACCACATCTACCCGCCCCACCCGGTCATGCAGAGAGGGCATGATTCGGACCCCATCAATAAAAGAATTTCATCTAGCGGAGTCCAGGAGGCATGCCTTCTCAGCGATAGCACCCGCCCTGTGGAATATCTTGCTCCCAGAGGTGAGGCGGGCACCCTCGCTCCTGGCCTTCAGGAAGTCTTTAAAGACCTGGTTCTGCCGCCTTGCTTGGAATGAAGGAAGTAATAGTTCCTCCTGGGGGTGGTTAGCTTAGCAATATCCTCCTTTTAAGATCTCACCATCCTACAGATTTTTTCTATTTATTATTATACTGTATTTTAAAATGTATAGGTTTTAATTTTAATATTATTATTGTAAACCGCCCAGAGTCTACTGCTGTAGAGATGGGCAGTGATAAATTTGAATAAAAAATAAATAAATAAATACAAAGTTACATTATATTTAAATCAGAAAGACCTTTCCATCCAATCAGCTACTCATCCAAGAAATTATTTGCGGACATGTGTTTTGGAATGAAAAAAAAAACCCTAAGGCTATTAATATATTTTTGAACTTTTAAATATGATATGGGTATAAATCAATATAAACACTTTTTCCCAGTTTGATTTCCTAAAAGAAATTTAGTTTATATGTTTCTGACAGTATTTTTAATTCGTGCAACTCAAAAAATGGGGGAAAGCTTCTCATGTCAAGTAAGGTCAGGAACATGAATTGCTTTGAATGGCTCCTGGTAGGTTTGTCAGTTGCTATGGTGAACATATTAATAATCTCAAATATATTTATATAATTATATACATGGTTGGTTAAACATCAGCATGAAGACTATAGAGATGGCTGACAGTGGTTACCCATTATTGTTGAAACTTTGAAGAAATCTGATAGCGAGGACAAAGGACTCATAAAGAGAAAAAGATAAAAGTTAGAATGATGTGTGAAAATATGGACAGAAAGATAGACAGGTGAACAATGCCCAGGAAAGATAAAAGTATAAAAGTGAAATAAGAATTTTTAACAGAGCAGTGTTAATAGAAGAAAGGGAAGAACTAAAAGTACAGGAAGGAAAGCAGGACAATTATAATCTGAAAAAGTAATGTTCAGCAAACAGCTGTGAACTGGAAAAAAGAAAAACCCAGAGTGAATAAGGTCAAGATAATCAGATAACTGCATGGCTTTAAAACTAAATGACATTTGTGATAGCATTTCTCATTTTGGCTGTGAAAATTAAATGAAATCCTGAGCATCTGCCAGTACACTGCATATTCCTTTCTATAGTATGTGTGTGTATATTGTATATATACAGTATATATCTGCAAGCGCCTCTTACCTCCACAGTAGTTCAAACTGTGAACTAATAATGCTGTGAGAATACTGAAAATTGGAAAGGTTGCAGAGATAGATTGTGTCACTGGAGAAATATTAAAATTTGGTGTGGTTGTTTATAGAGTGGCTGTGTGACTTGTATGTGTGTAAAATCAAATAAATATAAAAAGCTGACTTATACTAAGTCAAACTATTATTGTAACATTACCTTTCTCCAACCTGGTTCCTTCTAAATTTGTTGGACACCAACTCCAATCACGCCCAGCTAGTACAGGGAAACAGAAATATGGGAATCAAAGTCCAATAGATCTGGAGTGCCTTCAATTGGGGAAAGCTGATATAGAGCTTACATAAAACAATGTCTATATCGTATTGGTTTTCCTCACTTCCCAAGATTTCTATGCTGTGCTATCGTTTAAAACTAACTCTCCGAACTTGGCCTGAAGGCTTCCAGCATTAGTACTGAAAGACTTACATATGGAATCCCTGTTGAACAATAAATTGCACAAGCAAATTATCTATATTCATGAACTTCTGCAGCTTATTATCCTGCAACTTGTCAGGCATCTATGGAATGACCTGGCTTTCTTCCAAAAAGCTGAAAGCTTTGCAAATATTCAGATCATTCTCATTCAGGAAGTAAATATATGAGTATATTAAAAGATGCATATAAAACGCTACAGGTCCCTTTTTAAATTTAGCACTAAACATAGAACAGATCAGCAGGCAAATTAAGTAAACGTTTTAAACTATTTCAGCAAGCACCGCTGCTGGATTTTATTTATTGGTTGTGTGTTATTACAAAAATGGGTAAATGTTCTATTTACATTTAAAATTCTTTGAGTTCCATATATTCTATGGAATGTTCTTCAGTGTTCTGAGGCATTTCTGCTATTCAGGGAAACATGTCGTCTTGAAAAGATTTGCTTTGGCACTTTTCATGGCTCTAACAACTATGCACAACAAGTAGAAATTCACCATGGACGATGCTTTTGCTGGCAAGAAGACACAACAACAGGAGGTGGCCTCTGCTGTTGAATTTCTGCACACCCTTGCCTCCCAGACATTAAAGGCACAGCAGCCTTGCTTCCTAATAGGTGACAATACTAAGGAAATATACTTTCCCTTTTTGATCATTGTGTTTGAAAAAAATTAAAGCCATGAAAGTCTAAAGAGCATCCAGGTAGCTGTGCAGTGTGTTGGCCTTTTGCTTAACCAAGTCAGATTTTCAGCTGCAAGAGAGACAAGAACAACAAACTTTAAGCATGGAGCTGTATCTATCGCCAAACCCATAATTGTTGTTGTTTATTCGTTCAGTCGCTTCCGACTCTTCGTGACTTCATGGACCAGCCCACGCCAGAGCTTCCTGTCGGCCGTCACCATCCCCAGCTCCCCCACGGTTGAGTCCGTCACCTCCAGAATATCATCCATCCATCTTGCCCTTGGTCGGCCCCTCTTCCTTTTGCCTTCCACTTTCCCTAGCATCAGCTTCTTCTCCAGGGTATCCTGTCTTCTCATTATGTGGCCAAAGTACTTCAGTTTTGCCTTTAATAATTAAACCCATAATACTGCTATAAAATTGAAAAAGAAATTAAAGAACAAACAAACAACATAGTAATGATTCCTAAGAAGGAACTGAATGGCTGTCATTCAATAGACTGGGAGGAGGGGGAAGGAGAAACGGCGGCTGCTCATAGAATCATAGGGTTGGAAGGGACCTTGGAGGTCTTCTAGTCCAACCCCCTGCCCGAGGCAGGAATCCTCATACCATCTCAGACAAATTGTTGTCCAAATCTTTTCTTGAAAACCTCCAGTGATGGAGCACCCACAACTCCAGGAGGCAAGCAGTTCCACTGCTTAATAGTTCTCACTGTCAGGAAATTCCTTTTTTCCAGGTTGGAACTCCCTCTGATGAGCTTCCACCCATTGCTTCTTGTCCTACCTTCAGGTGCTATGGAGAACAAGTCGACACCCTCTTCCCTGTGGCAAACCTTCAAGTATTGGAAGACTGCTATCGTGTCTCCCCTCAGTCTTCTTTTCGTTAAGCTAACATCTATCTATCTATCTATCTATCTATCTATCTATCTATCTATCTATCTATCTATCTAACAAATTTATCACCGCCCATTTCTACCGCAGTAGACTCTGGGCGGTTTACAACAAAATGTTAAAATTAACATACCTCGTTCCTTTAGCCATTCTTCATAGGATTTAGCTTCCAGACCCCTTATCATTTTTTTGCTCTTCTCTGCACTCTTTCTAGGGCCTCAGCATTTTTTTGTATTGTGACCAGGAAAAAAAAAGGGGGGGGAAGGAGGCTTTCTCTATGGTGAGACCTATGCTCTGGAAACTGTCCCTAGAATTGTGCATCTGCTGGAATCTTACCTCATCACCCTGAACTTCCATGTTGGAAGGATGATTTTTTTTTCCCCCTCTTACATCCCCCACCTTTTAAATGAATACATTATACGGAATATTGTTTTTATATTGTTATTTTATATTGTTTTAATATAGCTTTATTGTGTAGCTATTTTTTTTAGTGTAAACCACCTCAAGATGCTTTAGCATATGAAGTGGGATATAGATTATTCACTTTGAGTTGTAAGCCACCCAGAGTTTGGTTTTAAGATGGGCGGCTGTACAAATGTTATAAAAAATAAATAAATAAATAAATAAATAAATAAATAAATAAATTAAAAAAACTCAATAATTTATTACTATTAGCTTACAGTGTACAAAGTGCTTCCCCATTTCCTTAATGGGCGTTGTCCAACAAATAAGAACTTTATTTAATACATGGATTTTCTCCAGCATAAAAGTGATTATGAAAACACCAACTAAATTTCTGCCTATCTGGAAGCCACTTACAAAACAGGCATCCCCTTAGAAAATACTTAGTGACACTGACAACCAAGATTTCATTTGCACTACTTTTGGCAAAATAAAATGATGTATTTAATTTGGATGATGACGATGACGATGACAATTAGGTGACATGTCTTATGAAGCCAGATCATAAAAGTTGCATTATTGAATGATGAGTTTATAACAATAGGTATAAAATGAAGCACAGAATTCTTGAGTCAGTGAGATTGCTAAACATAGAAAATGTTGATCTTCATTTTGCAGAACTGAGGACTAAAAATTTGCTTTTAAAAATGCTTAACATCACTCCTTTTTATACACTGTGTACTTAGCTACTGTTTACAAAATGTTTCAAGTATATGGATGACACCCAAATTTGCAACCAAGGTGAGATACTTGGATTTAAATTCTTTTAAATCTAAACAAGCCTAATGCTGAAACCCAGGAAATCCAGGAAACATAACAAATTATAGAAGATGCTTTTTTGACTAGAAAGTAGTAACATTTTAAGTTTGTTTTTAATTTTCTGTTAGCTTACCCAGATTTGTATGTGTGTGTGTGTCTATGTGTGTCTGTCTCTCTGTCTCTCTCTGTGTGTATGTGTATGTGTGTGTGTGTGTGTGTGTGTGTGTATATATATATATATACATACATACATACATACATACATACATACACACACACACATACATACTTTATAAATCACACATACATACATACATACATACTTTATAAATCCGTGCATGAAATAAAGTTCCTCCTTGCTTTATCTCATGCAGTCTATAACTTATTTACTGTTCTTATGTTACTAGCAAATGCTTTCAAATATTTCTATACCATGATATGTACTGTATATCCTCTAGTAAGAACATAAAAAGAGCCCTACTAGCTCAGATTAAAGGCCTGTCCAGTTCAGCATCCTTTTTTCATACAATAGCTAAAATTGTTCTAGGAAATCCATAACAGGACTTAAGGGCAAAAACCCTCTCCCTTTGTTGTTTCCCACCAACTAGCAGAGGGGAACATACTGTATTGTTTCATGTGGATGCAGTGTATTGTCAATGTTCTAGGTGAAAATTCTACAACTTAACTGCATTCTGTAAAGAGCAAGTGCTTTTATCTGCCATGAATCTCATGCAAATCAAGGATCTCAAGGATCTCCTATTAAGAGAAAAAAGAAAAACCACAGGCTACATTGAAACAATTATTTCTTATCAGTTTCCCTGCTTGCATGGGTTTTCAATCCTTAGATCAATTTACCTGGGGTACATTTTTTAAAAAAAGTAATGACTTTTTGCAGATGTTATATGGTCACCGAAGTTATTTGTCATTTATTTAATATATTTATATGCTGCATATTTCAAAAAGCACTAAAGAGCTTAAATAACAAATATAGAGCAATTACCCTCCTTCATAATCCTTCACATTTACAGTATACAGTATATGCAAAAAAGCTGCAGAAGTGCCCAAACCAAGTTATTAAAGAAGTTTTAAAAGCTTAAGTTACAATCCAAACTTTATGCATCTTTATGGGACATTTATTCTCATTGAGCTCAATCAAACTTACTTCCAAGTAATCATCTATGGGTCTGCAGCCTTTGTGACTTTTATACTGTATAAGAACAAATGATTTACTGTATATAGCTTCTGTATGATTTTCAAAAAGGGGTTTAATAGATTCAAAGCTATATGTTATTTATTTATTACTATTGTTGTTGGGATATCATGCTTTTAGTGCTTTTAGATTAAATTTGATTAACTGTTTCTTAGCTACAAGTATATACAATAAGTTATTCACAAATGTGGTAAATATATAGGAAAATCTGCTCTACGATCTTGTCAACCATCTCCTGAGAAAATAGGAACTCTACCAAATTCTTTTCGATCAATCTTCATAGGAAAGTGGGATAATGAGCAGTAAAAAAGAAAAAAAAGTAAAGTAAAAAGATCAGTAGGTTTAAATAAAGATGCTGTGCCAAATTTCTGTCTCTTTGGCATAGCTCTCTTTTCAGTTCCCTCTACAACCAATTATCTGCAACACCCTTATCCCACACAGCTGCATTCCTGGCAGTGTTTGAACTGGGGGGAAGGGTAGATCAGGGATTTTAATAAAATTCACATGCTTTTACCCCCATTTCAGTCAAATCATCCCTTGTTGAGTATCAAAAAACAATAGATGGGAGTTACAAAGAAAAGAAACATTATAGCCCCAACAGAGATTATGATCCACACAATTAGATTTGCATGGGAGAAGAAAGAGGGAGTCTACCAGCAATTCTCACATCACCAAAGATCCCCACCCCACCTCAGCTGGCAACCTACTGAATAGGAAACTCTGAAGTGGGGAGCCTGCTCATGTATGCATTGCTATCCTCAAGCATTTATAACTATGGGCTGCCCTCCCCTTTTCCTCCCCAGAATCTTGATCATGTGGATTCATCTAAAGGAAACTCACATCTCAACTGTCTAGTTGCTTTGACCACATCCAGTTTTCACTGCACCCAAAAATTTGCCACAATAAGATAAATGGTGCCCTCAGATCCAGCTCGAAGGCCAAGCTAATGCTCTTCGTGATAATACGTATATTCAGAGAGAGCAGAGATAGGCTTAGTAGTGTTTTTTACGATACTCAGTAGCTTGTAGGACAAGAGCCAAAGTTATCACAAGGAAGCATTTCCCAAAACCATTATGCATCTGTACATTATTACTGCATAGGCAAATGGTTTCAGTTACATATTGGCTCACAAAGACAAAGATCTGGACATATTTTATTAATTTCACACAGCATCACTTAGCAGTGTACTGAAAACCTTTCAGAGAAATCCAGAAAGCTGAACATGGATGCAAAGGCTACTAAAGTGAATTTAAAAAACACATTGTTGTAGCTAGATGAAATGCAGGCTGACATTTTTTGATGTCGGCTTGTTCGACATCCTGTCAGAGATTCAGGAAAAGGTTTTTAAAAATCTATAATCAGCCAATCTTTCTATGGAAAACTTTGTGGACTCTGAAGCAAGCAAAGTTATTCCTATCAACTGGAATTAAACAAGTCTAAATGAGTCTGCACCAATGTTTACTTATGTAGTAACAAAATATATTTTGTTCAACTGTAATTAGTATATACTGTACTTCTGATTTCTTCAGAGATAAATAATTTCTCAGTACCTTTCAAATGTTTACAAGTTTTTGGGAAGGAAAACCCATACAGAGGCTATTTCAAAAATAAAGGAATGGTAAACTTTACCAAACTTTGTATCAGGGGTTTTCTTTAAATATTATCTTAAACCGTAGGCAGCATCATATTGCTGCTGGATCCCAGCCACACAAGATCCCTGGGAGTTCATTATTCTCCAAATTACTGAAGTGTATGAGGTTAGCTTAGCTCTATCTACATTCCACTAGGACAGCCTTCCCAAACCTGGCATACTACCGATATACTGTAGAAGGATTGCAGCTCCAGAAGGTCATACGGTCTGGGAATTATGAAATCTGCAGTCAAAACATATGGAAAAGTGTCAGATTAGGAAAGGCTGCATGAGATTAGACCTGGCTCAGTAATCATTCAGAGAGGTCTGGGATGCTGGACTTTATATTAGTAACAGAAAACATAGCAACCACAAATCACCCTACGTAATGACAGGGAAAAGGTAGGACTGCAATATGTCCATGTTCAGACTTAATCCAGAATTGTAGAGAATTTCAGTTTATTCTCCACAAAAACAACAGGGCAGTTGTGTATACTGTTGATTAACTCTGTTCAACTCTCTCTACCAGTGGGGGTGGCTAAGTTACTCCCAAAACCGTAGCAAGCAAAAACAGCCTCTTACACACGAACCTGGATTCTTCCAATATGACATACTCTGACAAATCAAAGTGTGACATCAGACTTTGAAGTTGGCTTCCTTTCTGGTTTCTTACTAACCAAACACAGCTTTATGAATGAGTTAGATTTATTGATTAAAGGCTGTTAATCAAATAAAAGAACTCAACAAACCAGAGGTGTTTTCAAGCAAAACGGGTCAATTATTGCCAGTAAATGCGCTTCCAAAATTGTAATAACAGCTGTTATCTTTAAAAAGGCATTCATTTTTCTGCAACATGCTGGACAGAACATGTTGTTCTGTTGATTAAAATGGTCTCATCGTGGAACAAATTTTATGTAACAGTTCTTAATGGGTTTTTTTTCCAGAATTATTAGCTAATCTTTGGTAATGATGCAAACTGGGAAAATGAGTATTTGTGGACGGCTGGGTAAAATTGCAAACAGAAGTGTCCATTTCACTCATTCACAATCTGACCTTCTACAAAGAATAGCTAGACTGCTTCACCATGTCACTGTGCAGCCTGCACACAGCAAGAGTTATCTTCATGGGTGAATTTATATTTGTATTTAATTTTATAAGAATTAATGTGATAAAAAAGATGAAGCAGACTCAGTGACATCCTTGGAGAGTATCAAAATCTGAAGATGTGGTGTCATGATCAAAACTATGCACCTGCTATTCTGTAGATTTTGACACACACACACACATACCATGGATACCCATAAGCAGCCTTCCTTGCTGACTAAGGATAATATGGGTTGTAGTTCAATTCATCTACAGTCCATCAGCTGGGGAAAGTCAGCATAAGGTAGTAAATATGGATTTAAGGAACTTGGACTTTAAATCCCCTTTTTCCTGTGGAGTCATTCGGTGATCTTGCACTTAGTTCTGAGTAAATGCTTGAATTTACCATATTAATGTGCAAAAAGACTGTAATTTTTCAGTAATCACAAGAAAAATGAAATTGATGTATTCTGATCATTTCTGTTTTAAAGAGAATATGGAGGCATATGATATATGGTGTTATCAAAGAAGCAGCAGCATCTGCTTTGAAAGGGAGAAAATCATTCTGAAACCTTTATCTCAGGGGAAAGTCATCTCCAGAGGTCATTCTTACAGAATATGCTTTCTTACAGAGAACATCTAAATTAGAGCTACCACATCTGAGCTGCAAAAAGGCAAATGACTATTACATGACAGTAGAAAGATATACAATACCAGGTTTCCATATAATGGTCAGATCTTTGCAGCCAGATCTGGTAGCCCTTTTCTTAATATAATATAGTATTACATATTTCATATTATAGAACCTAATGCTGAACAACCCTGAGAATATGCTACTCAAAATTTCCAGTCTAGATCCTTTCAATATAGGCAATTGTATATAAAGAAATGTCTTATAATCAGAAGATATGCTTGATATTTAAAATGAATTCCATTCAATGCAAACTCCCTTCTTTAAGACTTACTTTGCAAAATGTTCTGTCCTGTTTTCATAGGGCAGAAAAAAATTGAAGGTGGAAACAAAGCTGAAAATTTAAAAACAAAATCCATATGACCCAAAATAGTTTAATAACATGGAAGATGACCTAACCATCATCACTTTAGCATATCACTGAGTGCAAAGGCTGTGTTAAGACTGAAAACTTTTCAGGCTTCCGGTGGGAATATGGCCGACTGAGCAGCTGTGTCTATGGGCTCTGCGGACTGAACTGGCGTCGTGGTGAATATTTCGGCTCCGGCAGGCTTTTTCCTGAAGCCCTGGAGCGCTTTCATGGCAAAGAAAGTTCTCGGAATCATCCCATTTGCTCTCCAGAATGGTGACCTGCAGCCCAAGAATTGCAAACAGCATTCACACCAATCGGGTAAGAGCTGCCAGGAGACCGGGACATGACCATTTCCAAGCCACGCTGCAGCCTTAAAGAGACACTAAGCTGAGCCACCCCATTTCTAAATCACCCAATTCATACTTTTTTTAAGTTTATGTACCACAAGAGAGGCTTTCTACAGCAAGGAGAAGCAAAATCTCATGGTGCCTATCATTATTTCTGGATTAATTTTTAGGTTTTTTTAATGCTCTGGCTTGTTTTTCCATTTAAATATTAAGGAGGACTGAGAATAAATAATTACCTCCCTGCTATTATTTTTGTATTGAATTTGAAGGATTTAATATTGTGGAGTCCTTGGTGTTCTCTGAGCCTTGTTGTTTTCTTGCAGTCATTTCATTGCCAGACTAGGCAACATCTTCAGTGCGAAAAGGGAGTGGGACTTGCTCTCTGTTTATATACCATGGCTTGTCCTGCTTGTGTTGGTGGAGGTGTTGTTCACTCCTTGGGGGTTCCTTGATTGGGCTGTTGTTTGCTGTTTGGTTGATTGACTAGGTTAATAGTTCCTTGATTAAGGTATAATGTACTGTTTGATTGTTCATCTGGTGTTAATCTTGGTGTTAATCTTTGCATATCTGGGTGTTGATTGCTGGCGAGGAAGTGTTCTGGTCTTTTGGCTTTTCTATTGTCTCTTTTGAATGGTATGTAAATGTTGTTTACCTCTATGTGTCTGTTGATGGCTGCTTTGTCTGAGTGCCAAGCTTCCAGGAATTCTCTAGCGTTTTTGGATTTGGCTTGGTTTAAGATGCTCACAGTTTTCCAGTTGAAATTATGGTTGAATCTGTCCATGTGTTGTGAGATTAAGGGGTTTTCATCGTGTCTTCTGACTGCTAGTTGGTGCTCGTGGATGCGCTCTGCTAGTCTTCTGCCCATCTGTCCTACATAGTGGCTGCTACAGTCCTTACACTGTATGTTGTAGATAACTCCTGTTTTTTCTTCATGGGCTACTGGGTCTTTTGGGTTACTTATGATGTTCTGAAGGGTTTTGGTTGGTTTATGTGCTACAGTGATGCCATGTGGTTGTAACATCTATTAGTAGTTTCTGAGATGTTTCTTATGTATGGAAGTGTAATCCTTTTCATAGCTTCTGTTGGTTTTGCTATGGTGGGTTGAGTGGTCAGGAACTTTTTGATAAAGTTGTGTGGGTATCCATTTTGCAGGAAGATGCTATATAAGTGGTCTGTTCCCTTTTTCTGGTGTTCTGGGTTGCTGCAGTGCATTTGTGCTCGTCTGAATAGTGTTCTTACACAGCTCCTCTTGTGGGAGGTTGGGTTATTGGATTTAATATTTTCCTACACGTTGAATCTGCTGTTTTGAGTTTTTAGCTTTCTGTTCACTTTCCCTGGGAGCTACTTGTTAGCATACTTTCTCTTGTGTCAACAACTTTTGGTAACTTTCCATTAACTTATTAACTCCTATTCGTGCTAGTCAAGTATCTAAGGGGTGCCATAATCTACTGCCTGAAGCATGGAGGATTTCAAGGAGACTTTCTCAGAGTTTCGTTGTGAGCTTCGTTGTGAGTTTAAACAGTTCTTTTATGATGTCTCTCAAACTATTCTGCAAGATATTCAGGACATTGCAGAAAATATCAGCTTTAAAATGTGTCATCTGGCTGAGGACATTCTGGAAGAAGATGAAGATTTTAACAAAGATAGAGATGTGTCTACTGACAGCGAGATTGAACCTTTTGTTGAAATGCCAGACGATGATTATATTTTGGTGTTGAAGGGGTTAAAGGGACTCTCTGAGTTGCAAATTACAAAAGGGGATTTTTTCTGATTGAATGTTGTGGGAAAGAAGTGGCTCTGTTCTGTGGGAGGTTTTTTGCTGAGAAGTCTGAGTTTTTAAGGGGGGCAGTTGGGCTGTTTGATTTCTGTATGAAAAATGCCTTGTGTGTAAAATGGAGATATGTAAATGCTTTAGTATATTTTGAAGTTGGGTAAAGATTTAAGAATGTTTATCTGGATTGATATTAAGGCTTGTATGATTCTATTTTTCTTTAATGATTTGGATTAAGATTTACTGGATTGCTTTTAAGATTTGTTTGATTTTTAAAATTTATAAGGTATAATAATAATTGCTTGGTTTTAGGTTTAATAGGGTTAAGATTGTTATAGTATTATTAATTATAAAAGTAGACAATTTATATTTTCATGTGTTTTTATAATTTGATTTTTATTGTAGTGGACAGAAATGTATAGAATAGTGGTAGGAAGGAAATAATTGAATGAATGTTGTTTTTTGGGGGGAAGTTGATTTCGAGATTTATATATTTTTCATATATATATAGGGAAGGAGCAATTTTATTTAGTGATTTTTATAATGTGTTAATGGAATGATTTATAGAAACAATGTGATCTTGTTTTGATATAGAGTAAGGGATTGATTATGGAAATTGCTGTATATTCTTGTTGAAAGTCAGAAGTCACTTCTTTATGTAATCTTTAAAATTCTTTTTCTTGTGTTTCACACTTTTTTAGCTTTTTTATTTTTGTAGTTTTTTTGCTTTTTGTAGTCTTTATCTTTGTTTCAAACTTAATAAAATTCTTATTAAAAAAGACTGAAAACTTTTCATGAGTTATAAGAGGTTATCTGTTATCTACAAAAGCAGCTTCTTCTTAAGAAGAGAGGGATAAATTATATTCCTGAGGCTCTTTCAATCATGTTAGCACAAAAAAAATCCAACAACAACAACCCAGAACTGTATTCACTTTCAAAACAGTAGTCTCATGCCATTCACCTTATTGTAGAGACAAGGAAAGATCTTTAAAAATCCCACAAAAATATGAGAGCTTTATAGATTAGCTATGCCTGTAAGCATTTTGTCCAGATGTAAAATACTGAACTCAGTTTGAAGGCCACTGTATCTTAGAGCAAGGCATTATCACATAACAGGAAATACAATACAAGGTGATAAAGTAATGGAAGTCTCAGCTACTTAGGTCCTCTGAATGCAGGCCAAATAGTGCTGAAGGATGTCATTTGTCAAGGATGTCATTAAGATTAAATAATGCATGAGCTTCAATTATCCTGTATAAGCACCAATAATTAGTTTGTTCTGCTCCACAACAGATTCCCTCCTATCCATACTCAGAAAGTAAATATGAATATATTCAAAAGTTCCACCAAAGATTAATGAGAAAGATTTTATTACAGAAATATTGAATTTGCTGAGTGACCAATTCATGATCAGCATAAATAACATTTAAGGAAGGGAGTTAAAAGAAATGAAAATTACAAGAGGGCTTCTCTTAAACAAAAGTTTCCAAATATTGCATACTCCATGGCCTATAAGCAACAAATGACTGATGAACATAATGACCTCTTTGTGCAAAGTCCTGTTGTTGTTTGCTTACTTTGGGAAAGATCACATTCCACCAGTCAGATTCCACAATTTTTCATATGTTGTTTTTTTAGTTGTAAGCTGCCCAGATGCGTTTAGGAGTTGAGCAACCTATTAATTGATTAGCAAGAACATTTACCCAGAAGAATGGAATCATTGAAGTGAGTGAACTTTTGTTCTTAAAAAGAAAGATTCATGTCTATTCTAGAATTTTGTATCACCCCCAGGATCCTCTACGAACCCTGGATAATAAAATTTTAATTGCTGTCTGGCAAGCAGAGAAGGTACCTGTATTGACAGATTGAATCCAACATTTCAAACATATCTTATTGCAGCAACCAATGTTCTCCACTTTTTGGATGTATCAATAAGAATAAGATCCATTCTTTAGTTAGTGGCCAACAAGAGGACTGATTAATTCAAAATGCAAAGGGCTGCCATTTCAAAACTCTCTCAAGTCAAACGTTTCCTCTCACCACAGCTTAAGACAAAACTAGAAAAATGGGAGGCAGCCTCCCATATTGAAGCCAAATGCACAAACTGCAAGAGACAATTACTTCAGAGTCAGTTGTGATTTTACAGGCTAGATTGGACTCTCAAGAACTTGACTGAGCAATTTCTCCAAGTTTGGGAGTAGGCAAAATAATCATAGGCACTCACCAGGCACGATGTTCCAGCCAAGTGATCTCAGGAATAGAGACAGTATCTGTGGGATCAAATGACATACTACTCTATTTCTATTTCATAATTAATATGGTTTCATCGATGGCAGTGAAAGGCTTATGGCTACAGAAATATTTTTTCTAAGACCATTTAATTCAAACTAGACATATTCATTTAAGAGTTCTCAAATAAGCATAAAAGATATATGACACCCCTTTATTATGCAGCATCAGCCTGTGGATCAATCCATATCTGCTGAAAGTGTTTATAAAAAGGGAAAGAAAGCAAATACGAAACTAGAGCTAGAGCCATGTTGATGCTTTATGATGAATAATATTTTACTTCTTTTAGAACTCTGATACTATTTTGGTTTGACATTATATATACCACACTGTAATATGCTTGTTATGAGCATAATGATAACTGGGATTCACTGACTTCAGTCAGCAAAAAGAAAATACATTAACATATTTTAAATAAAACAGAAAAATAACTGAATTATGAAAGACTGGTAAAGCAAATATTTAAAAGCCAAACTTTCTTTACCTATGTTTTTATTTCACGTTGTAGCTGAATTAAATATTTCACTAGTTTTAATAAAGATTATAATTTTGTTTCATTTTCATAATATGTTTTCCTATAAAACACATGGCAGAACTCCAGTTGGATTCAGGAAAAATGGGTTGGGTTTATGATATTTATTTAAGGATAAAGATACCATCCAAATATTTTTTTTAAATCCCTCTTAATTCCTACTTTTATTGACTTTTGAGGCTACATGATAAATCACAAACACAAAAAAGTCTATCACATGACTTCCTGAAAAATGCTTTGCTTTGCTTTGCTTTAAGAGAAAGTATCTAAAGAAAATCTGTAGGGTTGATTTTATATTCCTGTGGTTTAAGGTAGTCCTCTGCATTTTACAATTTTTGCTATCTTGATTAATCTTTCACATTTTGGCACTCATCATGTTATCCTGCCAGTTGAAAGAAATGAAAGCTGAAGAAATTATTTTACTGAATAAAACAGTATAGACAGTTCTATTTTCAATTCTGTATCAGCTCCTGGACTGTCAGAATATCAAGGAAAGACAACACTCATCATGCTCAGATTATGTTATTCTCGGCCATTCTTTCCTAAATAATATGTTTGCAATATAAAATAGACATTACAGTGAGAGCTTTAAGACCACTGTGTCATCAACTGTCCAGAGAATTGAATGCTACTATTCATAAACATACTAAACATTATAATTCATAGTCATTATTACTATAAAAGGCTTTTAAACTATGTAAGTAAAAAGATAACATCTATGTGTTAGTATATAGATTAAATACTAAACATAATTAAAGGTCAGAAATAATTTTAAAGACAATTAGAAGTTAATATGGTAGGCTATCATTTTTTTGAGTAGCAATAACAATGGGGAAAAAACCAACTTTCAGCAAATTTTGAGAAATCCAAATATTTCAGTGTTTTCCAATATCTGAGTTTTACCTCATCACTATCCAGCTATAAACAGATGTGAATTTCACTAAGTGCTACTGGGTTTCTGTAGTAGTTTATGGATTACACTGAGAAGAACAGAGTTTTTTGCCATCCTGAGAACACACATATAACTGGTAATTTCTCCCCTACATCACAGGTTTGCTCAGGCATGGTGACACTCAAACAGTAAGGTGATACCAGGCATTTTTATTGCCAAATGTTTTATAAAATAAAGATTTTAATCCACATTGAGGCTCCAGCTTTGGCTATTATTAGACAGTTTACCTATGCTTTAAAAATATTTTAACCTGCACTAGCAGGTTACTGCTATATTTTATTCAATCCATACACCACTCTGTCTTATTTATTACAAACCTATCTTATTTCCTAACTAGTAGCCTAAAATGTAAAAGCCATTTTCTGTCCTTTAACTTTTGCATCCAACATTGATTTCCCAGCCAGCCTCTCTGCCGCAAGTCACTTGCATGCACAGGAGATGGAAAGTGCAGCCTGATGCTTGGTTCTGTAGTCAGATGGGAAGTTGGGATTCTGGTAGGCCCTTTTCTGCTGCTGCAACTGTACTTTATCCTCAGACCTACCTCTTGAAACTGCCAGTGCCCTAGATCTCAAAGGGATAATGGTGGCTGGAGGCCTAGGCCACCCTTCAAATGCCAGTATTTGGGGCTGTTTTGCTAGTGCCCTTGGACAAATGCCCTGGAAAAATTATCAGCACTTTGGGCTTCTACTCAAAGCTCAGCATCCTCCAAAATTCCTGGGCTGCTGCTGCTCCATCCTCCTCCTCTGTTCTTCACCACTGCTTCTGCTGTCCTCCAATTTCTTCAGAACTTCAGTTCTCCGGCTCCTCCTTCTGCCTTCAATTCTCAGCTCTATTTGATCCCAACACTGCCACAGCGGAGTCATTTTTTTAAAGGACCATGTCATTTGAATATCCAGGGTGGGGCCCTTAAAAAAAGGGTCCAGGCTTTTTTCCTATGGTTATCTCCAAGTAGCAATATGATACATCTCAAGTAGAAGAGTTTCTACATATAGCTCCTTTTGATTATTAATAAAAAAAATACAACTGTGCATTCCTTTGGCCTAAAATGAGGGAGCAATAAATATTCTTAGGATTTATATATATATATATATCATATATCATATATCATATATCATATATCATATATCATATATCATATATCATATATCATATATCATATATCATATATCATATATCATATATCATATATATATATATATCCGCCCAAATTGTAATAACAACCCTGGGCGGTGTACAAAACAGTAAAGCTGACAAAAACCCCAAACCAAAAATAAAACCAATAAATGCCTCCTGGGGTTGGCTGGCCCCATAGCTCCATTTTCTATTCTGCGGGTCCAAGCCCATCCTGGATTTTATTTTATTATGTTTTGTTTGTGTTTTTAGATATTTTGTATAGTTTTTAAATTTTTATTTATTGTAACCCGCCCAGAGTCCCTTGCATGGGAGATGGGCAGGGAATAAATTTGAATAATAAATAAATAAATAAATAAATAAATAAATAAATAAATAATCTGTATAAAAACTCATGGCAGCCTGAGGCATCACTCTCCCATACATCTGTACACCATTTTGCTGGTCTCCAGCCTCATCCTACCCCAGTGCTTGTGGGAAGAGCCTACTCTTCAAGGCCTTCTGGAAGGCAAGTGTGGGGTGGGGGAGCATTACATGGTGTCCTAGCTCTTGGGGCCAATGATCTGAAGATTCCATTCTTCCTGAACTGTTTCTTGTTCAGCTTACTATTGTAAGGACAATACTGATCCTATTTAAGAACATGTATTTCTTTGTTTTTTTCTTCTTCCCTGGTCCCTGTCTCTGTTGTATCATTTAAATTGTATGTCTGTGAGGCCAGGTTTGTCCTGTTTTTACTGATTTTATATGATGAATCCATATATACTATACATGTTTTAAGGAAAACATAATCTTTCTTTAAAAATGGGAAAAATTAGGAGCTTGAGTTTTTTAAGGAATGCTATGAGTAACTGACACATATCCAAAGGTTGTCATCCATTTCATACCTGCAACTTCCCAAGCCCCATAGTCTGAAGGCTCTGGGCATGCTGGAGGGACATAGAGCCTGTGGACACCTTTTTGCCCATCCCTACTTTAAATGAATAGACAAACTAAAAGGATGAGAAGCCAAAATTACACCAACCAGATTCCAGATACAAAACAAGTCTAGACTTTTTAAAGACCACTTAATAATGCAACATGATGTTTTATAAAATAAAGATTTTAATCCACATTGAGGCTCCAGCTTTGGCTATTATTAGACAGTTTACCTATGCTTTAAAAATATTTTAACCTGCACTAGCAGGTTACTGCTATATTTTATTCAATCCATACACCAGACTCAGATGAGAGCTACCTGAAACACCAGGACATGAGCAACTAGAATGGTCAGAAACAGTACGAGAAATGTAGAACACATGGAATTGAACAACATTTACAGTATTAGGAATGTGCATGTTGGTTCCCTCTTGAAGGGAGGAATACCAAGAATACATAAATGTTTCAAAGCAAATTTGAGAGCAGGCATGTCAGATTAAGGCTCAGAAAGTGTGTTTATTGCCAGCAAGGAAGAAAAGGATTGATACTTATGGATCAAAGCATCCAGGCTAATAAAAGCTGAAAACTAACAACAAAGCTGTAGGAGCAAAACTTTTATTTCAAAGAAATGGATCAATAAACCAATAACCCTAGCAATAGCAGTAGCTGTTAATAGCTATTGGATCTAAACACTCTAGGCATGCTTAGTTTCTGCTGCGAATGGGACTTTTCTGTTGGATGTCTTACATTTTAACTCGGTTGGGGGTTGTTTTAGTTGTTGTTGGGTTTTGGATGATTGTATCTAAGCAACTAGTAATAAACCAAGTGGCACTATCACTGAGCTATAAGACTAAGAAGCTTCTATATGCCTTATACTTGTTTTCCAGCTTCTAAAGAATAACGCTGTTCATGGCCATACCTAGCTGAAGACTGCTTGCCACCTCTATAGTAAAGTTATTTCCTACAGAGTGTTTTCAGTTTTCTAGCCGAAACTAAAGGTAATCTTTTCTGCACCTTTTCACACATCTAAAAATGGGATAAAGTCAACACGTGGGGAAGAGAGGGAAATTATCTTGTAGTCCCCAGTCTGTTTTGTGTGCATCAGTCCAAATATCAGGATACGTACATCTTACGCTGGGTAACTGGTTTTAGAAAGCATAAAAACAATGCATAAAAACATTATTGTGTATAACCTTCATGCACGTAGTCTAATTATAATCCTCAGCTCTATATTTTAATTTATGGGGCAGGCATAATGGACATTATCCAGGCCTCTGCCCCACACATTGACTCTGAACACTTTTTGAAATTGTAAAATGGGCCTTTGTTTTAGGAAAGTAATCAATTTCATAATAAGCAGGAACTTTTACTAAAATTAAAAGCAACCAAGTTTTATGAAATCTCAAAGATTATCACATGAGTTGTGTGGGTCACAGTCCTCTTCATAGTCTTTAAAATTCTGAAAGTATATATAGTTACTTGAGCAGGGGCGAGGATGGAGGAATAGAAATAGGAAAAGGAGGAACGGGAGACAAAATAATCTACATAGCTAACATTAATGAAGATTTCTCAAAGATTAGAGAGGAAATTATTGTTCAATTTTTAAACAATTGTTTGACCCCAGAAGATACAGAATTATATTGCTCAAAATTGCCTTTCCTCCAACAGAAAACCAGTTCAAAGGCTGACTAGCTTAATTAAGCCTACTTTTAAAGTCTGGCATATAAACATCCTTCTAGGAATACATAATCACCTTTTTCACATCACTTCAAATACAATATATCCATAATTCTTCATAAAATGAGAAATCTAAATTTAGGGATTTGGCTTACAAACACATTAACATTTTTATCATTAATTTCCTTCCAAGAACCTGGATCACCAAACTATTAATAAGGAGTGACCAGCAGACATGTCCATAGCATATGCACTAAGGTTCCTTCAACTTTATTACATTTCCATCAGAGAAAAGGTGACAACTAACTCTTTAAAAATATTTGTTAAAAGGGCCAAATAAAGCTCAAAAATATTTTCCACTTGAACTAATCAAGTGTTTAAATCATATAAAACAATTCTAATATTCCTTAAAACCTGAAGCCATTGTTTCATCAATATGTTTTTTTTGGGTGGGGGGAGAGGTGCCTTTGAGTCAGTGTTGACTCTTGGCGACTGCCTACACAAGTCCCTGCAGTTTTCTTGGCAAGATTTCAGAAGTGGTTTGCCGTTGCCTCCTTCCTAGGGCTGAGAGAGAATGACTGGCCCAAGGTCACCCAGCTGGCTTCGTGCCTAAGGTGGGACTAGAAACCATGGTTTCCCGGTTTCAGTCTGGTGCCTTAACCACTACATCAAACTGGCTCTCTTCAGCAATATAGGATACTCCAATGCTCTGTCCCAAATTTCTTCTATATTATTTTTGTATTTCTTCAAATTATTTCTTGTAATTTGTATTACAATTCGTAATAAATTGTTGATTTAATCCACACAAAAGGTTCTTCAATACATTCAGTGCCTCCAGAGTTTCAGAGGCCACAAGGGCTGTGGGGCTGAAATAACAGACAGTAATGCCGGCATACTTTTTGTTGCCTCAAAGACTGGAGGAAATAATGATTTATTTATTTATTTATTTATTATTCAAATTTATCACCGCCCATCTCTACAGCAGTAGACTCTGGGCGGTTTACAATAATAATATTAAAATTAAAATCTATACATCATAAAATACAATATAATAATAAATAGAAAAAATCCGGAGGATGGTGAGATCTTAAAAGGAGGATATTACTAAGCTAGCCACCCCCAGGAGGAACAGTGGCTGTCTGGATGAGTGCTAGAACTGGAAAAGAAGAGATAAATACCATCTCTCACCATAGCAATGACAGTTTTCACCTCCTTTTCCCCACTAAAATGGAATAACGCTGTGTTTGAATTAACGTTGCAATGTTGATTTCTCAATACACTTTTAAAATGAGCACAGGGGAGAAGAAATAGGACACATGACTTAACAGGTCAGTGAAAGAAAAACTACTTCAAACTAAGAATGGTTTGAGACTAATCATAAATTTCCCTTTAAAATACTGTTGGCATTGCTAATAGAATTTTAAGACCTTAACATAAAGTGGCCTTAAGAAGTAAGTCAGCGTGGTACAGGTAGCCGCATCTTGGCTTTAGAGAAAATCCAGTTTTAAATCTCCATTTGACTTCAGTGGTGGCTGAGGTCCTTGAACCATTTCTCAATCTTACCCTCCTTACCAGGTTATTGTGAGGCTAAAATGGAGAAGAGGGGAGACCTATTGAAAGCTTCTTCAGTTCTGAAAAGAATATTGAGATAATCTAGTCATCTACCATAATATGAAAATAGAAATCTGTACTATCATAATGGCAACATACAATCTTTTCAACATCATTTTCATTTTGATTTGCCTCCAGTTTTCATCACATTTGGCAAAGTTTAACTGGGATAATTGTTTTTAATTACATTTTAACATCTCAGCAAGCAAAATCCATCCTGATGAAATTATGTCCATTGGATTACAAACAGTCAAAAGCAACTGAATTACTGAACAAGACTTGTCCCCTGAAAAACAAAGAATCAGTAAATTTATTTCCAAATAAGTGTACATAGTAGGACTGCAATCTAAAAAATATAAACTAGAACTGCAGTGAAAGAACTTTGCCTCTTTAGACCCATAAAAGATTATTATAATGTATGTTTAAATCAGGTAATGACAAACGAAACTTGTAATAAAATAGAAGAAGTAGAATGCATATTTTAAAAATTGAGGACTCAGTATGAATTATTTGAGTGGGGATTGTCATAAGTGGTCAGAAGGGTCATAAACATGTTTTCAAGTATATTCTTCAACAATGGAGGATGTTAGATGATCATTCATCTACATACACATGATATGTACATTAAATAACCATTGACAAAGCATTTAATAATTACTTTTGTTCCTCAGCTGCAGAGGGCAAAAATTGCCATGTGCATTGAAATAAGATGTTCTCCACTTGCTTCCTGAAGTAGTCATTTCAATAAGACAAGGAAATGCTCTGACACTAATAAAGAACTTAATGGCAAAGGACAAAACCTATTACCAGAACCAAACAGAAAAGAAAAAGCACTTTAGAGAACAACAAAAAACATTTTTATTTCCAGAATTAAACTATGTTGTAGGATATGTTTCAAAGCAGTGTTCCCAAATTTCCTGTTTTTGACTACTGGTCGTTGTGACTGCAGCCGATAGGAGCTAAGTGCCTAAACCTTGAAGATGAGGAAGGCTAATTTAGAAGATTTCTGTATATCCCTCTCAGTTGATTGCCGGCATGGAACGAGATAATATTTATTTGAGCTATAATATTTCAAGACTCAGATTATAATTTATTTTACTGTATAAAATCTCATTCCCGTGCCAGTATGGTGCAATTACAAGTTAGTAAAAAGGACGTATTCCTTCCAGGCCTGTTCTATGTTTAATAATTATGTACCTCTCAGGTTTTCCTCAGCATGCCATCAACAAGCTGTGTAAGTCATATTCCAGTACACATAATAAATAACTTTATAGTTATGACCTGCCAAGGTCTCTTTGTTTAGCCCTCTGAGTGAAGCTCTGACATAACCATTAAGATTGAAGAATTTTTTTCTAAGTTGCAAAGTGGGAATTAAAACATTTTCAGATATGAAGCTGAAACTGGCTTTTCATTAAAGCAGTTTTTAGTTTGTCAGTAAAGTGTATGTGATTTTTCATCCACTTTTGATTTATTTTCTATGGTTGTCTACATTAACATTCATACACAGCTGAGAGAAGCTCAGGGGTGCCTTTTAGTACTTCATGCATTTTTGGAACAAGGCAGAATATGGATAATGTGTAAGAAAAGTTATGTATATTGCTAACATATGGTTGATTACAGTTCTATACTAATCACTTACTGTGTAGATT
Organism: Charina bottae; assembly: GCA_023362775.1. Lineage (NCBI taxonomy): Eukaryota > Metazoa > Chordata > Lepidosauria > Squamata > Charinaidae > Charina > Charina bottae. Next base: position 284,532 of record JALMGJ010000008.1, read on the forward strand.
TATAGCCTATTTTTTTAAAAAAGCTTAACTTTCTTATATCTTGAATCAACAACTTTGCACTTACGTATCAAGAGATACCATAAAATTATTGTTAATGATGGCTTATATTTTTGCACTGGAAGTAGGACAGTCTCAAGCAAAGTAGCATTATTTTTAACTTCCAAAAGGTATTGTGCTTATAATTATTATTATTATTATTATTCCACCAGAATCTGTATGTTTTTTCTTGACATATATTTGAACTCAGTACTAAACTTGAAAAAAAACTTACATGATTTTCAATTCTTAAAACAACTTCATACATATTTGGATCATAAACCAACTATCTTACATAAAGATGGAAGTATAAGTTTGGCCAATTTAAAGTGGGCTGAACCTAAGCAAAAGAGAGGCAGTCCTTTAATAAAAAACGACTCTTAAATTTTAACTCCAATCTATCCTTAATACAGGCATTGGAGGGGAAGAATCATGCTCTATAACCCAGACAATGACAGTAATCCTATGCAAAGACACTTGTGACCCATTAAGACTTCTGATTGTTCTCTGAATAGCATTCCTTCATGTTGTGCAATATACTGCATCTGATGTTCCCTATGAGGCACAAGAAGCTTCAACACCCCAGACTGGCTTCACTGAAGGTATGAAGTACTAAAAGGTATCCCTGAGCTTCTCTCTGCTTTGTATAAATGCTAATGTAAACAGACCGTAGAAAATAATTCACTGAATAAATTTTGTGGTTCTCCATGGTACAACCATACTGAGGGGTGGTATCTCTTAAACAGACAAGCAAACTAGTCCTGAAACAGGTAAAATGCAATGGAAATAAAAATCTCATTGGAGAGTAAATTAATAACAAGCAAAATTATATAAGGAATATTTCCGGTTAGTGACATTGCTGTCTGGAAATTGGAGTGTTATGATCCAAAACCACATTGACTTTAGTTTAATGATGATAGATTTATTGTCACTGTTTCCCATGTAACTTTCATGGCACCCCAGCAAAGCTGATGTCATGTCACTGTGTAAACATGATAATGAAATTAAAGGGGGGTTATTCATTTGTGATCCATAAAGTGAAGATTCATTGAAACATTTGAGAAGAGTTAAAACAAATTAAATCTAGATATTTCACACAAACAGCTCCTGACTGATTTTTTAAAAAATGTTTATACAAATGTACACCTGTGCAGCTTTGGTGATGTACACACTCCTATTTTAACTTAATATCATCTATGATTTTAAAAAATGTGGATGTCTTGATCAAAGTGGGAAGTCCAAAAATGCCCTGATAAATTAATGGCAGACGTTGGGAGAACCAGAGTCCATCATCTAGAAAGTCATGTGAAGAATGTGCAAATCTAGCAGGAAGCACTTTCTTTTTTTGCAGGTATTCAAGAAACCTAAGTCTAGATCCCTTCTAAATACATGCAGCAATATCCCAATTTTTTGTGCCTATTTTAGATTTTCTTCTTCTGTCAAACATTTTGCAGAATAACATTCCTTGCTCCCAAATGGTTCAAATAATTACATTCAAGCTGTATGGACATTAAATAAACCAATTATGTTGTGACTGTGCATACCTATAGCACAATTATCTTTGGCAGACAGGCTTTGCTGGTTGTATTTTTTTGTTAAAAATCACACTTTTAAAAAATCACAATTAACAAAAAGATTGTGTTGTATATCAAAATTATTAATCCCTATAAAACATATTTTTCAGTTGTCTTAAACCAGGGGTGGGGAACCTTTTTTCTGCCAAGGGCCATTTGGATATTTATAACTGGGGACTGGGGGTGTGGGGGACGGGGTTTCTGGGATTTACGTGGACCGGGGGCCGGAGTTTGCGGGCGGGAGCCAATCACAAGCACTGGGAGGCGGGGTTTGCGGGTGGGAGCCAATCACGTGGAAGGGGCGTGGTTTGCAGGCGGGAGCGCCACGGGCCTTAGGCAGGAGCCCTGTGGGCCTTATACGGCCCGCGGGCCTGACGTTGCCCACCCCTGTCTTAAACCATCGTTCTTCATATTCAGTTAACTCCCTGCAGAGTTATCCCTCTCATACACATTTTCCTGTTTATGTTCTTTTTCTTTGTTTCATCATTTATTCCTATCTTCTGCTTCTAACACCTATTATTTTATGCACTTCCAAATTCACAGTCCATCATATCACTCTTTTCATTGTCAGTTGTGTTGTCCAGTTCCTATGGCTAGATTAAGAAGAAGGTATGAATTACTTTCTTTGTCTTGCTGCCAATATTATATCATTATCTCTTCAAACAGGAGCCTTTAATATAGTGTATATATTATTTTATTTCTCATGTATCTTGGTCTCATTTTACATTTAAGTTGAGTCTGGTTTGAATAATGACCTGAGCTTAGAGTTTTTAGATTCTTAGTGTTCTTAAACATGAGTGCTGTATCTTTGTCATAGATAAATGTGATTAAGTCCAACTGTTTCTGCCAAAATTTTGATGTAAAAGTATTAACATATATTTTCTTGATGACAATTTTTCCTCTGAATTTTTAATATTTTGGTAGTCATTACCACTTTTAAAGCTGTCTCTTTTAAGGCATTCATAAAAGTTCATACCATAACTAATTGTCAAAATACTTTAATTGCACATTAAATGCTACCATGCAATAAGAAAAACATTGTTTTATTTCTAAAAACCACATTCTACAACAGTGTTTCTCAACCATTGTTATAGGTATTTCTGCTCGTAGGATGCAACTTCTATTCCCAAAACAACACTAGGAAAATCAGAAGTACAGCCAATTTCCAGTCAAGCCTGCTGAGATCAGAATTTCTGGGAATGCCTTTAGAATGATTGCAAATGTGGCAGCTGGGAGCTGTTCTCTACTTCCCATGTGACACTTCCTCCCTTCATGCAAGGTAGTCAGCTGTTCCCTTTTCTTCTCACCCCTTTTCCAGTCCCAATACATCTTTTGATATTAAGTGACATCTTAGTTCAGAGAATACACTATTTGGTTCTTCCTTCCTCACCACCAGAACTGGAAGATGGGCAACATATCTCCTCCAGTCTCCTTCCCTGGACCTAGTATCTTCTCTTTCCTTTTCTTCTATAGGTAGTGCAGAGTTCCTTAACAGGTTCATTCTCGGTCTCTCTAAAACTACATTAACCCTCCTCACTTTATCTCAGGACTGGGATGCCTCTTCCATCCTTTGCAAGCCCAATGTTGATAATTTCCAGGAAATCTCATCCAGGCAATACTCACCACTGCTTGTGCTGTACTCACTGCTTACAAACATATTGCCTGCATAATGCTAATAATCTAATGTAATTGCTGGATCACCTTTAGGGTTAATGAGGGCTTTGTTTTGCCCACTTGAGTGCTACAGTTACTATGTGAAAAAATAACACAGTATTTTTATATCCTCTTTCTACTGCCATCCTCCTGAAACTGAAACCTAGACCAAGCTGGAGCTTTGCTCCATCTTTCATTTTTTTATTTCTCCGATAATTTTTTTCCCTTTTTCTCAGTTTGAGCAGCTACTAAATAAAGCAGATCCAATAAAGCAGATCCAAAATCATGCCATTATAAACATATACTTTTCTTTCCAGAATATATTTCCTATCAAAACCTCAATTTTCAACTAAATTAATGGCCATACTAACAAGTATGCTGTTTGTGTTATAAAGTACTATATATAAGCAGATCGAGCAGATCTTGTTATAAGGCTCTGAAGGAATAACACCTCCAGATTTGCTTATCTTTCAGAATGCAAGGAACTAAAAATAGCTGAAGTCTTATCCTGTTCAATGTCACAATTTATCTGTATTCTTATTGTAAGTGTTTTATTGTTGCTTTCTGCTCAAAGTTGATGTTTAATGGATACCAGGATCAGTAACAATCCTATAATCATGAAATTTTCTGTCTATCTGCCCTTTATGATTTGCCATAAAAGTTAATTTAAAGTAACAACAACCAGAAGATGCTATCAATTCTCTACATTTAATCTCCCATATACACATGCTTAATGGGTTCCCCCTATAGACTGTGCTTGCAAAATGCAGAATGAGAAACACCCTAAGAAAGCAACAATGGAGAAGTAGCCAGAATTTTTGCCAATCCCTAGTATAACTTTAGGAAAATAGTGGACACTCCTATAAGATGTTTTACAACTATACATTTACAATTACTACATAAAAGAAAACTTACCTTTTAATTGTAGAGAGTAAAACTTTGGGAATAAAAATTTCTCAGATCTGAGCAGCTACAAAACATGGTATATCTCAAATAATGTGTGCTATTTGGAACATCATCCCCCCAGAGATTAGATTAACCCCAGCCCTGGCAGACTTTTGGGTGGCTTTGAAGACCTGGTTATTCCAGCAGACATGGAGGTTGGAATACGTGACAGAGCCTGTGGGGTGGTTGTGATGGTTTACCTTGGCTGCCAATTTGTATTTATTGTGATATTATTGTTATTTTATGTTGTTAACTGCTGTTTGCCATCCAGAGCCACAAGGTTGAGGTCACAAGGATGCTATAAACTGAAATAAATAAATACCTTCATTCAGGGGCATCCATACCTGAGGGAAAAATTCAAGATGGTGGACGTGGTTGTGTGATCAAAGACTTGCCCCCTTTTTAAAGGCCTCATATGTGCCCCTGCAGGAAAAAAAAGTGTAAGGTTTTGGATCACAGGAACACATCCATTAACTTGACTTTTGCTTACTCCCTCCTGTGGATACTGCACTTTCATTATAAACATACTATTTCTTATCCATAACATGTTTTACCAATATGCTATTTATTCATTCTGTACTGGTCAGTGACCGTAATAAATTGATTTGATTTGATATTTATTCGTTTCATCCATTAGATTGGAGGCCACTCAATTCCAGAATGTTTCTGGGAAGCTTACTATTTAAAACAGAAAAACAATAAAGAAAAAATCTAAAATGTCTGGATAACAATATCCCCATAGAACAGAATGTCAGATTTCCCGTATGAAATTGGCAAATATTTTCTGTATGGAGAAAAGTGTCTCATGATGACGTAACGCCAGGTGGCTAGATAACAAAAAGCCTTCCCATAACTTTGAATGGCTTTGTTTACATCTCATCATTAGATATGAAACTAGAAGGTACCACGTGATGTCTTGTTATGGCTAGTGCCCACACAAGCAATGGGAACTTCGCATGAGAACAATTCCCCCTGAAGCCTTCGTGGGAAGCCCTGGGAGAACAGGGAGGGGGAGATCACGTGCTTGCTTAGATGCAGCACTGCCACCTTGTGCTATGGCCTACACAAAGGCCTGGTGTGTGTCACACCTAACTTCCAGCCAATCAGAAAGCTGGAAGAACTGAATATTTAACCATGCAAAATGGTGTTCTATGCTTCTTGATTTTTGTGTCTTTAGCCATGTAGTTCTTCACGTGTATTCTACTTCTGCGGACTGGGCAGTGCGTAGTTATGCCTGGCTTTGGGTATAGGCCGTGGCATGAGCTCTGGCCCTGGAATCAATACATGGATCTCTGCTTATAAGTTTGTTTTTGTTTTTCCTTATTGCAATAATGTAACATTTGCATTTATTGCCTTAACTATATATGCATTTATTGCCTTATGCTACAAGTAAACAACTTTTAGCCCTAAACGCTGCACTCTTGTCTGGTTTATTCTCAAGCCTTGATTTTTTCCCTTTAAACCAGCGTACATCCTATCACAGAACACCAACAGGGCTCCACAGCCCCCTACCCCATGACCTGGGAGAAAAGCCAAGTTTTTAAAGACTTCCAGAACATTTTTAGGGTGGGAGCCACACAGATTTCTGGGGCATATCATTCCAGGCTATGAGTTAGGTCTTGGCTGAACCACCCACCAAATCCTCAGGGAAATCCCCAAACTCCCTCAGGGTCCATAAGTCTCCAGCACCAATATATGGAGTATATAAGTATATGAAGAATTTCCCAACTTAATTTATTCATTCATTCAATTTATATAGCCACCCATCTCATATACAGTATGTGACTCTGGGTGGCTCAGAAAGTTAAAAACACAAAAAAATACAAAAATAAACCCAAAGTCATAACAACAAAAAACTGTAAAAACACATTAAAACAGTAAAAACTATTTAAAAACATAAAAAACAACTTACTGCTATGTTGCTGTGTGAACCCTTTTAAAGTACTGAGTGGTGTGCACACTGATTAACATACAAGTCAATGTATAATACAATGTCTTCTACAATGTATAATACAGCCTCCAACTCTGTATGTAATGAGAAGACTATACAAGACAACTACTGCAGTATAACATTGCCAGATTCACTCTAGGACATCTTGCAGAAGGGCTACAGCAGCAGCTTCCCCAGCACTCATTTAACATCCCCAGAACTCTCATCTGCACCATAGATCATTCTGCTGAAATGTGGTGGCAAAAATACATATTTTTAGTGGCACAAGTTTTCTTCTCTCTCCCCTCCACCCTGTCTCTTTGTCTTATACCCACACACAAATTAAAATAATGTGCCCAAAGGGTACAATGTATTGTGCTTCTGCAAGACTTGACACAGCCATTTTTCTTTTAACTTCTCTCCCCTGCACTAGATAGATCAAGAATTTTGGTCCCATTCATTTTAGGGATATTAAACTGGCCAAGCTCCTTGTGGCCCTTCACAGCAAATATATCTATAAATAAATAAAAACTGAAATGAAATGGAAACATGGACCCAACCGCAAAAAGACTGCCTACCACAGGGCTCCAGTTCGGAGCTAAAGTAGACAAAACACACATTACTTGTTTCCCTACTCCATTTTCTGATTTTATTTACTTAAATCTAAACACATGGTAGCTCATCTGGAGCCGGAAATCTAATCCATCCCATTAGCCACTGCTTTTAGAAACCTTCACCTTCTTCATGCAGGTGCAGCGTTTAAAACCTTTTTCCATTTGATCAAACTGAGGTTTTGTTATGCCATTCCTACCTCTTTTTCAAAACAGTCATTTTAAGACATTTTGTCAGGCCTTCTTAGTTGTACAGACATGAGGCACATTAAAAGAATAGATCTCCTTCATACTTCTTAAAATAAGATAAAAGTCACTAGGAGGGGAACTCACCTCTGAAGCTGTTAGGGATAGGCACCCTGCTAGAAGGCATCCTATCCTTGTTACAGTATCTCTGCATGCAGATTTTGCTAATGACACATGTCAATCAAACTCAGAAAAAGACAAAAAGAATTTCTGCACTGGCAAACACGCATGCATGCACACACTACAGGAGGGACCCTTGGAGAGGGCAGTGTTGTTGACCTTTGAACCTGACAGTTGAACTTTCCACAGAAAAGTAAAAAAGGAAGAAGCACAAGGCAAAGTTAGGAGAATTATACCCAGCTGAAATCATGTGAACTCCATAAAATGAATCAATTAAACAGTCCACAAAAATGCCTAATCTACCTCTGCATCTTTCCAAAGGCATTTTGATGACAAAACAGCAATTTATATCAGTGCACATCTACGATTACAGCCGATAGCACAGAGAAGTCTTTCCCTGCTATTGGTTATGCTGGCAAAGGACAATGGGAATTTTAGTCCAACACATAGAGAAGGTGCCGTATCAAGAACAGCTAACAAAGCTCGATATTGTCACACATGTTTTTTTTAATTAAAAATACTATAATAATTTTTAATGTACTATAAGTGAGGCTATTAAAAGTATGGAGAGTAATTATATTAATTGGATTGAATTAAGCATAAAATTTCATTCTAGCCATACTGACTTCTCTGTCCTGGCCATATACATTTTGAAATGTGGCCCCTGGCATTTTAAAAAGTGCTATCCCCAGATCCCGAAAGATTGTGCTCCCAATATAGTTTATTCAGTCAATGACTAGCAAAAAAATTTAAAAATACAACATTAAAGTAAAATCAAATAGATGAGATAAAATACTAGCATAACAAAGATAAAATAACACATAAAAATATGACACACACTGCTATAATGATGTATTAATTACTTGTGCAAGTGTAAATCTAAAATATTACAGACTGTGAAACAAAATATATATCACCTAAAAACAAGATAGCTAGTATGTGTTAAACCTAAAGTGATAAATAAAACAGAAGTGGTTCCAATCGAAGAGAATATTTGTAGCTCAGGGTTGAACTGTGGAGTCCTTGGTGCTCTCTGAGCCTTGTTGTTTTCTTGCAGACATTTCATTGCCAGGCTAGGCAACATCTTCAGTGCGAAATTTATATACAATTCATAAGAGACAATAGAAAAGCCAGAACACCAGAACACCTCCTTGCCAGCAAGCAACACCCAGATATGCAAAGATTAACACCAAGATTAGCACCAGAGGAACAATCAAACAGCACAATATACCCTAATCAAGGAACTATTAACTCAGTCAATCAACCAAGTAGCAAACAACAGTCCAATCAAGGAACTCCTAAGGAGAGTACAACACCCCCACCAACACAGGCAGGACAAGCTAGGGTATATAAACAGAGAGCAAGTCCCACTCCCTTTTCGCACTGAAGATGTTGCCTAGCCTGGCAATGAAACGTCTGCAAGAAAACAACAAGGCTCAGAGAGCACCAAGGACTCCACAGAAGTGATTATTTCTGTAACTAGTTATGCCTTATTTTCATTGTGGCAACATAGAATTTGGTGATAAACAGTTTGAAATCTTATAGAAGATGGTTCACATAGAAATTGTCTGGCCTTCCTGGAAATTTACATATTAGAGGCAGAATAGAAGCAGACCTGATATCCCTGTAGAGTTTATAATGTAGTAATACATGTGAAATGGTTCCAATCTCCTTGTCACCACATGGGCAGGTATGCTTGGTTAATGGGGTTTTGGAGTAGGTACAGTGTGGATGGTAAAATGTTATGCCTGGCTTTGAAAAATGCTATCCTCAGCTTGGGGAAAGTTAGATTTTGTAGATATCTTGCTGGTTCCGAAGTGCCCTTATTTAACCAATTTCTGCCATGTTGGGACAGCCTATTAACTTCAGCCTGAAACATCATATCCCTTATTCTTTGAGTGAGCAGTTGACTGGGTTCTTTTAAGGTTCATTTTATGACAGTAAAGGTAAAGAAACCCTTGAATCAGAGTCAATTCCTGATGACATCATGAACAGGTCTACAAAAATTTCAGTGCAGTAGTACAGGATTGCCTAGCTATTTTCTTCTTCTGGGATGTTTTTCCAAATTCCCAAGCTAGCTTACAGTCCTGATATTCCCGGGAGGAATCCCATCAAAGTATTGGGCTAGCAAATCTGGGATGGAAAAATCCATATGACCACTAGATGGTAGAAAAGAATTAGAGTTTTCTATATTTCTTTCCTGATACCTAGTAATCATCTGGATTTTTGCAGCCTAGGACTGATAGCCCTATCCAGGTAGGAAGTAGACCCAATCCTGCTTAGCTTTGAAGCCTAGGCACGGTTAGCCACTGTCTAAGGCCCCATGACAGTAAGCAGATTCAAATAAAAGAAAAGGTCACATGAAACAGATGTAAAATGCGATCCTGCTGACTTAATATTTGGGGAAAAAGAACATGTATTGCGCACAACAATTTCAGATAAAAGTCACAAGGGACAGGGGAGTGATGGGTGAGGCTTCTTTAGCATCTGTTAACTGAAGCAAATTGGCCTGAATTCCATTCTAAAGCAAAGATATGATTTTATACTTCAACCTTCCCAAAACACACTTATATTCAAGGGATTACAATTCTGCAGAAGCAAAAATACTTTTGTTTTTATTCTGGTTCATAATTTCACTTTAATTGTACTCTTGAATACATTTTCAAGACCATTCTTGTTTTTTCTCTTGTCTGCCCCAAAAGTTCCTTGAAAAATCCTTAAACTGAAACAGTCCAAGTTAGGGAGAATACAAATGAAGGAGTTGAGTTCCAAAGTCTACCTGTGGTTAAATGAAATGCCATGTATTCCTTCTTAACAAGCTACCTTTTGTGTGTGTGTGTGTGTGTGTGTGTGTGTGTGCACGCGCGCGTGCGTGCATGCGTGCGTGCATGTGCATTCAAGTCAGTTTTTGAGTCCTGGAGACTGCCTGAACTAATCCCTGCAGTTTTTTTGGCAATGTTTTTCAGAAGTGGTTTGCCATTGCCTCCTTCATAGGGCTGGGAGAAAGTGACTGGCCCAAGGTTACACAGCTGGCTTCATGCTTAAGGCGGGACTAGAACTCACAGTCTCCCTGTTTCTAGCCTGATGCCACTACACCAATCTGGCTCTCAACAAGCTACCTACATCTGTAAAAATTATACTTACAGTACCTGAAAGGATGTCAACCCTGAATTTAAGATGATCTCAATCCTAGGTTAACAATATTTTCCCCTTTGGGCATGGACCCAAAGCAATCTTGGGTCCAACTGATATTTTGAGTTGTTCTTTGATTCAGACTTCTGGGTAAGCCTATCATCTTTGATTCCTGACTTCAATTTGTGACTCCTAGTTGACACCATGGCAGGTTTATGGTAGTTTTCAGCCACAACTGTTCATCTAGTTCACAGTGGGAGGCCCAGAGAAAACGTACAGTATGAAGAGATCAAAGAAACTATATCTGATAAATGTGCTATAATTCAGTTCCATAACTAATTCAAATCCATAACAAGTAATTCAAATCCATAGCTATAAAAATAGAGAAAAGATACAGAGATACAGTTGGATCTTATTTTGAAACTTATCATTCCAGACATTTATAAATAATAAATATTTCTATAAATTTATCATTGCTTGAGTTATGTAAGCCAAATTCTAAGGATTCCAGCTTAATCAGGCACAAGTGGGGTGCTGGAGACCACCATTCAATCATTCCAGCTTTGTTTCTTCTGCAAAGGGATGTGTTTCCTTCCATGGCTTGTTTACCATGATTTCTGAACCCAGATCCAACTTTCCAGAGCTGTGGATAAAAGACACAACTAGAATTTCTCATTTATACTCTATTTTAGTGCATACCAATATTGGGCAACATGGCAATAACTGTCTGCCAACTGAGGATAGAGGAATACTATGAGAACTTGAACGATGTTGGATGTATTCAGACTAGTGACTTATCCAAAAATGCCAAGAGTTCCTGATCGTTGTTGGCTGAATGAAGCTTCCCAGCTATCCTAAATAAGCCTCACGTTAATTCATGCAAATGTTCAAATTAATATTAAAAACTAATTCCAAATCAAGGACAAAGCTTTACTGAGGAAGTCACAAGCATCACAAGCAGACTTCAAGGAAGGAAATGGACCTTTCCTCTAGTGTCTTCAAAAGCTAGAACAAATCCATAAAGAAGAAATGAATTAAATGCACTTGCCTACATTCTTATACTGTACAAACAAAGCTGAAATGTAAACCGATGACCTTGGAGATTTCCATGCAGAAGCCAGAAAAGAGGAAGGAACGAGAAGCTAAAATAAGCAGATGGGCTGATGAGGTGGAAATAATAACCATTGAAACAAATATTATTCATGATAAAGATACTGAAACATTCAATTGGAGACAAAATGTATTAGAACAACACCCGGATTGTTAAGATAAACTGAACAGCCATATAATATTCCAAGTGAGATCACACAAAACACTAAACCTTAAACACAGATTAACAAAAAACATATGCTGTATTTACATAGCATGTTATTCCTAAATAAATAGACTTCATTATATTTTAATGTAATGAAATGACCTGGTTCATACAACTTACTTATGACTGAGTTCCTACAACAGACTGAACTACAACCTATCTGACCACATTTTAGCCTAATCTTATTTTTTTAATAACAATTTTATTAAGTTTCAAACAAAGATAAAAGCTACAGAAAAACAAAAAAACTACAAAAAAAGAAAAAACTAAAAAAGTGTAGAAACACAAGAGAAAATTTTCAAAATTACAAAAAGAGGTGACTTCCGACTTTTATCAGCAAGAATATACAACAAATTTCCATAATCAATCCCTTACTCTATATTAAACCAAAATCACATTATTTCTATAAATCATTCCATTGGCACATTATAAAGTCAATAAATACATTTCCTCCCTCCCCTTATAATAAAAGATATACAGTATGTATGATGTATGTATGTATGTATGTATGTATGTATGTATGTATGTATGTCCCTCCTTGTGGGGGAGATGGGCGGTGATATAAATGTGATGAATGAATGAATGAATGAATGAATGAATGAATGAATCCTAATCAACTTCCCCCCCAAAGATAACATTTATTTAATTATTTCCTTCCTACTAAAAAAAGGTAGAGGTTCCCCCCGCACATTTGTGCAGTCGTGTCTGACTCTAGGGGCTGGTGCTCATCTCCGTTTGTTAGCCGAAGAGCCAGCGTTGTCCGAAAATGCTTCCACGGCCATGTGGCTGGCATGACGTGCGCGGAACGCTGTTACCGTCCCACCGAAGTGGCACCTATTTATCTACTTGCATTTGCATGCTTTCGAATTGCTAGGTTGGCAAGAGCTGGGGCTAGTGCGGGAGCTCACTCCGTCACGCGGGACTAGGGATTCGAACCTCTGAACTTGCGAACTTCCGATCGACAAGCCTGGCATCTTACCCACTGAGCCACCACGCCACTTTTCCTTCCTACTACTATTCTATATATTCCTGTCTACAATAATAAAGATCAAACTAAAAAACATAAATTGTCTGCCATTATACTTGATAATACAACAATTTTAATAATCTTAATCATATTAAACCCAAAACCAAACATTTATTATTATTTTATTATACCTTAATAATCTTAATCCAACTCATTAAAGATAAATGAAATCAGACAACCCCTAAGAGCAATCCAGATAAATATTCTTAAACCCTTATCCCACTTCAAAATAAACCAGAGCATTTACATATCCCCACAATGCGCACAGAGCTTTTTTCTTTAAAAAATCGAACAGCCCAACTGCCCCTCTCAAAAACTCCGACTTCCATGGCGTTCCATCAGAAAATCAATTTCACTTATGGCTTGCAACTCGATCTCTCCCTTTAATTTCTTCAACTCGTCTATCTGATCTTCATCCAGCATTTCAACAGAAGTCCCAATTTCACTCTTACAAGAAACATTCCTGTTGCTGTTAAATTCCTCAGTTTCCTCCACAACACCCCCAACCAGATGACACATTTTAGACCTCATATTTTCCACAATGTCCTGAATGCCTTGCATAAAAACTTGGTAGGAATCAGAAAGAATCTGTTTAAAATCTCGGTGAAAGTCAGAGAAAGTCTGCTTAAACTCCTCCGTGTCTCAAGCAGTAGATTATGGCACCCCCTAGGAGCTTAATCAGCAAAAGTCGAAGATATGAAAGAACTTTAGAATGTGTTTATGCAAGTGAAAGTGAGATAACAGACAGTTCCCCAGGGAAAGTAGAAGCAGAAAACGGAAAGTTCAAAACAGCCGATTCAACGTGTAGGAAAATGCTAATATCTTCAAATTTAGTACAAAAATAATAACAGGGAGACAATTATTTACTCTCAATCCTCCTTAATATTTGGATGGAAAAGAAAGTCCAAAACTTAAAAAGAATTTTTTAAAAATTAATCCCAGTAATAACGATAAGCACCAAGAGAACCCGCTTCTCCTTGCTGTAGAAAGCTTCTCTTAGGGTACGTGTACTTAAAAGAAATATAAATTCGGTGATTTAGAAATGGGGTGGCAAGTCTTAGTGTCCCATTAAGGCTACAGTGCAGCTTGGAAATGGCGACGTCTCAGCCTCCCAGCTGCTCTTACCAGTCGAGCGCGAATGCTGTTTGCGATCTTCTGGCTGCAAGCAACTGTCTGGAGGACAGATGGGGTGATTCCAGGTGTTTTCCTTATCCAGAAAAACACTCCTGTGCTTCAGGAAAAACCTGCCTGAGCCTGAAAAAACTGCCGCATTGTCAGTTCTGCCCGCTGAGCCCGCGGGCACAGCTGTTCAGTCTGCCATGTCCCCACCGGAAGTCATTTTTAGCCTAATCTTATGTTGAATATCTTATCTACATGTCTTAGAATGCCACCATGTCTAAAAGCAGAACACTTACTAGATCTTTCCACTTACTTTACATCCATCTGTTCCAAAATAGCACCTACATAGCAAAAAGAAATTTATTGAATTTCTATATGTACTTGTCACTTTGGAAGGATATATAACCATAGGAAAGAGTGCCAGGTGGAGCTTGAGTGTGATTACTGCAACAGTGAAAGGGACATCTCTGTTCTTCATTTGGACTTGCCTGAAGATAACCATGCCCAACCTGACCTTCCCAGCATGCTCTGGGAGAAAGAGACAGGTGCAGTGGGAAGGGAGCTAAAAAAATTACTCAGCTGAGCAGTGCTACATCAACTGCACTGAACAGTGCAAAGAAGAGTACATAAGTACTTTGTGTAGTATACTTTGTCTGAGCGGAGTGTTCCCCAAGACAGCACAAGCCAATCAAGATCTTTCTTAGTGTTGGCTGCAAAGTTGAAGTCAGGATTGTAAGGCAAGATACTACAAAGACTTTCACTAAACCAGTCACCACGGTGGTGCTTCTTGTAGCCATGAAGAAGCCTAACCTTGACCTGAGCTGTACTTGCTTTACCTTACCAAGTACTGAATTACCTCACACAGTGAGGCTCGCAGTTGGATGACAATTATATGGTGACATCAAGGAAAATTGCAGAAATCCCAACTAGATAAGCTGACATTAGAGACTTGCACCAGCAGCCAAGACATTCGCAAGAGATGGTTAGAAACTAAATCTAAAGGAAGAAATGGTCATAGTATAGAAATTAGCAGTAGAAATAGATTGTAATGCTGGAAAGAATTGGAGCAGTAATAAGAGTGTAGAATATGACAAAGGAATACAGTAAGATGCTACAAAAAGTAATTGAGGAGAGAGAACAAGTTCTAAGAAAATGTAGAGATAAAAGATAGAAACTTGGAGATAAGAACTCATATTCACTTTAGTTTATTTAGTATACCATTGTATATTTGCATACCATTAATTTAATAAAAACCCTTTGAGGAAGGACATTGTCATTTGGGTGTCTTGCTTGAGTTTTTCACCATCCCTGAACCTGTGTCACTTATCCTGGACATTAAGAAAATGTTGGAAGACTATGAGGGGGATTCTTGCCTGAAAAGTGAGATTTCAGATTCCTGTCTCATGAGATCAGAATAACATTTGTCTCTCATCTCTCAACTAGTCTCACCTAGGCAGATACTAGAATCTGTTGTGGGGAGATGTAAACATGCCTAATCTGTAAGTAACCCCGGTCTCCAAGCATGTCAATATCAATGGCACCACATGCATATCACACAGTATTGGGTTGTAAGCTGTCCTCGACTGCTTTATCTCCTCATTGCTGTCACATATTTCTATGTGCAAACATGGCTAGGAATCAGGTATGGCAGAAGGTAGGTTTTTCATTCAAAACACAGAGGATAGAAACACTGGGTGCAACTTAATATTGCTCCCAAAGCGAGGCACAGGGTGGAAATGTGTCTCTTTCCCAGAGATTTCCGAGTAGCCAGAGTATTTGGCTGCTTGTGATGTGTTGCCAACGGGTCATAACTACCATCATGGAAACACTGGGGGCATGTCCTGCTTTAGACATGCAATTTTCTCTATGTGCAATCAGTATCACTATACTTGTTTTTTGTTGTTTATAGGCACAAGTTGCTGACAGTAAAATATTAGGCTGGGTCACAGAACAGGCAGTGTACTTCAGGCTTCCTCCAACCCAAGAGGCAAAGTGTGTGTGTGTGTGTGTGTGTGTGTGTGTGTACCCTTTGGCTTTTTGTTTTGGAAAACCGATTCCTCAGAGCATCTGTGCAAAATGCAGTAGTATAAAAGCTTCCATTGGCTCAAAAGGATAAAAAAGACCTGTAGAGATATGGCAGGGTAGGGGTGTGAAAGTGCCTGGAAGAACTATTAAGCATCCTTCATCTTGTACGGTGCTTCTTCTTATGCTAATATTCGAAAGAGATAAGAAGGATAGCTTACCACCATGCAAGTATGGAGGAATGGAGTTCCATGTATTGACCCTGTCCTCAGCATTCTCATGCCAGTTACCCAGTTCTTTAAATTCATCAATGCTGAATGGGGAGATCTGCAAAAGGTCTTTTTTGGATGTAAAACCAAAGTAGAACCCTGCATGCAACCAGGAGCCTTGTTTTACCATAATACTTGATCATCCCCAAGATTTCAAGGTAATGTCCCACTGAACACTGATAAATTGGAGGTGTATAGAGCTAGCGTGTGTAAGGATGCTAGGTGCAGGGCTAGCAGTTGTGCCTCCGTTCTACTCTATTCATATTAGTACAAAGCCCAAAGAAGGCTAAAATGACTATGATTACAATCTATTGTAGCTGTTAAGCGTATTTCTTAATTGAAATTCTGCAGGTCAAGCTTCAAAAATGTGCATATCTGCATGACAAAATAAAGTGCTACAAAGTACACATATTGTAGCATACTCATTTTTTCTATTTATTGTAGGGGGGGGGAATGTGTGCAGCTGCCCCAAGTGTTGAAAGGGGCATTTCCTCTAACCACTCTTGTAACTCAGCCAAGGGACACTAACTCAGGAAGGAAGCCAGAACATTGTAGATAGAAGCTGAAACTGACTCGTTTATCATACTGGAGATTGCAGTTTGCGCTCGTCTGCTTTTAAGGGATCAACAGAGAAATACTTATGAGCCAGAAGTTGGAATATATTTCTATAGAAAATGTTGATGTCTACTAATTTGACTCATATCTACTATAAGAAATGTGCTAGCAAAAAAAATGAAAGGTTAGAATTCCTCAATTGTTTTGAAGGGGAAAAAATCCCCACTAACCTCCTTGTACTAGTATGATTCTTATGTAAATTGTTGTTTCTTCTTTCAACAATATTAGTCACTGCAGAAGTTCTATATAAATTATCCTTGCAGGTGAATTATTACTTTAATTTTCATCAAATTCAGAGTGTAACTGAGGATGTGCAGGATGTCTTTTCATTCTGAGGTAAAAGAATTGGGGTTTGGGGGTTTGGGGTGTGTGTCTGTGTGTGTGTGGATAAATTACTTCTTATATGAGAACTAGCTTTCATTTCTCAGGTTATTTGAAACTATATTACCATATCATCTATATGTAGTTTAGATCAAGGTTGTCCTTACTGTGGTCACAGTTTTGGAAAACAGACATTTCTAAGTTGATTAAAAGCAGTTTAGGAAGGTTTCTCAGTCTGGTTCTGGTTCTGGGTTGGTTATTGCCCTATATTGGCATATTTCTCCATTGTCCTTAAAATTAATCAACAGATCTGTGAAAAGCTGTCATGCAATTTTAATATACTGTAATATAGTTCATCTTTTCCTGATCTGGAATCTCATTGTGCTGGATCTACAACTCCCATTATTCTTAGCAAGCATGTAAATTCTGCTAATTAGGTTTGTGGTAAAGGTGAAGAGAAGGCTGAATAGTTGGTAGATATTAGACATGGCAAGAGATAAGAAGCTAACATTTTTCTCATCTCTTTCTATTAAACAGAGCCTTTGTCATCTAATGTCTTATATGATATGAATTCTGTGTGTTTCTGACCTACTCCACTCCCAGTGCTAGCAGCCAATGACGTAAAATAGAAGAAGGAAACCATGAAAAATGAAGAAGTCATCCATGGTGCTACCAGGATTGGAGGGAGCTCTGAGTAGTTTGCCCTTGGATAGGACCCTGCATTTACTCATAGAAAACTCCAACCTTTTTCCGTCTTCCCAAGGAGAAGGGCTAAAACAGAGAAAACTAAACAACCACAGGAGAATGGGGTAAAACAAGATTCATCTGATTTTTAAAAATAGAAGGTACATGTGAACCTAGGAAACATGATGCCCTGAAGCCTCCCAACCTCCCACCACTACTCGTGCTGCATCACACAGATCCCATCATATTGCAGGATGAAAAAAGAAAGATATGCAGTAGCAGCAGTTCCAGTATGATACAAGTTAATATGAAAATAGCTAAATCTGTATAAGCAAATAAAACAAAAACAATAAAATAAGTAAATGAATGCATAAATAATCTTTAAGAGAACATCAGAGCTGTTGTATCTCTTATTTTGTGAAGGATTTATTTGGACAAATTTATATGGCTGCCCAACTCACACATGGTGACTCCGAGCAGCTTACAGAATTAAAATCCACAATACAAAAATCCATCAACCCTCCACCCCCCACGGTAGCCACAAACACAATCAAATCAGGCACTTGATCAGCTACATATCAACCTGGGGTCCCCAGGCCCGCTGACAGAACCACGTCTTCAGGGTCTTCTAGAAAAGTATCAAGGTGTGGGCCAGTCTTATCTCTGAGGGAATGATGTTCCATAGGGAGGGAGCCACCATGGAGATGGCCCTTTTTAGTAGTCCCATTAGATATACTTCCCTCAAAGATGAGACCCACAACATCCCAGCTCTGATGGGCTGGGTAGATGTAACTGGGGAAAAGCGGTCCTTCAAATAACCAGGCCCCAAGACATGTAGGGCTTTAAAGGTGATAACCAACACATTGAATTGGACCCAGAAGCAAATCGGCAACCAATGCATCTCCCGCAAAAGAGGTGACACATGCACAAATCTAGACTTGTGCAAAACTATGTGGGATATGCAGGCTAATCTGTTTATTACTCTGTATTGTTAAGTTAGAAAAAGCAAACAGCACTAATTTGAAAATGTAAAGAAAAAAAGAAAAGTTCCTTTTAAATAAAACTGGGGATATTTGTAGCCAATTCTAGATTGGCTAAGGGCAATTTAAACAGAGGATCGCCTGGTCTGATCCTGAAGCAATTGTTATCCTACAAAGGCCTGGTCAACAAACACCTCGTCATCTGTGAAAACATTCATGCAGTTTCAATATAATCTAGTTCAGCTGTCTCCAAACTGGCATCTCTAGATATGCTGTTGATTAGACAGCAATTTGGTGTTAATCTGTGAAATTGCTTGGATATGATGTTGACTATAACACAGTTTTCTTGTAATAAGGATTTCACAGATACTGATTTGTTCCTACTTCAAGTTAACACACAAATTCCTATTGCATTATATAAACTAGTTCTGTGACCCAGGAGACAAAGCCTTGCTTTATGTAGCAGTACTTTCCCATATCATCCAACTTTATCCTTTATTTCCAAGGTTTCTGCCATCGTTGTTGTTCCAACGCATATCAAAGTTAAACAATTACAATATTATAGCCAGGGTTACAATATTATAGCCAGGGTTTTGGACACAAGAGAACTTCTGAATAAAACTCTGTAAGCTTGTTCTTCTAGTTCTTAGGACTATGTAAGCCTAGGACCTGTATATATTAACATCAGCAAGACCTACTTGTAAATAAACATGCTATGTGAAAGTAATTATATCTTCAGTCCTGTAAAATAGGATATGCAGCTAGACTCTGATTTAGTAGTTTTCAAGGAAGAGGCACTTCCATTCACAATAACTCAGTTGAGTGCCCATAGGAGCTTTAATACTTTTACATAATTGTTGAAAGATAGACAGTTATACACTTTAAATCATAATTTAATGACCTCTCAGCAGCATTCGATACCATCGACCATGGTATCCTTCTGGGATGGCTCAGGGAGTTGGGGGTGGGTGGCATGGTTCTGCGCTGGTTCACCTCCTTCCTCCAGGGCCAGTCCCAGTCGGTGTTGATAGGGAGCGAGAGATCCAGTCCACGGGCCCTTCTTTGTGGACTCCCACAGGGCTCAGTACTCTCGCCACTCCTTTTTAACATCTACATGAAACCACTGGGCGAGATCATCCGTCACCACGGGCTGAGGTATCATCAATATGCGGATGATACCCAGTTACACATCTCCATCCTGGGTGAAGTAAGTGATGCAGTGACCACCCTGTCCAAGTGCCTGGGGGCTGTAGGGGTCTGGATGGGGAAAAAACAGGCTTCAGCTGAACCCTGGTAAGACGGAGTGGCTGTGGATTAATGGCCCCTCGGTTTCTGGGAATTTGTCATCTTTAGTTCTGGATGGGGTTGCACTACCCCAGACAGACCCGGTGCATAACTTGGGGGTCCTCTTGGACTCACGACTCCTGCTCGAAGAGCAGGTGGCAGTCGTGGCCAGGAGGGCCTTTGCTCAACTTCGTGTTGTGCGCCAGTTATGCCCTTTCCTTGACCGAGAGGCCCTTTGAACGGTCACTCATGCCCTGGTTGTCTCCCATATAGATTACTGTAACGTGCTCTACATGGGGCTACCCTTGAAGAATATCCAGAAGCTACAGCTGGTGCAGAATGCGGCCGCACGGGCAGTTTTAGGTGCACCAAGATCGACACCCACAACACCTCTGCTCCGTGAGCTGCATTGGGTACCAGTTTGCTTCTGGGTCCAATTCAAGGTGTTGGTTATCGCCTTTAAAGCCCTACATGACATGGGACCAGGTTATCTGAGGGACCGCCTCATCCCCATTACATCATCCTGTCCCACCCGATCTTGCAGAGAGGGCATGCTGCGGGCTCCCTCTATGAAAGAATTCCATCTAGTGGGGTCCTGGAGGCGAGCCTTCTCTGCAGCAGCACCTGCCCTATGGAACATCCTCCCCCCAGAGATAAGACAGGCCCCTTCACTCCTGGACTTCAGGAAAAAATTAAAAACTTGGCTCTGTGATCTCGCCTGGGGCAAGAAGGAAAGTGGTCAAGCCTGGGGATGGCTGATTTCCTAGAGCCACCTCAAATATTTTAAATATGTTTAGCTTCACTGTAAGAACCACCTGCCACTTGGATTTTATTGTATTTATATTTTTGTTGTTATTTTTATTGTATTTTAATGATGTTGTGTTGTGAACCGCCCAGAGCCCCTCCTTGAGTGGGAGATGGGCGAACATAGAAAATAAATAAATAAATAAATAAATAAATAAATAAATAAATAAATAAATATTCTTTGTTCACAGTCCTCTGGCAAAAATGGCTGGGTTTCATATGGCTAGAACTGGACTATGAATGTGATCATTTGGAATGACAGTACAGCAGTGGAAGTAATCCTGAAATTAGTATGAGTCATGGTTGATGCATTAAAACATGGTTCGTTCTTATCATTCAGACACAGATGACAAAACAGAAAAGCTATAGGGAAATTAAAGAATGCTGAGAAATATCCTTAAAGGTTACATTTGCTTAGTTGTGCTTTAGGTGCTGGCATAGTATCCTGGCATGATGGATTGACAATCCGAATGCTTTTTTCCAAACACAGTCAGATTCGCACACTTGTAGATTGCAGGGACAGAATACACGCAGATGAGTGTATATATGATCATGTACAAACCACAATCTACACTCAAAGAAAGAGAAATTACCACGAGCTTAAGACCTTTTTTTCTGCTCCTATTTCCTTCAGACTCCTCCTCACTCTATCCCAGTTTTCTTGTAGACTTCCTTGCTCTATAAAGACCAACATGGCTTGCAAAATACTTACATTGCTACTGCAATTTTATTAATGCTTTCTTGGGATAGAGTGAGGTTGGAGGCTGGGAATAGTTTCATTGGATGCATCAGAGAAGTATGGTTGAGGCACCAGGTTTTGGTTTTATTGTTTTTATTTTTGTTTTTGCTGTTGTTGTGAGCCACTCAGAGTTGTGATTCTTAAGATGAGCAGGCATATAAACCGAAATGAATGAATGAATGAATGAATGAATGAATGAATGAATGGAATGCATGCATGAATGCATACATACCCTACATTCTCCCAGTCCTTTCTGCTAATGTCTAGCATAGCACAGGGGCACCATTTGTCTCCAGGTGGCACATTTCCTCAATATGCACTCAAAGTAATGAGCTGTATGCATAGCAGCCTTTGGAGATTACCTGAAAGGTGCAACTGGCCCAGAAAGTGGCAGCTAAACTGCTGACAAGTCAATCCTGCCCTTGCAGGTAGCACCTATTTTGAAGTCACTCTGCTTGTTACCAGCAGACTTCTGGGTCCCAATTCAAAGTGCTATTCATTGCCTGCAAGAATTAAATGGCCCAACACTGGTTATAGCAGGCACTTCATTACCAAGATCAAATCTACCTACAGTATCTAGTGAGAACATCTTGTGGGGACCTGCTGAAAGTCCCTCCCCCCATGAAGTCCATGTGGCTTAGAGAAGATGACAGGCCTTTTCTGTCATGGACCCCATGTTGTGAAAGTTGCTTTCACAGAATGCCCATGCAGTACCATCCCTGCTGGCATTTCATAAAGCTGCCCAAACCATTATATTCTGCTGTGCTTTTAATTCTTACATGATGGTGTGGGGAATTCCTCTTTTGGGAATGTCTGCGGATGAGCTAACTCTGTAATGTTCCTTTCATTCTTTCTCCTTATTGTATGTCATCCAGATTTTTTGGACTGGGGCAGCTTAAAAAAGGTAAAGGTACCCCCCGCACATTTGTGCAGTCGTGTCCGACTCTAGGGGCCGGTGCTCATCTCCGTTTGTTAGCCAAAGAGCCAGCATTGTCCGAAGACGCTTCCACGGTCATGTGGCCGGCATGATGCACGCGGAACGCTGTTACCTGCCCACCGAAGTGGTACCTATTCATCTACTTGCATTTGCATGCTTTCGAATTGCTAGGTTGGCAAGAGCTGGAGCTAGTGCAGGAGCTCACTCTGCACGCAGGGCTAGGGATTCGAACCTCCGAACTTGCAATCTTCCGATCAACAAGCCTGGCGTCTTACCCGCTGAGCCACCACGAAAGCCAGCTTTATAGCTTAAGCTCAGTGTATTTTTCAAATCCCCTTCATGGATCACTTCGTCATGGCGAAGGGGCTTGCGTAACTCAGTGAAGTCAGGTCAAGACGGACAGGTCACGATGGAGATTTCTGACAAAACGTGGTCCACTGGAGGAGGAAATGGCAACCCACTCACGTATCCTTGCCAAGAAACCCCCATTTTCACGAAGAGTCGGACACGACTAAACGACTGAACAACAACAACAACAACAAATTTTTCAAATATGACAAATACTGGTATATTGTAGTGGCCAAACAACAATTTTGGAAACTTTATCTGTTAGTTTTTGTGTGTTGAAGTATACCTCATTTATCTGTTCAGTAGGGATATTCTTTTTAGGATTAGTTTTCTTTCAATTAATAGATTGCACTAACCAATTTGGTTTCAATTTACTTTCTTTACGTGAAGCACCTCCTAAAATACATTGATTTTGTTTGTGTGTGTGTGATCCTTTCTCTTTGGCTGGTTTTATATATTGCACTATGCTATAGTTTGCCACAGTTTGAATAAATCAGTCTGGTTTTGTGGGTTCACGATCATGGTTTACTAACCACAGTGGTTGAATTCACCCATCATGCTAAACCAAAATAAAACCAACTACATTATGTCTTAACATGCTTGTGAACCCCATCCTTTATCTCAAATCTTTATTAATACAGAACCTATATAGTCCTCTTAAGGCTAGAGATGGATCGGATAATAATTGTATTTTATCTCTTTAAAACTCAGGGTGGGTGGTCAGAATGTCAGTTACAGTACACTTGCACAGCCTACAGAAATAATAAAAGTAGTTTAAAAAATGGCCAAGCAAAACCCCTTGTTATTTGTAGCACATTATCAGCCCACATCTGACAGAACCAATCTCTCTGTGCCACTTTAAATTATCCTTCTTTGCAGCAAAGGACTACATTCTTTCAAACAGCAGAAAACTTGTGCTTTTTAAAAAGCTCTAGTGCACTTTTTAAAAAACTGCTAAACGTATGTTCATCAGGAACCTGCTTAGGTCATGACAAGTGCTAGGAAATACTGTACATTAGGCACTATGTGGGAAGAAGCCTCTGTAGAAGCCAGACGTCCAGAGTCTCTTGCAGTCCAAGCCAAAATGGCCATGGAGAGCCGTGACCAGAGAGGAGTGGTATGCCTGTAACAGCCTGAAATCATACAAAGTAACTTCTAAGGAGGTAACTCCGTCAATAACGGTTTCCAGCAGCTCTCTCTGTAGCAGCCAGCCTAGCACAATTCAGATGCATTGGAATGACAACTTCCAGAATTCCTTGTCAGCAAAAGCTACCAGCATAAGTAGCCAGCCTAAGACATATAAAAATTGCAGGTTCAGATAGGGTGGAATGCACATGCAAGAGTGAAGGCCAATTATATCAAAATTGCTTCTGTGTCCTGTCCTAATAGGAAATCTCCAAAGGTTATTACACATTTAGTCCTCAGTGTCCATAAAAAGTGAAGAAATTGGATTCCATTAACCTCTACAAGTACTCATTGAGGATGCTGGCATGTGAATGTATCCTTGTATATTAAAAATGGTTTGAAATCATGCTAGAGATCAGTTGCTATATACAGTACATGGAAGTATACTGCCCCTTAGTGGTCACTGAGCAAAACAGAACCTGTAGGAGGCGAGCTGTGTTAGTCTATGGTAGCCCCAAATCAGAAAGACACTGGTAGCACTTTTTAAGATTAACACATTATGGTTTTACTACTACACTTGCTATTTGCGGGAAGCAAGCTTCGGGCTCCATCTGAAGCAAGAATATCTACCACATTCTTTCTGATTCATAATGGAACTTAACATTCCAGTGAGAGATCTAGACATCTGAGGTAAATGCCTGCATACCTGAATATCTAAATGATATTCTTGCTTCAGGTTGAGCCTGAAGCTTGCTTCCCACAAATAGCAAGTGAAGTAGTAAAACCATTCCCAGATAATTCCATTTTATAGAAAGTTAAGACGGCCCTTGTCTCTCTGTCATCTCATTTTAGACAACTGTTTTTTAAATATTGTGAGGGGTTGGTCAAGGGTAGTGATATGCTTAGATTATTTAAATTCTGGAGTTAATGGATAATGGACAGGGAAACACCTTGTATGGGAATATATATTTCACTGTTTTCAGACTATAAACCTGCCCTGATGGGTTTGGAGCCCTTTCACTTATTCGCTAGTTAAGATCTCTGCCCCAAATTTTCTGAAGGTATCACTATCCAGAGAAGAAACCCGTTTATTTAGGGGAAAGAAGAGCAATAAGAATCAGAGGCCTCATGCGCAAAATACTAAAAGGCATGAGGGAAGCTGAAGTGACCAAGTAACGTAAGGCCTGTCTCAACATTTTCTTTCATTCTGTCTTTTCAACAATTCATTACAAATTAAACACAGATTATAAACATTAGTTGAGTTTAAATTAGTTACACTATTATTTAAAACATAGCTCAACTCCCCAAAGCCTCAAATTAAACAGGAGGGTAAATGTTATGATTTTTTTTAGGTTGAAGAATGGTTACCAGACAATGGAGAATATCCTACAGACATCCTGTGACCTGTTTTAAAATTATATATAAACAGTATATATGTACTAATCCTGTAGCCTAAATATTGGTGCTTTCTACAAATGTAATGAAAGGTCACAAGCAGACTAATCTGAAATATATTGGCTTTCATTAGTTGAAAGGGTGAAATTACAATTTTTCATTTCCAGAAGTAATAGTTATTATTTTCTCCCATTGGTCTAAATAGGAAGAAAAGACCTATATTAGCTCCAGGCTTCTGGTTCTGGGACAATTACGTTTTTAAAAAGACAATATTTTTATTTCTTAGTTTCTTGTATTGGTAAAATTTTATAAATTATGTGGTTATAATCTTATCATAGCTTTATTTACAAAATAGATATGTCAACATTTCTTGCATGGGAAAGAAAGCCTGTTTTTCTTTTTCCAAGTTTGTCCAAGGAGTTGACATCATTATCCGTACCATGTTTGGCTCTATCCTAATTAGAGCTTTCAAGAATTACTACCTTAATTCTTATAGGGCTTCAGCATGACTACCATGTCCAAATCTTCTTTAATGTTTACAGATAGTCTCCAGCTGACCTCATGCTACTAATTATCTACTAGGGTTTGCAAAGCTTTTGAAAGAGAGGCTTCACAAGCACAGAAAGGGCACATATAAAACACCTGGTTTTGAATAATTAAAGCAACTGTATCATTCACAAGATTCGTAAGGCTATTTTGGAACCTGCTTCTGGTTGGGCCTGACTTATCAAATCATGTGTATCAATATTCCTGATCATGTGCTAGTCCAAACAACAGTGGTTCCCTGGCTATGAGATTGAATTGTTATTTTTTTCTTTCCCCCCTTTCCTTCAATTTTCTCTAGGCTTTGTTTCTAGTTCTGTAACTACAGTATCTCAATGCCAGCAATTTGTCTTCCCCATCCATTGTTAGGTTAGAGCAGGGCTTTCCAAAGTGCCGCCACTGGCGACACACCAGCGGCGGCGGCGCGCGTGCATGGCGGTGGCCCAGGGGGGGCGCTCGTGCACGGTGGCGGCGCGGGGGGGGGCGTGCGGCGGCACGTGCGTGCACGGTGGCGGTGCGGAGGGGTGTGCGGCGGCGCACGTGTGCACGGCGGTGGCGGCAGCCTCCGCTAAAACGCGGAAGCCGCGCACGCCGCCGCTTCCGGGTGGTGTGGCGACACACCACGCTGTGTGTGGCGACACACTTTTGTGTCGTGACACACAGTTTGGAAAGCTCTGGGTTAGAGCAACCTCACATTTCAAGCCAAACAGAAATTAATGTAACAGGCATACAAAAGCAATCTTCTCTATTTTTCACAATCTTTCCTTAGAATCTGTTGGACTATAGAGAATCCACAAGTTGCTGATTTTCAGTCTTGACTGTTCAAATGATACAGGATTTCGATAGACCCAGTGATAAATTTTCTTTCCCTTTACACACAGACCTGTACTTGCCCCCTTCTCCCAAAACTAAGCCTCAGTGCCTCTCATCTGGTGGAGTAAACAGAGCTAATAGTTTAAAACTGAGGAAAATGTTCTCAAAGGCTACAGTGCTGATAGTGAGGCCCCACAGCTTTGTAATGCTATGATCATTCCATTTTTTAAATTGTGTGCTCTAGATTCAGGTCACCTCAATTCTCCAGCATCCCTCTAGATCAAGCTCAGTAGGAAACATAACCTTTTGAAGACTCTTCCATATTTCAGGAAGATTTCTGTCTCTGAATTGGAGTTTCCCAGACTCTCCTTGGAATTAATATGTGCTCTTGTATGTTTCTATCTTGACTCTTGAGTTTTTTGTTTCCTGACAAATACTGCCTATGGCAGAAAACAAACCTCCATAGGGGCTCCAAAACCCTTTCTTTCTACACCCTTTCCCTGCTTTAGCATAATTCTCAAACCTCCTCCTCCTTTGCCTAAAGGTTGCCTTTCTCAAGCAAGCCCTGCTCCCATTCTTGATGATCACAGGCAAATAATCCAAAGCTTGAGACACCAAACACCATTTAAAACTACCCAGACTTTCACTTCTGTGCACTAATACTTATTTTGTGCGTCGTTTAATTTGCACTTCATTGAAGTTGGGTTGAAAATCTCCCCAACTAAAATGCCTTGAATTTGTTGTATTTTTGTAATTATGTGGATATTTTGATGCTTTGGTCTTTTTATCAGTCAATTAAAAATATTTTAATGGGAAAAGATGGTTTAATTCAACAAGACACACTGTGGGCCCTAATGATTTTTTATTGGATCTGTATTAGGAGATGGGTATTGCATCTATTGGAGCCTGAAAATGCACTGCTATAGCTTGTAAAACCTGTGACCTTTAAGAAGCCTACCTCTCCCACAATGGCAGGTATTAGGAACGAGGGAGGCTTCAAATGTGAAAGTACTTGTTCATGGATATTGTCTTTTCTTGGGAGGGATTATAGCTGAGATTTTTAAAGTAGGTGCCATGTTCAATACCCATTTCTATTATGTTCATAGAAAAGTAGTCTATATGTTATTTGAGTTGGAATTATCACAACAGCTTTTCTAGGAAAATGTCAGAGTAAACTAAATAGATTGTAGATTGAAGTCTTGATAATTACTATTAAATATTGTTTTTAAACTGCTTTGCCTAAAGGTATAACCTTATCTCAGCAATCATCACAATTCCTATTAAAACGAATGTGCTTACTCCCATTCTACATTTGGCAAAGTGAAGTAAAAAGATGTTGAAATCAGGGAGTACACGTACATCTCTCCATCCAATCAGTTGTATTAACTAGGAGACAGAGTACGCATAATGTGCTCTGCTATTCTGATTAATTCCAGAACTCTGTTTTAAAAGTGATTTGCAAAAAGTTCTTAACCCACAGTCATACAATGAAAAGACTAGAACTGTGATCTTTTTCTTGGCAGTAGCATAATGAGTTGTTATTCTGCCATGGGGGAGACAGGTAAGTAGAATTCTAATATCTCTTTCTTGAGTACTGGTAACCTGAGACGACCTCCCTGTTTTGGCAAGAACAGGATCTTTTGAAAGGTTGTATTTTTGACAGCCCTCAATTTCTGCTACTAGTTGCTTTCTTCTATGATAAATTATTTATAAGCAGTGATGTTTGTAGAGGTGGTTTGCTTTGGTTATATATTCCGTTAAAAATAATCAGTTTTCCTTTACTATTTAGAGTTTAGCCTATCCAGTCCCAGAGGCCTAAATGTGTTACACAGATATGACTAATGTATGCATTCCTGTGACTTCAAGATACTTATTAATAGTTCAATATTTAAGAATGCCAAATGATGCTAAGGCCACAGGGAGAAATTAATTACTTCTGAGCATTCAACAAACCCTTCTTTTCATTCATGTGGTATGGATGTGATGTAAAGATGCACTGAGTACTGACCTTAAGCACTGTCCCCAGAGTAAAAAGAGGGGACACAAACTTTTCCATAAAATACCCCAAGCCATCTCTTGATAAATTGAAAACAAAGATCTCATGCATTCCATTAGTCTTTTGTTTTTCAGATTAAATATACTTTTTAATTGTAAGATCATTTGTGCCTTTTAAAACCAAACACTGAACTCCTTACATTACAAACTGTTTTACAGCCTTGCATATTTTAGCAATTTAACAAACCTTTTATAGATCATCCAGAAAAGGTCCAGTTAATGTCACAGTTTGGTCATTTGCACTGAGTGGCTCTCCAGGGAAACCTTTCAGTACTATGCTATCTAAAATCCATCAGCAGGAGGCACTGGAGACTGAACTAAGAACCCACAGTATGCAAAGCAACAACTTTTCATTCCCTCTCACCTTTCTTCAAGGGAACTTTCATGTATGACGCATATATGGTAAAAGTATGTCTTGAAATTCAGCTGCTGCTCATTAGTAGTATCTACCTAATTTAAAACAAGAGCAGGAGACATCCACCAATAGTATAAGTGTGGGAGGAGCCAGTGGTGCTACTTAAAAAATAAACAAGCAGCAAAGTGAGAGGACCACAATTGTGTCCCAGTTGTTGTCATTTTTAACAGTCCACTAATTGTCTGAAGTCACTCAAGTTTAACTTTGATAAGACTTTGCCTTCAAAATTATGTACTTATACATATATTCCTTTCTTTGTTCCCATGTACAGGTTCACATTTTCATCTCTTACATATTCTTACTGGCTAATCCCTTTCTCCAGCATAGCTTGAAGCACCATAATTAGCAATTAACCATCCATTGGCCCTGATTATGTTGGGTGAAAGGATTTCTCTGCTTTCTGTTTATTTTCTCTCAGCCATGCTGTTATTCTATGGCTCTTAAATAAAGTACAATATGCCCCTGCTCAACTATAAATAGAAATAGGCTGTTTTTCCCCCCTTCCTTGAACTCACCTCCTCTTCTGACATTATATAATAAGATTGAAACTCATTTAAATTAATAGTGCACTCACCTCTCCACACACCCCTCCAAAGAAAGTCATTAAATGGTTGTTGTGGGTTTTCCGGGCTGTCATTAAAGCAGGAATAAAAAATACAGAGGAAAACATGGATTGGAATATATATCTTGCACTTCAAGAAAGAACTAAATATTAGAGTTGCTAGATAAAAGATCTGTGAAGATTTGTCCAGAGTCAACTGTTTTAAATGTTTTCAGCAGAGTTAGTAGCATACACCAACAAAGCCAACAAATCTACTCATAGAAACATTTGTGCTTCCATTCCTCAGCATGAAAATCAATAAGCATATATACTGTAGAAACTACAAGTTAAATTAAGTATTGTTTATAATGTCTGTGCCACTCTTTGCCATAGCATCTATGGCATAACTATACTGAATACAAGACAATAGTTACTCCATGCCTGTGTTTTCTAACTTAATTCAGCTTCATCTTTTAATTTCAACTTTTCCAACTTAAATTCAAAATTGGAACTACACTGACACATACTGTATACATATCCATGAGGTCACTCACCATGTAGTGATACTCTTCTCAATTTATTTTATTTTATTTATTTATTTAATTTATATGACCGCCCATCTCCCCCAATGGGGAACTCAATACAAGACTGATTCATTTTTCTTTTGTTAGTTGTGGTTAAGCACAGTAAGGCTAGCTTCTCAATTAAAATACATTTGCAGTTAATCCTTCACTTCTTGAAGCTATGTATATATAAATCAGTACGTTGGTGTAAGAATAGGTTGCAAAACATTCATGGTTTGGGAAGCAAAATGACATTTTCCTAAATTGTATTTGTGTTGTTGCTGTGAAAATAAAGGTTTTATTTTCTCTTTAGACCGAGAGTTTGAGGTTTAACTCTAATGTTATTACACTAATTAGCTTGCTAGAAAGCTTGTAGGTGCTTCCTAAAACTGACAAGCAACAGTGGAAAGCTACTAAAATATGTGATATAGAAAATAGGGCTGGCATTGCTTCAGAGCAGATGAGAACGCAAACCCAGCCTCAGTCTTCAGCATCTTAGAGCAGCTATGCTGCAACATCCCCGGAAAAGACACAGCTGCTTTGCAGTGTTGCAGGCAAATGCTACATTTGAGCTTCCACACATCCTGAAACACTTCTGGGGAACCAAATCTAAAGCACTGCACAGCCCTAACAAGAAACATCATAGTAGAGATTTGTTCTTTTTATTTTGACAAAATGAGCTCCGCCATTTAGGCTGATCCTGCTATCCTCTCTGAGCTAGTTGACACTGAAAAGCAGGTTGCTCCCCTATAGTGCTGGTGCCAATTTAAACTACTATGGTCATCTGGAAATTCCTTCATTTCAGAGGAAGCACCCTTACAATCCAAACTATCATGTTTAGCATTGGTTGAATTCATGATGGGTGACCAGGAAATAAATTCCACTGAACCTAGAGGAATTGCTTCTCATAGAAAACATGTTTAAATTTTTGACTTTTAACAGTATATCATATATCTTGAATTTCCAATCCATACTTCCGACCAGTAAAAAAACCAGCGTATATTCCAATCCATACTAAAAGAAGCAGTGGGTAAAACAGTTTTGGGAGGAACTTTTTGTTCTTCATACAAAGAATACTGAAGCTTTCTCATGAAGGCCATGTCTACTTAATGCATACAGTTACTGAGAAACAGAATAACACAAACAATATATTGCAAGCACAAGAAACCAGTAATATCCACTTACTATATGACAACTGTTTATCCATCCAGAATTTTTAATCTGATTACCAAGTTACTTAGGAACATTAATGAACACAACAAGAGATTGTACTATTTTTTCTTAAGAACGTTGGAAGCCATTTCCATATGAGTCGGTAATACCCAAGTACTTGTGATTCTTATTTTATATGGCTCTTCCACAGAGAAAAACTTGAATTGTTACGTACAACACTAAATTCTTATCACATATATTTTCAGTGCCATTATGAGATATTTTTTTTTAAAATCTAAATAGGTTTACCTGTATGGACAAATATTTGTGGCAGTTGTTGCAAGTGACTGCTAATTATTATAGCTTTTTAACGTTCTTAACCTGCATATTTAGGATAGTAAGTGAAACACTCAAATTCACAGTCACGTTAGGAAAGGGAGACATTCTTGTGGATATTTGCCCTTCAAGTTGATTATGTAGAATAGCAAAATGACATAAAAGGTTCTAGCAATTTGCTTTTATGGAGAATAGGTTATTGGTATAAAAAAAAATTACTCGGATCCCCCCCCCCCAAAGTTACATATTATGAACTACACAAAATCTAAAATGTAGGGACTTTTCACAGTACATTACACTAAATTAACACATAGTAGATTAAAAGATGTGAATTCAGAACTTCAGCTTAAAAATTTAAAGTTTCTGACATCATCTTCCACCATTCCATTAGCTCTTCCTTTTCTTCTTCTTTTCTTTCAGACAATGATTCCAAGTCAAAATCAACCTAGGCAAGAGAAAGCAAACATGAATTTTGAATATTCTTAATTTGTAGGTGAAATAACTGAATTTAATATCTGAAATTATATATGTTCTAGACTGTCCACTTCCCAACTAATGACTTACAGCATTGTCTCAAATCGCCCAGCCATCACTGAGACAATATATATTGCTACAATGATGACAGGATGATTCTAGAAGATCTGCCTTAAGAGTAGATCTACTGAAATCAACGAGAAACATAAGTAACTTAATTCTGACTTATTTCAATGACTCTGCATGAAGTGTATATCCCCCTGAATCCTGTTCAAAGAAAAAGCATTCCAATGAAATATTTAAGACTACGATCATATGCACCCTTTGCTAAGAAACAGTGGGCAATGCTTCTGAGCAAGTGTATAAGGTTCTGCTGTAAGTATATTTTTGCATATGCTATCAGAATTTTTTTTTAAATTCCCCTACCTGTACCACCAAAGGGTCTTTCTGATTAAATCTTACTGAATTTGACCTCCCGTGAAAATCTTACACTAAAGCAGGAATAGCTGTGGGCTGAGGGCTATAGGTGGCAGTGTAGCTATAGGTGGCAGTGGGGCTTTTCTTTTTGTGTCTAGGGCTTATTTTAGCAGAATCAGGGGAATTTAGGGAAAGGTTTCCAATGCTTTTAGCTAGCAACCTTTTAAGATGGGAATGAACTAAAGACCTTCTATAAGGAAAACACCAAGCTATATAAAAACTAAGCTATTCTAGACAAGACAAGTTTCCCATCCAGACCACATACAGTGGTACTCAAAAGTTTGTGAACCTTTTTGAATTTTCAATATTTCTTCATAAATATGACCTAAAGCATGACCTGTTCTCCACACAAGTCCTAGAACTAGATAAAGCGAACCCAATTAAACAAATGACTCAAAAATATTATACTTGTTCATTTATTCATGGAGGAAAATGTTCCAAAGCTACATATTGGTGTGTGGCAAAAGTATATGAACCTTTGCTTTCAGTAATTGGTGTGCCCCCCTTGGGGTACAAAAACTTCAACTCAACTTTTCTGAAAACTGTTGATCAGTTCTGCATATCCACTTGGAGGAATTTTCGCCCACTCCTCCTTACAAAACAGCTTCAACTCAGGGATGTTGGCAGGCTTCCTTGCATGAATTGCCCACTTCGGGTCCTTCCACAACACTTCTATAGTATTAAGGTCAGGACTTTATCTAGTTTTAGGACTTGTGAGGAGAACAGATCACATTTTAGGTCATATTTATGCAGAAATATTTTAAATTCAAATGGGTTCACAAACTTTTAAGCACCACTGGACATGATTTGAAGGACTGAATTAATTTTATATTGCTATCTATGGACATAATATGGATCTTTCTTTCACTCTCTTTTGATTAGACTTGTTTCTTCTTCTTTTGTCATGTTTGCTTTACCTTAATCACCATAATATATCAAAGCAAGTTTTTTTGTTCACTGTGAAACCACCATTCATCTTGTTTTCTTTGTTGCATTATAGTTTGTTTGTTTGCCTTTCTCTCTCTCTCTCTCTCTCTCTGGCTGATTTTCAGCTTCCACATAAGAAATACTGAAAGTATTTCACAGAGTGCCAGTGAGGTTTTATGTACTACATAAAACATGAAGAACCAACATCAAGAAATGAATGGGCATTATAAATTAAATGCAAAATTTTTTACACTTACCCTAATGGCAGGACTGAAGGGAACGGCCACTTTTTTAGTGATCGCTAGATAGCCAGGTGCTGAGGCTGTCACTTTATAATTTCCAGGCACCAGTAGCCTCCAGTAATCACCATCCTTTGCTGAGGAAAAAGGAATATGACACTAGTTTTGAAAACTTTTATGAACATGCTTAAGTAGCCTTCAAGCATGTTTGATCTGCTTTGTTTTTTAATTAGAATCTCAAGATCCATCAGCTGGAGCCAGGTGCAAAATACGAGGGTGATTTCGGAAGGGGGAAAAAGCCTTTTCATTATTGAATAATCTCTTAGTGGAACCCAGTATATTTTTTTTCTTCCCATCTTAAAGCATGAAAACATAAAACCTTGCATTATTTAAAGGTTAAGAAATTCATGAGCTCTAATAATTTTAAGATATTTATTTATTTATTTATTTATTTATTTATTTATTTATTTTATTTTTATTTATTATTCGAATTTATCACCGCCCATCTCCACGACAGTACTCTGGGCGGTTTACAACATTAAAATTAATATTAAAAAACCTATACACTTAAAAATACCGTATAATAATAAATAGTTGAGATAAGAATCCAGAGGATGGGAAGATCTTAAAAAAGGACGGTATTACGGGGCTAACCACCCCCAGGAGGAACTATTACCTCCTTTGTCCCAAGCAAGGCAGCAGAACCAGGTCTTGTTTTTCCTGTGTTTCAGTGCTTGCTAATATCATTAAGCCTACAATTTGAAGCTTTATGTGTGTGTACATATATATAATAGGTGTTTGTGTGTGTGTGTATATATATATATATATACACACACACACACATGCATGCACACATATGCCCACTTCTCAATATTATTTTGTGACTACCACTCACTCTTAAAGGTAAAACTGATCACATTAATTTTTTTTGTTAATGAAAGGTAAGTAACTACAGTCCTATGCACCTTAATACAAACTATTAACCTTTTCATGTCTTAATTAAATATATTAAACACATGCATCAGATTGAACTGAATACCAAGTATCAAATTGGACTGATTTGAGATGTCCATATTGAAGAAGAAATTTAAATGTGCACATGATGTTGAGATTCAGAATATTGATATATTTCTCTCTTCTGTAAATAGAACAACTGGATTAAGAATCTAATGATGAGGGAGGATTGCAATTTTGCAACTGTCAGTTTTAATATGGCAGGTCTGATTGGCTGAGATGGGGCAACTTTATCTGAATTCATCCAGTTCTGCAATGAAATTTAAAAAGTTACTTTCAATTTCTTTTCTACAGGAGTTCAGCACAAAGTTTTCTCCACCCATTGGCCAATATTTGACAGACATCATACTGTACCTTCATAAGAAGCCACTAATCCTGCAAATTTTGTCCATATAAAAATGGTTTTAGTAATTTGTTGCCTTCCAATTGTCTCAATGTGTTACAAATGAATACTTACCCGATGTAATATCATGGTTTACCCCTTCCACAGAAATTGTAGCATTAGCAATGGGATTTCCCTGAAGATCTCTAATAAATCCTTTTATTCCTCGATGTATCTTAAAAATAAAACACAAAAAGTCTCGATATTTCTCTTTCTAAATAGTATAGTTACAAAAGGAAAAGGAAAAGGAAAAGACCCAGAACAATTCACCACAATTAGTTCCCTATTAAAGTTAGTAGATTCAGTCTCAGAAAAAATGTCATCTGGGCAATCACATTTCAGTACAGGTAAGGTAAAGGTAAAGGTTCCTCCACACAGTCATGTCCGACTCTAGGGGCCAGTGCTCATCTCCGTTTGTTAGCCAAAGAGCCAGTGTTGTCTGAAGACGCTTCCGTGGTCATGTGGCTGGCATGACGCATGCGGAAAGCTGTTACCTTCCCACCGAAGTGGTA
Organism: Charina bottae; assembly: GCA_023362775.1. NCBI lineage: Eukaryota > Metazoa > Chordata > Lepidosauria > Squamata > Charinaidae > Charina > Charina bottae. Next base: position 320,206 of record JALMGJ010000008.1, read on the forward strand.
CCTATTTATGTACTTGCATTTGCATGCTTTCGAATTGCTAGGCTGGCAATTCAATTCAGTACAGGTAGTCTTTGCTTAATGATGGTAATTGGGACTGGAATTCTGATGCAAATTTCTACAAAATTTCTGACTTCCACGAGACCTTCCAAGAAACTAGACTCAAAAATAATTGGCCCTTTCCCAGTGACTAAGCAAATAAACCCAGTAGCATTTCATTAGCAATTGCCAACATCAATGAAGGTTCACCCTGTATTCCATTGGTCTTTGCTTGTGAAAGAGGCACCCCCTGCACTCTGCATTCACAGACAGCACCCCCACTTACTGGTAAACAGGGAGGAAGAGTACGAGGTAGAAGCGGTGCTAGAGTCTAGACGCAGAGGGAAGCGGGTTGAGTACTTGATACACGGGAAAGGCTACCCAGAGTTGGAGAGGTCATGGGAGGCAGCAACAGACGTGCATGCGCTGCAATTGGTGCACTGCTTTGATGACCAATACCCTAACAAACCCCATCCTCGGCAACTACTGGCCTTGCAGGAGTCAGGCACTGACCAAGATGAGCAGGAAGAGTTTTTCTATGGGGTTGAGGGGCCTCAGGGATAGCAAGAGACCAAGTAGGGGCCATGGGAAATGACCCAGCTCCTCCCACATCAGGCTTACAGGGAGATACCATGGGGTATGGGGGGGGATACAGGGAGATACCATGGAGACATGGGGGGGGATACCAACAGATTCTCAAAGGAGGGGCGGCTACCACCTCTACAGGTACAGCTGATTTATGGGACGCCTCATGTGATCTTGGGGAGTTACCAGCAGAAGAGGGGAGCAACATAGCCACATTTCGTTCTCACAGCCCACAATCAGTTTCCCCTGGGAACTTGGGAGGGAGGGATGAGTCTGAAGGGGAAAGTGATATAATAGTATGTGGGAAAGACCGGGAGACAGGGTGAAGAAATGCTGCCTAGGGAATGGTCAGATAAGAGAGAGCATAGCCTGCAGCTGCATAGTGGACAGGGTAAGAGGCTCAGAAGAGACCCTCCCTAGTTTCTCAGGCTGTAAAGGAGACGGCAGGAGAATTGTTCTTTCAGACTAGCAAGATTCTGTTAATGTAGCTTTACAATAAAATAGAATTAGCTTATCTGGTTGTGTTTCCTGTCTGGTCTACCTGGTAAGGTTAACAAGATGTTGCATCTGCATGTGCCTGTATGTGTGCACTGGAAAGCATATGGGCTACATACAACAATTCTGGATCATGTGACCAGAACAAGGGTTTAGACCAGGGCTTTCCAAAGTTTTCCCGCCGTTGGTGTGTCGCCGTGGGAAAACCCGGAAGTGCCGCCGTTGCGGCAGTGCGCAAAAACCCAGAAGCGCTGCTGCCACTTTCGGGTTTTTGCACGCCGCCGTTGGTGTGTCGCCGCGGGAAAACCCAGAAGCGCTGATGATGATCAGCGCTTCCGGGTTGTGTGGTGACACACCAGACTGTGTGTGGCAACACACTTTTGTGTCACGACACACAGTTTGGAAAGCTCTGGTTTAGACTAAAGCAGTCACCAAATTTCAAGTTGCTGCCCAACTTCCTCTTCTATAGAAATGCATTGGGAAAATTTTCTATTCCACCACTTTCAGCATGATGCCCATTTTTAACCTCCATCTTTCTTTGGGCAGCTTCTCCTGCCACGCCAAATTTGGTCCTGTTCCTGTTCAGTTTTCAGAAAGATATCATGCTGACAAACCAAAAGACTTTACCCAATTGAAAGAATAAAAATTCCAGGTATGAGTTAAATACAATTTGGGACAAAAGAATCTTAATATAGTTATATACAGTGGGGCAAAAAAGTATTTAGTCAGCCACCAATTGTGCAAGTTCTCCCACTTAAAAAGATGAGAGAGGCCTGTAGTTGACATCATAGGTAGACCTCAACTATGAGAGACAATGAGAAAACAAATCCAGACACTCACATTGTCTGATTCGGAAAGAATTTATTTGCAAATTATGGTGGAAAATAAGTATTTGGTCACCTACAAACAAGCAAGATTTCTGGCTCTCACAGACCTTTAACTTCTTCTTTAAGAGGCTCCTCTGTCCTCCACTCATTACCTGTAGTAATGGCACCTGTTTGAACTTGTTATCAGTATAAAAGACACCTGTCCACAACCTCAAACAGTCACACTCCAAACTCCACTATGGTGAAGACCAAAGAGCTGTTGAAGGACACCAGAAACAAAATTGGAGACCTGCACCAGGCTGGGAAGACTGAATCTGCAATAGGCAAGCAGCTTGGTGTGAAGAAATCAACTGTGGGAGCAATAATTAGAAAATGGAAGACATACAAGACCACTGATAATCTCCCTCGATCTGGGGCTCCACGCAAGATCTCACCCCGTGGGGTCAAAATGATCACAAGAACGGTGAGCAAAAATCCCAGAACCACATGGGGGGACCTAGTGAATGACCTGCAGAGAGCTGGGACCAACGTAACAAAGGCTACCATCAGTAACACACTACACCGCCAGGGACTCAGATCCTGCAGTGCCAGACGTGTCCCCCTGCTTAAGCCAGTACATGTCCGGGCCCGTCTGAAGTTTGCTAGAGAGCATTTGGATGATCCAGAAGAGGATTGGGAGAATGTCATATGGTCAGATGAAACCAAAGTAGAACTGTTTGGTAGAAACACAACTCATCGTGTTTGGAGGAGAGAGAATGCTGAGTTGCATCCAAAGAACACCATACCTACTGTGAAGCATGGGGGTGGCAACATCATGCTTTGGGGCTGTTTCTCTGCAAAGGGACCAGGACGACTGTTCCGTGTACAGGAAAGAATGAATGGGGCCATGTATCATGAGATTTTGAGTGCAAACCTCCTTCCATCAGCAAGGGCATTGAAGATGAAAAGTGGCTGGGTCTTTCAGCATGACAATGATCCCAAACACACCGCCGGGGCAACGAAGGAGTGGCTTCGTAAGAAGCATTTCAAGGTCCTGGAGTGGCCTAGCCAGTCTCCAGATCTCAACCCCATAGAAAACCTTTGGAGGGAGTCGAAAGTCCGTGTTGCCCAGCGACAGCCCCAAAACATCACTGCTCTAGAGGAGATCTGCATGGAGGAATGGGCCAACATACCAGCAACAGTGTGTGCCAACCTTGTGAAGACTTACAGAAAACGTTTGACCTCTGTCATTGCCAACAAAGGATATATAACAAAGTATTGAGATGAACTTTTGATATTGACCAAATACTTATTTTCCACCATAATTTGCAAATAAATTCTTTCCGAATCAGACAATGTGATTGTCTGGATTTGTTTTCTCATTTTGTCTCTCATAGTTGAGGTCTACCTATGATGTCAATTACAGGCCTCTCTCATCTTTTTAAGTGGGAGAACTTGCACAATTGGTGGCTGACTAAATACTTTTTTGCCCCACTGTAAAACTACATGTAGATAGTTTGTCTACAGGTACATCCTGAAGAAATATGTTTCCTGTGCTGATTGGTCCCTCATGAATATTCCAACTGTAGAACAATGAAGAAAGCAAGGTATATTAAAAAGAAACAGACAACCATCCTAGAGAGGTGGTTATTTGGGGCCATGAATTGAGAAGGCATGCTCCCAGGAAGAGTCATCTTTGGGTTACAGAATGCATCTGGTCACTAAGAGCAATTTAGGAGGAGAAAAATGGCAACTATCTATGAGAGCCAGCTAGTTCTTAGAGCTATCTGTGTGATCACAGTATATGTAGAACATCCTACATGGAGATCTCTATTTATTCTGTGTTTGTCTTCGCACGATACCTGCTTGGTCGCAAGCCAGGTGCTCTGTACAGTCCAAAACAGTATCTGCTGAAGGCTACCAGAATTTGAAATAAGCTGCAGTGGATGAATTTACCAATTACAGCTTGATACACAATGAATATTTACTTACTTTATTTGTATGCTCCCCATATGATTGATGATACTAATGTTTACTATTTATTTTACCTTTCTGAAGCACAATTTTGGAATGTACCTGTGAAAACTGAAGGAAACATTTAAATGAAAGATTAAATTTAAATTTCATATGGGCATGATTACTCTGTTGGACACAGGAAGCACTCTGTCTTTCCACAACTCAGCAGAGCCACATGTTAGTTGTTAGTTGTTCCTGTCAGGGTAGCACATATATCGCATTGCATCCGTGAGGATGCAAAATAAATTGACAGCTCACAGTCTGTTACAGACAAACTGTACACAGACCTTTAATCTACAATATTCACAGAACTTACAATACATCAACAACCAGCCACAACTCCAACCACCAGCCACACCTACAACCCATGGTGCACTTCTCTATATACAGTGGTTTGTGCTGTGTCATGTATCCACACCCTCCAGGTGTGAGCCCTGAGCAAGGTGAGCTAATCACATACACAGCTCAGCTGTGCTCTGTCATTTCCATATTCACACTGATAAAATTCTTACTCCAGGGTAAAACCCTGACAGTTCCTACTGCAATACATGGAATAACCCAACTGGAAATACTGAACACACATTGGTAGCATTTAGATGTAGCAGGACACAAGTTCCTGTAAAATGAAAGAGTTGTGTTAAACTTAAGACTCAAATATACTTTCTTCCTGTTTCATTCTCTTCTGTGATTCAAGCTTCTAGTTACGTTTTGAAGCAAAAGCAGTTCTGTTATGTCCTATTCTGGAAAAACATGAGTTCTTCAAACTTGAGTTACAGAATAACTCAGGATAAGAAAAGGTAGTTTGTCCGAGCTTGTCACCAACCAGTGTCTCCATTATGTCTGAACTAGACCACTTACTGTATATACAGGGAATCTCAAAAGGAAAATATTTTTAGTAGCTGAAGATACCCACTATACAAAGCCCTGTGAACACATGCTAGTCTGTAAAATTTATGTAAGTAGATGATAGCATTTATGAATTCTGAAAGGCTAACCATATGTGATACACCAAATTCTTCATACTTAAGTATAGTCCCTTGTAGCAAAAGTGAGGCCTTTTTATGTTTCCAACATACATAAAATTAAACTGAACAGATATTCTTCACTACTTAGTCACTGAGAATATTTTATTTGGCAAAACTTTGGCAGTTTTTCCAACTGCATCATAGTACCACACAATCAGCTGCCAATTTCAGAATTCTCCTAGGCTTGGGATTCAACTACATAATGTAACAAATCTTCTGATGTGAGCTTTTTTTTCCAAAGTAGAAACTAAAGTCATATACAAATAAAAGGTTCAAAATTATGTCTGTGAATCCTGATTCCAACCTTTAATTTATTCCCACTTCAAATCAACCCCAATTATGTATAATTAAAGCCATATAGGGAAAATGCTAACACTTGCTTCTCTCCTACCATATTTATTTCAAAAACAAATCCATTGAGCTTAATGGGACCTACTTTTTGTGTAAATATGTATCATACTGAGCTGTTCACTGTGCTTTTTGGCAGTACTTTAAATCTCAACACAAGGGGTGCAATTGAGCACAGTAATATTATTGTGCAGATGCAACACTGAGTAGCTGCCCTTTGCCACTGAAAAAAGGTTGGTTGGTTGGTTTTACTACAAGAACAGGAAACCCGTAGTGGTCAACTCCAAGTCCTCTTTATTCAGACTCCAGTGTCCTGTCTGACCTTGATTTCTGAAAACCGACAGTGGTTTCTTGACATTTTGTCATGGCTCAGGACTCAGGCGACTCCAAATCTGAAGAAGCTACTCCAGCTGAACCATGGAATATCAGCCTCAGGAGACACCAAGCCAGGAATCACCTGAGACTGATCAAACACAGGCATCATCAGAACTGTTGGAACAGTCAGATGATGAGGTAAGGCCTCCAAACTCTCAGACTCAGTGAGTAGAGTGGAAAGGAAAGCAAAGGTTGCTGAAATCCAAGATGGCGACCGCAAGCCCGTGCCGGTCGCCACTCCAAGGGGGAGATTCCTGAACCCCTTAAGTTCTCCCTGACCCCCGTAGTTTTACCTTCTGGTATCTGGTGAACATTGTTGGAGGGTTTTATACCTGTGCTGGGGGTGGATAGGCCCCCCGGATGGAGCGGTGAAGCACAACAGAGTTTGGAGGGCCTCCGCAATGCGGAGCTCGGCGCTACGGTGAAGCCCAGCGTGTGAGGTTGGGGCATTTTCCGGGTGCGTCATTGGAGGCTTGGTCGAGGAGGCGGGGGCGACAAACAGCGTGGCGGGTTCTGACGCAGTGAGCCCCAGCGAGCTCTGACACCGGTGAGCCCAGTGGGATGGATTTTGGGGACGCGGGTGGTCCTTGGCTGTGAGGGAGACCTCAGCAGCGCAGGCGCATCTCAGTGGCAGGGGACTGGCCTGGGTGGCTTGACAGGCCTTGGCAACGTCAGACACTGGCCCTTGGTGCCACGGTAGATCCCAGTGGAAGGAGCAGGTCTCAGCGGCGTGATGGACCCGGCCCCCCTGGGGGCGGGTAGTGAGTCCTGGCAGTGTGGTGGGCCCTGGCATGATGGACAGGCCTAGTGACATGACAGATCCCAGTGGCCTGGCAGATTCCGGGGTGATAGGTGGACCGTGGGCATGGGTGATAGAACACAGGCCTTGGCAGTGCGGCGGACCTGGGCAGCGCAGGGACCAGGGACAACAACGACCCCCAGTGCGAAGGACCTTGAAAGAAGGGGATGGACCTGGATCATTTTGATCCCCTCGGCCAAAGCTCCCTGGTTGGAGTGGTGAAGACCTGGGCAGCGCAGGTACCAGGGACAATAGCAACCCCTAGTGCTAAGGATCTTAGCAGAAGGGGAGTGACGGACCTGAACTATTTTGATCTCCTTGGCCAAAGCTTCCTGGAGTGGTGAAGACCCTGCTATTCCCCCCCTACTTAGTAAGAGTGGGGGTGGGGTTATTAAGGCCCCTCCAGTATGAATGGGGAACTCTCACCCCATGAGTGGGAGACAAGGGGTGGTAGAATAGTGGATGAGGTGCCCCTAGCTAACCGGTAAGAGGGGCTGAGCAGGAGGCTGAGCGGATGGAGGGGCGATATTTGGGCTCCAACAGCACCAAGAGCGAGAGCTGGTGTGCTGGGGGACCCATCATCGCCCTGTGACTGACTGTTGTTGGCGAGAATGTATGAATGGAGGGTCCCTTAACAAGGGATTCGGAGGGCCCAGGGGTGGGAATTGGATGTCGGCTCTGGGGACAGTGGAGTGGGCCATGCAATTGAGGTGGTGAGAGGCCGGGGATGCTATAGTGGGAGCCAGAGGGCGGGCCATTTTCAGGGAAGACGCCTCCGGTGTTTGTTACCAGTGGCGTGTTCTGGCCCTCTGTGTTCAAACCCAGGCCCTGGACAGCAGACTCATGGGTGCCCTGGTCTCCAACTGTTGCTTCTTAATGTCAGGTTGGTTAACAACAAAGCCCCTCTTATATGTGATTTGATCACAGAGGAGGGAGCTGACCTGGCGTGTATCACCGAGACCTGGCTGGGCCCGGAAGGAGGAGTGGCTCTGTCAGAGATGTGCCCGGCCAGGTTTCGGATTTGGCACCAGATGAGATACCAGGGCAGGGGAGAAGGGGTGGCTTTTGTCATCCAAGAGTTTCTAATGGCTTTCAGGGGTGCTGCTCCACAAGTACCTGGATGTGAGACCATTTTTCAAGTTGGGTTCCCGAGAACAGTTGGGGATGCTGCTACTGTACCAGCCTCCCTGCTGTGTAGCAACCTCCCTGCCTCCCGGGGGTGGCGGTGGAGTTCCCCAGACTTATGGTACTGGGGGACTTCAATCTGACGTCCCTGGGACATTCCTCGGAGGTGGCTCAGGATTTCATGGCTACCATGGCAGCCGTGCACCTGTCACAGATTATTCAGGACCTGACTCGGGACAGTGGACTCACTCCAGACTTGGTTTTCTTGTCAGAGCAGTGGCAATGTGACCTAAGGAGAGAGTCACATCTGTCCCCATTGTCATGGTCAGATCACGCCCTGGTGGCCATGAGATTCTCCTATGTTGCCCCCTTCCGCAGGGAGGCAGGACCCATTATATTGGTCTGCCCCTGGCAACTGATGGACCCGATAGGGTTTCAGAGGGAGCTGGGGGTTATACCCAAGGATCTGCTGCACGGTCCAGCGGAGACCCTGGCCGCAGCCTGGAATAGGGAGGCGGCCAGGGCCTTGGACAGGATCACGCCTGTGCGACCTATCTTGCCCCATTCAACCCAACACTCCCCGTGGCTCACAGAGGAGCTGAGGTTTTTGAAGACGGTTAAGAGACGTCTAGAGTGCTGCTGGAGGAAGACAAAGACCGAATCCGACTGAACACAAGCTAGAGCCGCTATTAAGGCCTACCTTGTGGCGGTAAGAGCGGTGAAACATTGATATTTCTCCGCTCTTATTGCGTTCACAGAATGCCGCCTGACAGTCCTGTTTAAGATCACTTGATCCCTCTTAGGGAAGTTGGGCCCAGTGATCCACCTACAGGGCCATGCGGAGGAATTCTCTGAGCATCTGCAGGATAAAATCACTTGGATTTGTTCTAAGTTGGACTCCGAGCGTGAGGCAGGGTTTGATGAGATGCCAAGGGAACAGACTTACCCTGTTATCGGGGAGCGGTTTGACCCTGTTGAATCCAAGGAAGTGGACAGGATCCTCCGGACTCTAAATGCCACATGTCAACTAGACCCTTGCCCCTCCTGGCTAGTGAAAGCAGCTCGGGAGGTGACATGTGGTTGGGTCCAAGCTTTGGTAAATGCATCCTTGAGAGAGGGAGTGTTCCCGGCGGCCTTTAAGGAGGCGCTTGTGCTCCCGCTCCTCAAGAAACCATTGATGGACCCTACTATACTGGACAGTTTTCGCCCAGTCTCCCACCTCCCCTTTTTAGGGAAGGTGGTTAAGAAAGTGGTGGCGCTGCAGCTCCAGAGGCTTTCTGGATGAAACAGATTATATAGACCCAGTCAGGTTTCAGGCCTGGATATGGAATGGAAATGGCATTGGTCGCTCTTATGGATGATCTCTGGTGGGAGCGGGATGGAGGCAGTGCATCCATCCTGGCTCTTCTTGACCTCTCAGCGGCTTTCGATACCATCGACCATGGTATCCTTTTGGGTCGGCTCAGGGAGTTGGGGGTGGGCGGTGTAGTTTTGCACTGGTTCACCTCCTTCCTCCAGGGCCAGTCCCAATCGGTGTTGATAGGGAGCGAGAGATAAGACCCATGGCCCCTTTGTGGGGTGCCGCAGGGTTCGGTACTTTCTCCGCTCCTTTTTAACATCTACATGAAACCGCTGAGTGAGATCATCCATCATCACAGGATGAGGTATCATCAATATGCAGATGATACTCAATTATATATCTCCTGTGACCGTCCTCTCTCGGTGCCTGGGGGCTGTGCGGGCCTGGATGGGGAACAACAGGCTTTGGCTGAACCCTGGTAAGACGGAGTGGCTGTGGGTGAGGGGCTCCTCGGCACCCGGGAATTTAACATCTTTAGTTCTGGATGGGGTTGCACTGCCCCAGACAGACCCAGTGCATAATCTGGGGGTCCTCCTGGACTCATGACTCCTGCGCGAAGAGCAGGGGCAGGTGTGGCCAGGAGAGCCTTTGTGCAACTTCATGTTGTGTGGCAGTTACACCCTTTCCTGGACCGGGAGGCCCTTCGCACAGTCACTCATGCCCTGGTCATCCCCCATATAGACTACTGCAACGTGCTCTACATGGGGCTACCCCTTGAAGAGTATCCGGAAGCTACAGCTGGTCCAAAATGCGGCTGCACGGGCAATTCTTGATGCCCCTAGATTGGCACATGTTACACCATTGCTCTGCGAGCTACATTGGGTACCAGTCTGCTTCCAGGTGCAATTCAAGGTGTTGGTTATCACCTTTAAAGCCCTTAATGGCATGGCTCCAGGGTATCTGAGGGACCGCCTCATCCCCATTGCATCAACCTGCCCCACCCGATCATGCAGAGCGGGCATGCTACGGACCCCGTCTACAAGAGAATTCCATCTGGCGGAGCCAGGTGGTGGGCCTTCTCTGCAGTGGCTCCCACACTGTGGAATACTCTTCCCCCAGAGATAAGACAGATTCCATCTCTGGTGGCCTTCCAAAAACAACTGAAAACCTTGCTTTGCCACCTTGCCTGGGGCAGAGAGGGAAACAACCACCCCTGGAGATGGCTGGTCCCCTAAAATGGCCCTTCAGAGATACTTGAGCGGTACCACAGCTATCATCGACATCTGAATTTTATACTATATTTATATTTATATTGTATTTGTATTTGCTATTTAATTATGGTTATGGTATTTTAATGTTTTTATCTTTATTGTAAACCACCCAGAGTCCCCCCTTGGGGGAAGATGGGTTGTGGCAAAATTAAATAAATAAATACATAAATAAATGATGCTCAGTGAGGTTCCTTGCCAAGCAAGGGAGTGACTGTCTTAATTAGATGACAGCTGGCTGCAACCTGATTTAGAGGCAGTCCTGAGCAATGTTTTTCTGGTGGAAATAATCATCCAATTTCCTGTCTGACATATTGTTCCTGTGTATTCTGCTCATACAAAAAACCCTGAAGCTCTGACCTTTGGACTGGGTGATGAACCTGGCTTGGCTCTCTGAACCATGGATTGGATTGTGACTTCTCTTCTGCATATTCCTGTTAAAGCAAAACTACTCAGGCAAGCTTTGTTTCCAAAATACTATGTTTGATTTATGTTCCTTTGCTTATCTGCTGTTTATCTACTCAGCCTTAAGTAAATTGCTACCATAACCTAGCACAGGGCTTTCCAAAGTGCTGCTGCTGGCGACACACCAGCGGCGGTGGCAGTGCGGCGGCGGTGCGCGTGCGGGGGGCATGCGGCGGGATGCGTGCGCATGGCGGCGGCAGCCTCCGCTAAAACGCGGAAGTACTGATCCCACGCCGCCGCTGCTGCCGCCGTGCGCGCACCGCCGCTTCTGGGTGATGTGGCGACACACCACGCTGTGTGTGGCGACACACAGTTTGGAAAGCTCTGACCTAGCAACTGCATGTTTGTGAATTTCAAACCTGAAACAGGACACATTTGGAGGAGTGAAGCTGCAGTACAAGTCCAGAATTAGTCTCACCTCATTGTGATGCAGCCTGACCCACTTTGTGGCTCTAAGATTACCCAAAACTAAGTATGACACTTGTCCATCAACAGATGCCCTAGCCCTGCTCTCCAGGAAAAGTTTACCTGCTCAATGTAACTGATAAGTGAATTTTTGTTGTCTTCCCAATAGGTTTTCAGAGTTTCTTCGGGAGGGAATTTTTCACAGCTAAGCTCCACAGTGATTTCAAAGCAATTGCTGCTGAGGTAGTTGAAGTCCTGCATACCTGTGTAAATAGCATATACAAAAGTTGACATTTAAAAAGCAGTGTGCTCTAAAGCATGTTAAAGTTAAGTGGAAATAATTAGCTGGAATCAATTGGGATAAATAAATGTGTGCTGTAGAAAATTCAAGAACAATATTGAATAATATATGTATACTCTCTATTTACAAAACCTTCAGGGCAGGTAATAAGTTCTTGGATCAACATCTCAAGTGTAATATAATGAAATTCATATGGTAAACTGATTTGCAGTCACAGCTGTATGTAATGATTATACCACATCTAATATTAGATTTGGTCTATATATTTTGCTGGGGTACCTTTGGCTTCAACAGTCCTACTTAGGAATCAAAGAATTTCCAGGTGTAATTGTTTCCAAATAAAATGAGTTAATGACAGATAATAACATCATGACCAATGAAGCCTTGAAAACTAAGGATTATGAAATGGATTTTTTAAAAAGTACTGCAATTTCAAGAAACACAGTATAGCAGTGCTAATTATGAGATGGAGACCTACCCATGATGAAGCCAGTGTTGTATCTTTTACAACACAGTAATTGTTTACATGTGGATCAGTCAAAATCAATCAGAAGCACATTCCAAACAATTTAAGCAAAAAAAAAAGAGGAGGGCATAATGAATCAATAAGAACAGACTTTTCTTGATCCTCTTCTGGATAGCTGCTAATTCTTTACTGCATTAGAAACTAGATGTACAAAATAGCCTCTGTGTGTGATTTCCAGAGATGGTTTAGAATGCCTATCATATTCTCTGAAGATTACCTGATTGTTAAAGTACAAGCACAGATATAAAGATAGCTGTTTATCATCAAAGTAGAAATCAGGGAAGGAAGGAAAGTGGAACTGAATGTATTCCCCACATACCAAGAATAGTGATGTCAAAACTGACAGGTATGTATAATAATCTCTTGATTTCAACTCTAATATTTTTGAAATAATAAATCTTAACATCTTCTGTTTTCCTGAATATAAATTGGTTCCAATGAATTAAAAGAGTGGTTGTGATTTTTTGCTTCATGTACAGGACAAACTAACATGAGTTATGTTTTGTTTTCTACATATTACACTGCTTACATCAGTTAACAACTCATGCCAGGAAGCATTAATTTATACTGTAGAGCCAGCAACCATTTTATATCATTGGAACAATACTGTATGTTATAGGAAGGGGGGGGGGGACCACACTAAGATAATAGATTCATCCATTCCATTTTTTCTTATCTGTTATAAGGAAAGTCCATGGAATCTTAAAAACTGCTGTATTTAATGAATTAGTTCATAAAATTTATGAAATGATAATTTGTTGCTTTATAATATGAAAAAGGACTGCTTTCACAATAAGTACTGTACAACATTGAACAAGGAATTAGTGTCATATTTTTGCTTTTTTTAAAAGCTAAGAAAATGAGAAACTAGCAATGTAATTTAGTACAAATATTGTTTGCATAAATATTAATATTTCTTTTGCATAGTAATTAGACTGCTGATTCCATAAATGTGCCACATTTTCATGTGCTAGGCTAGTCCTCATTGTCCACAGTAAATGTACATTCTTAATGCTAGTTAGGGGCCAAACTTTATGCACTTAATTAAAATGAGTTTTAATATGAACTTGAAATTTTCAGTTTTGAAGTTTTCAGTTCATATTGAACCGCCCAGGGTCCCTCCTTGAGGGGGAGATGGGCGGTCATAGAAATTTGATAAATAAATAAATATTAAACCCCCTCATCACATTAGGCAGCCTAATTCTTGCTGACTTTAATGAGGCTTAAGCAGTCAGATAGTCACCCTGGACAAACAATTTGATTGATTCTTCAAGATGCTATTTCTATACTACCAGGAGATTAGAGCCTTTTAATTCTGCATATAGTTTTTTGGGAACATGAGAATAACAATATTATTTGTATTTAAAGAAATACAGAATTATCTAGCATAGACTTATTCATCAAGAATGGCAGTTAACCAGGCACAAATCACCCTGTTCTCCTATGCCTGGTTAAGTAAAAGTGTCAGCAAATATAAGCAGAATAGTTGCATTTCCTGGCATTTGTTCTTCTGCTTAACTATCTTAGGATACAGAAAACCTGCCCTCGGTCATATCTAGCCACTCTTTCCAATATTATATTTTTCCAATTTTATGTATTTATATTACAGTATATATATTGGCTACACTGCACTCTTCTATTGTAATTTGCCTTACCTCCTATCCATATTTGCCCTACATTGCATATTAACCTTATATTGTGGCAGAAGTGATCTTTTCACAAGTTTTGACATCTATCTCATCACTCAGGCTACTTTAATGGATGAAAGAAATAGCAATGCGGGCAACAGGTACAGTGAAGTGGACAGTACAATTTGCATTGACTGCCAGTGCCTTTATCACTTGAGGATCACTTCTCCATCATTTTAAAAAAATATGCCCTTTAGAAAACATATTCATCATGTTGAGCTGTGCAAATATTATATTGGAACAATAACACTAACAGACATGTAAAGTCATCTCAGCCAGCACTATATAAGCAGGGCTTTCTGGTTAGAAACACAGAATGTGAGTGTATTTAAGAACAATAACAAACATTGCTGACTAGCTAATAGCTCCCCATCAAATCTAGTCAACAATGTATGTTCATGCTAAGGCATAGCTTTCCAAAGTGTGTGTCGCGACACATTACTGTGTCGCCTGTGGTGCCCTGGTGTGTCGCGCACAAACCCGGAAGCGCTGATGGGGGGAACCGGAAGGAGCGGCACCCCTGCCAATCAGCGCTTCCGGTTCCCCCCCATCAGCGCTTTCGGGTTTGTGTGCAACACACCAGGACACCACAGGCCGCGCCGCCACTGTGCCACCGCCGCCGCCGTTGGTATGTGTCGCCAACATGAAAAGTTTGGAACGCTCTGTGCTAAGGCCTCCAGTTAGTCAGCAGCTGTTTGTATACTGCTGACTGAAACACCACTACCTCCATTGATGCCTGCTGAAGTTCTTTATGAAGGGCAAGCTTTGCCTCTTCAATAGATCATCCTGCAACAGATTAGGGAACAGGCTGTAAATCCTCCTGGCAACAACTACAGTATATGAGTTCTATGACATGTGCAGCATTTAATACATTATTTGCACTATAAAAATGTGCACTAATTGTAGTCAGATTTGCATTAGCATCTGCTGCTGTTTCTACTTTCAGCCATACTCTGACATGCTGTAAGACTAAAATGTTGTATTTCATCGACACAAACCTCCTGGAACACTATACCAAGCACCACCATTAGTTGTCCCATCAATGAAACTGCTGTCATCATCATTCTTGCGACATGGTGGCCTGCTTGGATTTGACATGGCTGGATTAAAAGATGAATAGCTTCGGGCTAAGCTTTGGAAAATAGCATCATCTGGGCAGGAGCTATATTCATGAGCACTTCCTGAGGGAAAAACAGAATGTAAGCCTACATCAGTTATCTGAACCCACGTAGATCACTTCAATATTCAGGAGTATGCAGGACAAGAGCTTCATATGAAAACCACTGGTATTTAATTGGAACAGACACATTGCAGATACATATTCTTCTTAATAAGCTCTTCCAATGACATGAAATAAAACAAAAATAGATTAATAAATAATTTGTGAAAATAATACCAAGCTAAATAATTTTAATAGAGATAGAAAAATACAAATCTCTAGATCACAATATAATTTTCCTGCTAAGGATTAGGGCTGTATAGCATTTCAGGTTTGGTCTCCAATGGGTGCTTTGAAGTGTGTGGGAACACAAAGGTAGTGTCTACCTACAGCATCTTAAAGAGTCACCCCCTTTCCTGGGGTCACACAGCACAGCCCATAGCACATATCGCACTGCATATTTTCCATTTAGCACACAGGGCAACTAAATTAGACTTATATGCATTTATATTTTTTATGGAATAGACAATGTGACTGTAACTCAAGTGCAACACCAGGGAACAGGCAATGGCTCCAGCTCACTTCTAACTGTAGACTCAGATGCCAATCTGGGTTTCTTACCACAATGCCTTGGATGGCCTTTTTAAAAGTTCAGGGCTTTTTATGTGAAGGTCCAGTATGGCCATAATTTACTTTTGTACCTGTTTTAGGAAAGAGGTTAAAGGGCAAAATAGATGTCTCAGATCTTGGAAAGATTTATGACATATATTGCATTCTTTAATAAAACACCCGCCCCTCCTAAAATCAGGCTAATTTTTCTTTTTTCTATGTATTCTAAAATACTTTTTACTATTTTCAAGGGCAAGGCAGTACAATAAGCTTCTGCAATGGAAGGAAGCATGGTATACTTTCATCCTCATCCTCACTATTATGCCCCTAAAACACACCCCAGAGTTCTTCCTCCCCTCTTCCATGGGCTCTTCTAGCTTAAAAAGAAAAAAGTTGCAGTGTTTTGTCAATAGAGGAAATTATAACATACCAAAAAAAAAAAAAAGACCCTGCCTCTCTGCTGATAAAAAGGAATAATTCAGTTTATTGTGGATAGTCTACTATAACAGACAAAAAAGAGAGGAAATGTAAAATTTATAAATAATACAAAAGATAAATTAATTAAAATAAAGGAAACAGTACACATTTGATCGGTCCAGTTTGGGAATGTGGTTCTCAGCATGCTATTCAGAACCCAGTGCAGCCATCAAGCTGACCAAAGCTATGCACCCCTGGATTAACTATACATACCAGTCCGAGTCTCATCATATGGGTAATTTGCCACAAGGTCCCCACCGTGAAGATTGGCTGACAGCACAAAGGGAATATCCATTATCCAGTGAATCACACCTTTTGTTTCTGGTGCAAGCTATGGCAGAAATTTGTAAAAGATATAATTCATTTAAGCCTACTAGAGTACTACAATAAGCACTGCATATATTTTGTAGTGCAGATTAAAACAACTTCATCAGCTTCCAGAAGTTTTCACTAGGAGGCAAAATGGAATAAAATAGACTTGTTTCACATAGTATGATTTCAAAGTGTACCTTTATTGTATAATGTTTTAATAGAGTATATGAATGCACAGATTAATTTATTAATTGATCATTAGTGAATGCAAAGATAGGTATGATTTGATACAATATGTTTATGATAGAATTCTTCTGCCTTTCCCCCTTTTCTGTATCTAAGCAAAATCTGATATTTACCAGTGACCAAGGTTTCCAGTAAATATCTAAGTCCTAGCAGGGAAGAGGGACCTGTACAATTTGGAGAGGAATCTTAGGGCTGGAGGGAAGTCTGAAGTGAGTCAGAAACCAGAAACTCAATGCCAAGTCCAAAAAGCAGACTCAGAGGGGGGGGGAAAGGCACAAACAGAGAACAAATTACAAGTCAGGTCTAACAAGCAACCAAAATATCAGAAATCATGTAGATCTTGTTTCTTAACAAAGTTTCCCTAACCAAAGAAAACATTTTATATTCTTTTGCATCCAGAAGAGCCAGAGGGTTTGGGTGGAGTCACTCTAGAAGTCTCTTCATTCAGAGTTGCAGTGATCCACCTCCTCACATGGCATAATGGTCAACCTTCTCAACCGTCACATAAAAAGATGCAGGGAGATGGCTCACAACATGGGCCAGTGTTAGAAATCTCTAGAAGATGGAAAAGATCACTCAACGCTTCCTTTTGCCACTTCTCTCCCATCCTAGCACTTCTTACCAGTCATGGTAAATGTCCATCTTGGACTCTAGTTGGGACAAAGCTGTTGTGGGATGGAATAAAGGGAAGAAGAAGGGAGCAGAGGAAAGGTAAAATACTCATCTCTTGCTTGCTATTTCCCCTCTTACAAAATGCCCTACTCCCTGGTCTTACTACTGGCATCTGTAGACCCAACACATTTGGATAGCAGCAAGTTGGGAAAAAGCTGATCAGTGGCAACACCAATCAATTCTGTTGGTTGTTTCAGATCCCATTTTGTACTAAATAACAAAGTAGTGAAAACCAAAGGGCAAACCAATCACATTCTTGCTTTTTCTGGTTGACTTCACCAGGTGACATCTTGCTCTACATATGATAATTGCAAGTTGAAACAGACTTCTGTGGAACTCTTCCTCCCTGTAGATGTGATTTCTGTGGCACGTATTTCATCAGATGGCACAGGGGTCATTATTATAGGAAGACTTGAATAGTTTTATGTTGCTTGTTCATTCAATCAATCAATCAATCAATCAATCAGTCAATCTATATAGCCGCCCATCTCAAACCAGTGACTCTGGGTGGTGAACAATAATAAAAACAATAAAACAATAAAAACAGTACCAAAAATTAAATATAAATACAAATACAGCCAAGAGATATTAAAAGCCATTGGTGTTAGCAAAGCCATGAAACGGGGCCCTTCACACACTCGGGGCCCTAGGCCCGGGCACAAAGCCAGGTCTTCAAGGCCTTCCGAAAAGCCGAAAGGGTCTCAGGATGAAGGATGTTCCAGAGGGCAGGAGCCACAGCAGAAAAGGCATGCCTCCTGGTCCCCGCCAGCCAACATTCCTTGGCTGACGGGACCCGGAGCATGCCCATCCTGCTGGACTGGATTGGACGGGTAGAAACAACTGGGAAAAGACGGTCCCTAAGGTAACCCGGTCCCAAGCCATGAAGGGCTTTAAAGGTGACAACCAGCACCTTGAATTGCACCCGGAAACACACCAGCAACCAATGCAGCTCCCAAAAGAGAGGTGTTACATGTGCCGAGCAGCCGACACTATTTACAACCCGGGCAGCTGCATTCTGCACCAGCTGAAGCTTCCGAATGCTCTTCAAGGGCAGCCCCATGTAGAGCGTGTTGCAATAGTCCAAACGGGAGGTCACAAGGGCATGGCCAGCAGGAGCCATGAGTCCAAGAGGACCCCCAATTGCGCACCGGGTCCATCTGGGGCAATGCCACCCCATCCAGGACCAAAGATGGAAAAACCTTGGTACTGGGAGGCCCAAACACCCAAAGCCACTCAGTCTTGCTTGGGTTGAGCTGGAGCCCATTGCGCCCCATCCAGGCCCCTACAGCCCCCAGGCACTGAGACAGGACATCCACAGCTTCACTCAGACAGCCCGGGGAGGAGATATAAAGCTGGGTATCATCAGTAAACTGATGATACCTCACCCCAAACGGTCAAATCACCTCACCGAGCGGCCTCATGTAGATGTTAAATAAGAGGGGCGAGAGAACTGAGCCCTGCGGCACCCCACACAGTACGGGCCATGGACTGGGCCTCTCCCCTCCTACCAACACCGACTGGAACTGAGCCCAGAGGAAGGAGGAGAACCAGCACAACACAGTGCCACCAACCCCCAACTCCTGAAGCCGGTCCAGAAGGATACCATGATTGATGGTATTGAAGGCCACCGAGAGGTCAAGAAGAGCAAGGATAGTTGCACTGCCCCCATCCCGCTCCCGCCAGAGGTCATCCAAGAGTGCGATCAATGCCATCTCAGTCCCATATCCCAGCCTGAATCCTGACTGAAAGGGGTCCACATAATCCGCTTCATCCAGAGCCCTTTGAAGCTGCTGTGCGACCACTTTCTCAACAACCTTCTCTAGAAAGAGAAGACTGGATGGAAACTATCCAGATTGATTGGGTCGAGTGATGGCCCATTCAGGAGGGGGTGCACCACCGCCTCCTCAAGAGCCGGCAGGACCACCCCCTTCCTCAAAGAGGAATTAACCAATGCCCAGACCCAATCACGTGTCCTCTCCCAGGCAGCCTTGACTAGCCAGGAGGGGCACGGATCTAACACAGAAGTGGCCGAACTAACAGCTACAAGAACCCTGTCCACTTCCTCAGGTTCAACGGGCTCGAACTCCTCCCAGATAACCATGCAAGACTCAGACACCGTAGCCCCCACTGGCCTTGCATCAAGGCTGGAATTCAACACAGAGCGGATGCGAGCGAGTTCACCTGCCAGATGCTCAGCATATTCCTCACAACGGCCCTGAAAGTAGACCCCCGAATTACTCCCTCCAAGGAGAGTCCGGGTTATTTCTTGTTATTTCTTGTTGCTTTCTTCTGTAGCTCTTTCTGCTTAGTTTTACTTCTAAGTTTGATTATAATGTCTATTTATCATAAGGTATTCTCATAACGCAAGGCTTGTTGATCAGAAGATCGCAAGCTCGGAGGTTCGAATCCCTAGCCCTGCGTGCGGAGTGAGCTCCCGCACTAGCTCCAGCTCTTGCCAACCTAGCAATTCGAAAGCATGCAAATGCAAGTAGATGAATAGGTACCACTTCGGTGGGTAACAGCGTTCCGTGCGCGTCATGCCGGCCACATGACCGTGGAAGCGTCTTCGGACAACGCTGGCTCTTCGGCTAACAAACGGAGATGAGCACCGGCCCCTAGAGTTGGACATGACTGCACAAATGTGCAGGGGGAACCTTTACCTTTACCTTATTCTCATAATAAAGTAGTCTATAATAATTAATTTTTTATATAGAATTCCTTCAAAGCTACAAGAGTTGGAATTCGGACTTTGTTCTTTTCAACAATGGGGCAGGAAAGAAGAGTTTTGAGTAATATGTTCAAATGTTTAGTTGTTTTTCTGGACATTTCCTCCATTTTTTCCTATTATTATTGATGTTTTATTATTAACTGTTATATTTAGCTATCTTTTTTTCATTTAACAATATAAAATTATTTTTAAAAAGTTGTTACAGTATTCTACCCCAGTATTTTAGTACAGAAAGATTCATTTAGCTTTTCTGAGGGAGAAGGAAGGGAGCCTAGCATCTCGTCTTGCTTACTTGCCAGTCTCCTTCACATAAATGCCTATTTGAGGTACCACTAATAAAAATGTTTCCTGCTTTCTAAATAGTGCAGTGAGGAGTGCTCTGAACTCTACATTGGAGAAACCAAACAACCTTTGTACAGGAGGATGGCCCAACACAGGAGAAGTAACACCACAGGACCAGAGTCAGCAGTTTATCTTCATCTAAAGGAAAAAGGACACTCATTTGAGGACATTAATGTTCACATTTTAGACAGAGAAGATAGGTGGTTTGAGAGAGGGGTCAAGGAATCCATTTATGCCAACTTGGAAAATCCTTCCTTGAATAGAGGTGGGGGCCTCAGGCACAATCTTTCCCCTATTTTCCGTCTTGCTTTGTCTTCTGTGCCTAGGAAGATTAAGACCATTTCGCAAGCTCAACAGCAGCATGGTGATCTTAACGATCCTCCTTTAGATGATAAAGGGACTTAGAAATAACATCTAAAAATAACCATGACCTAGCCCCAGGTGTAAGGTCACACAGCCACCTAGAAACATATTTAAGGATTCCCTTACTAACTTTGCTCAGACTGAAGAAGCTCCTTGGATAAGGAGCGAAACGTTTCCACTGAGAAGACAGAAATCCAGTTGACATGATTCAAGCTACAGACAATTCCACCTGGATGACTGAGAACCTTCATAGACATATTGCTTTCTAAATATACTTACTCCAGAGAAGAAACCAAGCTGCAAATCCTTGTGTGGCTTCTTTCCTGCTTCCCTGCAAATGTTTACCTGGTTTTGTACAGGCTTTAGTTTTTATCTTGCTTTTGATGTTATTAAAAACAGGTCTGGCCATTTGCCTGGAGTACCTTACAGCCACGTTTGGTGAAATCCAATTAGGTATTTACAACAACAGAACCACTTTTGTTAGCATAACAAAGAGGTTTCCTTTTACCAACTCCTTCCAGTTTTCCACCTTTACAATCTGTTCCAGAAGTGACTCAATGCTCTGGAGCAGGTTTTGGGGGCACAAAAGCAGCTGAAAGGGAATATTTATTTATTTATTTATTTGTTTGTTTGTTTATTTATTCTTATATTTATACCCCGCCCATTTCCTCCCTAACGTAGGACTCTGAGCGGCTTGCAAAGACATTGGATTTCATCTACAGTCAAAAGGATGTATGTCTTAGAAGAAAAGGCAGGCAGAATTTTCAATTAAAACAAATCAAGGAAGAGGAAGAAAAGGAACTCAGTAAAGGAACACTACTTCTGGAAAAAAAAAACACTGTGAAATATTACCCTGATGGATTAGTAACTCCACTTAATTGAGTTAATAACATTTTCAGATACCCATGAACTGATTTAAAAAATAATAATTTGCCTGCTAGAGAGGCCATATAGAACCTTCCAAAAATGACTGACAAAAAAGAAATGGAAATGGAAATACAATTTATGAGATAATAAGTTGGGCCATGTACTTTTCAAACACTTGCATGTAGGAGAGACAACGTTGCTCCTGGGTATTGGTAAAGAAATAACAGAGGTCAGATTGTGGACTCTAGTAGGTGGTGCTTATCTTACTGTTACTGTATGAAGTACTCAAAAGGAGTCTTTCTTCTAAAGTTTACAGTATGTTTAGGGTCTAAACTTTAAAAATTCCCCCAAAGGAATGTATCAAATGCCAGCATTTCTGCAGCTTCCTGAACTATCCATGAGAGGACCTTATGTTTTTCCAAACATGGGCAATCCAGACAGTGTGCCAGCCAGGGAAACTGCAGCACAGGAGAATGGTTCATTTATAAACGAGTCCCTTTTAAGGTTTTCTGTAAAGCCTTGGACAGATCTCCAACAGTATTATTTGTCGGTTTACAGCCTAAAGGAATGCCTCCATCTGACTACCATGCACAGTACTAGTTTTCCAATGGTGGGGAGGAGTGCAACAGAACTCCCTTTTCCACATTTCATCAAATGATCACAATTCTCAAAAATAGACAAAGAAGTTCTTCACCTTTATTTTCATGAAGAACTTGGCAAAAAGTTAAAGGGTTTTCAGCATAACCGCCCACTGGACAACTTACAACATCCAATTATACAATTAAAACAATCAAAACCATAAAACTAAAAGCAACCATAAACTAAAAACTAAAAGCATGACGGAGCCCCCACAATCACATTAACCCCAGCTCTGGGAATAGAGCCAGGTCTTAAGGGCCTTCCAGAACCTCAGGGGAGTGGGTGCCATACTGTATGTATCTCTGGGGGATGCTGTTCCAGAGGGTTGGGGCAGCAATCGCTCAAAATATGAAATATTTTGGATGAAATATTTCATACCTTTAAATTTTGGTCCACAGCTTTCTTCAGATTTTTCAGCAAATGATTATTTGGACCACCTTCTCTCTCATTGACATAGACAATTCTATCCAGATCAGGGAAATTTCGATTTAGGTCTATTCCCTGTGCATTACTTCGACCAACAAACCAGTCTTTGAGTTCACCTGGCTAAAGAGAAGAAGGAAATATTGTGAAACAGCATGATCATTTCATTATGAACTGTCATGATGAATTTAGAAAATATGGTCTGTTTAGTTCAATCATGTATTCTCAAGAAAAGTTCAAGTGCATGGCATACTGGAAACATATGCTGATTATTTTCAGTCATCAGTACCTCGTTCTCACTGACATACCAACTCTGAAGGCTGAATAATACACACATGTTCATTACTCAATTCTGCCATGCTTGGTGAAGACACACTGAAATAAATGGGATTTAAGTTAATAATGACCAATTGGTGTCTCACTGATTTCAGTGGCTCTACTGTATGTATGATCAAGTCAAAATTCCATCCTATGTACAGTATTAACATAGCCATCCTGTTTGAATGTGATAGGCAAGTTCAAT
The DNA here is from genome assembly GCA_023362775.1 of Charina bottae. NCBI lineage: Eukaryota > Metazoa > Chordata > Lepidosauria > Squamata > Charinaidae > Charina > Charina bottae. Next base: position 343,129 of record JALMGJ010000008.1, read on the forward strand.
ATGCCTAGCTTCTAATTTAAATGTTTGTGCTTCTAAATAGCATAACTAATTAACACCAACAGACCTACTGTATACACTAAAACTAACCTGAAAAACTATATGAAGAAAATACAGCACATGTTTTAAATTTATAGCACTCATATATTGTTGTTGTTGTTGTTGTTGTTGTTGTTCTTTTGGTCCCTTCAAGTCAGTGTTGACATCTGGCAACTGCCTAGGCTAGTCCCTGCAATTTTCTTAGCAAGATTTCAGAAGCTGTTTGCCATTGCCTTGTTCCTAAGGCTGAGAGAGAGTGACTGGCCTAAGGCAGAAATTAATCACTAGACCAAACTGGCTCTCCATATAAAATTAGAGTGCCTGAAATTTAGAAATAATGATTCCGCATGAGGCACTTAAAACAATCAACTACTGGTTGATCAAAGTGTAACAATATTGAGTTCCAAAGTAAAACTTCAGAACAAATATAAAAATAGTTCTTTGGGGTCAACTGATATTTAAATGTAAAAAATTATTCATAGCCACATGGGGGAGCTCTGATACTGAATATACTGAATCAACATGGTAAATTTTTTACCATGTAAAATAAAGACTGAGACTCATTAATCTAAAGTGACTTTAGATGAATGTGGATTACTAGCATAATGCTAGCATAATGTATTTGGAACAGAAAGACTGCTGGCTAGTATGCAAGCATTCCATTGGCTACATTACATATAGTGTCACATAGGGGGGTAGATCAAATGCTTAATATGGATTACAAATCAATTACAATAATGTAGGCTCATTATTTATATTAGGCAAGAACTGTATAGTATACATATGTTGGATTTAAACTACTATCAGTCCCAGCTAGCATGGCCAACAGACATGGATGTTGGGAACTTGGATTCTAACAATTTCTGGAGGACTATGATTCCTGCCTTTGATATACATTACATTTGCACTGCAGAAGTGACCAAAACATAGTGCTATATAAGTGATTCTCCATCAAAAACCTTCTAAGTGTATATGGTACTGTTACCCGGGTAGAGTGAAAAGGGTAGATTTCTGAGTAAAGGTTATTCTTTTTCTCATATTTTGGTATTCATGCTCAGCAAATTCAGATCCTCTAGCCCGGCCCCAAAGGCTTCTTTGTATCATTAAAATGCAATCATATTTCAGTATTTTTTAAACAGATAATACAAATGCAAATATTTGCTTCTGGAGTTATGACTCACATACCTGTGATGCTGCCTTCTCAAAGCCATCTGGATTCAGAGATGGCATGATGTGGATACGTGTACTATGGATCAAGTTAATGATAGTTTCATTTTCTTTCTGATATTCATTGCACAGGTACTGAGCCAAGAAGATAAGAAGTTCCCTTCCAACAGCTTCATTTCCATGCATGTTGCCAACATATTTAAATTCTGGCTCTCCTAAAACACAAAAGAAATGCATGGTCTCAAATGTGTAGAGATTTAAGAGATTCACAAAAAGCAAATGCATGTCAAATCACAAACATTCTACAATTCCTTCATTCAATAACCCAAAACCTAACTCATTTCCCCATTTATATTAGGGAGGAGATAATTTATATCAACTTCCCTCTCTACTTCAGCCCCCTGTGCTGTATTTTGCACCATTCCTAAACATCTTCAACTCAAAGAATCATACTGGAAAGGAAGGGGAGCAGCAGGGTGATCGGACGTCCTATTCTATGAACAAGAACTCTATTCTCTTCATACAGGAAAAATAAAGTGTCATGCCAATGTGTACCAGATTACATTGATCTAAGCTAAAGCCTGGTACACAGGTGAAGTGGAAATTGTTCTCTCCACCCAAGACACAGCTGAATGATAATTCCCAGCAGCTTAATCAGCATGAGTAAAAGTGAGGGATTTAGCAATATTAGAGTAGATATGTTCTGTAGAACATCAATATTCACAGAATGACTTGAAGGTGTTCTGGGACATGATCCCAAGATCCAAATAATTCTCTCTCTGTGTGTGTGTGTGTGTGTGTGTGTGTGTGTGTGTGTGTGTGTGTAAGGGGTGTGTGTTTATGCATTCATCTTCACTAGTCAGAGTAGCACCATATCCTTGAATGAAAGTGATGTTGTCAGATATCTCCATACTGTATATATCACACTGAAACAAATGGAAATAAAACATCACTATATTTTAGGAGTGAATATTTATAGGAGTCTATATTTAGAAATGAAATTTGGACTTTAAAGAAGCAGAATAGGTATGGAATTGACACCTTTGAACTTTGGTGTTGGAGAAGACTCTTGAGAATACCAAGGACAACCAAGAAAACAAACCAATGGATCATCGAACAAATCAATCTAGAGTTCTCACTTGAGGCACAAATAACCAGGTTCAAATTATTCTATTTCAGACACATTATGCGAAGACCCAGGTCTCTGGAAAAGGCTCTAATGCTGGGAAAGGCAGAAGGAAGAGAAGAAGAGGACAATCAGCAACAAGATGGACGGACTTGGTTACAGTGGCAATGAGTGCACCATTGGGAGACTTGAAAGAACAGGTTAGGGATAGATCGTCATGGAGAAAACCTATCTATGTGGTCGCTAGGAGTCGAAAACAACTTGATGGCACATAATCAATCATCAATCAAATATTTTAGGATTATATGAGCTTTTAAATGAAAATCACTTAAGATTCTACTACCTCTTCTTTCAACATATCTTGGTTGTAGCACATACTACAACCAAGACTAAATATGATTTATGATGGGCTTCAGGTAAAATTTATTCAGCAAGAGGTGCCTAGAAGTATAATTTCAGTGATGCAAAACAATAATCCCTTAATTTCATATGCAAAAGCTCTATTAAACTGTTAATGATTTGAGATACGTATATGACAACAGCCAACAATTTCTGAATACAACTACTGAAATTCTATACAAAAACACAAGCTATAAGGTATATGTTCTATACAATTATTCCTGTACTAACAGGAGATAGGATATGCATAAATGACAGTGCCTATTCCAATTTTTTTTACAAAAAAGCCAATCTTTCAACCAAGTCACAGCCATATAGGAGTTTCTGCAGTTGAAAGTTACTTAAGGGAGAGTGTGTGTGTGTGTGTGTTTGTGCGTGTGTGTGTATGTGTGTGTGTGTACTGTATATAGTGTGTGTATGTATGTATATGTATATACTGTATATATGTACATTATGTATATGTATATGTATATGTATATGTATATGTATATGTATATGTATATGTATATGTATATGTATATGTATATGTATATGTATATGTATATGTATGCCCTCCACAAGCTGAAGGAAAAATCTCTGTAGTGGGGAAGTCCATGGATACTAATTCTTTCAGGGAAACTACACCAGCTGAATAGATTCCATGCTGAAGTCTCCATTCAACAGACTAAGGCAGCTGGGATGGGGGTAGGATTAGGGCTTTTGCACAGTTAGCATAATAAAAATAGGATATCAAGACAAATATTCCTTTGCTTTCTTTCAAGAACCTAAAAATCTTCTTCAATCTTATGTCAATAAAATAAGCAACTGCATACTTAGTTTTAAAAGGCAGGAATATTTTATGATCAGCATTTATGCAAAACTCATAATTGTATTTTTAATGTTTTTCCCCATCCATTAGGGGCAACCCAGTATTACTCCTTTGTTAAAAAATTTTGGTGTTTTGAGGATTTCCGTTTTCCCAACAGTTTTAAGTACTATACACTTTTCTTGCAACTGTACAACTTCCCCAACCAGGGCACCATAAATAACAAAGAGATGAATTAATCTAAAGATATTTGAAGTCTGAACTCTGGGTTGTTGCTGGGCTTGCTGGGCTTGGTTTTGTTTGTTTGTTTGTTTGTTTGTTTCAATCAGGAATAACTTATCCAAAGATCCCTTAAAGAAAAGATCTGGAACAGTACAATGTATTGGTTCTGTGCCTATTAAACGTCAGCAAGAGTGACATTATAACTAACTCCCTTCTCAGGAAACAGGGAAACAATTTTAAAATTGCTATCTGACACAAAAGAAATGTATAATTTGTGCAGGATTAACACTATCTTGTAAAGAAGAATAAAACTTCCACAGTTTAGTTCACAACTAGGTAGAACTAAAGGTAGAATAGCTTTTACTTAACTCTGATATAATTCCATCAACTTCCTTTGGAGCAAACTATGTACAGTATAACTGGGCTGCATGTCTAGTTACATAATAAAGCTGCTAGAAATAAATTCCAGGAGGTTTCAAGGTAATCTCAGTTATTCCTGCTAATGTTAATGAAACATTAACCATTAATTTAAAGTGAGTGAAGATGAAATCTTTCAGAATTCAACTCTCAACAGGATTGTACTAGAAAATAACTAGAAGGATTAAGATTAGTTTCACTGATAATATTCCCAGTATTTCTTTTCTTGCACTGTTAGGTTGAGTGAATGGACTTATTTATACCCAGAAACTGGGAGGTGAGTTAAGCAAAAGCAAAGGCAGTAGAAAAACAGAACACCCACAAGCCAGAGAAGGACTTGCAGGTTTGGAACCAATCTGGGAGTGGCAAAACAACTGTGTATGGAAGGGCTGTAAGTTTTGTTTGTCTTGGTTGCAGTTCCTCAAAGAGTACTGTCTCACTGGCATGAAGAACAGATGGATGCTGCAGCCACTCTGTAACAAACTGAAAGGAAATGCTGTGATTTTATCTATATTTTCACAAATTGCTCCCTAAAAGCAGCAACAGAAGAGGAAAAACTAATTTTAGCCACCTGGAAATCAGAAGGCAAAAGATCTTCACAGCTGTATCAATAAACCTAAGAATCAAATCAGACTTAGCATCTTACAAAATACCAGATTCTTTTCAAATAGCGAGGTGGCTACCTTCAGACCCTGAACGTGTGCTGTGCTGATTTAAGTCAAAGATGATTTTCATCCTATGTATCTCCAGATGTTTTACATGCAAATAAATTGTTGGCCTTCAAAATCAACGTCACTGGAGACCTTTCTGGAGCAATGAATATTGGCATGAATATTACCACTAAATTCTCAAGATTCACTGACCTTATACAGTATTTCACAAATTATATGCCTCTTTGCTTGCAAGCACTGAAGAATCCTGCTAATGACTGTAAGGGGCCTTGGTGGAATACTGCCTTTCTGTGAGAAGCTACTGGAGACAACACGTAACTTCCTGCCTCCAAAAATGCGACAAATGGATGGAGTTAAGAAAGAAAAGTCTTTGATTTGGGAGAAAGCTACCAGGCTTCCTGGTTGTTCAGGATATCCTTTCTGATGTAGGCTGAACTATCCTAGAATAAGTAACCATTTTGGGCATAGGCACTCTAAAAGATTGTCTATTTGCTTATTCACAAAATGGCTGCCATGATGTTTGTGGCCAGGCAAAAAGTACCCAATTCCCAGAGGGCAATTTGCTGAGGTTACTGCCTACCATTCCTTCTGTACCCAAAATGTTCTCTACCTTCCATTTGCACACGCACGCACACACACACACACACACACAGAGACCTTATTTTTTCCTGGGCAATGGACATATTACCATAAGATGCAAACATCTGCCATTTTTCCCCCTAAGGATGCTTAATGGGAAAAGATTCTCACACTTGCTTTGCTACTTCATTCCAGTTTCCGATTTATTTATTTACTAAAGTCAAATGTGAAAGCAGTGTGGCATGCATCTAAGGACATGTCTGAAGGCTTACTGATGTTCGCTGGCTTTATGATGTATTCCCTACTGTACTCTGATACCAGTATGATTTAACTGAATTCCTCTGGTATCTGTTGTTAGTACAAACACATATAAACTCTGATCATCTGAAGGATCACAGAAATGTAAGCTGATAAAGAGGAAGCTGACAACGGATTAAGGTGCCTGTGTGTAAGCTTGTACATTAAGAAGGTAACATTACATTTTAATGCCTTCCGCAGACTCTAGAGAACCAATCATTTCATTTCTGTCAAGCATCCATCAATTCAATGCAACTAATCTAGATGGTTCATTTCATTCCTTATTCAGAGATATGAATAAATAGAAAATTACAAATCTAACTAGAAGCATACAGAGGCTGAGAGTGCAGCTGCTCCCAATAGGAAACCACATTTTCTGGTAAATATTCTACTGAACTGTTACTATTACTAGTCAAAGCTTCCTGATTCAGTGTATTGTGGGAGATAGCGAAAAGGTTACTCAGTACTGACACAATGAAAACTGCACCAAAAACCAAGAAAGCCTTGAAAGTGGGCAATTCTAGTGGTTAAGGCAATGGGCTAGAAACCAGGAGACTGAGAGTTCTAGTCCCATTTTAGGCATGAAAGCCAGCTGGGTAACCTTGGCCCAGTCACTCTCTCTCAGCCCAACTCACCTCACAGGGTTGTTGTTGTGGGGAAAATAGGAGGAGGAAGAAGTAATAGGTATGTTCCCAGCCTTGAGTTATTTATAAAAATAATAAAGGCGGGATAGAAAATAAACAAAAAAAGCCAAGAAGCTTTTCGGTTATTTCTCAACCATTATTCGAGTCTCACTTTGTACATCCTACCTCATGGGGGTGCTGCAAAAATAAATCAGGAAATAATATTTTGCAGGGATGTGTAACTTTCAATAACTCAGAGATCCATTTGTTATATCGGTGTTAATTTAAGAGGACTAAATTAACACTAACATTAATAATGAAAGTATTTTTGGTATAATTTAACTCTTGGTATTTTCTTTCACTTCTAGTTAATTAATTTCTCTTTATACAGTTTGGTGTGTTGTCTTTGCATCTCAGTGTATGTCTTTCATACCTTTGTCTCTTGCACTTAGGTGCAACAATTTTCACAGACTGCCTGAGTCTTTGGGACTGAAGCCTCTCTGTATAATCCTACAAATGACTTTATGGAAAGGACACCCACTAATTTTCCATGAGTCTTCCTCCCAAAAAACTGTTTTCGCATTCTCCTGTCTTATCTAAATATGCAACTAAATTTGAATCAACAACATAAAAAGCTTTCTGCTTTCCTAACAAGTTAAATCACTGAAAATTTCTGGCTGGTAATTGCCAACTCTGAATCTAGATAAAAATAACTAGATAACTAGATAAAAATATCTAGAATAAAAATTAAAATTAAAAAAAATAAAGTCTTTGTATTTTCTGTGTAAGATTAGAAAAGTTGCTGTAAAGTATTCTGTGTATCCTGAGTCCAGAGGAAATGGACTTTGGGCTTTAAAAATGCCAATATTTATACACTATTAAAATCAAAATGTCATAAACTAGATTCTTAAATCCAGGTCTCCCAGCTTAGGTCTGATGACCCCACATTTGACTAGCTTCAGATAAGTCACTGTATCATACGATTTCAAACTATTATTTATTACTTTAGGCCAGTGATCAAACGTTCCATAAAGAAGAAAGGGCTGAAAATAGAGAAAACTGAGAAATCCCTACTATTTGCCAAAAATATTATGAGCGCAGGCCTAATAGAAATTAACATTACATTAAAATGTTCCATTTATTATTATAAACTATTTCATATCTTATGTTTACTTATGTTTCCTTTTTAAAAACAAATATTTTTTTCTTTTTGTACAGTGCTTTAGCGAGTTCATTTTTGAGATTTTTCTTGCCCTTCCTTGCCATAAAATATTTGCCATTCCTCCTGCTTTTTTAAAGACTAGATTCTGAAGAATTCTCTCATCCTTCCACATACTGACTTCAAGAATCCAAAGAATTTCAGAGAGACCAGAAACCTAAACCCATTATCTGCTCCTTTTATTAAGCACAAGGCTGTTGTCACTTTGTTGCCTTCTTCACATCAGTTGTATTGTGATGGTGTCCGTACTTAGCATTTGCACTTTTATAGGGCTGTGATACGGTTCTGAAGATGGGTGTTAGAATGCTTCAGGCTTCCAATTAAACAGCCTTAAAATAGTACTTGTTAAGAAGAGCTGATAACTATGTAACAGAAGATGGCAAGCCAACATGAATGTATCTTTCTAATAATCTCTGCTTTTATTCAGTACTTGGGCTGACAAGTACTCAGCCCAAGAACACCTTTAATGGAAACTAAGGAATGGAAAATAAAATGTTTATCCTTCTCACCAAGTGCTTTCAATGCACACCCATCCTACAGCACTTGATTTAAAAGGTATGGATCTGGGGCCAGAGGATGCAGATGTCAAACAGGCAGGCTAGCACTTCTTTTTCAAAAGAGGGAGAAGGAATAGATTCTATCAATCCCACTTACTTCCTACCATCAGTGCATTTGCAAGGATTCAGAAAAAGATGAAAACTACATCCTTTCCAGCATGCAGTTAAGCTAGCAGAGAAACTAACCAAAGCCACAGCAAGCATATTCATCACCAGACATAATAATGAGAGATGTGTGTCCAGTTTAAAAGGAAAAAAAATGTACTCAAAACTTTGCCTGATAAGCTCCACTCACTACAGTGGAAATACATCTTCCCCTACTTCCCCCAGCAACCAAAACTTCTAGGTTCTCTGGCCCATTGCCTTCAAAATTTTACATGATCACAACATTCCATTGATAATAACATATTCTGTAAGTCCCACCTTCTCACATTCATTATCTCTGCTATTCTTTCATTTAATCCATATGTGCCCCAGTGGGAAAGAGCTGCTATTGTTTTACGTGGTAAAGAGAAAACCTTTGGATTCCATAGAGAACAAAATACAGCATAGGATGGGTTCCGGATGTTGGGAATAAATTTTTATTTCTTCCCTTAAATTATAAGAGCAAAACAAACAAACAAGCTGTGACATTTATGTACAGAGTATATATTCTCCCTTTGTCTTCCTTGAAACAACAACACCTAAATGGAGGTCAGATGTGAGAAGAAGGCTTTGTATTCAGCTCTGCTACAGGTAGTCCTTAACTTACAACCATTCGTTTAGCAACCGTTCGAAGTAACAATGGCACTGGAAAAAGTGACTTACAGCTGGTCCTCGCACTTACGACCATCGTAGCGTCCCTGCAGTCATGTGATCAAAATTCAGGTGCTTGGCAACCAGCATGCATTTATGACAGTTGCAACATCCCAGGGTCACGTGACGTGATCGCCATTTGCAACCTTCCCAGCCAGCTCTCAACAAGCAAAACCAATGGGGAACCATGTGATTCGCTTACCGCCTGCCACAAAAAATGTCATAAAATCAGGTCCAGTCATGTGACTTGCTTAATGACTGCACTGCTTAACGACAAATTTTCCAGTCCCTATTGTGGTCGTAAGCCAAGGACTATCTATACTACCAGTCTCAGGACAAGGAGTTCTGGACAAAAGCACTAACTCCATTACTGTTCTCTGTGGTCACTTTGCCCAATTATCATCATAGAGTCTCTTTCTTACACATTCACACTTTACCAGGCACTAGCTCTTTGCCTAACCTACCACAAAGGGTTGCTGTGAGGAGAAAATGGGGTGAAGAATCACTGCTTGGGTTTGCATATCATTCTAAGCATAGTTAACCCCCCCCCCCGCAAGATCCAACAGGTCCCCAACCTTTTAACCTTCAGGAGAGCTCTTAAGTCCTGGCTCTTCCCCCAAGTATTGGGATACGGTGAGGTCAGAGCAGGATGAGAGTGTACTGGGAAGTGTGGTTGTGGTCCCAAGTTTTTCTGGTTTTGTTTTGTTTTTATTGCTGTATACATTGTTTTATTTTTGGATTGTAAGCCACCCATCGTTTGCTTTAAGATGGGCAGTTGTACAAATGTTTTAAACAAACAAACAAACAAATTGTAACGCTGGATTCATACAATATGCTAAACCAAAATCAAGAAACAATGTTATGGCTTAGTACAATATGTAAGCTAAACCACTACCATAAGCTCCTTGGAAAGATAGAAATGCAATAAACAAATAAATCTAGCAGTGCTGTGAATACTTTAAATGGTTCTGCCCCAGAACTATTCTGAAGATATGGCCAGTATGTAATACGTGAAACAAAGCTTCAGCATCACTAGCATACAATGTAGAATAGATGAGATTAGTAAATTAAACTTCTTTCGTTGGATAAAAGGTCTGGCATAAACCTGAATATTCATGGAAATGGAGAATGGTGATGGCAGCACGGCTCCCTGTATGTAGAGAATCAATGGGCCAGAGAGAAGGACCTTCTTTTTAACATCACCCGTCTTTGTATACTATATATTTGGACTGATGTTGCACTTTTTCTGCAAGTAATACCATCCAGAAAAAAGTGTTATCAAATGACTCTGTAAATCAGAGCTTTCCAAACTTTTCATGTTGGTGACACACTTTTTAGACATGCATCATTTCGCAACACACTCTTACAGCAGGGCATCATTTCGCAACACACTCTTACAGCAGGGCACAAGGCAGGCACTAGGACCTGCACGGAATCTCAGCAGGTTTGGAGGCAGCAAGGCACAAGGCAGGCACTAGGACCTGCGTGGAATCCTGGCAGGGCTCAGAGGCAGCAGCCCCGACACACCCAGACACTGCAGCCGACACACTAACGCAGGGCTTTCCAAAGTTTTTCCCGTGGCGACACACCAAACGGCGTTGGTGTGTCCCTGCGGGAAAACCCGGAAGTGCCGTCCTTACGGCAGCACGCAAAAACCCGGAAGCGCTGCTGCCGCTTTCGGGTTTTGCGCACTGCAGTTGGTGTGTCGCCGCAGGAAAACCTGGAAGCGCTGCGCTTCCGGGTTGTGTGGCGACACACCAGACTGTGTGTGGCGACACACTTTTGTGTCACGACACACAGTTTGGAAAGCTCTGCTGTAAATCATATAGACTGGTTCTACCATTTCTGAAACAGAACCTTTGCATCTTTCCTTATAGAGCTATCAGCACACTGGATTTTCCTGCAGTGTAAGCTTGCATGTTTTTTCCATGAAGAATCATGCGAACTGTGTTTGGAATCCAAAGAAAAGAGGAGAGGAGAGGAGAGGAGAGGAGAGGAGAGGAGAGGAGAGGAGAGGAGAGGAGAGGAGAGGAGAGGAGAGGAGAGGTACACTATGATCTCTTCCTTCCACATAACCCCTTCCTGTTGCCAACACTTGCATTTCTTAATCAGGTCCAAACATGACAGCATTTCTATCTGGCAGTCTAGAAACTGAAATGGCACACAATCAGAAAAAGCCTTTTAGGAATGTAAGGATTAAATCCTCTGGAGAAATATGTTCTCATGATAATATCAAGATAAAAGCAAGTTGCTTGGGAACAGTATTTACAGTAACAGCTATATCATGAGCTGTACTTGAAAAATGACAGGGGAGGTTCAAACTTTAAACCAGGCTAACAAAATGGCATGTTGGAAAATGGTTGATCGTCTTCCACCCCGCCTCCCCCTGCCCTCAGCTTAGCCCTTTGGTAACCATAGCTCTTCATATGGCTACACAAATGCCACACGGTCTACAGCTTTATTTCTAACTTTGAACCAAGGGAGAGGGAGAGCAACTATTAGAACAGAGCTTTCCAAACTTTTCATGTGGGTGACACACTTTTTAGACATGCATCATTTCACGACACACTCTTACAACAGGGCATCATTTCGTGATACACTCTTACAGCAGGGCACAAGGCAGGCACTGGGACCTGCGTGGAATCTTGGCAGGGCTCGGAGGCAGCAGCAGCCGTGACACACCCAGACGCTGCAGCCAACACACTAACGTGTCCCAACACAGTTTGGAAAGCTCTGTATTAGAATAACCATCATTCATCACAACTTTAAAATTAAGCTTGGCTGCTTATCACACTCACCAATAAATGATAGTACCCTTGGCATGGTAAGAGCAGCAAATTTATGTATTAAAGGGACATCATTTCTCTTATACGTTAATGATGTAACAGGTGATATTCTGTGGAATTTCTGCCCTCTCTTTTCCCCATTTTATACAATTACAAAATGCAAAGTCAAAGATTTGTACTAATGATTAGAACTGATAATTATAAAGGAAAAATTCCTGAGAAGATACAATTTGCATTTTGACTTATTCTAGACTTATTCTACCATTTTTAATTTTTGTTATCTGCTGAAAGCCACTCAGGGAACATATTTAAGGAACCAAGAAATAACCTAAATAAAATAAATTGTGAATATTAGTGAAATATTGCAAAACTCAAGTGTTCTATGATATACCTCCTGCCTTCATATGAACAAATTCATTTTAAAAATTCTTTCCTTCAATAATTTTAAAAAGTTCTAAGTATATTCAATAAAAATAGTTTAATTTTAAAGGAAATAAATTTATTTCAGGAAAAGTGCACACTTAATCAACACTAGCAAAAGTTGGTTAGTATTTAGATGGGTAAGCACCAGTGCTGTAGCCTAGAGTGGGAAGTTGAAAACACAGTATAGATGGTGGCAAATTGCTTCTATAATGTTACCAAGAATATTACATGGACATGTTCATTTAGTCACCAGGAGTCAAGCATGACTTGAGAGAATCTATACTTACCTTTCCTGAAATAAGCCATTGATCTCTTGTTCATTGCATCTATCCACAGGCTTCTGGGATGGGTAAGGAGAGGCAAATAAGGGCATGTGCCTAATGATGCAAATGATGCAACTTATTTACTTGCATTAGACACTGTGATGCAAGTACAAAGTTATGTTGGTTGTTGTGGGTTTTCCGGGCTGTGTGGCCGTGTTCTGGCAGTTTTGGTTCCTAACGTTTCACCAGTAGCTGTGGCTGGCATCTTCAGAGGACAGGAGCACAGCTAGAAGATTGGGGCACAGAGAGAATCTTCTAGCTGTGCTCCTGTCCTCTGAAGATGCCAGCCACAGCTACTGGCGAAACGTTAGGAACCAAAACTTCCAGAACACAGCCACACAGCCCAGAAAACCCACAACAACCATCGGATTCCGGCCGTGAAAGCCTTCAACTATACAAAGTTATGTCCTTTGTGCAATGACATGATGCATGTGCCATCATTTTGAGATCACCATGGCTTTTACAGATATCTCTGTATTTATTCGTTTTTATTAGAAGCTAACCAGAAGCATTTCCTCACTTTTCCTCCAAATTTCAATTAATCTTCCAGAATATTTAGATCTACATCCACAGTAATCTTCTGTTACCATCTTGGGAACAGTGAATGGACATAGTAACAGCCATAGTAACGTGGGCGGTATGGCATTTTCTAACATCCTCCCGCCAATAAATGTGAGTACTTGAGGAGTGAGATAGCCGAACCAAGTTAAACATGGAACAGAAAATGTGAACGAAAGGTAGAACCACACAACTGAGCAAATACCAATCCAGATCCTTTGGCTGCAATTCACAAAGAACTTTTTGGTAGGGGGCCTGAATTCTGCATCAACTGTCCTTGCTCTTCTAAAGACCTGGATCTAATTTGACAGAGACTTTAGAGAGCTATAAAACACCAAATTGCAAGCTGTATTATGGTTTGCCCTGGACTACTAGAAGAGACAAAAGCAAGTACTGCTTCACACAGCACAAATGTAATGTGTGGAATTAATTTCCACAAGTTGCAGAAGAGACCACTATCTTGGATGGCTTTCACAGGGTATTGGATAAATTAAGAGGACAAGTCTATAAAGAGCTATTAGTTTTGAGACTCAATATTGCCTCCTTGTTGGGAGCAGCTTGCCTCCAAATACCAGTGGTGGGGAAACAATGGCTAGAGAGGGGTATGTCTCCCTTTCCTGCTTGCGATCCTGCTTTCCAGGGATATATGGTTGGCCACTATAAGGAACACAATACTTGACTAAATTGGCCTTGGCCTGATCTAGCAGGGCTATTCTTATGTCATGCACTGCTTGATTTACTTTGGAGTGAAACCTGTGTATGTAGGCCAGGCTTGTTTATGTCTTATTACTAGGAGTCATTCATAGTGGCTCAACTTCTGGATGATGAAAACATATGCTTGATCTTATTGGTAAAGTAGCTCTATGTATTCAGAAATGCTGGGTAGAAACCTCAAGTAGCATAGGTTAGTAGTGGTTTCTAGTAAAGGATGAAACCCCAGAAATCAATGACTTGCCTAACAAAGCCACCTATATTGTACCAATATCAACAAACCTGCAGGTGTGCACCACATGCATGTTAGCAGCATAAAGAGGTAAACAGACACATGCCCTCAACTACTTAGAAATTAAGATTACAGTGAACACAAGCAATCAGCCTGCCACTCTTTAGGCCAGATCCTACAGCAGGGCTTTCCAAAGTGCCGCCGCTGGCGACACGCCAGCGGCGGCGACGACAGTGCGGGGGGGGGTGCGGTGGTGCGCGCACACGGTGGCGGCGCGGGGGGGGCGTGCGGCGGCGCGCACGCACGGTGGCAGGGCAGGGGGGGCGTGCAGTGGCGCGGGGGGCGTGCGGCAGCGCGGGGGGCATGCGGCAGCGCGCGCGTGCATGGCGGCCACCATGCACGCACGCGCCACCGCTTCCGGGTGGTGTGGCGACACACCACGCTGTGTGTGGCGACACACTTTTGTGTCGCGACACACAGTTTGGAAACCTCTGCTCCAGGTGATTATGCAAAGTTGCAATGGCCAAAGTGTTATTGCAGGAAACAGTCCTGTCGAAGAAGATGCTTATATGAAGAGATTTGGGGCTATTGCAATAAAAAGGGGGCACTGTGCTTTGGTTTGTTTCCTTGTTTTCCTAGTTGTACAGAAACCAACCACTGATAACCGCTCTCACAGAGTAGAGAAGCCACATTTTTATTCTTCTTTTCTTTAACACACCCATGTCCTTTAGAGGAGAAAGATTTTTGTTGTTGCTGCTGCTGTTGTTATTTAATAGACAGGGAAAAAATAGAAGTCTTCTGATCCTTTTGAAAGCATTCATTAGAATCTTCAGGAAAAAAAGGCACTTTGGAAACATTTAAGTTTAGCAAATGATAATTGTTCTCATAGCAACACATTAAAACTGCAAATAAATTCATTTCTGATTATTTTAATTCAAGAAACTTTCAAAGAGTTGCAAATTGTGTGGCTATTCTTTTGTAATAAAATAATTTAAAATGCATGGTATCTTCTTGCCATCTCTATACTTTGTTTCAGCACAGAAGAAAGCTTCAGAAATGACTCTATTAATATTCTGTTTTGAAGTATGTAACACTTTTAAAAACATTTCCCAACAATCATAATGTTTGTTTGTTTAGTATTAAGAACTTTAGTATTTTCCTGTCACATTCTATAGAAGTGAAAGTTGGATTTGAAGAAGCAGGATACAGTACTGACGTTTCTGAACTTTGGTGTTGGAACAGGCTTCTGAGAATTCCATAGATAACCAAGAAAACAAACAAATGGATCAGAGAACAAATCAATCCAGAGTTATCACTTGAGGCACAAATTATCAGGTTCAATTAACATATTTTGGACATGTTATGAAAAGATGCAGCTACCTTGAGTAGTCTATAATGCTGGGAAAAGTGGAAGGAAAGAAAAGAAGAGGACGACCAGTAGCACAATGAATGGACTTGATTACAGTGGCAATGAGTGCACCACTGGAAGACCTGAAAGGGCAGTTGGGGAAAAACTATCCTGGAGATCTATTTATGTTGTCACTAAGTGTTGACACCCACTTAATGGTACATAATCAATCTATCAGTGATACCAAAATTGCAAAATGTCTTATACGTAAATGTTGCTGTTGTTATATTGCTTTCCTCTTTTTTCCGACATTACTTTTTTTCTTTTGTTGTTTTATTTTTTTTACTCTTTATGCCATTTGCATAAGTGGGGGCGGGGTTTGTGGGCGGGAGCCAATCGCACAGAAGGGGCAGGGTTTGCGGGCAGGAGCCAATCATGCAGAAGGGGTGGGGTTTGAGGGTGGGAGCCAATCACGTGCACTGGGGAGTGGGGTTTGTGGGCGGGAGACAATCACGCACACTGGGGGGCAGGGTTTGCGGGCAGGAGCTTTCCTAGATTTATTGAATTTCGAGGTTTGCACTTGCCTTGGCAGGGCCAGACCAGATGATTTCACGGGCCTTATATGGCCCACGGGCTAGACGTTCCCCACCTGTTTTAGGGGATCAGTCAAAGTTACTATGTGCTGCCACCTGTTGGCTGTTCCCAATTACATTTAATTGCATTAAAAAAAACAATGCACAGTATAAAGATTATAATGTATCATCTTTAAAGTGGCACCATCCATTCTTCTGCATATAGATGGAAACGTCTATGTAGAAGGAAAGTGTGTTTTGTTTTGTTTTGTTTTTTTGCATTAGAACTATTGCTGTTACCTATATGGAAATCAATTAATTACCAAGTTAACTAAATTACCTAAATTTAGGAAAATAAATTTACAGTAACTTAACTAAATTAACTAATTATGCAGTTAATTAATTAACTAAAAACTTAGGATTGACTTAAAATCCTTAGAAAAGGGGCTTTCTATATAGATAATTTATTTATTTAGCTCAATATTGTCAGGCTAAATAGAAGTTCTCCAAGGTTTCAGACTAGAGCTTCTTCCAGTTTT
Organism: Charina bottae; assembly: GCA_023362775.1. Taxonomy (NCBI): domain Eukaryota; kingdom Metazoa; phylum Chordata; class Lepidosauria; order Squamata; family Charinaidae; genus Charina; species Charina bottae. The sequence goes on from JALMGJ010000008.1 coordinate 359,534, forward strand.
ATTAGAAATATGGAAATATCTGGGATTTAAATTGGGTGTTTTTTGTTTGCAGTAGTCTTTTTTGTTTTGTTTTGTTTTTGTTTTTTCTCTAGGATGTGGTTACAACACTAATGGATACGATCTGTGTCTTCATAAAACTTTATGCCACCTGAGAACAGCTAACATTTACTGAGCTTATTTGATTGCATACTACTTTAACAGAATGTTAAATTCATCATGTACAGCCTCAAACACTACTTAATGTGTGTTTGACAAGTACTAAGAAGACACAGTCTTTCTCATCCCAATCAATCTCGTGACATACAGTAGGTGTTGGGGGATGGAGGGATAAAATGGAGAGAGAACCCAATGTAAGCCATGTTAAGCTCCTGGAGGACAGGCATGATGTAAATCTAACACATATACGGGCTTAAGTGAAATCTATATGGTTTATAGGTACTATTTATAGGTGCACAATCTGTTCGGTGTTGCAGTAGATCTTCTTATAGGTATGGCTCTATTTTTCTAGAAGGCAGCATCCCTAGAATCATTGTGTGTTCTGCCTCTTCCATAAACCTCTATAAGTACAGAATTTCTTGGTGCTTCTCTTAAAAATGAAACATTCAATAGGTTGAAATGATGGGAAGTATCCCCTTTCAAATGGATAATTATTTTCTAGTCATTAAAGGCAATGGTGTCTTGGTGGATAAAGAACATAAAAAGCACATTATGAAACATAGCACAAGACAATACTACCAATCTCATTTATTCTACAGACTAAACTTCCCTTAAACTACATATTACACAGTTGAATATGGTACCAAAAGCAAAGGCTCATTTTATTTCCTGAATGGTAATTGGAATAGCCCTTGGGAGTGGTAAATATATGGATGAGCTTAGCTGCTTTGTTTTCAATCCATCCCTAGGTTTTGTTCTCCAGGCAACACACTTTAGACCCAAGTGGTTTCACAAAACAGAGACATATTAAGAGAGACTATCTCCCAAGTCTATAGGATTTTTTACATTCACATACATATATCACACTGACAAACAATTTTCTTTTATCTTTTTATCACTAGTGTTTATGTTCTTTATCACCCATTTTAAACTTGCCTCCTAGAAATAAGCAGCAGGCTATAAGTACAAAAGAATATAGTAATATTGTAGTTAATTTGTAATAATAACTGAAGTTAAACAGAACTATCAGTAATATTTCAATAGTAGTGATAGTTCTGTTTATCTTCAGTGATTATTATTTGTCAATTATTTGTCATGTTTCTATATAATCTACTTGGCACTGAAACTTTAATCGGAAGGAGTTGAAATCTATGGATTAGCGGATTAGATACAAAATCTCTTCATTAGGCAATTGTCCTGTTAAACATAAAACAATCTGGCTTACACTACAGAAAATATTTGAATAACCAAGGGCAAAATCTGTAGCATAAATGCAAAACTTAATAAGAAAGTAAGAAAAAGAGAAGGCATTCCTGTTATACTACATAATTCTACCCTCATCAAGAACTGAATTTAAATTGGCTCAGATTCAGTTCAATGGCTGAATTCTCTGTTGTTTTACACTTATGGTAACCTCATGGAAATCACCTAATGTAAGATGTATATCATAGTATTTGGCTTTAAAAGTACATTTCTTTCCATAATCTGATGGGATCTGGTTTTGTTTAGAATGGGCTTTTGTTGGAACTATTTCTTTCATTCTACATACTTGGGAATAATGAAATACTATAGCATAAATTGTAACAGGGAAAAACACAATGGAAATTGAAAAGATTTTGATGTAAATCAGAACTAAAGAATAATAGAATCCATACAAATAAAAAGATAACCACTCCCATACTAGAATCCAAAGGCATTTAGCAAAATAATCTTCTGAACTCTCAGTGGAACATTTCATCTATATCCATTTTGAAAAAGAGGATTCTCTAGTGCAGAGCTTTCCAAACTTTTCATGTTGGTGACACACTTTTTAGACATGCATCATTTCGCGACACACTCTTACAGCAGGGCATCATTTCGCGACACGCTCTTACAACAGGGCACAAGGCAGGCACTAGGACCTGCACGGAATCCTGACAGGGCAGGTTTGGAGGCAGCAGCAGCCGCTACACACCCAGACATTGCAGCTGACACGCTAACGTGTCCCGACACACAGTTTGGAAAGCTCTGCTCTAGTGGATACCTTCAAAAAAAGGAATATATATATACATACATACATACATATATACTGTATATACATATAAAGAAAATATAATAGTCATCTTGATCCATGAGGAAAAAGCAAACACTCATAGTATGATTATAGCTTAAGTAATATCAACAAAAACAGGTAAGGAAGTTTTGCTGGCAGCCTTTCTCAACCTTCTTTCTTTGGATAGGCTGACCATATTTCAGGACGGCAAAACAGGACGGGGTCTTATGTAATATTCCGTATTCATGAAAAAGACAGGGGTCTCCGCCCCCCGGTCCGCACAATTGGCTCCCGCCTGCAAACCCCACCCCCGGTCCGCGCGATGGCTCCTGCCTGCAAACCCCGCCCCCCAGTCCGTGCAATTGGCTCCCGCCTGCAAACCCCACCCCCTGGTCCGCACTCCGGCTTGGATCCTCCTTCCACGCTATTCCCGCCGGGTTTGAAAAACGGGACAAAATTGAGATTTTTATAAAAACGACGAGACGGTTGAAAAATGCTTAAAAAACAGGACTGTCCCATTCAAAATGGGACGTATGGTCAGCCTATCTTTGGAGGAACCCTTGAAATAATTTGCATGTCTCAGGGAACCCCTAGTAACTTCTTGTGGAACCCTAGAGTGCTGCAGAACACTAGTTGAGAAAGGATGGCTTAATGTATCATTCCCTTCTTTAAAAAATTGTAAACTCGGTCAACATAATTGATAATAAATCGAAGCAAGCTGTTCAGTTCTTTTCAGAACAGAGCTGCACCTTTAAATACTGCCTGTGCCAGATGGTCTTGGCATATAAAAGCAGCAGGAGACAGCATGCTAATGTTAGTCAAACAAGCAACTTGTGCTAGTTGCAGACCAATAGAAGCCACTTCAGCCTGCTAATTCTGTAACCATAGCAACTTCTATGTCAGACAGTTCTTCAATTTTCAATTTGTCATCTCCAACTTGGGGTGAGGATAGAATAGAAGGATTCAGGAAATCCTAATTGTCTCTGAAAAACACATTTACTCATTTCTTTCTGAAAAATATCACCAATTCCATTCAAGCTGTATTTTTACCTTTGGCCAATACAAGCAAAAGGTAATATTACTAATCTGTACCATGTCTATGATCCAACATCAAATCATTCTGGCCATTTCTTACACTGCTTTTTGGAAGTAATCGTAAGTTATTAATTCACAGCCCAAGATATCTCAGAGTTAAGCCAACAATAGGAACATACTAGAACTGTGCATGCTTTAAAAATGATTGAAAAGAAGTGCTCTGAAACATGTGAAAGTATGAATATAGCACCTTTTCAAAGCAGCTGTCTGAAAAAAAGATGTGATTTCTTAATGAGTCACATTGACAATGCCTCCTAAAATACTTGAAAGTTGGCAACATGCGGTGAAACCTAAACATACATATATAGATTTTCTATTTCATTTCCAAGTACAGAGCCAAAATTTAAGTTGATTTCTTCAGACTGAACTGGCCAGAATTTTTCTAACCCAAGTATGGGATTGTTCAATGTTTTGATATGTTGACTAGGCCACTGAATGAAAGGAGATAGTATTACCCCTGTTGGGGAAACTGTCCATCTGTACTAGGAGGTTGCTTTTGCTGCTTTCACTGTCCAAGAAATGTGACTTTGTTCCCAAGCTGAATCTAATATAATCTTATTATGAAATCAAATATATTCTTTTCCAGGCCATCCTACTGCACCCTCTGCACCTTAAGACTCTATTCAGTTTTATAACTTGGGACTTGCAAATTTAGACCGACTTTATGAATGCTTCCAGAAACGGTGTCTGTGACTTGCTTTTTTCTTCTGTTCTCTCCCTCTTTTGAAATAAGCTTTTTATTTCCAGACATTTGGCAGTGCTGTTTGTTTTAAATAACGTCTTATTTAAATCTGTATGTGCAGGGCTAAGGTTTTTATAATTTCCAAAAGGTTTGATCTACTCTGGCTTTCAAGGTTTTGGGAAGAAAATGCAATGCTTTCCTTCTTATTCCAGAGCTAAGTGAAGGGAAGGGTCATTGATAATAGATTACAAAATGTGTTCTAGGAAGTTCAACTTGACTATAATGATACTTCCAGAGGAATCCTTGTCAAGGAGGAAGGGACACATGGGGGACTTCTTCCTCCTTCCCAGATATCTCTGGATCTATTTTGCTGAACCAGGGATAACAGCCATTATATCAGTATTGCTCAACCTTAGCAACTTTAAGCTACAGTATCTGGACTTCAACTCCCAGAATTCCCCAGCCAGCATTGCTGGCTGGGGAATTCTGGGAGTTGAAGTCCGCACAGCTTAAAGCTGCCAAGGTTGAGAAGCACTGCATTATATGGTGTGGCATTCACAGACAACCCCCCCCCAAAAAAATATCATAACAAAAGAAATGCCCAGGAGATGAGGTGTGATGGAAGAGAACATTTAGGCATGCACAATGTTATGTGTAGTAGTAAATTAGTATTAGACTAGTCTATGAAGGTTCTCAGTCATCCAGGTGGAATTGTCTGTAGCTTGAATCATGTCAACTGGATTTCTATTTTCTCAGTGGAAACGTTTCGCTCCTTATCCAAGGAGCTTCTTCAGTCTGAGCAAAGTTAAGGGAATCCTGAATATGTTTCTAGGTAGCTGTGTGACCTTACACCTGGGGTCATGGTTATATTGAGATGTATTTTAAGTCCTTTTATTATCTAAAGGAGGATCGTTAAGATCACCATGCTGCTGTTGAGCTTGTGAAATGGTCTTAATCTTCCTAGGCACAGAAGACAGAGCCGGGAGAAAGATGGGAGAAAGATTGTGCCTGAGGCCCCCACCTCTATTCAAGGAAGGATTTTCCAAGTTGGCATAAATGGATTCCTTGACCCCTCTCTCAAACCACCTATCTTCTCTGTCTAAAATGTGAACATTAATGTCCTCAAATGAGTGTCCTTTTTCCTTTAAATGAAGATAAACTGCTGACTCTGGTCCTGTGGTGTTACTTAGTATTAGACTAAGATCAGCAAAAGCCATCTGCTCTACTTTCTATTCAGATTACCGCTATATACTTCAGTAGAATGTTGTACTGCAATACTGATCAAACCTTAGTGTACTCCTGGAATTGAATCAACTTCTCTCAATAAGCTTTAGTCTTTAGCCCTTAAAAGAAAAACCTTCTTTCAACATGCAAATGTTTTGGAAAGAGCTGTTAGGCTGCTTGAATAAGCCTGTAAACTCTCAAAAAGGATCAGTTCTCTCATTTCACCACCAATTCCCTATCAATACAGCTTCCTTTTTCTCTCCATCTTCTCTTTCTAATGTTGACTTTGGGCATTCCATGCATCAATAGTAAAAAGATGCTTTTACATTATGCTCTTTCAAGAAACAGCAGGAAATGTCCAAATAGTGTATTATATCTCAATCGTTCTAAAAGGATATATGGCTCCAAAGATTATATCAGATGCTAAAGCAATTGAACGCGCTTAGCCTAAAACACAAGTATTTAATAGAAATAACTGATTTCTGTATTGTTTTAGTCACTGTAGGAGGAGATCCATGTTTGTCTATGGTGGCAAAAATCAGGAATCTGGTAGCACCTTTTCCAACTGGCAAATGTTATTAAAAGGCATAAGGTTTGGTGAATTTTAGTGCAGCTCTACATGGACATGAGCATGTTAAGTTACATTGACCTCAGAAACGCATCTACAGTGAAACCTTGGTTTAGCAAACATCAATGTAATTGATGAAATTCCAATTATATTTACATCATTATGCATATGACATAAAATAATGTCATTTTTGTTAGGACTTACTCTCTGATTTAATGAACAACAGGGAACAGTGGACACCTCCACTCCCCAATTAGTCTGTAAAATCAAGATTTCACTCTATATTTCCCTTCTGTACTTCCTTTACAGATCTCTGTTTGTAAGATGTTTGCCAGTGTAAATGTAGAAATTTTTGTTTCTTGATACATACTGGTGCAGCTAAAATATGCCTAGTATTGAGCTAGTTTTGCTGCAATTCTGTTCCATATTTACTAATAATTTTTGTGGCTGACTCCCCTTGCTTTGCCACATGATTTTAACACAGTTTTCCAGTTCTTTGCTAAAGGAAGTAGAATTTCTGTTCAAATTTCTTAATTAAAAAAAACGAAAGAAAATATATTATTTAAAATATACTACAGACTTTAGGATATCAACAAAACTTCAAGGTTTTGATTCAGTATGTACATGTTAAAAAAAGAAATTTTATACAAACAAATCTAAAATAATATTTATTTTACACCTTAAAATCAAAATCACAGACATGCAAATCTCATGTAGACTCATCATCATATACACAGACCTGGAACTTATACATTATAACGTCTTTTAAAAAATCCCTCGCACTGTTTGCTAGATCATAATTTTATATAGATTTTTAAAACACTGAAATGTAGCTAGATCAAATTTAAGCCTTAGCTGTTTCACACAATGGCCAATATTATCAGGAACAAGCAAGACACAGAGAGTAACAGTCTTATCTAAGCTGCTTCTGATATTAGAGCCGCTATATTGTAATATTGGCAGTCCTGCCTTTAATCCTTTTCCTAATAATCTTCAACTTGGAATGTATCTTTTTCTCAGCAAAAGTCTGATATTTATTGAATTGTACACCATCACCCCCAAAACCATTTTCTTATGAGCCAACTCAACATTTAAATTAGGATTTTTTTCCTAATATGCATCGTTTACCTTTGTTTATACCAGAGCTTTCCAAACTTTTCACGTTGGTGACACACTTTTTAGACATGCATCATTTCACGACACACTCTTACAGCAGGGCACAAGGCAGGCACCAGGACCTGCGTGGAAACACAGCAGGTTTGGAGGCAGCAAGGCACAAGGCAGGCACCAGGACCTGCGCGGAATCCTGGCAGGGCTCGGAGGCAGCAGCAGCCGCCGCGACACACCCAGACACTGCAGTCAACACACTAACGTGTTTTGACACACAGTTTGGAAAGCTCTGGTTTATACCAACTCACAATTGCCGGTTCATACCTCGAATGGAAATGGAACTCATTGCAATTAACCTTTTTTTAACCACAAGGCAAATTAGGTCACTTGCGTGCACATTCTTAGCTCTAGATAATTAACCAGTCAAAAAGCACTGGTAATATTATATAATATACTACATGTATCACTCCATATTATGAGCTGTACATTTATTCCTACGCTCAGCTTCTTGTTCTTTAATCAATCCATAAGTGGACCCATTATTTCACCCCATGACTGCTATGTTTGGTGAGGTGCTTTGCCAAAATAATCAGTGCCTATCTATTCAGCTTTATTTATTTAGCAAATTTATATAGCTGCCCATGTCACAAAAAGTGACCCTGGGAGGCTACCATATCACAATATAAAAAACACACTATATACACACTTGTTGACCCTTAAACGGGGGAGAGGACTTTTAAAAGATCATACATCTCACCTTTGCAATAATGACAAGAGCCACAATGACTCTTTTTCATCAAAACTTGTTTTTCTGTATACTGTACTTCATCATTTTATCTTTAATTATGTCAAGTGTCATTCATCTAGCCTACCTTGGCAATCTCAAAAAAGCTAACGAGAATCAGTTCTGGTTAATATTTTATTGGGAGACTAACTAAAAATTCCCGGGCTATAGATTGATTAATTGATTACATTGTTGTCGACTGTTAGCGACCATACAGATAGATTTTCTCCATGAAATTCTTACTGACCACATAGATAGATTTTCTCCAGAGCTATAGATTAGACAGACAGACAGACAGACAAGAAAACAATGTTAAACCATTTTCTTATCACTGCCAAGGAAAAAGCATTGACATGTCCCTGAACTCACCAGGAACTGAACTGAGGTCAATTCAGGAAGCCTTACTTTTTTTTTTTAATGATTGTATTCTGTACTACAACACTCATATGCAAGTTTTAAAAATCCTGTTCTAATGATGTTATTGAGATACCAAGTTTAAGAAATAGCAACATAAACATGTATGAAGTAAAATATATGCATTTTAATAATATCAATAATCCATATATAAACATTGTCTTCTTGTATCTAATGGACATTCTAATGAATGAGTACATGGAACCTTCACAGATCCCCCAATGTTTCCTATTCAGCTTTTATTTAAGACAAAAGATAAAACCTTTGGGTGACTCCATTATATCTGAGTGTATGTGTATCTCTGTTGGTATGTTAGGAAAAATGCCTTAGAATAGTAGTCTCTTTTTCTTTGATCCAATTCTAAGTTTAGGATTTATCTTTTGACAGGTACCCTCCTAAATCATTTCCAGATCTTTTTCTAATTGCAACTGAAATGTATGTCAAGTGAAGGAAGCATGCCTATTTTAAAAAAATGTTATAGAATAGTGGAGAAGTGAGGTTTGTTGGCTGTTTATATATAGCAGCTGGTCCTAAGCCTTGTATGGCTCTGGAGTATTGTTCCTGCTAATCTGGTGACGTTTTCTGCTTACCTGGGTGTTGGTTAATGGTTGTATGATAAGGCAGGATGTGCTCAGGGTTGTTTGCCCTTTTCTTTGACCGTTGGTTGTTCCTTTTGAATGGGGGTTTGTTTCTATATGTCTGTTGATGCTAATTTGTCAGAGTATCAAAAGTGCCTAGAATTCCTAATTCCCTTAAACTTGTATTCTTAGACCTGGCTTGATCTATAACATCTGTAATTTCCCAGTTGAAATTGTAGCTGAACTTGGCTGTGGGTTGTGAAATTGTAGAATTTTCATTATGCCTTCTGACTGCCAGTTTATATTTATGGATGCATTCTGCCAATCTTTCCCAGAATGCAGCCCCTTACCATCCATTATAATATTGCACTGTGAATCTTCAACTCTGCATTTCATTTATTATCAAAGTAGGTCCTATGTATCTTCAACCATCTTAAAATTTTATTCATGAGCAAGTAATTTAAAGCATTTTAAATGGTCCCTGAAGGATTCTTCTTTTCTCCTCTTCTATAAATTATCTTCTTAATAAAGCTGGCAAGCATTGCTCAGTTTGAAAGAGTGTCCTATTCCATCCTAAAATTTCACAGCACGTAGATTCCCCCCCCACACATAGTCTTTGGAGTTAGGGGAGGTGTCTCCAGGTTGGCCTGATTCTTTAGGGTTTTATTTTAATCAATTATCATTCCAAAAAGTTAAAAATTGATCAGCAATGTTAAAATAAAACGAAGATAGAATGTACAGTAGTGTAACAAAAGTTACAGCAAGGGCCAAAAGCAACCAGGAAAAGGGTTACTTTAAGTTTCTCATGCCTTGTGAATTACTATTGTATAGAATCAGAATAGTACACAAAAAGGAACATATCCAGTGATTAATAGTGTTAGTGCATATTCTGTGTCATAATTTAGCTCAGGCCAAAAATAAGAACATGCAGACTGCAGCAATGTATGGCATAGGCCAGGGCTTTCCAAAGTGCCGCCGCTGGTGACACACCAGCGGCAGCGGCAGCGCGCGGTGGCGACACAGGGGGGCGCACGTGCACGGCGGCAGCGCGGGGGGACGTGCAGCGGCGCGCACGTGCATGGTGGCGGCGCGGGGGGGCGTGCGGTGGCGCGTGTGTGTATGGTGGCGGCGGCGGCAGCCTCCACTAAAACGCGGAAGCCGCGCTGCGGCCGCTGCCGCCGTGCACGCGCGCGCCGCCGCTTCCGGGTGGTGTGGCGACACACCACGCTGTGTGTGGCGACACACTTTTGTGTCGCGACACACAGTTTGGAAAGCTCTGGCATAGGCTAATCAATTACCAGGTTGACCACTCCAGTGGATGTAACATCATTTCTCCACAATCTCTGGGTAGTCATTGCTATTTCATGAGATCCCCTACAATAGGCAGTGTCTTTGGACATACTATATACAGTATAGGCCACAACTTCTCATTTCTTCTACAACATTAACAATAGTATTTTATTGTTGACTGGAAACCCCTTATAGACTTTTTGCTTGAAACAGGAAAAAAAGAATTTATGATTTATGGTTTTGATGATTAGACAGGATTATAGAAAGAAGAGAGTTATGTTGTAACCATAGAGTAAGAGTCTGTAGCTTGAATCATGTCAACTGGATTTCTATTTTCTCAGTGGAAACGTTTCGCTCCTTATCCAAGGAGCTTCTTCAGTCTGAGCAAAGTTAGTAAGGGAATCCTAAATATGTTTCTAGGTAGCTGTGTGACATTTCCTATATTTAGGATTCCCTTACTAACTTTGCTCAGACTGAAGAAGCTCCTTGGATAAGGAGCGAAACATTTCCACTGAGAAAATAGAAATCCAGTTGACATGATTCAAGGTACAGACAATTCCACCTGGATGACTGAGAACCTTCATAGACATAGAGTAAGAGGTAAATTCATAATGGTAAGAGGTAAATTTATAAGAGGTAAATTTATAAAGAGAGCCAGTTTGGTCTAGTGGTTAAGGTGCTGGGCTAGAAACCAGGAGTCTGTGAGTTCTAGTCCCGCCTGGGTGACCTTGGGCCAGTCACTCTCTCTCAACCCAACTCACCTCACAGGGTTGCTGTTGTGGGGAAAATAGGAGGAGGAAGGAGTATTAGGTATGTTTGCTGCCTTTAGTTATTTATTAAAATAATAAAGGTGAGATAAAAATTAAATAAATAAATAATGGTACTTATAACTGCTGTAAAGATGTCAACATGACCACATCGCTTAGCGATAATCCTGGCACTCCCCGTTAAGCGAATTCCACTGGTCGTTAGCCAAGGACCCACTCCAATCCAAGCCATCCGGAGCTCGGTCCCTCCCAGACTCGGGCCTCAGTAAGGTAAGGGACTGCCTCCAGCTCCCCCCACCTGCCTACCGCCCCCCAATCTCTGCCCTTTTGGCCACCCTGCACCCTGCGTTGCAGGGTGGCAAGCAGCCCCAGAACCACGCGGCTCTGGGGCTGCTTGGCACACTGGGGCTCAGGGGCTTCTTGGCCCTCCTTCCCTCCTTCACACCCACCAGCACCCTCCTTCGCTCACTCGCACCCACCAGCATCCTGGAGAGTCTGCAGGCGCTTCCAAGGCGCGTTCTGCAGCTCATGTTGGAAGCTGCTAGCCGTTCATGAGGCTTTCTCCTTCCTCCTGCAAAGCCCCAGAGCCGCAGAGCAGCTCAAAGGGGACGTGGTGCATGCGAGTGAGCAACGGGAAAAGGAGGGCATGGTGCATGCAAGCAAGCGAAGGGGGAAGGAGGGTGCTGGTTCATGCATGTGAGTGAAGGGGGAACGAGGGCACTGGTGGGTGTGTGCATGCAAGCGAAGAGGGAAGGAGGGCGCTGGTGGGTGCACGTGTGTAAGCGTGTGAGTGAACAGGGAAGCAGGGCTCTGGTGGGTGCGTGCATGCGTGCAAGCAAAGGGGGAGGAGGGCACTGGTAGGTGCGTTTGTGTGAGCAAAGGAGGAAGAAGGGCACTAGTGGGTGCATGCATACGAAGGGGACATAGTGCGTGCATGCAAGTGAAGGGGGGGGAGGATGCATTGCATGCAAACGAAGAAAGGCCGGGCTGGGTTGGGGAGACTTACCTAAGTGACTGTGACCTCCCCTGCCAGTTTCCCCATTGACTTTGCTTATAGGAAGCTGGCAGGGAAGGTTGCAAATGGCAATCACGTAATCATGGGGTGCTTGGCAACCGGTCTTAAGGGCGAACAGGTTGCCAAGCGCCCAGATTGCGATCACGTGACTGCGAGGGCACTGCAATGGCCGTAACTTTGGGGACCAGTCATAAGTCCCTTCGCTCAGCACCGTCGTAACTTCCAATGGTTGCTGAACAGTCGTAACTTGAGAACTACCTGTATGTGGCTTAATCCTTCTTCTAACATCTCTTGATTTTCTTTTCTCACCCAGGTAGGCATGTCATTCATCTTTCTCCTGAACTTGTCCCTTTATCTGCACAGCCCAATCCAGAATTCCATTCTTCCACTGCAAAATACTGTCTTGTATGCATATCATGTTCTGTTTTATTAAATGATCCCCCCAAGGCTCAAGTTGACCTATAAGATATAAAATGAGCTTCCACATCACTGTTCACAAAATTCATCAATAGGGTACAGTATCTTACAAACAGCATTCAAGCTCAGTGGAATGCAATAAATGAAACAGAAGAGCCAGGCCAGTATCAATTTGTGATTACTAAGCTTTCAGGATTGTTAAGTACATAAATCAGTTTGCTATAAAATCTAAGCTTCCTGAAATAAACCCAAGAATGGAATACATCACATTTGTATTACATATAGCTTCAATAGCTGACTCAGTCTACTATCATTCAGAGTTATCAGTGTTTTGCAAAATGCTCATCTACTGAGCAGCTTAAACATATAGATTTATGACAGGATGTCATTATTGTGACAACGAGATGTTACAAATGCTTAGCCAGAACAAACAGAAAACATCCACACTAAACCAAACCAAACCAAACCAAACCAAACCAAAACCAAACCAAACCAAACCTAACCAAACCAACTCTATAGAAACCAGGCTCTCCAATCTGACCTTAACCTCCTTTAGAGAGTTATGTGGAGTGCCAAATGTAAGAATGAATTATTCCGGGCAGTAGTATATATAGCTCAACATTTTCTGGTCAGTAACAGCAATATTTATTTATGCATCTATATGCTGCCCATTCCAAAAAATAGGTAAAATTTATAATTTTAAAACCAAAAAGGTAATGTTAAAACAGAAATCAAATGAATTCTAAATAAAGCTTTAAATATATGGGGACTTAAGTTCCGTGATAAACACAGCTTTTTAAACTTTGTGTGCTGTGCAATGCTTGCCCTCACAGTGGCTGGAATTTTTATGCCTCACAATTAAGCTGCTGGCCTGGTGCTCTGCTGTTGTAAACGCTGTAAAACAGGGATTACAGGTAGTCTGCATTTAGCGACCACAATTGGGACTGACAACTTGGTCGTTAAGCAAAGCGGTCGCTAAGTGAAACCACAACTGTGCTTATGATCTTACTTCAGCTTTCCTTTGCTTTACAGACCTGTGAAGGTCGTAAATGTGAGGAGTGGTTGAAAAATTATTTTTTCATCATTGTTGTAACTGTGAATGGTCACTTAAATGAGACAGTTGCTAAAAGGGGACTACCCGTATGTAGGCTAGAAGTGAATTGTATTGTAAAGTTTTTGTACTTTTTAACTATTTTTATGCAGAGGTTCCCTGGGACCTGAAAATTATTTCAAGAATTCCTCCAGGGTAAAAAGGTTGAGAAAGGCTGCTGTAAAATGTGGTAAATTACTCTGGAATGCAACATTTTTCCTAAAATGTACAACATGTGTATCTTAATTGATATATGAATTGCTTTAGGCATCAGGAGTTCTGTTAAAACTACTGTGTGTTGTTGCACGATCATAAATTATTCTCAATTTTCTCTACAGCAACACAGTAGTAGTTTATTATGAGATGTGAAAAAAAAACATGCATGGATCTAATGCTTGGGAACTCCTGTCATGTGAAACCAAGAAGGTCCTACCTCATAGTTTGGAAGGAGTATGATACCTAAAATATAAGTCCCAATCCTCTACTTTTCTCACATTACCAAATAATTTAAAAAAATTATGGAAGGAATCTTTATATTTTAAATATGGGCAGGGGGAGACGCAGGGGAAAGAACTCCCTTATTGGTCTAACCTCCCATTCAGAGTGCAGATCTTTTCTGCAATGTTTTCCTTCAGCACAACATCCTCACACCTTCAATAGGCATCATGACCACACTTTACCCCAATCACCCATCTTGAAGTGTTCAGTATCCAGATATGGATCTCCTAGCAGAATGATGTGGTGCTTTTAACTACCTTTAATTCTGGGCAAATTGAAGAGTCAGATTATGTACTTGCTTACCACAGAAATAAGCCAGTTTTAAGAACTATCAAAAACACTTCAAAGATAAAAAAGTTTAACTTCTGCTGGCAGCTGAAAAACTAACTGGCCCAAAAGTAACTTAGTAACTTTAAATTCAATTGGGTTTATTCCCAGGTAAACAGATCCGGGACTTTTCCAATCCTTGACTTTTCCAGTACCTCCATTAGCTGAGAGGTATGCTTTGTACAGTAGTTTAACCAAGAGGGAGAGAAATTCCAGTCCTGAATCTCATTCAAAGTTATGTAGATTGAGTTGTATTCATTTTATTATATTGTATTCATTATGATCATTTTCCGAAAAGCATTTGGCAGTACCAAAAGATGAGGTAATTCATCTTTTGCAATCTTTATTTACAATTCTAGACACAATGTAAACTTAAATCAAGCAAATATTTAGGATCACGGTGGAGCAATGAGGAACCAATTTTCAGTTTTCCCTTGGGGTGTGCGAACCTACTCTGTTCTAATTCTGGAGTTCCTGGAACTTCAGCCCCAATCAATTTATCAGAACCTCATATGCTCTCCAAAGGGTGGCAGTGCAGCATCCACAGCAACCCTCCCCACGAAACTTCCCTTGCTTATGTCAAACACCATGACAGGGATTGAGAAGAAATCATCTTGCAATTCGGCTAGCACGTCGACCCAAACACAGCATCCTGAGACTGGTTGCAGGGTGGAGCAGGATTTATTTTACCACTAGTTCTATGATATTACCCCATGCTAAGCTAATCTATGGTAGAACATAGCTTTGTTTTCTGAATCTGGGCATTGAGTCAGATGAGACAACCAAGGGAAAGAGTTCTGGATTGGGCACCTGATGGTCTCTCTAATGAGTTGCAATCTCTAATGCATATATCGAATTAACAGGAATCCAGCTGCTGCTTTTGGAATGACATATCCTATCTGTAGGGGCGTGGCGGCTCAGCGGGTAAGACGCCAGGCTTGTTGATCGGAAGATTGCAAGTTCGGAGGTTCGAATCCCTAGCCCCGCGTGACGGAGTGAGCTCCCGCACTAGCCCCAGCTCTTGCCAACCTAGCAATTCGAAAGCATGCAAATGCAAGTAAATTAATAGGTACCACTTTGGTGGGAAGGTAATAGTGTTGGCTCTTCGGCTAACAAACGGAGATGAGCACCGGCCCCTAGAGTTGGACACAACTGCACAAATGTGCAAGGGAACCTTTACCTTTATCCTATCTATAATAAAGATTCTGTTTCATGCGCTACTTTTGTAAAATACGAGTTATTTAACAAGCATAAAAAGTACATACAGCCTGCAAGAAGTGTCCTAGTTCCATTACCCCAGACCCAGTACATATTTAGGCTATATATTTATACATGCTTACTGGGAAATAAGCTCCACTGAAGTCAATCGCCATATTGGAGTAGGCTTATATAGGACAACACCATTTGCTTTAAACAAATACAGTAACAGTCACAATTTAAGTGTTTTCCAACTCAGAAAGGTGATCTGTCTTTCTTTCTCCTTCATAAAAGTGCTCCTTAGCTAAAAGTAGCTGTAGCCAGAAGTCCTCTTAAAAGATAGTACAAGGCACAAGGGATATGAAATCAAGGAGACAAAGATAGTGTATTCTAATCACATGGATCAGGATCCCAACAGATTCTAAGCAACCAGCTGTTAGAAAAATAATAAGGTTGAGGAAGGAGTGGAAATATCAATGTTAGACTCGCTTGTTAAAGTAGATTTTACCTGGTGGGTGCTGCTTGTTTGTTTCTTTCTTTTGTTTTGTAGATATGTTTTTACTGAGTTAATTTTACGTTTTCATGTTCTACTTGAACTTATATTTTGTTGCTGTTAGCAGTCATAAGCACTATTTGCTATCCTATGAACAAACCTAGGCTGATGCAAAATTACTGATCTAAAGGCCAAGAAACAGAAAGACATTCTTGAAATCAACGATTATAAAAAGCTACTGTCAACACCACATGCATAACACACTACGGGTACTTTTAGACAAGGTTTTGCACGATCATGCTGCCTTGTGAAGGATCCAAATGATGTCCTCTATCCATAATCTGCCATCTTTATTTAACATTGCCACTATCTAGTCTGCAGACTCATTCCAATTGATTTGAGACTGCATCTCCCAGAATTCCCTTTGGCCATTTTGGTTGGGAATCCTGGGAGTTGCAATCCAAGTCAAATAGACTCCTCCAGGTTGGGGAAGGGGCATGAAGCATTCTGCCCTTATTAACCGATTTTTTTCTTCTGAAAAGAAAAACAGAGAAATGGAAGGCTATCTCATCCAATCCATTCCTGCTATTCTAAATTAAAGCCTCATCTGTAAACACCGTCTGCCTACATACTGCCAGCTAGACATATATGTGGTCAGAGCACAAAAATATATTCTTGTTGCCAACGTTATTATGATGATGGCTATCGGCATTATGCCATAGCTAGGCGAGTTTTTCCTACATGAAGTTCCGAGCACACAAATAGATTGGTTCACGGAAATGTAAATAATGCCTCGACAACGCTCGTCTCCTGCGACGATACAAGAACAGAGAATGGAAGAAGTCCCGATCTTCCCTCGCCACCCCACTCCATCTTTCCCTCTAACCGCTGCTGGGATTACAGCATCAGTCCCGCTGCCGCCCAGGTATTAGCTAGCCGGGCATGGCAGCGGCTTGGTCTGAGATGCCCTCCCGCCTTACCAGGCTCATGCTCGCCAGGGTTGTCGGAGATCTCGATGACCAGCAACTCCCTGCCCTCGAAGCTCCGGCCCACAGTGTAGATCCTACTGATGGACGGACACTGCAGCCACACCGACACCAGCGCTTCCCGCAGCTCCGGGTAGCGGTGGTACTCGAAGGAGATGCCGTCCTGCTGGCTCAGGCGCCGCCGCCTGTTTGCCCCTCCGCCGACCGCTGCCGGCGCTTCAGGCTCGTCCGCTTCGGCATCCTGTAGACAGAAACTGCCCGGCAAGGCGCAGAGCGCCAGCAACAGTGCCCAAAGCCGACCTCGCCCGGCCATGCCTCAACTGCAGCCCCGGGGACGAAGAGGAGGACTGTGGCTTCCTTCTGCCCGACCAGCCAAGACGCCTCTCCTCTCTCCTCTCCTCTCCTCTCCGGCGTTTGCTGTAGCAACGCAAGCTGAACTCGGGCGTACTATTTCTGGGCTAAACCTGCTCCATTCGGGAAGGGGCGGCAGAGTCAGATGCGCTAGCCCTGCAGGCTCTACTACTCGCTCCAGAGCCCAGGGGAGACGCAGGATGTACCACTTCCATGCAGGGGATTCTGAGGTGACGTTCTGCCACGCACCGTAGATCTAGGAGCAGCGGGGGTGCCCTGGGCGTCCCTTTACTAGGCGTTCTTCAGGCTTGAACAAGGCCCGCCGAGGTTACGGCATCGCGCCGTCGTTGTCTTTCTCGTGCCAATTATGGCGCCGCTGAGAATACGGGGCGTTTAACGTTTCGAGGGCGTAAGAAAGCAGGTTTGCTTCAGAAGGCCCGGCAGAACTCTTTAATCCAAATGCCTGCAATTGGATAGCGGTGACAAGGCATCCCATGCATGTCCAAGATGGCTCTTGCCTGCCAAAACTCATGCGCTAACCAGAGTTATGGTAGTTAGGATGCCACATGGCTCAGTTGTTTCCACATACACAAAGGCACTCTGGTTTATTTTATGTGGTGGGTTTTTTGACATTTGTAGTAAATTGTTCAATAAAAGCCATTTACATCTTAAAAAATACATCATACTAGCAAAAGTAGGTGTTGTGAGCATAGGAGAGCTGAATACTTCTCTCCCAGTATATGCTTTTAATTACACTCCAGACCTTTCTACTAGGTTTAAAAAAAGAAAAATGAGTTCAAGCAGCCACTCAAGTAGAATTAGTGACAGAATCAATGCAGAAAGGTTACATTTCTCCTTCCAACTCTTTGGTGTTAGAATCTAATCTCGGGTTTTATGTTGTATGTGATTGGGAATACAGGTTCAAGCAAAGCCTTCTGCGTTCTTAGTTTGGCTCAGACTCATAAAAATAGTTACAGGTGCTACATAAAGGCCACAAGTTATTTAGAGTTGACTGGACATCATAGGCCAGATGCTGCTGTTCAAAAGCCATTGTTCACATTTCTACAAAGACCAGTAACAGAAGTGAAAAATAATTAGGCTATGTTTAGTCTGTTTCCAACATGGCAACTAGTACTTGGAACATTTACACAAAATCTATTTCATTGTTATTCATTTGGAGAACCATGGGCTGAGCAAGCCAGTTTGGTCTAGTGCAGAGCTTTCCGAACTTTTCACGTTGGTGACACACACCAACGGCGGCGGTGGCGGCCTGCAGTGTCCTGGTGTGTCGCGCAAAAAACCCAAAAAATTCAGCGCTGCTGATTGGCGGGGGTGCAGCTTCTTTCGGTTCCCCCATCAGCACTTCCGGGTTTTTGCGCGACACACCAGGACACCGCAGGCGACACAGTGTGTCACGACACACGACACACACTTTGGAAAGCTATGGTCTAATGCAGGGCTTCCCAAACTTTTGCCGTTAGCGACACACCAACAGCCGACGTGCAAAACCCCGGAAGCGTTGCCGCCGTGGGGCGCAAAACCCCCGAAGCACCACCACCACCACAGCGTGCAAAATCCTGGAAGTGGCGGCGGCGCTTCCGGGTTGCTGCCACCGCCACGCTTTCGAGTCTTTGTGTGTTGCGGCAGCGCGGCGGCGCGCCATCAGCACTTCTGGGTTGTCGCAAGACACACCTGGGGCCCCCAGGTGACACAGTACTGTGTTGCGACACACAGTTTCGAAAGCCCTGGTCTAGTGGTTAAGGCAACGGGCTAGAAACCAGGAGACTGTGAGTTCTAGTCCCGCCTTAGGCATGAAAGCCAGCTGGGTGACCTTGGGCCAGTCACTCTCTCTCAGCCCAACTCACCTCACAGGGTGGTTGTTGCGGGGAAAATAGGAGGAGGAAGGAGTTTTAGGTATGTTTGCCGCCTTGAGTTATTTATAAAAATAATAAAGGGATAGAAGATAAATAAAATAAATAAATAAAAATCACATAGTACAATTTAGCTTGTTTAGTTTATTGTGGTGGGTTAATCTAACCACTGTAATTTGTAAACCATAATTTATTATAGCAAAATGGTAGGCAATCTTTTGGTGGCCAAGGACTAAATTTAACATTTTGGGAACAGGCCATATACATAGGGGCAGGGCTTTGGGGGGGTTGAAATTTGGAGAATTTGGTGTTTAAACTGTGACAGGGGACGCGATGGCTCAGCGGGTTAAACCGCTGAAACTGTAGGACTGCCAGTCGGAAGGTCAGCAGTTTGAATCCCCGCGCAATGAGGTGAGCTCTCGTTGCTAGTCCCAGCTCCAGTTGACCCAACAGTTTGAAAGCTTAGCAAGTAGATAAATTGGGTACCACCTTAAAGTGGGAAAATATGCTGGCGTCCTGTCCTGTCTGGGGTCAGGTTCCATCGGACGGAAGATCTTTCGAATGGCTGCAGATCCCGGAAGCAACAAACATCTACAGGACGTCAGCAGCCGGCTCCAACGCAAGGCACCTTGGGACATGTAGTCCGGAAAGCCAGGAAGAACCAGTTCCCTTACCCCCTCCCCTTGCGCGCAGATTGTATAATGAAAAGAACACTATAATTTGATGTATAACGATGTATGTAAGCCGCCCAGAGTCCTCCGTTAGGGAGGGGATGGGCGGGGTATAAATACAAATATAAATAAATAAAATAAATAAATAAATTCCTCTTTCAGGGTTTATTCTGCAGTTCTCATGCCTTTTCCCTCTTAAAATGGTGAAAAACTACTGCTAATATATTGTTTATTTAACAAATGTATATGCTTCCAATGTCATTCCATGTCATGGTAGAATATTTAGTACACTCAGAGCTATCTCCAAAAGCTTCAAAAAGTCAGAAGCCACATTTGGCCCTGAGCTGCAGATATCTATCTCATCCCTGCGTTAACAGTTTGTGTGAATCTTGCTCCTCTTGTTCATAAACATGGCTCATGGCTTAGCATACTAATTGAATCCAGCCAATTATTTATTTATTAAACCCACGGATAAGCAAACAGTGGTTTAGTGTGATATGTGAAATCTGTCATAGTGTATAAAAACTGGAGCATAATTATGTCTTGAAGTTTGAAGATGCTAGAAATAGAAGTTCTTACAATACCTAACAATGGTATGGATTGAATTAGTAGTGCCTATTGCAGGCTAATGTTGAATAATACAGCAACACAGTATATACAAGAAATAGTTGGGGTTGAGATGGAATAACTAAAATTGCCATAACTAAGGGTCCTGCTTCATAGAAGTAGCTTCTGTTTGTTATTTAGTTTACAGTGTTTATATGCTGCACCTTTTTATATAAGCTTCTGCATTACAGCAATATAAAACAATAGTACAAATAAAACAATGAGGAAATATACATGTGGAATTATGTTTCAAGCAACTGCCTTTACAAGTGATTTACAGCCTAGTCTATGCACATCTAGTTGAGAGTAAGCCCCATGGAGTTAAAAGGATATACTCAACTAAGTAGAATGTGAAATTCTGCTTGCTTCTACAATAGAATTGAATTATTTAATGAATAATAAACAAAGGATTTATTAACTTGTGATGAAACCTGCTTCACTAAACTGTAAAGATTTTCAGAGGGCTGGAATTTAGATGATAAGGCTATGTATAGTGAATATGAATGTTAATATATTATCATTAGTAAATATCTGTATCATCTATATAATGTGTGGAATACTGGTAATTTGTATCTTGTGTATTTAAAATTTTATTTTGAAGATCCACTCCACTCTTGTATAAAGATAAGTACCTGCCGGAGTGGAGCTATAGAAATATTTCTAAGATACCACACGTTCTTTGTACTAAAAATATTCCACAAATGTCTTCATTTTGCTGATTGTGTGCAAAAGACTGTTTTTCTTCTGGCCAATTTGTATGTCAGCCACTTGAATTATTGGTGATTTTGAAAGAAATATATCTTCAAATATGTGAACACAGGCATAATGTCTCTGCTGCTGCTGCTTTAATTTCCTCACATCTCTAGAAAAAAACACTATAGATTATTTAGGAACATGTGCAGCATTAAATATGCAGTCAAGAATGAGCATAGTCAAAATAGCCATACATTAAGCTGTTTGTATCCCAAGCGCTTTGCTTCTCCAGGAGCAGGACAGCCATTTTCCTGCACTTTCATATATTGAGTTCTGCATTATTTATGTGAGAAGTATACTAAAAAAGTATTCAGTATTAATGAAATACATACTTGGAAACAAATATTTCAAAAATTAGCATAAATTTGACTGTTATATTTTCCCATTCTTTAATTCTTGATAAACAATGGACTAATTTAAGCCAAATACGAGCAGATCTCAAACTTGTCAAAACTATTAAAAACCTGAAGAACAAAACTAGAGCATCTCTGAACATAGTTTATGCCTACATTGAAGAATTTATTTTTAAAAACAGAATTCAACTGGCCTCACGCTTGGGGTTTTCTAAAACATTATCACTCTGATTTTAGATAAGTAAAAGAAACTGCCAAATATTTGTTTGTTTGTTTGTTTATGTATTTATTTATTTTCCATCCCGCCTTTATTATTTTTATAAATAATTCAAGGCTGGGAACATACCTAGTACTCCTTCCTCCTCCTATTTTCTCTACAACAACAACCCTGTGAGGTGAGTTGGGCTGAGAGAGAGTGACTGGCCCAAAGCCACCCAGCCAGCTTTCATGCCTAAGGCGGGACTCGAACTCACAGTCTCCTGGTTTCTAGCCCATTACCTTAACCACTAGAACAAACGAATAGTTGGGATTTGTAAACTCTATTGCAAATCACTCAGATATATACCATACATCCATATTAGTTTCTAGCCCTTGATTTAAGTTAGGAGCATCCAATTTGCACAATACATCCTTTCTTCAGTGGCCTCCCTAGGACCCCACAGGATCATACCACAGCAATTCAGGAGCATATTCCAAACATTGGCAATGCAATTTCCTACCAATTTCAGATAGGAAACAATACAAAACACATATGATGCATTAAGCTTTTGAATATACTTGATACACTTAAAATGCCCCCTCCTCCAAGAAATACACTAAAAAAAACCCTGAGTCCATCCCATTAAACAGTAATACTACCTTGTACATGTACTGTAGCACCTGGAGACCAAAAAGAAATGTTTTTTTTTTAAGTGTGATACCTTTCCAGCTACCAAAGATTTGTCTACCCATTCTTTAACTGCTTGAAAAAGTAACAAATCCCCAGCTAATGTTCTTGGGAATATTGGTATTAAAGTTATATTTTACTCCAGAATTATAAATTCCAACTATATTCTAAGGTGTTCTCTTCCTGAATATTTAAAGTACTTGGTTATATGTTATTCTTGGTCTATGAAACGTATCCAAGCTCTGACAACTAACAATGTAAATGGTTGTTTTTGGGTACAGTAGTAAGCAAGCAACAACTTTATTGATTAGTCTTACGACCATATCAAAGATAAAATAAGATAACAAGAATACAATACAATTCAATTTAACTGATAAAATTGATAAGAATACACCAAAATAGGAAATAAGATAATTGAATAACCTGAAATAATAATAAATACAATACATGTATATCTAATCAGAATTCAAATGAGTTCATCACCCCTACATGGCACTCCAATCTTTTCCATATAATGGGCTCTCTGGTGAACTGCCTTGTCTACAAACTTGGCAGTCCTATTCACAATAAAAGTATTTGAGCCCGAAAGAAAATAAGATAATCTGTGATTAGAATCCCAGTGTGCTGTTCTTTCTAACAAAGGAGACAGGAATTTAATCCTAAGTGAATCATATAATTTGCAGTCGAACAAAACATGGGCAATATCTTCTATGGCTGGGTCCCCACATACACAAGTCCTCTCATCATATGGCAAATGATGAAAACGTCCATATTTAACCATAGAGTCCAACAATTCAAACCTAGCCCTGGAATAGGCCCTTCTCAGATTTTGTGTTAGACTCATCGACAGGTATTTTTCAAATTTAAAAATAGTTTTATTCTTAGCTAACCATTTTAATGAACCATTTTTTGCCAATGTCTCCATGTCCAATTGGGCACTGATATCCAGGGCTCGCTGTTTAAAAATATCTTTTGCCTGCGGTGCAGTTATGAGTACCTGTTGAATGGAAAATCCATATTGTGTAATAACTTTAGTGAGATGTTTTAACCAGGATGTGGTAAAATCCAAACTCATTTGTTCAAGTAGGCATAATTTGGGAAGCCTATCATGGTCCATTGAATGGACCTTCTGCCAGTAAGAAAAGACCTTTGATACTGTCTGGCTATGTATAGAGTGGATACCTGTTTCTGCTCTAATTGCGGGTGCTGACGTATTTTTATCAACTCCCAGTATACTTCTTAAAAAGCGGGTTTGAACATATTCAAGTGCAGCAGAATTTGTAAGACCCCACACTTCCGCACCATAAGTCAACATTGGGACAATTTTTGCTCTAAATACTTTCAGAATAGGGGTCAAAGTGCCGGGATATTTATAATTATACAGTTTAGATAGCCTTTTGGCACAGACCTCAGCCCTCCCTGCGGTCCTTCTGAAATGATTGTCCCAGGCTCCAGTATCAGTAAAAACCACTCCTAGGTAAGTGAAAGAATTCACTTGTTCTATAGGCTCCCCATTTATTTGCCATTTATATTTCATCCTTTTTCTTTTACCAAAAACCATCACTTTAGATTTAGACTTATTTATAGTTAAAGAGTTATGAACACAATAGACATTCAACTTTTTCAGGAGTCTTCTCAGGCCAACTTGTGAATGTGCCATCAAAATCATATCATCTGCATATAATAGGACATTCACAAATATGCCATGAATTTTTAACATGTGAGTATCTACGGTACGCATAAACCCTGGAATATCATTAATATAAAGATTGAAGAGCATTGGAGCTAAGATACAACCCTGCCGGACACCTCTATGAGTAGGAATACTTTTGGTTAAAGAGCCATTTACACCAGTTCTTACTTTTAAATAAGTATTTGAATAGAGGGCCTTTACCAGGAATAAAAGTCTGGGCTCCATATTTAAATTAATTAATTTCTTCCATAAAATGTTTCTATCTATGGAATCAAAAGCTGCGGTAAAATCTATAAAAGCAGCGAACACTTTTTTACCATTTGCCAATTGTTTTGAAATAAGATGATGTAATGTGAAACAATTATCTATTGTGGAGCGATCTGGTCTAAAACCAGTTTGTTCCTCTACAAGGAGGTTTGTCCTAATTACCCAGTCCTCTATTTTGCCCAAGAGGTGTTTGGCATACATTTTTGCAGCAATTCCTATAAGACTGATTGGTCTATAATTTTGTGGCTCAGTCCTATTTCCTTTTTTAAATATAGGGACAACAATTGCTACTTCCCATCCTACTGGAATGAATCCTGTGTTGTTTATATAAGAAAACAAACCTGCAAGTAATGGGGCCCACCAGTCAGTATGGGTTTTAAAAAGTTCTGGTGGTAAAAAGTCCTCTCCTGGAGCCTTGTTGGGTTTCAAGGAATGGATGATAGATTTGACTTCTGCCACTGACACTGAGGGCCAAAGAGGGAGGTTTTCAAAATAAGTAGGATCAATTATACTTTCCTGCAAGGGTCTTTGGTTTGACTCAGTAAATAAACTTGTATAGAAATCCTCCCAGACTGAGGCAGGTATAGGAATGTCAAGTTGAAAATTGCGTTCCTTCAATAAACCCGAGACGGAATTCCAAAAAAATATTGAATTAGTTCCTTTTGCTGATAATTCCAAGTCTGCCCATATTTTAGCTGTATAAAGAGCTTTTTTGGACACAATAAGTTTCTTATATTCCCGCCTGATTTGTAGCATTTTGGATTGATTTTTTATACTAGGATAACTCTGGGCCATACGCATTGCTGCCCTTAAATGTTTCCTAGTATGTAGACAATCAGAATCAAACCAGTTCATACTGTTTTGAGAATGATTTCTAGCAGGAACTTTATCAAAAATTTCCTCAACGAGCTAGACAAAAGAGCATATTGTGTCAAGATCTTGTCTGGGCATTGAAAAGGAGTTGAAATAGAATTTCTCCAAGACTGAACCTGCTCTGAGTTTAGATAGGTTGTTATTGCCTTTGTATCTACCTTGTGCCACCTAAGTCTTCTGTTTTGCCTAATTTCAATATTGGCTAGTAACCTCTTATCATAAGTCATAAATGATCTAATATCTGATCTGGCTGCAAAATAAACTGTAATCGGCTGATGATCGCTGTCTTCTCTCACATGGGCTTGAATATCTGAAAATAACCCAGACTTATTTCGAGAAACACAAATATAATCTAGGACACTACTAGAGTTTCCTGTATGAAATGTAAACGGATATATAAAATCAGATTCTTTGCCTCCTAAAATATGAAGGTTACATTTATAAATTAGTGAGACCAACTGAGAACCCGCCATGTTCCTTTTGGAATCTCTAGAATGCCAGGGTGGGTTGTTAATAAGGTAGTCCTCAGGAATAACACCCAGTCGTACAAAATCAAATAAAGAAGCCCCCACTCTGGCATTAAAATCTCCCGCTAAAATTACAATAGCATTGGGGTAATTAAGGTTTATCTTCAACAGTAAATTTTCTAAATTTACCCAAATGTTGGGAGAAAAGTATGGAGATGAATATGGTGGCAGATAAATGTTCACTAGTACTACTACAACTGCTTCATACGAAAATTTAACCACCAAATAGAAAGGAGAATCAAAACCAAACACCAGTTCCTGGCCTTGCCAACCCAACTCAGCCTTGGCAAGTATCGACAATCCTCCCGATGCCCTTCCTTTAGTCTTGTGTTTCACTGCCGGGACTGACCAGGAATTAAATCCTGGAATGTGGATCCTTTCTTCCTCTTTGGACAGCCAAGTTTCTTGAAGAGCTATAAAATCAAAGCCAGAGAGAAATTCCAACAAGTCTCCATCAGATACTCGATTTTTCCAACCGGCAATGTTCCAAGTCAGTAGGTGGAGAAAAACCTTGCAATTGATGTTGGCAGGCGGCCCCATTGGAGACTTGAAATTTTGGGTTAGAGTACATGAGGCTTTTAGTCAATCGGCAGGGGTGATGTTGTCTAGAATGCCTTCTGTATCGAAGAAGACACATTGATTTACAAGTTGTCTGCCTTCGTCATTGTCTTGTTGATGGGGAAGCGCCAACAGAGATTGGGGAGCAAGACAATTATGATGAAATACTTTAACAGGTTGAAGAGTCAAAGTAGAATCAGCATCCAAACAAACAAAGTCCTCACTAACAGGTAAGGATGTTCCAGCCTTTAGTTCTTTCCATAACCCATTTTGAACTTCTCCTTCAAATGCTGTAGATCTAGCGTATGCGGGACTCATTTGAGACAACATTTGGTTGGAAATAGAATCCTTAGGACTCAGTTCTATTCCATCACCAGCATCCGATTTTAACACACAAGATACTTTAACTTTCTGCAAATTATCTGGGACTGGATTGAGCAATGCCATTTCCTCACAATCAGCCTGTGTTTCTAGACATTTCTTTTCTGTTGAAGTAGTAGTATTTTGTTGAACAGATATATTTTCACAGGCCTGAGTACTTAGTAATGCCATATTTATTAATGGCTTTGCCATAGATTGTGTTGTTTTCAATGTCTCTCTTAATTCATCCAGTCTTTGTATAACATCTGATTGCTCTGATTGTGGTAACTCCCCAAATAAGTCAATCAGCGTTTCTTCTGGCATTTCCTCACTCAGGGTCATTGCTGTTGTAGCAACTTCATGATTATCTGTATGTTTGCTACTGCCATCAGAACTTAAAGCAATATTACCCCCTTTCAAAGACTGATCAAGGAGAGGACTCACTTTCTCTGAGCTAAAAACACGTATTGGAAATATTGAAAAAGTACTCAGGAAAGGCTTCATTTTAAAAAGCATGCTGGGAACTATAGGCTGCTTAAATATTAACAAAACTCGGATATAGTCTCTTCTGGATGGCAGCCATTCAGCATGCACTAAGTCTATCAGAGAGCGTTCGCATCGTAGCAGCAGACTCAACGAGAGCATAACAGCTCTCCTATCACCCCATCTCCCTCTATTCATTTTATTATCATAAATCTGCAAGGTAATCTGTTTGGTTTGTAAGTAATAACTACATGGATCTCCTCTCTGCCTTTTTCCTGGTTGAGAGCTATTTTCTTTAGAGCTATTCTTTCCTCTCCTTTCGGTTTTGGGAGTAGAGCCAGCTTTATTTTCTGTATTAACCCCTTGATGACTGTTGGTGGGAGTAGTAGTAGATATCTTCCTGTTTCGTTCTGTTTTATTTGGATAGTTCTTAATGAATTTTACAACGGACTCCTTCAGGGAGTCAACCTGATCCTTAATTGATGTTAGAAGTTCGAAGATTGAAACCACTGTCTGTGCGGTAAGCAAGCACTGTCTAGATATAAAGTCTCTTGCATTCTCCCTTTTTAAGTCCATAACAACTCCCTCCTGCATAAGCATAGCAGCTGCCGAGCAAGCTGCTGTAGTCTGGGAGGGGGAGACATTTTCTGTAAGGCAGGAGGAAAGTTCTAAGAGCTGTTGACTATCCCATTCCACTGAGCTCTGTAAGTTAGCTCTACCTGATAAGGAGTCCAAGGTTAAGTTACTTACTACAGCAGTCTCTTTACTTGTTGTATAATTATCCATTTTCTGCTGCTTCAGTGGCTTCTGTGCTGCGGAGTGCGCACGCTGCCTCTTTTTCCTTTTCCCCATTCCTGAGAGCTAATTTAAAATGTTGATAAATTAAAGCTAAAAAGTTGCCTGTCTGTCATAAAATGATGATAAAAGTGGTTAAAAATAGTTAAAAATAGTTAAATATATAAAAATTTTAAAATAAAGTATAAAAATAAACTACTAAAAAGTAAACTTTAGAGGAGCTCTTTCCAGCAAATGCTGCCTCATCGCCATCTTGGCCCCACCCCTCTAGTAAGCAAAAATACTGCCTAATGATTGCTAGTCACCTTTATCTATAGCTTAGGTATCCATCCTTATTTATCACCCTCCAAAATTCTATGGAGAAATCATTGTTCAAGGAATGCTGCAGTAAACAGAACAAGAAGTGATTCAGTCAAGGAAGCCACTATGATCCTATCATACTGTAACTGCCTTTTTCCAGGAAAACTCTTAGAATTCATTATAAACAACACCTGGTTTACGCAGGGCTGCAACTAGGGGGGGGCAAGCGGGGCATGTGCCCCGGGCGCCGCACTTGGGGGGATGCAAAAAGACGCCCGGGGGGCGCCAAAATGACAAAATAACCGATGGGGTGGTGCGGAATCCATGTTTTCCCCGGGTGACACAGACCCTATTTCCATCCCTGGGTTTACATATGATTACTTTTCATTGAGAGCCAGTTTGGTGTAGTGGTTAAGGCATCAGGCTAGAAACCGGGAGACTGTGAGTTCTAGTCCCGCCTTAGGCACAAAGCCAGCTGGGTGACCTTGGGCCAGTCATTCTCTCTCAGCCCTAGAAAGGAAGCAATGGCAAACCACTTCTGAAAAAGCCTTGCCAAAAAAACTGCAGGGACTTGTCCAGGCAGTCTCTGAGAATCGGACACAATTGAACGGATTAAAAATAAAACAACTTTTAATTAGAGAAGTACAGTATGTTGCTGGGTCTGGAGACCATACACTCCATTCTACATCTGGGCAGCATTGCTTGCATGCTATTTAGACACATTTTTGAAGCACGCAGAGCTGAACACATAATTTCAGCCATATGATAGTAGTTTCCCAAGATCATTGACATTTACTCCATCAGATAGTTGCAATTAGTGGTTCAATGTGTCTGAAGTGTAATGAGGCAGATGATTACACACCCATTCTAAGTGCAGATCAGAAGTGATTCCAAATGTTACTCAGTTAGCTCTTGTGCTCTAACTCACATGGCAGAGAATGGAGATGTGAAAGAAATAGGTGGGAGGTATGGCATCATTTCCCATTTATATGACTCAGGAATAGCTGACTAGGTGTGAAGCAACTGTTGCAACAACCAACACATTTTTTCCCCAGACCCAAATTCTTGTATTGATTCATTTTTAAACAGACATACATAAAATAATACAAAATAAAAACAAACAATTTACCATACACAAAAACGAAAGGAAACAAAAACACAGTGCAAACCACAAATTACTGTCTTGTATCTTTAGATCTAGATGCCTGAATATATATATTCCTGGCAGCACTTCTGTCAGAGAAATTCTACTTATGGTAAATTTGTAATTAGGTTGGAATTTTCTAGCTTTTAAGTATTGAATATAGCTACAATGGCTTATACTGATAGGTTCTTTTTCTGTTGTTATTCCTGACATTATTGTGAACGTTAGTTGACAATCAGTTTCCATTAGGTGGCAACTGGATATGATGGTTCCTCACTGGGCTATATTTGGAGTTTCCTAAGCATTTATTTTGCTAAAATTCTTTATCAAGCTTAATACAGCTTAGGATTTTCCCAAGCATGCTCAGATCTTCCTAGGTGGTGCTGTTTTGCTACATAGGTAATGCCATTCAGAACTTAATACAGGAAATATAAACAGTGATAGTGCTGATGAATACATTATAACCTGAGTCAACAGTATGACAACTATGGATGCTAAGAGGAGACTAAATCTGAAGAAGTTTCTACCTGGCTTCTTATTGCCCTGTTTTAAAATTAAAAATTCTTGCATCTTGTGAAATATTGAAACTGCCTTTTGGTGGTCTCACATGGGATTTCTCAAGATGGTCATAATTTCACTTCATGCAGTTTCTAGATTGACCGATTAATTGTGCAATGGCATGTGGGACACAACTTTTGTTATAAAATAGTCCAGTGCTTACTGATTTATGAACATGGACATATAAACTTTACAACAGATAGGAAATTCCACTTGTTGACCTAACAGAATAGGAAGGAATGAGACTTACCTTACAATAGATTATTGAGTAATGCAGCACTTGTGGGCATTAACCCTTTATAAGAGCCCTCCCTACCTTGTGCCATTCAGATGTATTAGCTTCAGCTCTCTTCATTCCCAAGTGGCTTAATTTTTATTTTTTAAAGGTGAATACTAATCTTCAAAATGTTGATAGTCTTTCTGGGTCAGTTGTATGATGTTATTATTTCTGGGAGAGTTGTATGATGCAATACAAAGATGAAACAAGTGGCTCGTCTGCCTCTGAGCCAAGGGCGCGCACACATTGTTAAGAAGCTGAGCACAGCCTTTGATCTTGGAGTAGAAATGCCAGAGGCTGCAGTGGGCAGGCCCATAATGGGTAGGTCCTGGACAAACTAAAAATTATTCATCTGCATGTATGTAACAATTTCCCTCTTTTATGATGTTGAAATACATTGTTTCAAAACATTGTTTTTGCATTGAAATACAAATACAGATATAAATGCATCTTTTTTTCTGATTGAAATACATATTCAAAATCATCACAAAAATACGATTGAATATCTAGAGAAACAAATTGGTAATAAAATAAGCAAAGCAGTGGAAAAGGTAAGCAAATAGTACACCATTACCAGCAGTTAGCTACTTGTGTTCTTCCAGCAGCAAGTAGTGGTGAAGCCTGCAACATGCTATATACTGTGCCAATGACATCAGCCAGCACAACGGTGTCTATTCTATGCTGCCATCTCTGCATTACAGAAACTCTTCATCTCCCCAGCGCTTTGCAGCCTTCCTTGCTCTAATGAGCAGGACATGCTTATGTTTACGTGTAAACTAAGTCTTACCATATTGATGTGCTTGAAGCCGAGATAATCATGTATAGGGCTGCTATCAGTATCCAGTAGAAACAAAAGAAGTATCTTAGGCAGATTAACCTTCTGTTCCAATGTAAAAATACAAATCCACCAACCAAACAAAAAGCAATACTACACAGCATCAGAAAGTCAGAAACTTTAGGGACAAGATAGAACTCCTTTGGGGCAGAATGCACCATCTGCAAGCATATCCATCTGCTTCATCTTTGAAGATTATCATCAGCACTATTAATTTTTAACCAATTTTGAGAAACTGGTTGATGACTAAATTTTGCCACGTTTAAGTATGAAGTCATTAACAAGCAAAGAAAGGGCTACACACATATGCAGTTAAAATCTACAACATGAACAGCATTCTCAATACTCATATGAGCTTATTCTATGAATGTAGAATACTGATACTCGTTTAAAACCCAATCCTGAGGATTTCCAGAAGCTATTAATATTCTGCCTGCATCCCAAATGCAGCTTTAGAAAGGAGGAGGGAAAAATCACTCTTAACAGTTTACTATGTGCTAGAATATGCAAGCAAGCTGATTGTATTCCCAATGCATACCACACACAGAAAGCGAAAGGAACAGAATTCTTGCTTTATCTGAGTCCAAATTCTTCTAGGCTTTCTTTCAGTTCGGAGGATGTATCCTTATTTCATACTGGCCTACCCAACAACATGGCTTTGTACAATCAGATTAACATCTGAAGCCAAATAACTAGCTTGTTATTTAACTTGTGAATTGAATCCTTCAAAGACCTACAGTTCACTGTTACCAGGTATAACACTGCAGTTGGCAGTAGAAGCGATGATTGGTAGAATTTTATTTTATTTTATTTTATTTTATTTTATTTCATTTCATTTCATTTCATTTCATTATTTTTATTTTATTATTTTTATTATTTTATTATTTTATTATTTTATTATTTTATATTTTATTTTATTTTATTTTATTATTTTATTTTATATCCCGCCTTTATTATTTGTATAAATAACTCAAGGTGGCGAGCATACCTAATACTCCCTCCTCCTATTTAGAGGGTGTCCAACTCCAAATGACTCTGGGGGGCTTACATTTTAAAAAGTGAAAAATGATAAAATAAAGATCACACACACTGAAAAAAAATAAACACAATGCACCAAAGAAAAAAAACAATAGGGCTCAAAAATTACCCCACCCCCTGGGATAACAGCCAAGTTTCCACAGACTTTCAGAACATCCTAAGGGTAGGAACCATCCAGATCTCTGTAAGAATGCTGTTACAGTGGGCAGGCACCATGACAGAGAAGACTTGCTTCCTAGGTCCCAATAGATGAGATTGTTTAATTGAGGGGACCTGGAGCACACTCACTCTGCTCAATCATAGTAGACGAGAAGAAACTATTGGAAATAGGTCT
The DNA here is from genome assembly GCA_023362775.1 of Charina bottae. Lineage (NCBI taxonomy): Eukaryota > Metazoa > Chordata > Lepidosauria > Squamata > Charinaidae > Charina > Charina bottae. The sequence continues at coordinate 391,790 of JALMGJ010000008.1, forward strand.
GTAAAATAACAAGACCCTATGCCATGAAGGGCTTTATAGGGGATAACCAGCACCTTGAATTGCACCCAGAGGTCAACCAGCAACCAGCACAACTTGCAGAGCAGCAGTGGCACATAGGCACACCGAAGCCTCCCCATCACTGCCTATGCCACTGCATTCTGGAACACTTTGAAGTGAACTTCAAAGGTAGTTCATGTAGAGCACATTGTAATAGTTGTTTTGTGAGGTAATTAGGTTATTAGTGTAATAACAAATTTCTGTTTCAATATCCATCTTCCTTCCCCCAGGTAGGGCACAGTAGCTTGGGTCAAGGATTGTACTAAGCCATGGATTCGTTAACCATGGTTTCCTAAACCAAATTGGCTGGGTTCACACCAAACTATGGTTTACAAATCATGTCAGTTCTCATGTAAATCAGCGCTCAATGAACTATAGTAATAACCTAGACCTACCAGAGCTAAATTATTCAAATATGTATTTCCATTACATTTCAGTGGGAAAAAGACTCTGATTTCCTCTGCTATGCCTGGGATTACACAGTATGCTAAGCAAAACTCAGACTATATTATGGCCTAGTATGATGTGTGTAGTGCCAGTCCTTCCTGTGTGTAGGTTCATTGTTTAATTTTGTTCTCATCTTACTTTCTCTTTATTTCTTGTTTTCTTTATGATTTCACCATCTTTATTCCCCCGAGTTCCTAACTAAATTCTTCCATTTTATTTCACTTCACTAGCATTCTAGATTTCCAGAGTTTGGACAGAAAGGGATTTATAATCCCTAAATGGCTACCAAGCTAAGATTTCAAGGATAATCATTTAGGACAAGGATCGGAAATGGCGGCTCGTGAGCCAGATGCAGCTATTTGGCCCCTTGAGTGTGGCTCTTCCGCAGCTGAACTCACCGCCCCTTCCACGCGATTGGCCCCCGCCCGCAAACCCCACCCCCTGGCTCTCACACTGAGCGAGGCCCGGCGCGGCAGGGAGGCGCTGCTGGCCCGGGACGCGGCGCTGTCGGAGGCGGCGCAGGAGCGGCTGCAGGGGCTGCTGCGGCTGGAGATGGCGCTGCTCCGCGGCATCCAGGTGCTGGGCGAGGGCGCGGGACGCGAGCGGTAGGGCGGCGCAGGGCGAAGAGCCGCCTGCTCTCCCCTTGGCCGCCTCCGGTCTGAGCCTGGCTCGGCTCCCCCGGCCGCCGCAGGGCTTGGGTTAGCAGGGGGAGAGGACGCCGAACAGCGGGGTGGGGGGATTGATGGGGCGGGAGGGTGCACCCGGAGGGCCTCCCGCGGCCGCTTCTCCAAGGCGGGTTGCAGAGCGCGCGCTGCGCCCACGGGAACGCCTGGTCCCTCCGCTCCCTCCAGCTCCGCCACCAGCCCCAGCAGCGCCGCCCGCCCCGTCCTGCCGCCCGGCAAACCTCCGCCGGCTCCGTCCCCCCACCGCCACCGCCCCGGCCAGGCCCCCTGCGTCGCCCTGCTGCTCGCGTCCCGGGCCTGCGCCCTCGCCCAGCACCTGGATGCCGCGGAGCAGTGCCATCTCCAGCCGCAGCAGCCCCTGCAGCCGCTCCTGCGCCGCCTCCGACAGCGCCGCGTCCTGGGCCAGCAGCGCCTCCCTGCCGCGCCGGGCCTCGCAGAGACGGGCCTGAAGGGGCACAGAGGCCGGAGAGGGAGCCCCTCTGTCTCCCCTTCTCTCCCTGCCTCGCCCGCCCGCAGGGAAGGAGGCACGGGTCTCACCCAGTGAAGAGGGCGCAGCCTTCCGCTCTCCCGCGCCCCAGGTTTTGAGCCGGGCAGAGCGGAGAAGTTGCCTGCGGCAGCTGCTCTAGGAGCCGGCCAACCTCCGCCGCTCGTTCCCAGCGCTTCCCCTTGGATGGGGAGTTCCCTCCCGCCGCCCCCCTCGGAGAGACGGGCCTGAAGGGGCGCAGAGGCCGGAGAGGGAGCCCCTCCGTCTCCCCTTCTCTCCCTGCCTCGCCCGCCCGCAGGGAAGGAGGCGCGGGTCCCGCCCGGTGGAGAGGGCGCAGCCTTCCGCTCTCCCGCGCCCGTCCTGCCAGCCGGAGGGTGGCAGCTCTTTCTCCGCCACTCCCGGTGGGGCGGCCGGGCCGGGTTCGTGGAGCCGCTGGCTGCGCCCCCTCCCTCCGTGAGCCCCCCGCCCCCTTCCACGTGATTGGGTCCCACCCGCAAACCCCGTCCCCTTCCACGCGATTGGCCCCCGCCCGCAAACCCCGCCCCCTGGCTCTCGAGCATTTCAAAATGTGCACGAGCATGCCAAAATGGCTCCCGGGATAAAAAGTTTGCCGACCCCTGATTTAGGATATAAAAGTTAAATGGACAGAGAAATCCTGAGAGACAGATCTAGAAGGAGAGTGCTGTTTTAATACATGCAAACACTATCCTACCCAAAGTTATGCAGCATAGTTCCACTGTAAGCGTTGGGTGGGACAGAGAAAGTAGAAGCTAGCTTTGAGTTCTACAAAGCACCTCTGGCAGGTCATCTTTGGGGATACACAAGAGTTGTTAATTTTGTTGTAGGAATGCTGGAACTGTCTACCTGCACAACACTCAACTTGTATGTTTGTAAATCAGTTAAAATGTTATAAAATGCCTTAATCCCAAGCAATACTGCCTGCCAAAGAAAACCAAGACTGAAATGCTGGCTCCCTAATTTCCACCCATTTGGAGAAATGGGATGCATATAACAATATTATACAAAACAGTCAGTTGGAAGAATACACCAGATATTTAGTTCTAAGTGATTTAGCTGAGAACTTGACACGCAACTATGTTTATGCTTGTTGGTGTATTTCAGGGCTGGGCAACGTCGGGGGCCGTATAAGGCCCGCGAAAGCAATTGGTCTGGCCTGCGGCAGTGGGTGCAGCAGGGGCGTGGCGGCAGCGGGCATGGTGGGTGTGGCGGCGGCAGGCATGGCGGGTGTGGAGGCAGCAGGCACGGCAGCAGACATGGTGGGTGTGGTGGCAGGCGCAGCAGCAGTGGGCGCAGCAGCGGATGTGGCGAGGGCAGGCGCAGCAGCAGGCATGGTGGGCGTGGCGGTGGCAGGTATGGCGGGCATGGCAGCAGTGGGTGCGGCAGCGGGCATGGTGGGCGTGGCAGTGGGCATGGCAGTGGTGGGCGCAGCGGTGGATGTGGCGGAGGCAGGCGCGGCAGCAGGCATGGTGGGTGTCGTGGCGGCAAGCATGGTGGGCGTGGTGGCAGTGGGCATGGTGGGCGCAGCGGCAGACGTGGCGGGGGCAGGTGCGGTGGCGGACATGGACGTGGCGGTGGGCACGGCGGCAGCGGGTGCAGGTGCTGACGGGGGCGTGGCTGGAACGAATGGCTAATACAGTAACACCTGACCCAATTTTGCTTAATGATGTTCTTGTCAGCACACAATCATGTTAACTATCATGAGTTTGCCATAGTTGTAAAGCTAGACCCTGCTTTGTGCTCTTTAGCCGGCAAAGAATAGGAAAAATCCTTCCTGAGTAGCAAGGCAAAGGTGTTCCTCTGTCTATCTCTTCTGTCAAAGCAGGAGGGGAAGAGGGGGATAATTCACACCGTAAGGATTTTGTTTTTGTCTTCCCAAGGTTAGCTTCTCTGGGATAGGACCCAGTTCTTACCTGTATGTTTTCCATCAGTCCTGCTCTTGGCAATATGGCCAGAATCAGAAGGCACTAGCAGAAGCTTAATTATCAGCTCCTTGAAGATTTGGTTAGGAGGGATTTGAAGACACTGGTAGTTCATTTTAATTAACTTGGATGGAATTATACAGACATCGATTTAAGTATAATTCTGCAAACGTCCCTTAGTTTGGAAGTCATTCCACCTCTGCTAAAGTCACTTGAGAAATTGAGATACACAGCAGCAGATTTAAGGAAACTGCTGCTTTCTTAAATGAGTCCCATTTGTAGATGTTCATTGCATTATTTTGGATAGCGAGCATAATTTGAACTGGTTGTAAATCAAGTAAAGCCTGTAGTGCAGTCAAAGATTGGTACAAAATAAAACTGAATGGTATAGAACTGGTTACATATAAAAAAGAACAAATAGTAAAATTAACTGGCATATCAATCAGTCAACTGATTTTGCATATGACATAGCAGAATTTAGCTACATTTAGAGTTATAGAGACATGGATATCTGAGAGTAAAAATTGCAGGTAAAATTGATCAGAATGACCAGGAAATTTGTTTCAGTGGGATTATCAATTCTGACTGTGTGCCAGCATATAACAGCCAATATAATAAAATGTGTTTTATAGTTTCTAACTGCAGTATGAAGGGCATCAAATCGAACCAAGGAAAATGCCCTCTTATATTTATGGAATGTAATGGGGGCGCGATGGCTCAGCGGTTAAGACGCCAGGCTTGTCGACTGGAAGGTCGGTGGTTCGAGAACCGAGTGCCGCGTGACAGAGTGAGATCCCACACTCGCCCCAGCTCTTGCCAACCTAGCAATTCGAAACCATGCAAATGCAAGTAGATGAATAGGTACCACTTCGGTGGGTAGGTAACAGTGTTCTGTGCACATCATGCCAGCCACATGACCGCAGAAGCGTCTTTGGACAGCGCTGGCTCTTCGGCTAAGAAACGGAGATGAGCACCGCCCCCTAGAGTCGGACATGACTGTGCAGGGGAAAACCTTTACCTTTACCTAATTTAACTTAGGTATCTAGCAGGTCTATGGAGGTGAACAAGATGGTTAGGAGTACATTCTTGAGAAGAGATGCCAGATCTAATTGGGTATCAATTTCTTTAATCTGCTGCCTCAACATTACTATTGCACATCTGTACCTAAATGTGCAGAGTTGGGTTTCTGGTTGTAAGATATATTGACACAGATGAATTCATCTCAGTGGAGTAAATAGGGCTGATTCTCATATCTACTTGATTAAATAGAAACAAAATAAAAAACACAATACAAATTAAATAAAACAAAAACAAAGCCTAAAAGGTGTGGCAGGCAATTGGGGGGGGGGGAGATAAGGAAGTTTGCAGTGGCATCTTGACATCTTGGGAAAAAATCCATAAACAAACATTATGTAGTTTAAAACCATAAGGCATCTCTTGCAAGGAAATGCAGTTACCCCAGCCAATCCTGTTGTGTTCAAATATTCAGATTTAGATTTCTTTTTCCTTCACTTTATTTCATTTGTGTAAATCAAGTATTTCCCCCAGGAGCATCTTCTATATGTATTCTGTTTTAAACTGTAAATCACTTTTATTATATTCAAGTAGAAAAACAGAGTAAGCGCTACTTTTGAGGGGACATCAGAATTAGAAAATGCTGGCACAAAGCCACACAACTTCATTGTCTGTACCCCACCCAGTCTGTACAGCAGATGTAGATGTCTTTAGAAGAAATTATAGGACTTTCTAAAAGCTAGAATCCAGATTAAGCAGGTTTTACATATTTAATATTTTCCATACTAAGTCAGGAAAGCCAAGAAGTATCCAATATAATCTAAGGAAAGTTCCTATAGTTCCACCATAAACTTATCTAGAGATATGTTTGACTGTATGTGGAAGATTGGAAGTTATAAATCATCATCTATGGCCTCCACTGTCGAATTTCAGTGGCCACATTCTCTTCTAATTCTCAGCAGCTGCCATTGTGTAGTAACATAAAGTAAAATGGTTGCTATGAACATGGTGCTTTTTCAATCTATGATTACTGTAACTTCTAAGAAAGCTTGTATAGACATAACTATAAATGCTCAATGTTTAAGAATACACACCTGCAAATATTAGTCAGAAATTGTTGGGGTTTTTTGTTTTTGCTTGATAGGTTAGAAAAAGGAACTAGGAAATAATAGCCTGAACCCCAATAAGATTTTATTTGCTGCACAGGAAACATGAGAAAAATCAACCAACAGCTACCTATAAGACAAACTATCTTAATAATCACATCAGTAATTTACAGTTATGTGTAATACACATTACAATAACATTAAAACCATGTAAAAAGTAAGCCAAGTAAAAACCAAGTAATTTTCTTTGTAGCAAATTAAGATTTTTTTTTAAATCTACTTTTTTATATCTAATTGGGAAAGGGGATTCCCACAAAAGCTTTATTTAGTGAACCCAATGTGGCTACTCTTTCTAAACTTTAGGGCTGGCATTAATACAAAAAAACTCAAGTTTAATTTTAATGTATATCCTTTTTTTTAACATAGTTTCAAGCATATGGTCATATTTAACATTTTCTTAAATATATACTGTATCTGTTTGACTTATGATTTACGTTATGACTTATAGGATAGAAAAAACACAATCATTTGGTAAATGCATCAATTAATGCTTTTCCTGCTGCATACCCAAGCTTGTTTGTTTGTTAAAAGCTGTATTTTGCTTTGAATTTCAGTGTGTGTTAAGTTTTCTAGTTTTAACCAAAAGTAAGATGGGAGCCGTTTGCCTCTTGGATACCACAAATAGTGTTGCAAATGGGAAATCTATTCCATCTTCTTTTCCATTGTGAGTTCCTGTTTCTTCACTTTTTCTGTGTGAGAATTATATTGCGAATCAGTACCAAAGAGTTTATCCCACCATGTGAACGTTGAAGAGTAATTGCCACTGAAGTTCATATGATGGAAGTCATGAAAGCGAGCCCCAGCATAAAAAGGCAACAAATGTAAAGGATTCAGAGGAATATCATAGCCACTAAAAAGAAAAATAATTGAATGCACATTTTAATAATATGAAGTCATTTCTTACATTTTCCTTACAATTTAATTAGTGCTAATGGTTTGAAATGGAATCCTGTGTCTATTTGGAAGTAAGTCCCAGTGAGTTCAATGGGTAAATGAATACTGTATATGACTGGCGATTTAGACACTTAGTTGTTTCAGTATCAACATGGCTTTGAATCCTCTAAAAGTCATCTTTTGGAAAGTATTACAGAATATTTCTTATTTCTGTACTAGTCCATTAAATAAGTTTCATATATATCTTCCAGAAAAATTATGTGCCTATTCAAAGACTGTCACCATTATAACAGGCAGAATAATAAAATATTGAATTCACTTCTCCTCAACTCTGGGAAGAGATAAGGGGCATACTATTATGAGTTACTATGTAGTGATTATGTTCCATATACCTTCACAACATAGTCAAGCATGAGTTTTTCTCATTCTTTTTCATTTTCTCCCATAGTATCTGCCCGGCCAATCTGATCTGGCAGGGTTGGCACGCTTTGAGTTCCATCGATTAAACAATGCCATCTATAGGGACCCTGAGTGTGTGCCTTCTCTGTACCAGTACCTACTCTCTGGAATGAGGTTCCCGCTAAGAATTGAACGGCCCCCACCCAACTGGTGTTTCAAAGGACCCTGAAGACCTGGCTCTTCACCCAGGCCTTTAGCAAATGCAACTGAGCCCCCTTTCTTCTTTTCTTTGTTCCCAACTGGGATTGTTATCTCTGCCATCTTTGCTCTATTTTGCTTTGTGTTGTTTTCTTGTTTTAAACGTTTTTAACAATTTTAAACTGCCCAGAGTTGCTGGGAGTCAGGTGGCATATAAATTTTTTATTATTATTGTTGTTGTTCAATTTCAGTGTGAAAATAATATATACTTGACGTTCCTGCTGAAATTGATGAGGATATGCAATTGTCCTGAATGTCAGAAACTACTGACTATATTCAGTTTAAGTAGTGAGAATCTTCTTGCCCAAAGAATATCTGAAGAATTTACAAGCTTGGCACTAAGAAGCTAGTGACTATTTCTTCAAATACTTATGTGCAAACCAATCCTAAGAATATTTAATCATATACAGAATCACTAATTTCAATTAAAACTTTCTTCCAGATAAATATGCCTAGGATTATCATTATTTGGTACGTGTGCGTGCGTATGTGTATGTATGTTTACTGTATGTATGTGTGTATACTGTGTGTGTGTATGTATGTATGTTTACTGTATGTATGTGTATACTGTGTGCGTGCGTGCGTATGTGTATGTATGTTTACTGTATGTATGTGTGTATACTGTGTATGTATGTATATGTATGTATGTGTGTATACTGTGTATGTATGTATATGTATGTATGTGTGTATACTGTATGTGTGTATACTGTTTGTGTATGTGTGTGTGTCAGGGGTTTTAGGATCAACCGAAAGTTGATCCATTGGTTGTGATGGGAATTGACCAATTTTGACCGAGCCTGACATGGGCTGAGAGAGCGCGACTGGCTGAGAGAGAGAGACTGGCCCAAAGTCACCCAGCCGGCTTTCATGCCTAAGGTGGGACTAGAACTCACAGTCTCCTGGTTTCTAGCTGGTGCCTTAACATCTAGACCAAACTGGCGCACACGTTCTTTCTCGTTCTCTTTCTGTGTATATACACACACACACATTTTTGAATGTGAGCCCAAAGAATCATAAGTAAGTAACAAAAGATTACCTGTGAACATCAATGGTCTCCATCAAACGACAAATTAACCATGCCCACAGCAAAATCACATGATTACAGAAGACCGCTATTCCAATGAAAAATCCAGTTCCAAGGATTAGAGTTTCTAGAGGATGTGCATATTCAGCTTGCATCCCAAATGGTGCCTGAGGAAAAGTATTAAAAAAAAGATTGTGCGTATGTATGCGTGTATCCATACTGAAGAAAATATTTCATATGTATGCTTTAATATGACCATACTGTTCCAGGAGATTTTCTTCCCTCATACACTAACCTTGGACTCACACTTAACTTTCAGGAAATGCAGAACTGAATAAATTTAATTCATTTCTAAATGTAAGAATATTTGCTACTGTTAACTCCGGACAGCTCATTAAGGCAGTGGGTGCTATATAACCATAGATACTGTATGATTTAAAGACACACTAAGAAGATTCTACAGATCAGTAAACTTATATAACGTGTATTCAGTGAAGTTTTCCTGAACATTTTTAAAAGATCATGCTAAAGAGGTTGCTTGAAGCTAAATTTCTTACTGTTATTTCAGGGACAGAAATCAGTTATTGATGGAAAGCTGACAATATAAAATGTTTTACACTGTAATTTTTTAAAAAGATCAAATGGAAGCTGGAACTTGGAGAGAGGATTTATTTTAATGGTAGAGTATGCAGAAAATCTCTGTCCATCTCCACTTAAAGGATCTAAGGCATCAAGTGATGGGAAAGATTTTTTTTTTGAGATCCTACAGAGATGTTGCTAGTCAGTGTTGTCAATATTAGTCTAGTGGACAGATAGCTAAAATATATATCATAAATAAAATATAAAATAGAATAGAATAGGGCATATATAAAACATATAAAATATAGTGCAACTTATTATGTTTGCAATTTACGTGACAGTTATTACAAACCCAGGGAAAAATTTATAAAGCTAATAGAAATCCTCTCAGATTGTAATTTGATTTGAAGCTACAACCACTATAGAAGATATGCCCATCCTGAGAAATGCATCTGATGTTCAATTATATTACAATATTTGATGAACCAAGACTGGCTAAGACGTATCACTGCAATTTCAAAGGCTGCACAATTGAACTCCTACCAATATAGCCCTAATTGTGGAGGTAGTGTCAGAAAGGCTAAAATTCATAATGAGCTATGGTTGGTAAAGGATGCAAAGAACAAAAAAGGCTTCTCTGTTCTAGGTTAACAAAAAGAAACAATATACTTCTTGCTTAATAACAGGCTAGCCAAAAAAAATGCTAATAGGTAATAAAGAAAAATATTGTTGGTTTACTGTGATGTTTTAAGTTAAAATTCTTCCCCTTCTCTTGTAATCCACTCTGGCCTCATATGACAGGAAGAACAGTAAAGAAATCATATAACTAAATAATAAACTTGCTGGTTTTTTCTCCCTATTTCCAAAAATATTAACTAACACATGCCCATTGCAGTGAGATTTTCAGTTTGCAATCATATACAGAAGCAGGTCCCAATGAGTTCCATGGAACTTTCTTACTGATAAGTGCGTATGAGATTACAGCTTAACTATGTAATCCAAAAATTTAAGACATTACGTACAATAAATTCATGATGTACTTTGTGGACGTATTTATATATTCTCTTATGATGAAGTATTCGATGCAAGAAATAATGCCAAGTATCCTCAATCACAGCACATGCAAGACACTGGGCAAGTATCACAAACCTTTAAAAGAAAATTAGTTTTTGAGATACTTATATATTAGTACAACCTATCCAGTGACCAAGACTAGAAACCTGACACATTTAACATACACAGAAATTTTATTAAGATTTTTTTCCCCTCTTGGAGCAACAAGCACAGCAAAATAAATTGTTGCTCAAGAAAGACAGGAAACATAGAAGTTACATATGGTGTAGTTTATATTATGTTTAACATAACTCTTAGGCTTCCATTCACATCATGCATAAAGAAACCTGTTCCATTTGTATTTGTTTTGTAGAATAAATACAAAACCACAATTTAACAAACAATTTGGAATAACAGACACTGCCTCCCTGCAACTAGTCTGTTAAATTAAGGTTTCACTCTCTTGCCATTGTATTTTTAATCAATTTGAAACTACTAAACCAGAGAGTAGAAAGCATTTCGGGTCAGAACTTCTAGAAATTTCTCCTCAAACCCAGTCCTTTATCAGCATAGTACTTACAATTTTTTTTAATTTGTGAAAATATGTATTTTAAACAAACAAATTAATAGTGAAAAATAACTGAATATTACTTACCATCTTGGCATGTTTTCCCAGTCATAAGGAATATTAAAATATTCTGTGAAATAATAGGTACCAAATATGAGAGGCATCTGAATAAGAAAGTGATTGACCATAAGTTGTTTGAAACATTTCCATTGTCCTTCCCATGTTTCTGGTCTATCCTATAACAGCAACAAATAAATAAAAAATAATGAAATAATGCATATTGGAAACTAATTACATCTTTCCCACAGGCATCTGTTCCCAACTCCAATGATGTCAACATCACAAAACATGTTATCACAAGTTTTGCACTTTTGTACTTGTATTGCAATATCTCCTGCATGTAAAGGGTGGAGGGTGCACACTTTTCTCCTTGCCCCTTACCCCATATGCCTATGTTTGTTCCAATTACTGAGATAAGAAAATTGCTGCCCATTCATAGTGACTCTCTTAATTAAAAATACAATCTCAGGCATGTTTACTTAGAAGTATAACTGCCACTGTGTTCAGTGGGATTTTCTCCATGGTAAATATGCATAAGACTGTGTATGTGTGTGTGTATACACACACACACTACTAAACTGTCATGTCTGTAACCTTCAATTTGGCAAAATGCTACACCATAGGGCAACACATTTTCAACCAAGGTACCTCACATGGGCCAACTTACAGAATGCATCCCAAATCCCATTCCGAAATTTGGCAAAGTTGTGGCTGCCATGTTGCCACCACTTCAGCACCACCGCGCTGCAGCGGTTAGCTGTCATTTCCAATGCTCCCTGACAGGGACTGGGGGAAGGTGCATGGCTGAGGAAGAGGGAGGGAGAGAAGGAGGAATGAAAGAAAGCAAGGAAGGAAGCAAGAGGAAGGGAGGGAGGGAAGTAAGAGGAGGGAAGGAAGGAACAGGGAGGGAAGAGGAGGAAGGGAAGGAAGGAAAGAAAGAGGAGGGAGGGAGGGAGGGAGGGAGGGAGGGAGGGAGGGAGGAAGGAAGGAAGGAAGGAAGGAAGGAAGGAAGGAAGGAAGGAAGGAAAGGGAGTGAGTGAGTGAGTGAGTGAGTGAGTAACATTTCTGACGTTCCCTGCCAGCTTTCCACAAGGAAACTTAGTGGGGAAGGAAGCTGGCAGAAAGTCGTAAGTCACTCCTGCTCCCACTGCTTTTTTGCCTGCCTGTGGTAATTCTGTTTCTCTGTTTTGGTAAGGAAATATCTCTGAAAGGATGACCCAATGGGTCATGGGTTGCCTAGTATATATTACTGAATCCTTCCACGATTCAAGGGGGGGGAAAAGCCATCAGGCACTGAAAGATGACAGGGGAGCTAAAGAGGAAGGAGACTGCAGCCTCTGAGGAAATAACAGTGGATAGTTGTCCCAAATAAACTAACAATTTAGAAGAATGATTGACAGATTCCTCCACTGGTATTTTGTGTATAGTGCATTCTTGAAATGAGGTAGTTTGGGTATGAATGAGTGAACCATCTGATTTTTTATTTTTATCTATCTATCTATCTATCTATCTATCTATCATCTATCTATCTATCTATCATCTATCTATCTATCTATCATCTATCATATATCTCTCTCTCTCAGAGAAGTGTTCTCTAATTTTTTAAAATTTGATTTTATTTGTGCTGGGCTGAGATGTAGGCTAATAATTTTAGGTGAGATTTCTTGTAATGCACTTTAGTCAATACAAGTATTAGTGAGGGTTCAATAAATAACCCACACAATACAGTGGGGCAAAAAAGTATTTAGTCAGCCACCAACTGTGCAAGTTCTCCCACTTAAAAAGATGAGAGAGGCCTGTAATTGACATCATAGGTAGACCTCAACTATGAGAGACAAAATGAGAAAACAAATCCAGACAATCACATTGTCTGATTCGGAAAGAATTTATTTGCAAATTATGGTGGAAAATAAGTATTTATATATCCTTTGTTGGCAATGACAGAGGTCAAACGTTTTCTGTAAGTCTTCGCAAGGTTGGCACACACTGTTGCTGGTATGTTGGCCCATTCCTCCATGCAGATCTCCTCTAGAGCAGTGATGTTTTGGGGCTGTCGCTGGGCAACACGGACTTTCAACTCCCTCCAAAGGTTTTCTATGGGGTTGAGATCTGGAGACTGGCTAGGCCACTCCAAGACCTTGAAATGCTTCTTACAAAGCCACTCCTTCGTTGCCCGGGCGGTGTGTTTGGGATCATTGTCATGCTGAAAGACCCAGCCACTTTTCATCTTCAATGCCCTTGCTGATGGAAGGTGGTTTGCACTCAAAATCTCACGATACATGGCCCCATTCATTCTTTCCTGTATACGGAACAGTCGTCCTGGTCCCTTTGCAGAGAAACAGCCCCAAAGCATGATGTTGCCACCCCCATGCTTCACAGTAGGTATGGTGTTCTTTGGATGCAACTCTCTCTCCTCCAAACACGATGAGTTGTGTTTCTACCAAACAGTTCTACTTTGGTTTCATCTGACCATATGACATTCTCCCAATCCTCTTCTGGATCATCCAAATGCTCTCTAGCAAACTTCAGACGGGCCCGGACATGTACTGGCTTAAGCAGGGGGACACGTCTGGCACTGCAGGATCTGAGTCCCTGGCGGTGTAGTGTGTTACTGATGGTAGCCTTTGTTACGTTGGTCCCAGCTCTCTGCAGGTCATTCACTAGGTCCCCCCATGTGGTTCTGGGATTTTTGCTCACCGTTCTTGTGATCATTTTGACCCCACGGGGTGAGATCTTGCGTGGAGCCCCAGATCGAGGGAGATTATCAGTGGTCTTGTATGTCTTCCATTTTCTAATTATTGCTCCCACAGTTGATTTCTTCACACCAAGCTGCTTGCCTATTGCAGATTCAGTCTTCCCAGCCTGGTGCAGGTCTCCAATTTTGTTTCTGGTGTCCTTCAACAGCTCTTTGGTCTTCACCATAGTGGAGTTTGGAGTGTGACTGTTTGAGGTTGTGGACAGGTGTCTTTTATACTGATAACAAGTTCAAACAGGTGCCATTACTACAGGTAATGAGTGGAGGACAGAGGAGCCTCTTAAAGAAGAAGTTAAAGGTCTGTGAGAGCCAGAAATCTTGCTTGTTTGTAGGTGACCAAATACTTAATTTAGTTTTGCCCCACTGTATATTCCACCAACTGCTATAACTTACAAGTCTAGTTAAAGCTCTGGTTTCAATAAAAGCTCTGTTCCTCTGTGGGCAAGAACAATGTATGTGACTGCTTTCACTCAGTTAAAGGACTGCCCATAGTTTCAATATGTTCAGTAAAGACTTTTCTTGTCTTCTTGCATCAAATACTGATTTGTAGACCTTTAGCGAGAGCTTTTTCAACAGTGACTGACTCCAAGCCTAACAGAAAAGCTTTGTTCTCATGATTTTTTAAAAAAGTTACACTTCATTGAACTGCCAATTTCTTGGATGTAACTAATGAAGCTTATCATTTCTTTCTCTCTCTTTTTAGATTCTTTATCCTGCCTTTATTATTTTTATATATAACTCAAGGTAGGGAACATACCTAATACTCCTTCCTCCTCCTATTTACCCCACAATACAACCCTGTGAGGCAAGTAGGTGTCAGGATTTAGAGTGAAGAAACACGCTGAGGCAAGAATTGAACACTAGTGTTTATTGTTCTACTCCAGGGCTTTCCAAAATGCCACCGCTGGCGACACACCAGCGGCGGCGGCGCGGGGGGGGGGGCGTGCACACGGCGGCGTGCGGCGGCGCACGCGTGCACGGTGGCAGCACGGGGGGACGTGCGGCGGCACGCGCGTTTACGGCGGCAGCCTCCGCTAAAACGCGGAAACACTGATACCGCGCCGCTGCCGCCGCTTCCGGGTGGTGTAGCGACACACCACACTGTGTGTGGCGACACACTTTTGTGTCGCCACACACAGTTTGGAAAGCTCTGTTCTACTCTATTCGACAGAATCCTGCTAAACTGAACTAAACTAGCAAACACTAAGGGAATAACCTCAGAACACTAAGGTGGTTCCTTTCTGATTTTCATGGGTGGGAGTCCAAGGGATTCTGCACTGTGCATGCGCTTTTCCCCCTCCACCAGCAATCTCCATAACATCAGGGCTGAGAGAGGATGACTGGCCCAAGCTCACCCAGCCGGCTTTCATGCCTAAGGCGGGACTAGAACTCAGAGTCTCCTGGTTTCTAGCCTTAACCAGTAGACCAAACTGGAACTAGACCAAACTGGGCTTTCTTGTATGGAAAGCTTCAACGTTCAAATATTATTTTGTGTTTTAGTGTTGCAGTTTATCTCAGACACATCTTTGAATAGTTATTTATAGAGCATTTTAACCTTTCAGGACACTCTATGGCAGTCCTCAAAGTGACTATTTTGAATGACAGGTTGCTGAGGTCACATACATCTAAAGCTTTCAGCAATCACAGAAAGTCTCAACAAACACAATGGGTTTTTAACACACTATACTTGTGCAATGGTAATTTATTTTATATGTAATCTGCATCTGCATAACCAAAATCTCTCACCTCCCTTCATGCTACCTCACCCCAATTTAAATCCTACATAAATCTAGTCACTCTATTAATCTAATGAAATGAGTTTTTAATGACATTTGCAAGACAGAAAAAGAGCTCCCAGACTGCTTCCGATATTTTACCAACAGAGACTAACACAGCTCTCCTCCTGCAATGTTTACAATGAGAGGCACCATGTTCAGCCAGGTGGAATTGAAATCTTACAAAGAAAATGGCACAGGAACAGACATTTTTCTAACCAAATGCAACCAACATGGCATCATTCCTAAAGGAATGAAAGAACCTCTACAATCTACATACTACATAGGCTACAGTCAAAGATAATGCCATATTCTCCCCAAGAAACACTTAAACTATCTGATCAGCATCCATTACCACAAACGAAAGTTTATCGCCAATGTCATCTCTATCCTGGAATTTCAACTACACCAGAACTTTGCCAGGACAAGATAACACATCTACAATAGAACTCTTTTCCTACAGAAAACCTACAGATTGCCATACATGGCTACATGCTTCCAGCTCATCACCAAAGCTATCATCTATAGCCAGGCTCTACACTACAGCCACATTTATTCTGACCCACTTGGCGAAAATGCTCAAGTGATGGAACTAAACCAAGCATTCAGGAGACTAAACTACCCATCCAACAAGATGAACAGAGAAATCAATAGGGCCAGAACAGTTAGTGGGGAGGAGCTATTAAAAGATAGACAACAGAAACAGAACAACATAACACCACTCTGTCATCTATAACTCACAGCTCAAACACATTATTTATCTATATTTATTTATATTTCAAATTTAGTCACTGCCCATCTCACTTAAAGAGTGATTCTGGGTGGTTTACAATAAGGCAAGAATAAATACTAGTTAAAATACAATAAAACAATACAATAAAACAATCTTCTTAAATAAATAATATATTCCAAGGGATAGATGGTAAAAAGTTCTTAATTTAATTTACAGGAGCATCTTCAGGGTGCTAACCACCCCCAGGGTTGGTTACCCCTCCTCATGCCCCACGCGAGATGGCAGAGCCTGGTCTTCACCCCTTTCCGGAAGGCCGGGAGAGTGGGGCCCGCCTCACCTCTGGGGGAAGAGTGTTCCATAGGGCTAATAAGCTACAGCCCACATTGGACAATGACACTGCACTTTCTCAGGAACTTGGTGGCAGGCCCATACTTGCATACAACCACCCAACCTAAAATAGATTCTCCAAGCAACAAGAAACAATAGGATAAAAATGCTAATATGGGACCCAGATCCTGCAACAAACTCAGATGTCTATTTTGCACCAACATCATTATCACAGGCCACAAGAAATACACACACAAGATTAGAGGTGTCTTCACCTGGTCTTCCTCTAATGTGATTCATCATCTGCCAGTAATGCCCCGCTGCATTTTACAAGGGACAAATGGGAGAAACTTTGTACAAAAGAATCAAAGGACACAATTTGAGATCAGGACTCAAAACAAAAACAAAATAGTATCATAGCATTTCAACCTCCCAGGACATTCTACGGCAGATCCCAAAGTGACAGTTTTGGAAAAACAGGACTTTAACTCCATCACTGAATGAGAGGTTGCTGAACATGCATATATCAAAAGTTTCAGCGATCTCAAAGTCTCCACAAACACAATGTTCTTTTAACACATACAAATGCCAGTTGATAAGGTCCTGGTAATCTATCTCATATGTAACCTGCATCTGCCTAACCAACTTGTCTTGCCCTATCTTCCCCCACCTCACCCCAATTTAAATCCTACATTAGTCTGATGAAGTGAGTTGCAGATCATGAAAGTTTATGAATTTTAATAATATTTGTTAGTCAGATAAGGTGCTACCAAATTCCTCCTGATGTTTTGTCACTATAGACTAACATGGCTCTCCTCCTACAATGTCAAAATTCCATCTTACCTTTTGTATTTTATATTGTTGCATGTAAGGTATAAACTGAAATACAAATCCAGGTAAGCATAGTAAAAAAAAGACAAGTTCATGAGCGAGGAACGACCCCCAAGTTGCAATCTGGAACTTAGTGTAGTTATTCAGCATATAGGTCCATGCATTTTTAAATGGTTGTTGTAGTGGATTCTCAGGCAGCAAAGAGTCTACGTATTCTACAGCAAGGTAGGCAGAGTGCAGTATCTCAAAACTATCATTATTCGCCATCATTCAGTTCTGGCACATCACACTGATAGCTTCTCAACAGAGTTTCTATGAATCTGTAAAATGTCAAATTATTGAGAGAACTCAGTAAATGGTAAGACTTAAAAAAACAATTTTAATCTTTTATCCTATAAAATAATTCTTCAAGCAGCATATACACTGCTCAAAAAAATAAAGGGAACACTGAAACAACACAATGTAAGTCCAAGTCAATCACACTTCTGTGAAATCAAACTGTCCACTTAGGTAGAAACACCGATTGACAATCAATTTCACATGCTGTTGTGCACATGGAATAGACAACAGGTGGAAAGCATAGGCAGTTAGCAAGACATCCCCAATAAAGGAGTGGATCTGCAGGTGGTGACCACAGACCACTTCTCAGTTCCTATGCTTTCTGGCTGATGGTTTGGTCACTTTTGAATGCTGGCGGTGCTTCCACTCTAGTGGTAGCATGAGACGGAGTCTACAACCCACACAAGTGGCTCAGGTAGTGCAGCTCATCCAGGATGGCACATCAATGCGAGCTGTGGCAAGAAGGTTTGCTGTGTCTGTCAGCGTAGTGTCCAGAGCATGGAGGCGCTACCATGAGACAGGGCAGTACATCAGGAGACGTGGAGGAGGCCGTAGGAGGGCAACAACCCAGCAGCAGGACCGCTACCTCCACCTTTGTGCAAGGAGGGACAGGAGGAGCACTGCCAGAGCCCTGCAAAATGACCTCCAGTGGGCCACAAATGTGTGTGTGGCTGCTCAAACGGTCAGAAACAGACTCCATGAGGGTGGTATGAGGGCCCGACGTCCACAGGTGGGGGTTGTGCTTACAGCCCAACACCGTGCAGGACGTTTGGCATTTGCCAGAGAACACAAGATTGGCAACTTCGCCACTGGCGCCCTGTGCTCTTCACAGATGAAAGCAGGTTCACACTGAGCACATGTGACAGACGTGACAGGGTCTGGAGACGCCGTGGAGAACGTTCTACTGCCTGCAACATCCTCCAGCATGACCGGTTTGGCAGTGGGTCAGTAATGGTGTGGGGTGGCATTTCTTTAGGGGGCCGCACAGCCCTCCATGTGCTCGCCAGAGGTAGCCTGACTGCCATTAGGTACCGAGATGAGATCCTCAGACCCCTTGTGAGACCATATGCTGGTGCGGTTGGCCCTGGGTTCCTCCTAATGCAAGTCAATGCTAGACCTCACGTGGCTGGAGTGTGCCAGCAGTTCCTGCAAGATGAAGGCATTGATGCTATGGACTGGCCCGCCCGTTCCCCAGACCTGAATCCAATTGAGCACATCTGGGACATCATGTTTCGCTCCATCCACCAACGCCACGTTGCACCACAGACTGTGCAGGAGTTGGGGGATGCTTTAGTCCAGGTGTGGGAGGAGATCCCTCAGGAGACCATCCGCCACCTCATCAGGAGCATGCCCAGGCGTTGTAGGGAGGTCATACAGGCACGTGGAGGCCACACACACTACTGAGCCTCATTTTGACTTGTTTTAAGGACATTACATCAACGTTGGATCAGCCTGTAGTGTTCTTTTCCACTTTAATTTTTGAGTGTAACTCTACATCTAGACCTCCAGGGGTTGCTTACATTTGATTTCCATTGCTTTTTGTGTGATTTTGTTGTCAGCACATTCAACTATGTAATGAACAAAGTAATTAATACGAATATTTCATTCATTCAGATCTAGGATGTCTTATTTCAGTGTTCCCTTTATTTTTTTGAGCAGCTTACTACACAATCAGATTTGTGATTGTTACCACTTATCTTTGCAGATAATTTCAACAGTGGTTTCATCTAGATCTTATGTAAAAATTCCAAAAAGAATGAGATTCATAACTGTCCTCATTCTGAGCATATGGATATGATTTGCATTTTGACTATGGTGTTAGATCAGGTACCTGTAAAAACACAAGTTTTACACATGTAGGAGCCAAAAAGTTTTAGATGAATAATTGTAATGGATCACAGTGTGCAGATGGATGTAATTTGATGGTGGTATCACATGGATCCAAGATAAAAGTAATTAGCTACCTCGTGGATCTGAATTTTCCAGACTACTTTTAATTTATGTAATTATTCAATACTTACTGGTAAAAGTATTTTGGATGAGGTAATGTGGTATTGCAGCAGACTTCCCTACCTGTTGCTTTCCAGAAGTGTTGCAGTACAATTCTAAACATCAACATTTACAGCTAAAGAACACCAGGTTGAGTAAGGTTTGTTTGTAATATTTGACTAGGATTGGGAAACACAGCTTTTAATCTCCACTAAGCGATTTTAGATGGGTGTGGTGGCTCAGCTGGTAAGACGCCAGGCTTGTCGATCGGAAGGTCGCAAGTTCAGAAGTTCAAATGCCTAGCCCCATGTGAGAGCTCATCTCACACTCACCCCAGCTCTTGCCAACCTAGCAATTCGAAAGCATGCAAATGCAAGTAGATGAATATGTACCACTTCGGCTGGCTCTTCGGCTAACAAACGGAGATGAGCACCGGCCCCTAGAGTAGGACACGACTGCACAAATGTGCGGGGGGAACCATTACCTTTAAGCGATTTTAAGCCATTCACTAACACTGATCTACTTCACTGGACTTTTGTGAAAATAACATGGGGGACATATGTCTATGAAGGTTCTCAGTCATCCAGGTGGAATTGTCTGTAGCTTGAATCATGTCAACTGGATTTCTATTTTCTCAGTGGAAACGTTTCGCTCCTTATCCAAGGAGCTTCTTCAGTCTGAGCAAAGTTGGTAAGGGAATCCTAAATATGTTTCTAGGTAGCTGTGTGACCTTACACCTGGGGTCATGGTTATATTGAGATGTATTTTAAGTCCTTTTATTATCTAAAGGAGGATCGTTAAGATCACCATGCTGCTGTTGAGCTTGTGAAATGGTCTTAATCTTCCTAGGCACAGAAGACAGAGCCGGAGAAAGATGGGAGAAAGATTGTGCCTGAGGCCCCCCCCCCCTCTATTCAAGGAAGGATTTTCCAAGTTGGCATAAATGGATTCCTTGACCCCTCTCTCAAACCACCTATCTTCTCTGTCTAAAATGTGAACATTAATGTCCTCAAAATGTCTATGAAGGTTCTCAGTCATCCAGGTGGAATTGTCTGTAGCTTGAATCATGTCAACTGGATTTCTATAGAAATCCAGTTGACATGATTCAAGCTACAAACATGGGGGACAGATACATTGTGTTGAGTGCCTTAGAGAAAAGGCCAGGACCAAGTTAAACCTTATTTGGATGTTTCCCTATCTTGCCACAACAGGCAAAAACTATGAGTAAAATAATGTCCTGTCATCTGGGGGAAAAGTATATTTCCATTATCAACTCATCTGCAATCAATAAAAATAAATCTCCCTTTCCCTAATTCAGAAACCTGTTTTGTTTCTGATGGAGATGTATAAGAAACAGCCAAGAGCTATAAACAATACATTACAGCTAAATGCTACAACCCACCCCCCCCCAATAAAAGGCAGAAGGAAAAACAAGCACAAATAAAGATGCGGTGGGCATCTGTCATCTTTTGGGGAAGCTTAATATGCTAACACACCGAAAGGAAAGGCAATGAGCTCGCTTCGAAAGGACCTGTTCCTACAATTCCGTCCGGCGTCCTCCGTACGATAAGAATGGTTGATTAGGTTAAAAACGGGGGAAAGCACAGATCCGCAAAGCCACGGACTCACACTAAAGCGATGTCGGGTTCACTTACCTCGCGAAGGCCAACTCTCTCCGAAAAAATCCCCGCAAGCAAGCAAGTTCGTCCACACCGCGAGCTCTTGAAAGATACTTCCCTCGACAGCCGTAAAGGCTGCGATGCTCTGCTCTGATTGGCTAAAATGCGAGATGTCGTCATGATCAGGAGTGCGTTCGCTCGACAACACAGGAATAGCTCCGACTACTATTGGAGGAAGGAATGGAGTGAGGATGGGCAGATTTCGGTGGTCAGCCTATAGTGAAGATCACTTCACCAAAGACGCTAGGCGGGATACTATAGGGTGGGAAGGTACCATGGAAACCGCAAGAGCATTTCCTATTTTGTGTTCTTTTGCTTAAATGAAATCGGTATGTGATGAAAGCAGGTTAAGGAATGCAGGCTTTCAAGCCAATCTTGTCGTACAATCTTCCATTCAGAAGACATATAGAATACAATAAAATGCATAGCTCAAGCTATCTGGGCAAACGAAGCGTTTCGCTTTTCTAAGCAAGAGCAAACGAAGGCTCCGTTATTGCTATTAGTACTACCCAATCTGGGCTGCAAAACCGGCACCAAAGACCCACAAATCTCAGGAGTTTTGCAGCCCAGATGTAGTCAATCAATTATTGGATCTTACTGGACAAGTCCTTACATCTTTGCTACTTGAATCAATTACTCAGTGCCTAGATCACCTTGTATCATATTTTCAAGAGTATTTTTTTTGTGTGAAGGTCTCATCACCTAGTATTAACCAACCTGTTTTACTATCTGTTTTGCTTGACTGCAGTTAATTGACATTTCTCAGTTAGAATGTAAACCTGCAACTTCTTTGTACTGTTTTAAAAGCAGGTTGATACTCACTTAATGGAAGTTTACGAATGCGCCCATCCCCCAAAACCATTAACACCTAGCTCAGTGCACGGTGCGGGGGGGGGGGCAGGGGTGGGGGCGGCAGCGGCGGCCTCCGCTAAAATGCGAAGCGCTGATGGCGCGCCGCCACTGCTGCCGTGCACGCCCCCGCTGCCGCTTCCGGGTTGTGTGGCGACACACCAGACTGTTAATACAGAGTTTGGAAAGCTGTGACCTAGCTTCTCAGCACACTTTTCAATCTTAAGGAGTACAGCCCTCCAGTGAAGTAGTCCAAAACTTCAAACACCTTGCTTAGGTATTACCAAATCATGTACTAGAAATAAAATCAGTATATCACATTAACTATCTATAGTTCCATAGTCTGTTTGCAGAATTGTCTTCATGAGCTGCTCAGACTGAAGCTATCTGCCAATGAAACAGTAACCAGATTTTTGATAAAAGGCAATCCCGAAACTTTGAGAAAAGCAAGTATGTAAATTTTTATTAAAGAAACCAGGTCAAAATGACAATAGTTTGGGTCAAATTTAATGCATCCAGGAGTTGTCTAATATTTCTTTTACAAATATGTTCACATACAATATAGTAATTAATAGCAGCTAACAGTTTTAAATAGTTACACAAGAAGAGTTTTAAATGCCATGCAAGTAAAACAACTCCATACATTCATTTTAACCCATAATTATTACCATGCCCAATTACAATTAAGATAAATACATCAAAACATAACAAAGGTCATCTTGGTGAATAAGAATCACCAATATATATAAGTTAAAAACATTTTTAAATTGAGTTTTGTGTGGTATCAGTTTTAAAGCATTACTAAATATCAAAATATACACCTCTGTTTTACAATGTAGCACTGGCATACTTTGGAATACCATGCCAATTATAAATAGTATCAGCAAGTCCCAAACAAGTATAAAGAAAAGGTAGTAATGCTTAAATACGGACACATTTGTAATGTAACCAAAGTTGACTTAGAAAAAGCAACCCAGGCATAAAACCTACTATTCATGGATATTTCTCTTTTTTTTCCCCAAAAAAATCTTTACTTTTTTACTTTCACCAGAACACATTACTTTATCTTCTACTAGGAAAAAAAATCCATAGTCAATCATGTGGGAAACATGATTGGCTCTTAGGAAAATGAGTTTTGTCAAGAAATCCAGCAAATAAGGTCCATACGGCTTTGTACATCTCCAGTAGATGCAGCCTACTGTGGAATAACACTACACTTTGCTTCAACCTGGAATAATCTTCATTTTCATCCTTAATTGCAGTTTCCAACATGTCTCAGTGCACAGCTGCAAGTTGACAAGTGTTCTGATGCTTAATCACTTCAACACCACTTGTTAAAGCTTGCTTTTAAGTGCATAATCAAGGGGGGAAATATCTGCACCAATTCACAATGGCTTGTCAATAACAGTAACACCTGGAGGGAGGGAGAGAGAGAGATGCAAAAGTTCAATTCTTTGTATTAGAACATTCCTAAATAATATTTTAGAATGTTTGTTCACAAAATGCTTCATATGCATGTAATACATGTAATGAGTACCACCCTGTTGAAGGTGGGATACTGAAACTGAAAAAGTCTAAGTTGCCCAAGTTCACTCCACACAGACTTGTCCACAGAATCTGGTGGTTTTGTCAAAATGATAAAATATGCATTGTGATTATCACAATATACATTTTGTTATTTGCCCCTCTCCTTGTCTGCCCACAACACCCATGACTCCACAACTATTAACTTATTTTTCAGCATATGCCACAATTGATATGTCTTCAATTTAAAAAGTAAAATTTCCTGTCTATTCTGATGATGTCATGGCCACAGCTCCTTGCAGTCCCCAGATGCTCAAAATAGTGGTGGTGGTGGTGATAAAGCAGCTTCTGAGTGAAAAAAAACCCCACTTTTGCTCTAGAAAGGAGCAGTATCTTTCTTTCAAATTTATTTTTCATTACCTGCATAGCTTCTTCCTGTACTCATACATGATGATACAACTGTCCATTTATCTGTTCTTGGGTTGTAATATTCCACTGTCGCCAAGTTACAGGAGCCATCATCTCCTCCAATTACATATAAAAGTCCATTTACAGCAGAAACCCCTAATATGAAAAAGAAATAGTGGGTTATCGCTTGATTGCTCACTAGCCAGGCATTATTTGCTGGTTTGGTTTTGGAAGAAAAATTGGAGGAAGAAACAACAACAACAACAACAACAATTTATTAAATTTATATGCTACCTGACTCCCAGCAACCTGGGTGATTTACAATTTTTAAAATATTTAAAAACAAAGAACAAGACAAAAACACAAAAAAAGCACAAGACAAAAGAACAAATCCGGAGGGGAACAAAATAGGAAGAGGGAGGCATCAGTTGTCCTCGCCAAATAATAATCTCTGCTGTGCTGATGACCCTACTTCGACAGCCAAAAATGCAAAGGATCTGCAAGTAATGAAAGTTGAAGAGCAAGTGAAAAGCAAGTATGTAAATTTTTATTAAAGATTAAAGATCAACCATCAACAGTAAAGGAACAGGCAGTCAAGAAATACACTGCAGACTAGCACTTAGTAGAGCAGTCATGAAAGCCTTGGAAAAGATATTATGTTATCATGTATCTATACCTACAAAGATCAGAATAGTGTCGCCTCGGGATAGAAAATAAATAAACAAACTCTAACCCAACAAACTATAACCCTCTGTTGCCTTGGACTGCAAGAAGATCAAACCAGTCCATACTCCAGGAAATAAAGCCAGACTGCTCACTTGAGGGAATGATATTAAAGGCAAAACTGAAATACTTTGGCCACATAATGAGAAGACAGGATACCCTGGAAAAGATGCTGATGCTAGGGAAAGTGGAAGGCAAAAGGAAGAGGGGCCGACCAAGGGCAAGATGGATGAACGAATAAACAACAAAACCCTGAGTTTAAAAACTGCTATTTTTTATTATTATTATTATTATTATTATTATTATTATTATTATTATACCTGTATGCTGCTAACTCCTATCTGATTCACAGGTCATAACAAACTTCCCTAACTCTATGTTCCTCAACTAAAATTCTTTAAATTGCTATATTTTTTGGTCATTTTTCAAGAAATCAATTGAACACTTCAACTGAACTTTTATGTCATTAAAAATTCAAAATTGGAAGAGATTCTTATATGTGGTAACTAGGTTTAATTTATTTATATGCAATTATGCCCCTGTTTTAAGATCCCATTAAGACTGATATTCAGCCATTATCACAGGATTGTGTGAGTATTTTGCAAGCACCTTTGAAACTACAAGAAATATTAGAGACAGTTCAACTGATGAAAAACTGGAAAGCCCCCAGCCTGGATGGCTTTCCTGTTGAAATTTATAAATCTTGTATAGACTTGTTGGCCACAATATTATTAGAGCTCTATAATGAATAATGAATAATATAGAGAGAATAAGTTAAAGACCTGGCTCCGCCATCTCGCTTGGGGCGGGAAGGGGGGTAGTCAATCCTGGGGGTGGCTAGCGCCTTAAAGTGGTCCACATGTATTTATGTATCCATGAATCTGAATCAGAACTTTAACTGCCATCCTGGATGTTATTTTATATTTTATATCTATACGTTATGTAATATATATTGTTTTTATTGTATTTTAATCTTTTTAACTTTATTGTAAACTGCCCAGAGTCCCTCTTTTGGGGGAGATGGGTGGTGACAAAATTTGATAAATAAATAAAAATAATTTAACTCCAATAAATTGCCTTTATCTTTTTATGAGGCTTATGTAATATTGATTTAAAAGACCCTAAATTCTGTACAAATTTTAAACGCATTTCATTAATATTAAGATATTAACTGCTTTATTGGCTAGGCATTTGCAGAGAATATCATCATACATAGTTTATCCATCTCAGTATTCATATAATAAAAATAGACAATATACATTTATTAATAGGTATTTTGGATATCACTCAATATAGATTGGATCCTGCTATATTAATATATTTTGATGCTGAAAAAGCTTTTGATGGGGTTCAGATAATTTTTTTAAAGCAAGTCATGTGTATGTATAGATTCCCACCTTCTTTTATTAAATCAGGGGTGGGCAACGTCCGGCCCGTGGGCCGTATAATGCCCGCGAAAGCAATTAGTCTGGCCTGTGGTGGCGGGCACGGCAGCAGTGGGGGCAGCAGTGGGGGCATGGTGGGAGCTGGTGCAGCAGCGGCGGCGGGTGCGGCACACGTGGCAGCAGGTGCAGCAGTGGAGGTGTGGTGGTGGCGGCAGGCGTGGTGGCAGTGGGCGCAGCAGCGGAGGGATGGCGGGGTGGCGGCAGCAGTGGGGGCCCCCAGTGCGCGCAATTGGCTCCCGCCTGCAAACCCCGCCCCTTCCAGGTGATTGGCTCCCGCCTGCAAACCCCACCCCCTTCAGCACAATTGGCTCCTGTCCGCACCTTCTCTGTTGCTTTTTGAATTAATTCTTGAGTTATTAGCTTTCCAAACTGTGTGTCGCAACACGTTAGTGTGTCGGCTGCAGTGTCTGGGTGTGTCGCGGCTGCTGCTGCCTCTGAGCCCTGCCAGGATTCCGCGCAGGTCCTAGTGCCTGCCTTGTGCCTTGCTGCCTCCAAACCTGCTGTGATTCCACACAGGTCCTAGTGCCTGCCTTGTGCCCTGCTGTAAGAGTATGTCGCAAAATGATGCCCTGCTGTGTTAATTTGTTAATTTGGCTTCTTTTCCTAAATATATATATATTTCTCTTTTTTCTTTTTAAATCATATTGTTGGATTTAAAGACTTTTTTTAAAGAATTTAAATTTAAAGAATTTTTTTTATGTTATAATTTTTTTTAATATATCCATTTCAAGGGAAAAATAGTGTTTTAGAGGAAATGTTATATTGAGAATGGAAATGTTTTATAGAAGTAATGCTCATTCCAGTTTGAACTAGAGTAAGAGATTGATATTGATTTATTTATATCTTTTAGAAAGTCGGAGATAGAATTTTTTCCGTATCATTTGGTTTTGTCCATTGTTCATTCTTTTTGGAATATTTTAACAAAATGTGTTAAATATGTGAATACTATTTTGAACTGTGTTCCAAAATTGTGGAATTTGGGAACAGCTAAGATAATTATACTGAACTGGAAAAATACTACTACTTTGGACATCAAGGACTGAGTTGGAAAAATGTGTAGCATCTATTTTTAAAAAGGCAATTTTTTTTCTACTAATCCAAAAATGACACAGTATGTTTCTGTTTGGCATAATTACATAATATTTTACAAAAATAGACAAATCTTTATATGTAATTTGATATACTGTTATTAAATATGTATGTGATATATTTAGGTGATTGATATTAATTTAACATTTTAATTATTAGTGGGAGTTGGTTGGTTTGTCTTTTTATTTTTATTTTGTTTGTTTTGGTAATATGACTTAACAATTAATTAGATTATCTGTTGGGCAAGTGTATATTACATTTTTTCAATCTGCTTTGTTTATTTATTAAATTTATATGACCACCCATCTCCCCCTCAAGGAGGGACTCTGGGCGGTTTACAACCAAACAACATCATTAAATGCTTGTTCATTGCTTTTTGTGTATTTTTTTGTAAAAAAAAATGCAATTAAAAATATCCCATGAGTATATTTAAGAAGTAGCTTGAGTTCATGTTTGTAAGTGTATCTGGGAGCAATTTTAGTGGAAAATGCTTAAGCAAACAATATACTTTGTTTACTTGAACAGTGTGCATATATTTATTAAATTTATATGGCTACCCATCTCATATACATGACTCTGGGCAGCTAACAATTAAAACAAAATAAAAACCGAGTAGAAAATATGACCAATTTAAATATGACCATTTGTTTTCTTTTCAGTCTAAATGTAATGTCACATCCGGTACACAGTGAAATTGAATGTTTTGTGGGAATGGTTTTGCTAATGCTTATGCGCTAATCTTGAAACAGTAGAAATCTTAGCATTCTGGTTTTAAAATTGCTAGGAACTGCTAGAATATTGTCTGAGTGTATATCCATTAAGAAAATACACCAATGCTTTTATGCCTTTGACAATATCCCATAAAAGGCTACTCTTAAATTATTGCCTTGCCTTCCTTTTGATTGCACTGACAGCTTTTTAAAATTGCATGAAAACTAGTGCTTTTTCAAATAGACAACTAAAAATTCTTTATGACTTCAAATATTTACCTGCGTTTCTCCTACACATGTTCATTTCTGCAACCTGTTTCCATATATTGATGGTGGGATCATAAACTTCAACACTTTTTCTAACTAAAGGGCCATCATGTCCTCCCACTGCATACAGTAAATTATTTAAAACTCCAACACCTGCAAAGAGAAAATAAAAGATTCAGAAATCAGAGAAAAAAAGGGTACTCTTTTCACAAATGCCATCAAATTTAACAACATTTAATGAATAAGGGAGAAAAGAGAATCACATCAACAAGATTTTAGTTGCTAAAAGTTACTGAGATCACATGACACAAATTAATATATTTACAGCATAGGAACATCATTTGTGCTCCCTCCTCCAAGCTCTAAGTATAAAAATCTAAAAATTGCTGCTATACTGAGATTTTTAATGTGAAATAAAGGGAGAATTATTAAATATATAGATCAGAAGGAGTCTGGTAGTACCTTCTCAGTCTAAGAAATTTTGTTAAAAGGCATAAGCTTTTGTGAGCTACAGCTCACTTCATCAGATGCATGGAGTTGCTAGATTGATGTAGGATTTAAATTGGGACGACACAGAGCTGATCCCTTTTAATAGAAAAATGCACTGAACACGAAGCCTTTGGAATGCAGGGAGGAGGGCTACGACCCTCATCCCTGAGCTGATGTTAATGAGTCACAAACCACATTCAGAAAAAAAAAGGGGGGGTTCTTCCACATTTAGTGGTTAAGGCAACATAACACTGATGACCAATGCAGATATCTTGGTTGGAGGCAGAAGGCCATTAAATAGCATCAAGGGAGATAAAGAGGGAAGAGCCCCTGGGCAGGGATCTTTGCAAAGTCTGAAGCATTACAGAGGTGTTTGGACTAGAAAGCTGGATGTGAGGATTGTGCATGCAGTTTTCTAGAGGGTCAGGCTGGGGCTCACCCTCGAAGCCTGAATAAGCAAACCTTAGAAAGAGGTTTCTTTCTTCGATGTTCCTTTGTGGAATTATAACAATCAGCAGGGAAGAATGGCTGTCCCTCAAATGTTATCTAGATCTTCAGGCAGAAGGAGGAGAGAAGAGTGAAGAAAGCAAGAAATCAGCCACCAGAGAGAAAAGCTGTGAGCAGATAATTAAAAAAGGACACTTGGCAGAATGAGCTTAATTGCAGATTGGCAGCAGTGCCATAGCCTTCCCCAAAGAAACTGTGTCTGAACAATTGGGCTAGAAGGAAAAAAAAAACATTTTGGTGTTAAAAAAAACAGTCATTGCTAGACATGGAGCTGACAACCGCAAAACAAGGAGCGAAATGCATTCCTGCATCAGATGCCTTAAACAAGTTAATGCAGTTTGTTATTTAGGAAGAAACACATCAGGGCACATCTATCTGGCCCAATTTATTAATTTAATTTATTTATTGGTGATTTGCAATTCTTTTTTTTCTTTTGTTGGCATCAGAATTGTCGTCTTAACCAATTGAAAGGGAGTGATCACTTCATTCCAGTACTCTAGCACGAGTATGTACAGAATACTGTATATACGCTGTGTTTCTGTGTATTGATGTGGCTTGGACTGGTTGGCACAAGCAACAAAGCGAATGCTGAAGATGTGTTAGGCAATCCATACGCCTTTTAATAAGATTTCTTATTAAAGTCTCAAAAGATGCTACCAGACTTTTTGATCTCTGGCTACCAGAGACTAACATAGCGTTCCTCCTACAATAGATACATAGAGGTAATAATATGAATTGTATTTACCTAATTTAAAATAAAATCCATTTTAAAAAGTTCACCTTAGTTTTTAGCCTGGGCTTACCCATAGCCCGGCACTTCAGAAGTCAAATTTCTTCAGCTGGTAAATGCTGAAGAGTGCTTTGGCTATTTAAACTATATTTAACTCATCTACAGTATAATATGTAAATGTGCAGTGTGGCTTGCTAAAGGCCATTTAGTAAGTTCCATGATAGAACTTAACTAAAGAGCCAGTTTGGTGTAGTTGTTAAGGCATCAGGCTAGAAACCGGGAGACGGTGAGTTCTAGTCCCGCCTTAGACACAAAGCCAGCTGGGTGACCTTGGGCCAGTCACTCTCTCTCAGCTCTAGGAAGCAGGTAATGGCAAACTACTTCCACCAAAAACATTGCCAAGAAAACTGCAAGGACTTGTCCAGGCAGTCACCAGGAGTCAAAACTGACTCAAAGGCACTTGGGGGGGGGATACATTTTCTACCATAAATGTCATTTAAGTTCTGATTGCTCACCTGCTCCACTACGCCTCGTACTCATCTCTGCAACATAGGTCCATTCATTTGAATTATAGTTATAGCATTCCACTGTGCTAAGGCACTGACGTGATGCACCATCATAGCCACCAACTGCATACAGCATACCTAGAAATAGGTTTAGGAGATATGTGTGTGCATATGTGCAGACACTATACAGTATATCTACACACACACACACACACACACAGTGATCATCTATCCTCTCTCTAGATAGCACATTTAAAATAGAAATATTTGTATGGGAAGATTATTTGCACGGTTGATTTTAATAAAAAACTAGATTTCCCTTGTAAAATACCTAAGCAAGGCAGCAACGAAACTGGATTTCTATAGCACACCACAGGAATACTGTAAAAACTATTTACAGTTCTAACAGCATTCATAATGCTATATAGACAGTTTTAATTTTCATACAAGTTTTAGAGCTTTCATCATCTAGATTAAACTGATGTACCATCCCTTCCAGACCATAGGAACAGTGGAACCTAGTAAAAGATTTAAGGTATAGAAACCGTTATTTATTTATATATTTACTTCAGGTTGTTTTATACTGCTTCAGTTGAAGGAATCTGTGGCTTACAAAAGTTATATATGCAATAATGCCAACAAAATAAATATCCATATAATATTTATTCATTCATTCATTCAGTTTAGCCACCCATCTCACATTTGTGACTCTGGGTGGCTTACAATTAAAACATAAAGAGTACCACCACCACCCCCAAAATAAAGCAACCATACAAACAATACAAAATGTTAAGAAAACAAAAACAATTAAAAACCATACAGTAGTCACCAGGAGAGCCCAGACATTCAAGCCAGTTTATGGGCTCCACACCACTCTCTGATCCCCAGGCCAGATGGCAAAACTAGGTCTTCAGGCCCTTCCAGAAGGCCATCAAGGACGCGGCCAGCCTGACCTCAGAAGGAATGATGCTTCATAGGGCGGGTGCAGCAGCAGAATATACAAACATCAACTACAACAATAATAAAGAAAGCCAATGCAAATCCCAGATACATACTTGATTGATTACTCAATCCCTAAATGCTCTTCCAAGAGCTTGTCTTTACAAGCTTCCCAATGTTAAAAGGAAAGATGCAGATCTTAGAGCTAATTGGTTGCCTCCTAATCATATCCCGTCTTAGCCCACTGGATTGATGACTATGTGTGTGCAACATGTATTGGGACACCTTGGGCCTGTACACACCACAGGGAGCAAGCCATCTTGGAGATATCCAGATCCAAAGTCATTAAGGATTTTATAGATTATTACCAACACTTTGAATTATTATTATTTATTATTATTTTATTAAATTTATATTACCGCCCATCTCCCCCAACGGGGACCCTGGGCAGTGCACAACAAAATAGTGATTAAAAATATATAAAATTACATAAATACAAAATATAAATTCCAAGAAAAATATTAAAATAGGTCACTGGGAGGCTTCAAGGGGCCAGCCATCCCCAAGAGGAACTGTTGACGTTTCCTTCCCAGGCAAGACGGCAGAACCAGGTCTTTAAGCCTTTCCGGAAGGCTGGGAGCGAAGACATCAGCCTCAGCTCCGGGGGTAAGATATTCCAAAGGGCGGGCGCCACTGCAGAGAAGGCCCGCTTCCTGGACCCCGCTAGGTGAAACTCTTTAAGCGATGGGGTCCGTAGCAAGCCCTCTCTAGCTGAACGGGTGGGACGGGTCGATGTTCTGGGGATGAGACGGTCCCTCAAGTAACCTGGTCCTATGCCATGTAGGGCTTTAAAGGTGATAACCAACACCTTGAATTGTACCCGGAAGCAAACTGGCACCCAATGCAGCTCGCGTAACAACGGTGTCACATGGGCCGATCTTCTGGCCCCAATAATTGTCCTCGCAGCCGCATTCTGGACCAGCTGAAGCTTCCGGATACTCCTCAAGGGTAGCCCCATGTAGAGCGCATTACAATAGTCTATGTGGGAGATGACAAGGGCATGAGTGACTGTTCGGAGGGCATCTCGGTCCAGGAAAAGGCGTAACTGGTGCACAATCCGAAGTTGTGCAAAGGCCCTCCTGGCCACGACTGCCACCTGCTCTTCCAGCAGGAGTCGTGAGTCCAGGAGAACCCCCAGATTCTGCACAGGCTCCGAATGGGGTAGTGCGACCCCATCTAGAGCCAAAGATGACAGCTTCCTAGGACCCGGGCGGCCATCAATCCACAGCCACTCCGTCTTACTAGGGTTCAGTCGAAGCCTGTTGTTCCCCATCCAGGCCCCCACAGCCTCCAGACACTGAGACAGGGTGGCAACTGCATCACTTACTTCACCTGGGATGGAAATATACAGCTGTGTATCATCAGCATATAGATGGTATTTCATCCTGTGGTGACGGATGATCTCACCCAGCGGCTTCATATAGATGTTAAACAGGAGAGGGGAGAGCACCGAACCCTGTGGCACCCCACACAGGAGGGGCCGTGGGTGAGATCTCTCCTCCCCTATCATCACTGATTGGGAACGGCCCTGGAGGAAGGAGGCGAACCACTGCAACACCACCCCGCCCACCCCCAACTCCCTGAGCCGTCCCAAAAGGATACCATGGTCGATGGTATCAAAAGCTGCTGAGAGATCTAAAAGGATAAGGATGGATGCACTACCACCATACCGTCCTTGCCAGAGATCATCCATAAGCGCGACCAATGCAGTCTCCGTCCCATATCCCGGCCTGAAACCTGACTGAAAGGGGTCTAGATAATCCGTTTCATCCAGAATCCTCTGGAGTTGCGACGCCACCACTTTCTCCACCACCTTCCCTAAAAAGGGAAGGTGGGAGACTGGACGAAAATTGTCCAGAACAGTAGGGTCCAGGGACGGCTTCTTGAGGAGGGGGTGCACCAGGGCCTCCTTAAAGGCTGCTGGGAACACCCCCTCCTCCAGAGATGCATTGATCATCGCCTGGACCCAACCATAAGTCACCTCCCGAGCCGATTTTAGTAGCCAGGAGGGACATGGGTCTAGATAACACGTGGTGGCCTTCACAATCCGGAGGACTCTGTCCACTTCCTCAGGTCCAACAGGATTGAACTGTTCCCAGATAACAGAGTAAGTACGTGTCTCCGTCATCTCCCCAGACCGTGTATCTATTAGGTGATGGTGGCCTTTGGGGTTTCAGGCTTGAAGTAATCCAAACAACGTGTTGTAAGGCTAACAATATCTTTATTGATAGCATAAGGCAATAATGGATGTATAGTGCATTATAGCAAAAAGGAAAAATCAAAGCATAAGCAATGTTCCATCACTAGAATGGAAAGAATCATCATGGTCTGTGCAAAGACCAGGCATAGTTACAGTTCAGATACAATAGTACATGTAGATAGCAGTCTACATGGAGAAAGCATAGGAAGAACATAAGTGAGAACATAAGTGAGAATGAATACCCATGGTTCATAGCTGAAATCTGATTGGTTCATATGGGCACCTCTTTCAGCCTAGCATTTTGGTAGCAATTGTACTTACTATAAACCGTCACACGATGGCAGTGTGGCGCATTGGCTTTCCTTTGAGATACTTTTCAGTTCCCCTGGGAAAAACGCTGATAAGATGTTGTTTAGACTATATAGAGGGACATCTGTTGTTTACACTTACAGCAGCAACGCTTGGAAATTTCCACTTTCAGGCCAGGTTCAGTGAAGAAAATGCCATGCGTTTAATTCTGCATAGAATAACTTTTACCAAATAACTTTAACAGTATCACGCATAGAGTCCAACTTAGAATGAATCTGAGCGATTTTCTCTTGCAGATGCTCAGAAAACTCCTCCGATCGACCCTGTAAATAGGTCACTGGTTTAGATTGACCTAACAAAGATCTCGTTATCTTAAACAGGGTCGTCAGTTGGCATTCTGCAGAGGCAATAAGAGCGGAGAAATATACACGTTTCGCCGCTCTTACCACCACAAGGTAGGCCTTAACAGCGGCTCTAGCTTGTGTCCGATCAGGTTGAGTCCTTGTCTTCCTCCAGCGGCGCTCCAGACGTCTCTTAACCCTCTTCAAAACCCTCAACTCCTCCGTAAACCACGGGGAGTGATGGGTCGAATGAGGGAAGAGAGGTCGCATAGGCGCGATCCTATCCAGGGCCCCGGCGGCCTCTTTATTCCAGGCTGCCGCCAGGGCCTCTGCTGGACCGTGCAACAGATCCTCGGGTATACTCCCCAGCTCCCTCTGAAACCTCATAGGGTCCATCAGTCGCCGGGGGCGGACCAGTCGAATGGGTCCCGCCTCCCTGCGGAGTGGGGCGGTGCACGAGAGTCTCAGAGTCACCAGGGCGTGGTCTGACCATGACAACGGGGACAGGTCTAACTCTCTCCTCAGATCACTTTGCCATTGCTCAGACAAGAATACCAAGTCCGGAGTGAGGCCACTGTCTCTAGTCGGGTCCCTAATTATCTGAGACAGGCCCATGGCTGCCATGGTAGCCATGAACTCCCGGGCCGCTTCCGAGGCCCGTCCCAGGGACGGCAGATTAAAGTCCCCCAAAACCATAAGTCTGGGGAACTCCACTGCCAGCCCGGAGACGGCCTCCAGCAGCTCAGGCAGGGAGGTTGCTACGCAGCAGGGAGGCTGGTACAGCAGCAACACTCCCAACTGTTCTCGGGAACCCAACTTAAAAGACAGGGTCTCACAGCCGGCCACTTGTGGAGCAATGCCCCTGTGAGCCATTAACGACTCTCAGATGACAACCGCCACCCCACCTCCCCTGCCCCGGTGTCTCGGCTGGTGCCACACCTGAAACCCGGCTGGGCACATTTCCAAGAGGGCAACCCCTCCCTCAGGGCCCAGCCAGGTCTCGGTGATACAAGCCAGGTCTGCCCCCTCCTCTGCAATCAAATCGCATATGAGAGGGGCCTTGTTGTTCACCGACCTGGCATTGAGAAGCAGCAGCCGGAGACCAGGGCCCTCAAGGATCTGTCGTCCAGGGCCTGGGAATGAACTTGGAGGGCCGGAACACGCCACCGGTAACAAACACCGGGGGCGTCTTCCCCGATGATGGCCTGCCCTCCAGTTCCCGTTATAACATCCCTGACCCGTCACCACTTTTATCAGTTGGCCCGCCCTACAGCCCCCCGAGCTTCCGAGGTCGGTAGCCTCCACTCCCGAACCCCCGGAAGTCCTGGGTCTCAACATAGGTCCCTTGCACCATACACTCATCCTCTCAAGCACATTCAATCCTAGGCAGTGGAGGGACCCCCCCAGTGCACCAACTCACGCTCTCGGCACTGTTGGGATCCCAGCACTCCCCAACAAACACTACTAACACTTTTACTATGCACCCCCCTCAACTCCTCTCACTAGTGGAGGAGGGGCATCTCAATCATTCCTACCCCACTGAGAAACACTCAGGGAGCACTCAAACACACAAACAAACACTCCTAGCCCCACCCAGTATCTCTCACCTACTGAGGGGCCAGCACTCACACCAAGGGACCCAACCCACTGCCGCTTGCCTGGGAAGGAACCAATGGATCACTCCAAGTTGTTATATTCAAACAAACAGTCCTCTATGATGTTAGTCCTTGTGGCAAACGATGTTAAGGCCAGCCCAATGTCCAATGTCTGAGTCTCGGGTTCTTCTCCCCAAGTCCACCCGATCTCCAACATCTCCTGGGTCCAACTAAAACACTAGCAGCGTAGGAAGGAGTCCAAGTTGTACTATAATGACGCATTGGGGCTCGTCATTCAACTAATCCAATAATAGTTAGGAGTCCGGCCACCAAGATGTCTGAAGGTCTTTCGCGCCAAAGTCCACCGGTCACTCTCCCAGGGCACTCGCCGGGGCACTCGCCGGGGGGCCCAAAAAGACCACTCCCCAAAGATCACAAGCCAAATGCCACCCGGGGCCAGCAAGACCGCCCCGCCCCACCAGTCCTCCAGCCGCTGCAGCCTCCCGTCAGCCCAGCAAAGCAAAACCGCTCCTGGCTGCTACAGGCACACCGCGAACCTCCGCATTGCCGAGTATCTCCCGCAGCCACTCTGTCCCAGTTCCTCCGCCGCTTCTCCCCACCAGATGGCAAACAAGGTAGGGTCTGGACTCCAGGTCTGCCACACAATTAGCACTCCAGTTCTCTGACCGGGAGCTGCAGCCGCCGGATTTGCTCTCTTCTTCCGTTTCTCCGTTCCCCCGTAGCACACAATTCTGGGGTTCCTTAACCAATCCCCCTACCAGATGGAACGAAGGGATGGTAATGGTAAATGAAGGAGGGGGTCTGGACTCTAAAACTCTAAAACCGAGCCCCAAGACGCCCCTCACAACAGCTCACGGCTCCGCGTCCGCTCCCGGTCGCCATCTTGGAATTGCAACAGGAAACATTGGCCCAGCCAACATTCACCCTTGACCTGGCTTTAGGTTTTGTCCTGGTCTCACACACTTCATGAAGTGCATGATCCCAGCATGCCCACCTGGAAGACGGGGGGATTCTCCATAACTGATTTGTAGAATAGAAGAAAACGTTTACTGTTATTTCATAACATGACCAAGAGAAAATACATCATTACACTCCTTTTGAGAAAAACAAAATCTTCCAGACTTGTTCTTCAGCCACTTTCTATATCCAGACAATGGCAGAACTATGGAACAACTGAAGTTGCTCTGCCGAATTTGAATGAGATAGTCAACAAGGAGAACATAAGGCTCCATCTTTCCATCAGCTTAGCCTTCAGAAATTATTTATCAGAGTAAAGAAAGACGACCATTCTTAAAAGCAATTTATTCTGCTTTGGCCTAGGGGCAAAAAGAGGCATAGAAGCAGTCCTGAGATCTTGAAAACAGTTACAGCAAACAAACAGCTGAAAATTATTGACATTCTATAGCCAGAATTTTCTACAAAGTAATTACTAGGCCTACTACAAACATATTAAAAATCTCAATAAAAGAGACAAATTGACTCCTTAAACTACATATCCCCACATACAGAGGAAGAAAAGCAAGTTGGGGAGGAAAACCTTCAAGATAATACAACTAGTGGTAAGCCATACAGGTAGTTCTCATTTAGTGACCACAATTGGGACCGGCAACCCGATCATTAAGTGAAGTAGTCGCTAAGTGAAACTGCGACTGTGCTTATGATCTTACTTCAGCTTTCCAGACCTGCGAAGGTTGTAAATGTGACGATTGGTCATAAAGTTACTTTTTCATCACTGGCGTAATTGTGAATGGTCGCTAAATGAGGCAGTCACTAAACAAGGACTACCTGTATGTTTATATTAAAGGTAATATGTCTCAGACTGTAATGACTTAGATAAGGCAGAAAAGGAAAGACAACTGCCTACTTTACCCACCACTGTGCCAATTAAAAAGAATTCAGGATCTCAAAGAGAAGATATGGATACAGAAAGTAACCTCGCCTAATTCATCTTACTGAGAACAGAGTTGCTACAAGACTCTTTCCACCTAATTAACTTTGTAGAAAGTTATAATGAGACAGCTCCAATCACTGTAGATCAACAAACCCAGTCAATAGTGTGAAAAAAACATCCAAGAACCATCTCCCTTATTTGGATACTGCTCTACAAAAAAGTAAGGACATCAGGGAATCTGGGAACCAAGCCATGGTACCCCAAATAACTCCTACCTCTACTGAGCTGATGGCTATCGCTTTTATATCTCATGTTGGGGACCTATGTACTCCAGAGAGTTAAGATCAGTTTAACCCCATCTCAAAATTCCTCACAAAAGGCAGAGACTCCCAATGTAAAATGAGATTTCACCACAAAAGCCTGCTCCCCAGCTTGAGCAAAGCATTTATGATTAGATGATAAGGCATGACTTCCTAATTAAATCAGCCTCACATCACAGGTTTTCAAATGACTTTATTGAAGACCTTCTGGGGAAAATTTACCAACTACTGTACATCAATTGGAACCTTCTTATCAAAACGTTTGTCTTAAAGATCCTGATTAAACAATAGCTTATTCCTTGGGAATTCCTTGGGAGGAAAGCTATGGCAAACCTAGACAGCATATTAAAAAGCAGAGACATCACCTTGCCGACAAAAGTCCATATAATTAAAGCTATGGTTTTCCCAGTAGTAATGTATGGCTGTGAGAGTTGGACCATAAGGAAGGCTGAGCGCTGAAGAATTGATGCTTTCGAGCTGTGGTGCTGGAGAAGACTCTTGAGAGTCCCTTGGACTGCAAGGAGGTCAAATCAGTCAACCCTGACTGCTCATTGGAAGGACAGATACTGAAGCTGAAGCTCAAATACTTTGGCCACCTAATGCGAAGAGAGGACTCACTGGAAAAGACCCTGATGCTGGGAAAGACTGAGGGCAAAAGGCGAAGGGGACGGCAGAGGAGGAGATGGTTAGACAGCATCACCGATGTAATGAACATGAATTTGAGTAAACTCTGGGAGACAGTGGAGGACAGGAAGGCCTGGTGTCTATGGTCCATGAGGTCACAAAGAGTGGGACATGACTAAATGACTGAATAACAACAAAACAATAGCACCCAAAGGGTACCTCCAGCGTCAGCCACGATAGACAAGGTAAGCAACCATGCTCAGAAACAAACTTCTTCACTGGATCTAGAGGACACTATATTTAGTTTGCCAACTATAACCACGGACAAGATTTGTTTGTCACAGGTTAATTAAGACAATTTCACCTGGTACAGACTCCAGGGTGGAGTCTTCCACAGCAGATCAGCTAGTTGGATGGAATTCATTTAAGAAATAGAATCAAAGGATTGACTACAAATGCAAAGTGAGGCAAAGTTTAAGGCCTACTCATGCAATATAGAGGTACTGGAGAGCCAATCAAATACAAGGGAGTACTTAAAGCAATAATTAAAGAAAAACCCCATTGCTACTGTTTTACAAGAACCACATGGCTGGGGCATAAATAAAAAGGACAAATGTTCCCATCCAACAATTGGTCAGCAATTTAAAGTTAGAGGATCTCCTAGGGCTAGGGGAATCACTTTAATTTTAACTAATACCTTAAACCTGCAAAATGTTAAAGTCAAGAAAGAGCCCAAGGGTTGGTTCATATTTGTGAAAGATATTCATAATAACAAGGCCTATATTTAGGCTTCCATTTATTGCCCTTAGGGGGTATGGTGGCTCAGTGGGTAAGATGCCAGGCTTGTCGATTGGAAGATCGCAAGTTCAGAGGTTCGAATCCCTAGCCCTGCGTGCGGAGTGAGCTCCCGCACTAGCTCCAGCTCTTGCCAACCTAGCAATTCGAAAGCATGCAAATGCAAGTAGATGAATAGGTACCACTTCGGTGGGTAGGTAACAGCGTTCCGCTCGTGTCATGCGGCCACATGACCATGGAAGCATCTTCGGACAACGCTGGCACTTCGGCTAACAAACGGAGATGAGCACCGGCCCCTAGAGTCGGACACGACTGCACAAAATGTGCGGGGGGAACCTTTACCTTTTTTACCTTATTGCCCTTATCAAAATCCACATAAATTTCTATATTCTCTTTTTTCTAAATTGTCAAAATTCAGTGATGGTTACATTGTTATAGGTGGAGACTTTAACTGTGTTGCAGAGGTCAAGTTAAATAAAAGATACAGTTGAAAATATATCCTGCAAAGACATAAATAATTAATTAAGCATTTTACTCAATATTCCCTAATTGGTATCTGGAGAAAAAACAATCCAACAGTTCGAGATTATATGTATTATTCCCAAGATTCAAGACATACTCTAGAATTGATTATATATTAATTTCTGATTCTGTAATTTTTTCAGGAATTTCAGCTGATATTGGATCTACTGGCCTATCAGATGATCATGCCCCAGTATCTGCTTCTTACCCATCTGTTTATTTTGCTGGATAAAAATATTTATTTTTATTTTATGTAGTTTAAGGATATTTATTTTGCTGGATAAAAATAAAAATATTAACTAGGCTGTTCACTCAATGAGGAAGGAGTATTTATAATGTAAATCACTAACACATTTCATAGTAGCAAATCTTTTTAGATGTTTTCCTTTAATTTTTTTTCTCAATAAAGCCTTTGGAAATCTGAATAGCCATTTCATAAAAGGAATAATTTTACTTTCTAGAATAAGCCAAGAAAATACTGTCAGAACAGCAGCACAAGAAAGGATGGAAGAAAAGGATGGAAAACAAGAGTAGAACACTGAAGACAGCATTCCCGGGCCTTCTGTTCAGAATGGAGCTGCACTCTGCCTTCATAAAATTCTTTATGTGCTTTAAAAGGTATGTTTTCTTTGAATAGGCAGGGCGCTTAGGATTAAATGTGTTAAAAGTTGAGGCGTGCAGACAGCATACTCAACTTAGGCTAACAGATCTTACCACCAACTACACCTACTCCAACACTACTTCTCCTTGTGTTCATTGGAGCTACGTGAAACCATACATTAGTCTTCATATTATAGGCTTCTACTGAGGATAAACCTGTAATAAAGCACAAAGAAACCTAATCAAAATGAAGTATTACTGAATCTAGTTTTTTTTCCCAGTAAGCAATAAGTATAATATACTGCCCTTATTCATAAAGGCATTATCATTTTGCTACCAACAGAGATAACTACAAGATTATATTGGTGATATTAGCCAGCTAAAATACTCTGCATAAATAAAATCTCCTTGGGGCAGAATTTTCCTCCCCCTGATGACTTCATAGGCATACCCATACAACAATACTGAACTGATTTACCACTGCCTTCTTCTAGGATTATTTTTTGACTTCCCAATTTAGCCTGCAGCCCTGGAATTCCCCCAATGGTCTCCCATCCAAGCTTTAACCCTTCCAACCTTTAACCCTGACCTTGCTTAGCTTTGAAGCCCAGACTAAGTCAGCTAGTGATGCCACCTGCTGAAGTAGCACACACAGAAAGTGTGTGCACACATGCATGCCCCTCCCCCCCATGCAGATTAGACTCCGGTATGATTTTTCAGATGAAAATAGAGGAGACAGATGAGAAACTGGATATACTGTACTATAGAAAATAAACATTCAAAAGCTTTCTAAATATCATACTTCTAATGATTTACATTATTCCTTCCTTCCTTCCTTCCTTCCTTCCTTCCTTCCTTCCTTCCTTCCTTCCTTCCTTCCTTCCTTCCTTCCTTCCTTCCTTCCTTCCAATTTGATTTATATCACTGCCCCATCTCCCCCAAAGGGGACTCTGGGTGGTTTAGCATTTAGTATTTCAGTAGGTAATCTATGTTTGATAATGGAGTTTTTCATTTTGAATTAAAAAAAAGATGCCCAAATGTGTTTCAGGGAAAACTGGATAATGAGAATTATTGCAACAAAAACACTCCACAATCTAGATGCCTTGTACAAAGAATGGCTGTATGGTGATTTCACTGTAATAAGATTATATACCTGTACTCCCATCAAATCCTCCTACAGCATATAGAAACCCATTTAATACAGCAGCGCCCAAAGTGCTTCTTCTGTCTTGCATGTTAGCAACACTTGTCCACTGGTCTTTTACTGGATCATAAGAATCCACAGTACGAACCCTCAAGGAGCCATTGAAGCCACCAACAGCAAAGACAAGACCATTCATGTATACAACTCCTGGAAAAAAAAGTGGTCCACCTCATCACCTGTTCTAAGATGTTGATGTCTATAAATTATCTTCTAAAAACCTCATATTAGGAGGCTCTTTTCATAAATTATGAATGCCAGACCATTTTTTTTAAAAAGGAAATTGTTGGCATAGATTTAAGCTTTCATGCAGGAAACATCAATTTAAAATGACTAGGTACCTGCCCTGCATCTTCTGGAAGGCAGCTCAGCAACTTGGTGCCAACGTTCTTCTTTAAAATCGTAACACTCCACACTGCGGATAGCTTTTGGTGCTTGCCCTCCTACCACTACCATCAGCTTTAACAGAAGCAACATTCATAAAATCAGATTCTCATTAAATGGAAAATTAAATTAAATTAAATTAAATTAAGTCAGATTCTCATTAAATGGAAAAAAATATCAAACAGCCACTGACAATGTACAACAAAAAAGACTATCTACAGTACTATTCCATTTCTTGGAGTGGCATACCCACAATAAAATGAGCAAGGATTCAAAAGGTCCAAGGAAAGCCTTGCAGATATGAATGTGCTGCAGCCCTACTTGATTTGGCCCTGAAAAAGAGTAAAGGGTAGAAGGAAAAATTCTTCCTGTGCTTCCTTATCTTCAAGTTGCCAAGGTTGAGAAACACTGGACTAGACTGTTGGATATGCTTTAATTGAATGCTACACTGAACAGGAAATGAGACTTAATGAGACAAATTGCCGCTTCCAACTCTATTATTCTATATTTTATTTCAATTATTCCCTGGAAAAGGTAAATATATAAAAAGACCCTATGACATACCACACCGTCATGACATTTTTCATACAACCCAAGGCAATACAAAAAGGAAGCACATGTAAGTGACAGGCTTACTTTTGGAAGACAGGCAGGGGTTCTCAACCTTGTTCGTGCAGTCTTCATCAGAGCTCTTTGCTCAAGTGGCAACAAATGGTACTTCATTGCTTCAATTAGGTAATCTTTACATGCACTGCTGTTTTTAACAAGTATCTCTTCTTCAACTGTCTGTGAATTAGACATATTGCTACAGTCTTAGCAAGAAATAACACACTGACTAATTTGCATGAAGTTTTCCTTTAATTATTAGTCTTGAATTGGTTCTTTAAAACAATTGTTTTTCCAACAATTATTGCCAAATGAAAACAAGCCAGTTCAAAACTAGAGGTAATGACAACCTAGTAGCCAGGATATAGAATAGAAACCACACCCAAACATGTAAAGTATGATGATAAACTATATACTGTATCTATTTTTATTTGAGAAGTACTCCTTGAAATATTCTCCTATAAGAATAATATACAGTAGAATTCTTTATTGATATAGATCAGTGTTTCTCAACCTGGGCAATTTCTAGATATGCAGACTTCAGTTTCCAGAATTCTGGAATTGAGAGATCAGGGAATTCTGAAAGTTGAAGTTTGTGTGTCTGAAGTTGCCCAGATTGGGGAACTCTGATTCAGACTTTGTTTTTATATTCATCTAATTTAGCCTTCCCATGCATGATGCCCTCAGTTCATATAATCCTCAAACCTACTGTACAAACCCAATGATTGTGAAAGTTGGTCCAGCACTTCTAGAAAGCACCAGTTTGGGGAATTTTGTCATGTTTACCCAATTACACCAGCATTTATCTTACAATATAACAGGAGAACAAAAGACCAAGAATGAAATGCTTCCTGTTAATTACCTGGACCAAATATTCCTTTGAGAGCAAAGGTAATCGAACATGTTCCATCAGACGTGCCATGAGTTCTTGCCTCACATCTTTGTCATAGTTAACCCAAGC
This sequence comes from Charina bottae, assembly GCA_023362775.1. Lineage (NCBI taxonomy): Eukaryota > Metazoa > Chordata > Lepidosauria > Squamata > Charinaidae > Charina > Charina bottae. The sequence goes on from JALMGJ010000008.1 coordinate 435,460, forward strand.
TATCACTGCTTCAAATACCTTGCGTAAAATAAAGACACATTATGAGTTCTGCATATGGTCTGCTTGACAGATACATATAGAACTCTATTATTCTGCCTATTTTAGAATTCAGATTGAAAGAGACATTTCCAACAGGAGTTAGTACAGACACAGTAAGAAGCAGCTAGAACTGCCTCATCTATTTCTCCAGTCTCTTTGCTCTTTTCTCTCAGTTCTCTTAGAACTGAGGACATACAGCTCATATAAAGTTTTAACAAATTTAGACAGATTAATGTGTTTTAAAAGGGAACAATAACTTGCTAATACTGGCATTACAAAGAACGACATATCTAATTTCCCTTCCCCCTAAGCATTCTTCTTTTTCTGGCTCTCCTCTAAGCAAGAGAGGGGTCTCCTCCATTATCTCCAACTATTAATAAGCCAGCTGAAGGCTTTAAGGACAATGTCCATCTGCTCAAGGAAAAACAATCATCAAAAAAATGGGTTCTTGGAATTTCACTTGTCTGATGGTAAAAATCAAAATGTCCTGCAGCTGTGGCTAAGAAGAAGGCAAAGTATCCTGGAATGACTAGAAAAGTCTATTTCCCTGTTCTGAAAAATAATTAACATAGATGGAATTTAAGGTGTATGTATATTCCCTCATTCTGTTAGCTCTCATTACTGGGTTTTAGTATTAGAAAGACAACTCAAGATATGTTTTCTATAACTTGTATTTCAGTTCACACTCAGACCCATATTATCTTGCCCTTTGTGACCATGTCTATCTAATACCACCTCTGCATACTGTTTTTTCTTCTTTATGTAAATTTTATTTATCCATACATTTATCCATACCAAAGCTATGTTGTTGTTGTTATTTATTTATTTAAATTTGTTGGCCACCCAACTCCCGTGGACTTATGTTGAAATAACTCCACTGGCTAACAGTCTACTTCCAAGTCCAGTTCAAAATGCTGGTGCTTATAAAGCTCTAAATTATTTTAAATCTTTGGGGAAATGGCATAGCATTATGGACTGATGCAGTGCTATGATAAAAACACTTTTCAGGTGCTCCTACGAGTAGTCCTTGCTTAATTACCATTCGTTCAGCAACTGTTCGAAATTACTACTGCGCTGAAAAAATGGACTTACAAAAGATGCCTGAAGATATGGCTGTTGTAGCGCCCCCAGAGTCACATGATCAAAATTCAGGTGTTTGGCAGCCCGCCCGCACTTATGACCACGGGGGCACTGCAACTTCCCCACCCACCTATCTCCCCCCATCTATGACTTTTGGGGCCCCTGCCGCCCTGCACTCCACTGCCCCAGCTGACCTTGCCATCTTCTTGCTCCCGCTGCTGACAGATTTTTTCAGCACTGTCGTAATTTCAAACGGTCGCTGAATGAATGGTTGTTAATCTTCAAAAACTCAATGGAATGGCAGAAGTAAGTACTGTATATTCCACAGCTCTCCCCATTTTTCATAAGAATCAAGTAGCTAATCAATAACTATTTTCATTGATGTTTTCATAACATTAATACTTTTTAAAAATGCATAATCAAAAAATATTTGCCCTAATATCTAACACTAACATACATGGCATTTTAATCATGTAATATTTTAAAATTGGATATGATTTTGTTTTCAGTTTTTCTTTAAGGAATTTTCATTGGCTGTCTTGGACACACTTTGACTAATAAAATTTAACTAGATAGCAAACGTATTTGGAAAAATAATCAGAGCCAAACTATATATAATGGCACACATACTTTTAGAGTCTAAAAGTACAAATACTGGTGGGAAACCCTAGTTCCAGCTACTTCTTTGAGTTTCACAGATTGTTGGCAGCCACAATTGGGAAAAAAGATTTGAACAATAGACTGCAGTGAAAGGGGGAAAAGATTCAACACCTTTCTCCTACATGTTCCCATCAAGGTATATTATAAATGGATAAATATGTCAATTATGGCCCTTCTAATCTGGTCCCATGATTTTAAAGGTGTGCAAAACTTTTTGAATTAGAAATATTTCAAGCTCAAAATAGATACCTCAAGTTCAAAATTAGACAGTTCTGACCTTACTGGAATTGTTTTGATCTTGAAATATTTTTGGCAAAAAAGGGACAGCATCTGACCAATCTAGTCAAATCAGAACAGAAAAGCCCATTTCAAACTCGAATTTTAAACACTTGCATCTGAAGCATTTTGCATACCACTACATTATTTCGTATCATTATGTCCAAATTAGGAGGATATTACCTTACCTTTTCTTCTGATGCTATTGTTAGTTTGTCACTGGATATTAAGCTACACACCTGTTCTACACCAAGACTGAGAAATTCCTCACCCAGTACAACCTCAGTAAAATGCTGTTCTGTTTCAAGAAAAAAATGTAAACACATAGATTGCAGCAATATAAGCAGCAGTAAAGGCGGCATTTCATCCTTATACAGATTCAAGAAACACACAATAGTTTTCATTCCAGTTATGACTGCTGGAGCATGAAGCTCATGTCTATGAAAGTGTAATGTGATTTAAAATGTGGAAATATCCTTTATAAAACCAGTTGGAGTTTGTGTGCAACTACAGACATGATTACTAAAATAAAGCCACTGCATGTAGAAAATAAGACTGACAATAAGATCTTCATTCGGAAGCACGTAATACATATTAAGATTCAAAAACTGAAATCATGGCAGTGACTGGATAAATTGTATTTCATATACAGGATGTCCCAAAGTCTAAGTGCAGAACTTAGAACTGCACTAAGACTTTTAGGACACCCTGTGTATACTTTTATTCTTGAATGTATTTGAAGCAGGTTACAAAGCACTCATAGATTATCAGCATACACAAACAAACATTAGCAAATATGATAGATGAGCTCTGCTATTATTGATGGTAAATGGGGTTAACAGTTTATCCTTGGGCACTGGGGGGTTATGTTTGGTGGCTTTGTTTGAATTTTGTAAGCTGCCAGAGTCACTTGTGTGAGGTGGACAGCTATAAAATCATACATAAATAAAATAAATAAGGCAAATTAGAACATGAGACAGCAAAATAAACCAATCCATTTAAAAACAGATCTTCCAAATATGTAAAAACAAACAAACAAAAAAGCTGATCACATACAGTGGTGCTTAAAAGCTTTGGATCAATTTCCTCAATAAATAAATGAACAAGTTTAGGACTTCTGTGGAGAACAGATCATGTTTTAGATCATATTTATGCAAAAATATTGAAAATTCAAAAGGGTTCACAAACCTATAAGCACCACTATATTGGTTGCTAGTTGATATACGACGTTTCAAATCACTGCCTAAACATAGAAAGGGAAGGAGCTTGGCAGATATCCAGTGGAAAAGAATTCTACAATTCCCTCCATCTCTGGTATTTGGGCATATGTGCCAATAATTATAAAGCCAAAATGGTAGTGCTTGCATGTATGTTGGAAGTAACAGCAGGAGACATAGTGGAACCCTGGGATTTAGATCAAAATATCTGAGGACAAAAAATTCTAAGGAAGAATGGAGCATGCTGACCGTTAGGGAGAAAAGTTGAACTCCATGTGGGGAAAAGCACTGGGAAGGGAGTGTTGCTGGTTCTCATTCTTTCCTGCATCTTCTTGTTCAAAGCTTTCCAAACTGTGTGTCGGGACACATTAGCGTGTCGGCTGCAGTGTCTGGGTGTGTCGCGGCTGCTGCTGCCTCCGAACCCTGCCAGGACTCCACGTAGGTCCTAGTGCCTGCCTGGTGCCTTGCTGCCTCCAAACCTGCTGTGATTCCGCGCAGGTCCTAGTGCCTGCCTTGTGCCCTGCTGTAAGAGTGTGTCGCGAAATGATGCCCTGCTGTAAGAGTGTGTCGCAAAATGATGCATGTCTAAAAAGTGTGTCACCAACATGAAAAGTTTGGAAAGCTCTGTTCTAGTTCAAGGAAATAGACACCATGAAGACAGGTGATTGTGTGGGTACTAGCCCACAACAGACTCCCAACAATCTGGCTGTGTTGCTTGATCTGGGCCACTGCAACCACCCATTGCTGCAGAACTAGAGGCTTGCCCCAAAGATCACTTACGTGCCCCAATTGCATAGAAGAGTAGTGAAAACCTACATTAGGAGAGAACACAATTGGCCTAGTCACATTTTTAAACTCTTGACCCTAAAATAATGACTGGAATTGTTATGCAATATTTTCTCAAAGGAAAGACACTGACACCCAATCCCTAACTGGAAATATTATTATGACGTGAAGTATGTCTGAACTCACTATTTTTATCTGCAAAATTAATATATGAAATGAAGTGCATTGAAACTACTTTCCATAAGGTGGACTCCACAGATGCAAGCATACATGCACACAAAAGGTTAATACAAGGAGAAAAAATTCTCTTCACACAAGCCTTTGAAAGTACAATGGAGAAGAGCATTTCCCAAAAATGGTAGCTGGCCAGATAAAATTCTAATTGTATTTGCCTTTTTATCGCTATTATAGCTACAGTATTCTGGGAAACTGAATTACTGTCTATTGAATTGCCACATTAACAATAATTCCTACTTTATTCTGGCAAATTGAATCCTATCAATTGGATTACTACATTAATAATAATTTGAGAAGGGGGAAAAGTGCCAGTTTTCAAAGATTTAATACTGGTATCTACAAATTTAAAGGTCTATTTTAATCTTGAAAATTAGGTTTTGAAATATATTCAGCCTCTTGTCTGCTTTGCTAATATCAAATATCAAACAATTTTAGTTTGTTTACCCTACAACTTTAATTTCTCCATTGTAGTTTACATTCTCTTTCATGTGAGCAATATGAAAAGGCTTTTCCAATGTTAAAAATAATACGACAATCCTCACAATTATTTTTAGAACTGATGTTTCACTTGCCTGCATATGTGTTGGCCTTATTCAGGAGCTCTGTGCACGCATGCATATCAGCAAATGCCCGAATGCCCAAACAGTTGACAGGATGAAGCTGAGTTTCCAGAAAATCACAGCAACTTTTCTTTACATCCTGCAGTTGCAACAAACTAGCCGCTGGGAGCAGTACCTACAATAACCAAAATTAAAAGAGTCAGTGTCACCAGCAAGAAAGGGGGAAAAGAATCCACCTCACACTAGTGCACAAGTTTAAGTTGGGAGAGAGTCAATAACTTATAGGGGTCTGCATTTAAAAATCATTTACTGATTTTAAAAGGTATTTCTAAGTCTAAGAAAGTCTATATTTGGGTTAAGTAATTTTATAACTAATAGGTAAATTCACACTATGCTCCTACCTTAATTCTGTTTTGTTAGTTTTAGAATCTTGGGTAGTAGTCAAGAATTGACAGAACAGGACAGCAGTAACAAGGCGACAAAGTTGTAGGCTATATTTTGACAAATGAATCTTGGCTCAATAGATCAGGATATCCATGATATCCATGCACATATGCTTTGCTCCTCTATCAGTTCTTCATTCCAGTGAATGAAGAATTCATTCTTCAGAGAATCAGTCTAGGAAGTTGCCTGTATACTATACTTAAAACTTATCAAACAAGGTTAGGATTTAGAAGTCACATTAGAATAGAAGAATAGAATAGGGATAGGGATAGGGATAGGGATAGAATAGAATAGGAATAGAATGTAGCAAGTAGAATTTAAAAAGGAAAGTCCTTGTAATATTCACTACAGTCTGATAAATTGGCAGTTTATTATTTCTTTGGCTTTCCCTCCAATATTCACAATTTCACATTCATGTTGATTTGTGGGTAGCTACTGTAATAGATCTTCAGCAAAGATCATCATTACCTTGTCGTGGTGCTGGAGCTTGAGCACCTCAATGATGCCATGAGCTAAACCATGAAGGGACACCCAAGACGGGAAGGTCATGGCAGAGAGGTCAGACTAAATACGATCCCTGGGGAAGGTAATGGCAACCCACCCCAGTATTCTTGCCGTGAATACTAAATAGATCAGTACAACCAGAGATATGTCTGTATACCATTGGAAGATGGGACTCCCAGGTCAGAAGATGGTCAAAATGATACTGGGGAGGAACAGAGGATAAGTTCAACTAGCCCCAGATGTGATGACGCAGCTAGCTCAAAGCCAAAAGGATGGCTAGCAGCCGACGGTGCTGGTGGTGAACGACGAATCCGATGTTCTAAAGATCAACACACCATAGGAACCTGGAATGTAAGATCTATTAGCCATGGCAAATTGGATGTGGTTATTGGTGAGATGTCAAGATTAAATATAGACATTTTGGGTGTCGGTGAACTGAAATGGACTGGAATGGGCCGCTTCACATCAGATGACCACCAGATCTACTACTGTGGACAGGAGGACCACAGAAGAAATGGAGTAGCCTTCATAATTAATAATAAAGTGGCTAAAGCAGTGCTTGGATACAATCCAAAAAATGATAGAATGATCTCAATTTGAATTCAGGGTAAGCCATTTAACATCACAGTGATCCAAATATGCTCTCCAACCGCAGATGCAGAAGAAGCAGAAGTAGATCAGTTCTATGAGGATCTGCAGCACCTACTGGATAATACGCCAAAAAGAGATGTTATTTTCATTACAGGAGACTGGAATGCTAAGGTGGGTAGTCAAACGACACCTGGAATTACAGGCAAGCATGGTCTGGGAGAACAAAATGAAGCGGGACATAGGCTGACAGAATTTTGCTAAGACAACTCACTGTGCATAACAAACACTCTCTTCCAGCAACCTAAAATACGACTTTATACATGGACTTCACCAGATGGTCGACACCTAAATCAGATTGACTACATCCTTTGCAGCCAAAGGTGGCAGACATCTATACCGTCGGTAAAAACAAGACCTGGAGCTGACTGCAGTTCAGATCACAAACTTCTTATTGCACAATTTAGAATCAGACTAAAGAGAATAGGGAGGACCCACATATCAGTTAGATATGAGCTCACTAACATTCCTAATGAATATGCAGTGGAGGTGAAGAATAGATTTAAGGGACTAGATTTAGTAGATAGGATCCCGGAAGAACTATGGACAGAAGTTTGCAACATTGTTCAGGAGGCGGCAACAAAAAACGTCCCAAAGAAAAAGAAAACCAAGAAGGCAAGATGGCTGTCTGCTGAGACACTGGAAGCAGCCCAAGAAAGAAGGAAAGCAAAAGGCAACAGTGATAGGGGGAGATATGCCCAATTAAATGCAAAATTCCAGAGGTTAGCTAGAAGAGATATGGAATTATTTTTAAACAAGCAACGTGTGGAAGTGGAAGAAGATAATAGAATTGGAAGGACAAGAGACCTCTTCCAGAAAATTAGAAACATCGGAGGTAAATTCCAGGCAAAAATGGGTATGATCAAAAACAAAGATGGCAAGGACCTAACAGAAGCAAAAGAGATCAAGAAACAATGGCACAAATATACGGAAGATCTGTATAGGAAGGATAATAATATTGGGGATAGCTTTGACGGTGTGGTCAGTGAGTTTCAACCAGACATCCTGAAGAGTGAGGTTGAATGGGCCTTAAGAAGCATTGCTAATAACAAGGCAGCAGGAGACGACAGTATCTCAGCTGAACTGTTTAAAATCTTGTAAGATGATGCTGTTAAGGTGATGCATGCCATATGCCAGCAAATTTGGAAAACACAAGAATGGCCATCAGATTGGAAAAAATCAACTTATATCCCCATACCAAAAAAAGGGAAACACTAAAGAATGTTCAAACTATTGAACAGTGGCACTTATTTCACATGCCAGTAAGGTAATGCTCAAGATCTTGCAAGGTAGACTCCAGCAATTCATGGAGCGAGAATTGCCAGATGTACAAGCTGGGTTTAGAAAAGGCAGAGGAACTAGAGACCAAATTGCCAATATCCGCTGGATAATGGAGAAAGCCAGGGAGTTTCAGAAAAACATGTATTTCTGTTTTATTGACTATTCTAAAGCCTTTGCCTGTGTGGATCATAACAAATTGTGGCAAGTTCTTGGTGGTATGGGGATACCAAGTCATCTTGTCTGCCTCCTAAGGAATCTGTATAATGACCAAGTAGCAATGGTAAGAACAGACCACGGAACAACGGACTGGTTTAAGATTGGGAAAGGAGTACGGCAGGGTTGTATACTTTCGCCCTACCTATTCAACCTGTACGCAGAACACATCATGCAACGTGCTGGGCTTGAGGAATCCAAGGCTGGAGTTAAAATCGCTGGAAGAAACATTAACAATCTCAGATATGCAGATGATACCACTTTGATGGCTGAAAGCGAGGAGCAGCTGAGGAGCCTTATGATGGTGAAAGAAGAAAGTGCAAAAGCTGTGTTGCAGTTAAACCTCAAAAAACCCAGCTTGATTGATAACTGGCAAATAGAGGGAGAAAAAGTGGAGGCAGTGACAGACTTTGTATTTCTAGGCGCAAAGATTACTGCAGATGCTGACTGCAGCCAGGAAATCAGAAGACGTCTACTTCTTGGGAGGAGAGCAATGGTAAATCTTGATAAAATAGTTAAGAGCAGAGACATCACACTGACAACAAAGGTCTGCATAGTTAAAGCAATGGTATTCCCCATAGTAACCTATGGCTGCGAGAGCTGGACCATAAGGAAGGCTGAGCGAAGGAAGATAGATGCTTTTCAACTGTGGTGTTGGAGGAAAATTCTGAGAGTGCCTTGGACTGCAAGAAGATCAAACCAGTCCATACTCCAGGAAATCAAGCCAGACTGCTCACTTGAGGGAATGATATTAAAGGCAAAACTGAAGTACTTTGGCCACATAATGAGAAGACAGGATACCCTGGAGAAGAAGCTGATGCTAGGGAAAGTGGAAGGCAAAAGGAAGAGGGGCCGACCAAGGGCAAGATGGGTGGATGATATTCTGGAGGTGACAGACTCAACCATGGGGGAGCTGGGGATGGTGACGGCCGACAGGAAGCTCTGGCGTGGGCTGGTCCATGAAGTCACGAAGAGTCGGAAGTGACTCAACAAATAAACAACAACTGTAATAGATGAAAAAAGCAAGCAGATATCAAATTTAGCAGTTTTTTCCCCTTAAAACAAGCAGCTATCAATGTAATTTACTTTTGTTCAATACTATTCTAACATCATTTTATGGCATGATACCCAGTACTATCACTGACAGCCTCTTATTACTACTCTTTTTTACTATATTTGGATCCAACTGTTAAATTCAGCATATAACTTATTTATCTAGGGGGCAGACAACTACAGGATCACAGGTCCTAGCAGATTTATGAAAAATTAACATGGCACAGCATCATACATAAGGTCTTCATAATAATGGAATACTGTTATATGCTTTCATTAGCTTAAAACAACCGAAAGAAAAGTTTCCTCCTTGTATTAAACTCTTTATGGCTTGGAACTGTCATAAATATTTCTACACTGCATTTGAAAATTTGAATGTAACAACAAAGTTTGCTAATTTTAACATAAACACAACTGAAAGAACTTGAGCTAGTTACTAAATCAGGATTCTAATTCACTCTTCCCTAGACAAGGCTAAATTAAAAAGGAATCTTTCAGATTTCCATATGTTCATTGAACTGATACAGAGCTGCGGAGGTGCCTCTAGCAGAAATACTTGTGATTACATTACTTGTCTTTCAAGAACATATGAGTCAAGATAAACAGCTGTAATGGTGGGTGGGTGGTACTGGAGAAAACTAAAAATACAGATTGACATCTGTAGCATAAAGCAGAAAGCTAATACTTTGCATTTCACGCCAAAAGGGTATTAACATTCATTAGTTTCAGATATAAATGATTTTAGAAATAATTTGCTGAAAGCGTAAGATTTACTAAAACATGAAACTAACCCTAACCCTAAAGTAACATTTGACATTCAAATACAATTTATAGACATAGTAGGTAGACTTATTTAAAATGCTCATATTGTTCAGCAGCACTGTTATCACTTCCAAATATTTACACAAGGGAGGTTCAATATTATGTCTGTATTCTAACAGCCATTAAATGTCCTAGTGCCCATAGTTGTTGTTTATTCGTTCAGTTGCTTCCGACTCTTTGTGACTTCATGGACCAGCCCACGCCAGAGCTTCCTGTCGGCAGTCACCATCCCCAGCTCCCCCATGGTTGAGTCTGTCACCTCCAGAATATCATCCATCCATCTTGCCCTTGGTCGGCCCCTCTTCCTTTTGCCTTCCACTTTCCCTAGCATCAGCTTCTTCTCCAGGGTATCCTGTCTTCTCATTATGTGGCCAAAGTACTTCAGTTTTGCCTTTAATATCATTCCCTCAAGTGAGCAGTCTGGCTTGATTTCCTGGAGTATGGACTGGTTTGATCTTCTTGCAGTCCAAGGCACTCTCAGAGTTTTCCTCCAACACCACAGTTCAAAAGCATCTATCTTCCTTCGCTCAGCCTTCCTTATGGTCCAGCTCTCACAGCCATAGGTTACTACAGGGAATACCATTGCTTTAACTATGCGGACCTTTGTTGTCAGTGTGATGTCTCTGCTCTTAACTATTTTATCAAGATTTGCCATTGCTCTCATCCCAAGAAGTAGATGTCTTCTGATTTCCTGGCTGCAGTCAGCATCTGCAGTAATCTTTGCGCCTAGAAATACAAAGTCTGTCACTGCCTCCACTTTTTCTCCCTCTATTTGCCAGTTATCAATCAAGCTGGTTGCCATAATCTTGGTATTTTTTTGAGGTTTAACTGCAACCCAGCTTTTGCACTTTCTTCTTTCACCTTCGTCATAAGGCTCCTCAACTCCTCCTCGCTTTCAGCCATCAAAGTGGTATCATCTGCATATCTAAGATTGTTAATGTTTCTTCCAGTGATTTTAACTCCAGCCTTGGATTCCTCAAGCCCAGCACGTTGCATGATGTGTTCTGCATACAGGTTGAATAGGTAGGGTGAGAGTATACAGCCCTGCCATACTCCTTTCCCAATCTTAAACCAGTCCGTTGTTCCGTGCTCTGTTCTTACCGTTGCTACTTGGTCTTTATACAGATTCCTCAGGAGGCAGACAAGATGACTTGGTTTCCCTATACCACCAAGAACTTGCCACAATTTGTTATGATCCACACAGTCAAAGGCTTTAGAATAGTCAATAAAACAAAAATAGATGTTTTTCTGAAACTCTGGCATCTGGCAATTCTCATTCCATGAATTGCTGGAGTCTTACCTTGCAAGGTCTTGAGCATTACCTTACTGGCATGTGAAATAAGTGCCACTGTTCAATAGTTTGAACATTCTTTAGTGCTTCCCTTTTTTGGTATGGGGATATAAGTTGATTTTTTCCAATCTGATGGCCATTCTTGTGTTTTCCAAATTTGCTGGCATATGGCATCACCTTAGACAGCATCATCTTGCAAGATTTTAAACAGTTCAGCTGGGATACCATCGTCTCCTGCTGCCTTGTTATTAGCAATGCTTCTTAAGGCCCATTCAACCTCACTCTTCAGGATGTCTGGCTCTAACTCACTGACCACACCGTCAAAGCTATCTCCAATATTATTATCCTTCCTATACAGATCTTCCGTATATTCTTGCCACCTTTTCTTGATCTCTTCTGCTTCTGTTAGGTCCTTACCATCTTTGTTTTTGATCATACCCATTTTTGCCTGGAATTTACCACCGATGTTTCTAATTTTCTGGAAGAGGTCTCTTGTCCTTCCTATTCTATTGTCTTCTTCCACTTCCGCACATTGCTTGTTTAAAAATAATTCCTTATCTCTTCTGGCTAACCTCTGGAATTTTGCATTTAATTGGGGATATCTCCCCTATCACCATTGCCTTTTGCTTTCCTTCTTTCTTGGGCTGCTTCCAGTGTCTCAGCAGACAGCCATCTTGCCTTCTTGGTTTTCTTTTTCTTTGGGACGTTTTTTGTTGCCGCCTCCTGAACAATGTTGCAAACTTCTGTCCATAGTTCTTCCGGGACCCTACCTACTAAATCTAGTCCCTTAAATCTATTCTTCACCTCCACTGCATATTCCTTAGGAATATTAGTGAGCTCATATCTAACTGATCTGTCGGTCTTCCCTATTCTCTTTAGTCTGATTCTAAATTGTGCAATAAGAAGTTCGTGATCTGAACTACAGTCAGCTCCAGGTCTTGTTTTTACCGACTGTATAGATGTCTGCCACCTTTGGCTGCAAAGGATGTAGTCAATCTGATTTAGGTGTCGACCATCTGTGAAGTCCATGTATAAAGTCGTCTTTTAGGTTGTTGGAAGAGAGTGTTTGTTATGCACAGTGAGTTGTCTTGGCAAAATTCTACCTGCTTCATTTTGTTCTCCCAGACCATGCTTGCCTGTAATTCCAGGTGTCGTTTGACTACCCACCTTAGCATTCCAGTCTCCTGTAATGAAAATAACATCTCTTTTTGGTGTATTATCCAGTAGGTGCTGCAGATCCTCATAGAACTGATCTACTTCTGCTTCTTCAGCATCTGTGGTTGGGGCATACATTTGGATCACTGTGATGTTAAATGGCTTACCCTGAATTCGAATTGAGATCATTCTATCGTTTTTTGGATTGTATCCAAGCACTGCTTTAGCCACTTTATTATTAATTATGAAGGCTACTCCATTTCTTCTGTGGTCCTCTTGTCCACAGTAGTAGATCTGGTGGTCATCTGATGTGAAGTGGCCCATTCCAGTCCATTTCAGTTCACTGATACCCAAAATGTCTATATTTAATCTTGACATCTCACCAATAACCACATCCAATTTGCCCTGGCTCATAGATCTTACATTCCAGGTTCCTATGGTGTGTTGATCTTTAGAACATCGGATTCGTCGTTCACCACCAGCACCGTCGGCCGCTAGCCGTCCTTTCGGCTTTGAGCTAGCTGCGTCATCACATCTGGGGCTAGTTGAACGTATCCTCTGTTCCTCCCCAGTAGCATTTTGCCCATCTTCCATCCTGGGAGTCCCATCTTCCGATGGTATACCGACATATCTCTGGTTGTACTGATCCATTTAGTTTTCACGGCAAGAATACTGGGGTGGGTTGCCATTACCTTACCCAGGGATCGTATTTAGTCTGACCTCTCATAGTGCCTCTCATATTCCTCTCATATATGACCTCTCATATAGTGCCCATAGTAATTCTATCTAAAATACACACAGAATGCTATTTAGTAATGACCCAAACTCATTTGCATTTTTGGGAATAAGTTGCTATCTATAGACAGCCAAAAAATCAGGGGTCTGATAGCATCTTTTCCAATTTACAAATTTTATTAAAAGGCATAAGCTTTTATGAGCCACAGTTCACTTCTTCAATTGCATAGAGTGCCTAGGCTGATGTAGAATTTAAATTGGGATGAGGTAGGGGGGAAGGTAGCTACCAGATTCCTGATTTTTTGCCACCATGTACTATACTAACATAGCTCTCTTCCTACACTGTCTACAGAGATGGAAACTCTTCAGAAAAAAAAAACATTTGAGGATCTTCCTCAGAAAAACTGAGGACTATTATCTGCTTTTTTTCTTTCAATATTATTTTAATTCAACAATTCAACTGGAATCAATTGCCATAGAAAAAGTAAATCAGGAAAGCTAAAGCATAAAAGAAACTTGAGAATCATCCACATAGCTGCTTTACCATGCTCCCATCTCATCCCAGAACCAAAAGGATATTATATCAGCATAAACTGAGTTGCCCCCACAGCATTCTCTTAATATGCATCTAAACCCATTTCAGCCTGGTTTCAGGCCAGGATTTAGTACAGAGACATACTTGTAGATGACCTGTGGCACAGCTGGGATGGAGGTGGTACACTCATTCTTGTGCTCTTTGATTTCTCAGTCCGGTCATGTGGTGCCTTGCTTAATGACTGCATAGCTTAGCAACCGAAATTCCGGTCCCTATTGTGGTCCTTAAGTGAGGACTACCTGTACTGATTCTAAAAGAGTAGGAGAGAGGAAAATGTGGTTGTATGCTGAAGCTATGGTACCAGGTTGCATTCTATGATGAAATGAACTTCTTAAAAGAACTTTCTGCGAGGACAGGAACTAAGCCAGGTGACCACTAGGAAAAGAATTCCCGACTTCTCAGCCTACAGAAGGCCAATAGCAAAATCCTTTCAATTACATTTTCAGTTACATGCATTAAGCTGGTGACAACCAAGTCAATTTCAGACTTTTGCCCTTTCTAGGTCAACCAGCTGATCAGCTGTTTAGCTCCCTTGTAGCCAAAACAGCAAGGCAGAACAGGGACAAACCCAGGGACCAGATGGAACGTAGCAGTCCTAGTATAGATCTTCCCCATACCACATCACCTCAAGTCTACTCCTCTATGTTCCATGGTTTATTCTTCTTCCATTTTCTCAGGGAAAACACTACTTTCAGGACTGGAACACCTTTGTCTGGATTCAACTTGTTTTAACAGTTGCACTGCCTGTTAGTCAGAAGCTTCAATGTGAGGATGTGTCTTCAACAGTAAGTGGGGTGTATTCGCCTCACATTAAGTGGGTTGCAGGAAAGAGTCCTTAGGCTTGCAAAAGAAGGAAGAACACTTTGAATTCCCAAGCTGGGCAGAAATTAGTGTCTCAGTAAATAATAATAAAAATTATTATTATTCAGGAGAATCCTTAGAAAGAAAAGTTCTAACAGTAGGGAAACTGCTCCCCTCACAGATGTATAAAACACAGAAATATCTCTAGCCCTTCATTTTTAGTTCTGTTTATGAGGGATTTCTCTTCATAAAAATATAGTTCCAAGAAAGAGAATGAATGGAATTGATTTGGTATTTTATTCTGTGAGCTATCCAAGACTTATGTATTGATATTTAATGCCATTAATACTTCTCTGCCTTAAATATCACCAGTAATATGCTCTTATGGGACGTCTACAATTCCAGTTTATGTTGCACGTCTACAATTCCAGTTTATGTTGCAATCTAAAACTCAGGCTTCCAGAACTGAGATTTGCAGTACCGATCGCTCCTTTTTTATGCTTGTAATTGGAAAGGCAATAAGATATCATTTCTAATTCAGAAAAACATTGGGTTTTATTTTCCTTTTCTCCACTGATTATATAGCTACCATCTATCTGTCGAACAGAGCAGCATGTCAAATTATTCTTCTCCAAACTGCTGCCCTCCAGATATGCCAGGATTCCAACTCCCAGAATGCACTTGGAATTCTGGTAATTGCCATCTCCACACATCTGGAGATCACAGCACAGAAAGCTGTTGTATATTATATTGATACTCTGAGGGTTTATTTTATTTTATTTATTTTATTAGATTTATATTACCGCCCATCTCCCCATCGGGGACCCTGGGTGGTTCACAATAAAACATTTAAAACATAAATAGAAAATTTACAATATAATAAATTATATAAAATCCAAATAAAATCCAAGATGTTAAAATGGTGATACTAGGAGGCTTCATGGGACCAGCCACCCCCAAGAGGAGCTGTTAACATTTCCCTCCCAGGCAAGCCAGCAGAACCAGGTCTTTAGATCTTTTCGAAAGGTCGGGAGCGAGGAGACCTGCCTCAGCTCTGGGGGTAAGATATTCCAAAGGGTTCAGAAAAAGGTTGAAACAGCATACATTAAACAATTTTAAATAGCAATTTAAGAGTTTGTGTGACTGACAACATCATTCAGTGAAAGCTTCTGTTATGATTACAGTCTCTGGTTTTTCTAGTAGCTTAATGGCCTTTAGTGGGGCTGTGCAAAGCATTCAAACAGAGCACCTCTCAAATATGTTATCATAAGTGAAGCACTCCTCCTTGAAGTGATAAAACATCACGTCCGCTGGAAGGCTTTCACACCTGCTACAGAGGAAATCACTGCTTGTCAGGCAATGCTTCCACTGGGACTGCCACCAAAACTAAGTGGCTGAGCTTGCCCATGCATGCAACTGGAAATTCTGCTTTCACTGCAACAGTTACAGCCTGCCTGCTGTTTGATACAGATGCTTCAATGTTTCTTGAAGCATTAAAAATGCAACTGTTTTAATACTTTGACAGACACTGCTTTGTGAAGCACCCTTCCTGAATGTTTTGCATAGCTCTAACATTGAGTGCTTCAGTTGAGTTTGAATGCAGCAACCAACATTTAGAACATGGAAGTTTGAGTGCCCAAAATGTTGAGAAGTGTGGGTTTACCAGTACAGGTAGTCCTCGGTTAATGACAGCAATTGGGACTGGAAATGCTGTTGCTAAGTGATGCGGTTGTAAAGCGCAACGTCACGTGACCACGCTGCTTAGCGATGGCAATTCCAACAATCCCGGTTGTTGTAGTTAAGCAAGGACCTCACGTGACTGAGACTTCCGACTTTCTGCCAGCTTCCCCATTGACTTTGCTTGTGGGAAGCCAGCTGGGAAGGCCACAAATTGCAATCACGCAACCGTGGGGACGCTGCAACAGTTGGAACTCCGAGGACCAGTCATAAATACTTGTTCAGTGCCATCACAACTTTGAATGATCTTTAAGTAAGGACCACCTGTAATAAGATACCAATCATATTTCTTACTTGGAAATATGGAGTGGGGCTACAGAAGAAGTCACATTTCACAGCAATTCTTAATAGTAAGTATCTGGTAACAAAGTAGAATTGCAGTATGATTTTAAGTTCCGTTTTTGTTGTAACTGCATTTTGTTGATATAATTATGCAACAATTAATCATGGTGAACATAAAGGAGCCATAGTTCACTGATTTAGCATATGTTTTGTATGCAAAGTTTGATCCCTGACACCTTCAATTAGCCAGGGAAAAGGAGGGTGAGGTGGGGCGTCAGCTGCTAGCAAAGTTCCCTCTGCAACCAATACTGTACTAAATGAATAGTTTTGATTATAGCTACTTACTATTTTACCAAAGGATGAAAACAATGAATTACGAGAGGAGGAGGAGGAGATTGCTTCTTTATTGTCATATTTAGTTTTGAGGAAAATATCAAACCTCAGAGAACTGTCTACATGGTGTCTACTGACATTCCAAATAACACCTACTTACCTCAACTAATGTAAAATAAAAGCATTCAAAAAATCATTAAAGCCTTGCAATATTTCAACTTCAGTGACAACTTTTGTTCAAGGACACTTAAACCAGCCCACAACAGCACTTGGGATATGAGATTGCTGACAAGTTCTAGAACTACCAGAAGCACAGTATAGAATACACATACAGAGTGAACAAAGTTTTAAGGAAATGTGAAAAAAATCTTGTTCTGAAAAGGTTATTATTTCAGATCTTGTATTTGGCATCTGTTGTCATAAAAGCATATGACAAAAGGTTAAGACAGAATTACTATGCTCTCTGTGACCCCCTCCACATGGAACAGTATTAAAAAGCTGACGTAAGGTTTTCTCCCTTATAATTTAGCCCAATATGCATATAGAACTTGTACTTTTGATTTATAAAGTGGTGGTAACCTGTATAAATATTGTTTTGCAATATACTATTCCTTCTATACTACTATTTTATTTGATCAGCAATTAACTCTTTCCTGCATGGATTTTGTTGTGAAGGTCTTGATATCATTTCATTCTAAACTGTTGCTATATAATATGGCATTTAAAAATTTTTTACTTGAGTTCTCCCACTCGTCCATTTTTCTCTATAACTATAATTTCCCTGGTATAAACATATTCAATGAGTATCTTAAAGATCCAGCCATTCATTTCCTTTACTGAGGTATATATGTTGACAGTTCTCACAAAGGCAGCGAAAGACAACACACTTTGTGTTGATTTTAATATGATATGGTATATTAAAAACATTTGGGATATGCAGCTTATACACCTTTACTTTGATTCTACAGGAAGAAAGGACTTGGACTTGAAAAAGACTGCTTAACCACTTACATCCTCTAAGTCAGAGATGCACTGAGACTCCAGCATTGTATTGCGTGTGGCTTCCAAGAGTTAACTTTTAATGTGATAAAAATGGGAAATTATTAAATATGTAATTGGAGAGTACTCATACAATTAACTTCAAATGTAAATAAATTACATTTTGTTTTTGCCTGTTCCCACCCACCAGTGTTTCAAGTGTAGCACGTAGCTTTCAAAGGCCCTCAACTCTAGGAATACTTATGCACCCTGGTCAGACTACACTCCCTTTTCTTAATTCCTGACAACTCCTAAAAGGATTAACTATTACTTCAAATATGATCTTTATGCCAACTGGCTGCTCACCAACACAGTTGTACCCATCACATTCTTTAAGCTGTAAAAGGACAATCTGCCTAGCAACTTAAGTGTTTCCTATGGCAAAACAGAAATTGTGGTCAGAGGACTCATGATTAAGGACATACTTTTCTACAGTCAATTAAATTTATACCTTTGGGGCCCAATGCTAAATGAAAAGAAAGAGCAAGCACAGCATTACAATCTTTTTTTCTGGTTTCACAAAAGATGTACAAATATGCAGATAAATGTACCTTTGACTTAGATACTAAAATGTCAAATGTGTTCACTTTTGTACTAGGAAGTTCTGTCATAGTAGGTATAGGCAGTGATTTAGTCTCAAATGAAGATACATTAATGTGAATCCTTCAAACAATGGATTTGTTTAGCTTTTCCAGGACTTTCTGTTCCATTTGCTTGATACGATTACAGGTAGCTTGTCAAGGGCTGTAACTCAGCAGGTCTTTTTAAAGTGCAAGCATGTTTCCCTCCTGTCAACCCAACAGTTTGAAAGCTTTGCAAGTAGATAAATGGGTACCACATTAAGTGGGCTAATTTGCTGGCGTCCTGTCAGGAAGTCGGCACCACCGGAGAAAGGATCGGAGGTAGATCGAATGGCGGCGGTGACGACGGACCCGGATGTAACAGCTACAGGACGTCAGCAGCCGGCTCAAGGCATCCTGGGATTTGTAGTCCAGAGCCTGAAAGAGTCGGTTCCCTTACCCCCTCCCATCATGCGCGGTTAAAATGGTGATTGTATAACTAATGTGTATATATATGCTTGTAAGCTGCCTAGAGTCCTCCATTAGGGAGGGGATAGGCGGGGTATAAATACCACAATAAATAAAAATAAAATAAAAATGTTCAGGATGCTCATTGATTGTTTTATGCTACAATAGTGCAAGAAGATCACAGAAATATTGTTAAAAGATGCACAATTTTTTCAGTCATATGCTAAAAAATAAATGTCATTACTCTCACCAGATAGACAGAGAGCAGGTATGTCCCATTGTGTCGAGTGTTATACAACAAACGAATAGAATCATCCCACTCACCTGAACATTTTCTTCTGTAACCGTAATTTCCCCTGTGTAAACATATTCAATGAGCATCTTAAGGGTCCAACCATCAACTTCCTTTATTCGAACTTTCTTTGCTTGACTTTCACTCATTTCACCTGCAAACCAGATTTAATTCAGACATTGGCAAGTGGAATAAACATGCTGCAATTTATCACAGATGATCTTAGCAGGGAGGGGAAAAAAGTAACTCCATGGTATTTAAAACAGAGAATGGCAATAAAGCACCCATGGGTGCCAAAGTGCCCACTAGATCCCCACCCACTCCAGCCAAGAGGTACTCCTAGAGCTTCCAATATTGCTAAAATCTTGTAAAACTGTGATCTTGGCATCACCAAGAAAATACTGAAAGCCTTGCAGGATTTTGACAACTTGGACAAGATTTCATAATTTTCCAACTTTGTAGCGGTAAATTGTACAACCACAATTCAAACGCACCAGGGACCAAAAAAGATGCTGATCTCTGTTCTTAAGGAAGAGAAATAAGCTGATTCTCAAGCATTGTTCTACATGGATATTTCACAAGACAGATCCACTTCCAAACAACCTTGAAATACTGAATAAATCTGGAATTAAAGAGCAATAATCAAGCTCACTTTTACCTCCTGTTCAGATTATATAAATATTTTGAAAGAGTGGTTGCAGGAAAGTTTCACTGTTGCTCATAACTTGATTGCTGGAAGCTTATGCACTGAATTGGACTTATATGATAACCATATATAAAAAATAGGATTTTAATAAATACTGGAATATACACCAATTTGATCAATTCAATTTATATGTAAAGTGATTTTTTAAAAAGTTTTAGAAATTGCAAGCATTAATCAAGAGGATTAATATTAGCAGCATTTTGATTTATTGTGGTATAAAACAATTTAATCTCTATGCAGATGTAAGAAGACACCTTATCAACTTCTGGGAGGCTGGAATAGGACTATCTGTAGTGCCAGAATGGATGTTTACAAAAGAGAATTCAAAACAGATCTCAGATCTAAAGAGCTTTTCTGATGCATACCCAATAACTACTGGTTAACAATGGAAAATGCCTACAATGGTTTTTCTATCCACTGTGTTAGAATAGCAACTTGAACTACAAGCAAGTGATTGTTAATACTAAGAAAACAAATCCTTCTCTAGCTTTATAACATCAGCATCTGGCTGATTCCCAAACTAACCAGATCTGATATCTCACATTTTTTCTGAGATTTTTTCTGAGCAGAGCATTAACTTCCACATCTCTCCATGTGTGACAGATGTCAACACTCTGCTTGCAAGCCTACTATGATATCAGAACATCTCATCTAATGACAATGAAAGGTGGAACTGACAGAACATAAAACTGCTGTGCTACTGATACAGTTTTATCCTTCTCTTTTGCTGCTGTTTTAATTATTTGATGTATTCATTTGCTTTTAAACTATTATTATTGTATTTTTTAATTTAGGTAAAAAAAGGTAAAGGTTTTCCCCTGCATAGTCGTGTCCGACTCTAGGGGACGGTGCTCATCTCCGTTTCTTAGCTGAAGAGCCAGCACTGTCCGAAGATGCTTCCGCGGTCATGTGGCCGGCATGAAGCTCGCGGAACGCTGTTACCATCCCACGGAAGTGGTACCTATTTATCTACTTGCATTTGCATGCTTTCGAATTGCTAGGTTGGCAAGAGCTGGGGCGAGTGCAGGAGCTCACTCCGTCACGTGGCGCTCGGGTCTCAAGCTGCTGACCTTCTGATCGACAAGCCTGGCGTCTTAACCACTGAGCCATCGTGCCCCTTTTTAAATTTTAATTAAAAATTTAAATTTAAATTTTTAATTTAATGTATATATATTTAGAAGCTGTTATGAGGGTTCAAAGGGAAGCAGAGAATTATTCAGCTACACTAACCACCTGTCATAACACTCAATTACTTTTATTTATACACATTTCAGAAAAGCATAAATTACCAACCAATCCTTAGCAAATAAGACAATCTAACATTTTAATTTTTACCTAAATCTTTTATCTTTTAGGAAATGCTGCAGCCAAAAATAATTACTGTTTGAAATAGAATAATTGTTTTTTAAAAAGAGGCACTTGGTTCAGGAGATGCTATTAATATTCAGCAGATGAATGAAAGAATGTTTCTTCAAATACACTGAAGGTGATTAAACCGACTAACTTAACAATCACTTGCAAACCAATTTACATACCTATACTGAATACACAGTGCTGCTGGTGCAGAGCATAAACAGTCATAAATCCAATTTGGCGTTTATGGCAAAATCCAATCATCTGAAGCTGGGCCAAAAAAGCACTAAAATATGCCCTCCAACAATAATATAAAGCTGTCATCCTCCATCCATGCTAACTTTTTCAACTTCCACGTATTAATAGTTTCTCAATCTGTCTCCCCTCTTCCATGTATTTTCTCCGCTGCAGTCTTTCAACTTTCTGGTTCAGCAGTTTACACAGCACATTTTACTAAATAATGGTCACACCGAGGATTACTAGCAAGAATAAACATATAGTTTCCAAGGTGCAGCTTCTGCTTCTAGGAATTAGCTTAAAGACCAACATTTATTAAAGCATTTTAAGTCCACTGTGCATATTTATATACAGCACAGTAATGTCTCAAGGAAACCCCCATCAAGCTTATGCCTTTCAAAATGGACTGTGAGATAGTTCAACTGCAAGAGACAAGAAGAAAAAACAGGTACCTGTAAACATGGCATGGAAATATGGACTGCAAGCTGCTAATACAACTCGATGAGCTGCAATTTCCATGTCTTCAGCTACTATTGTCACATCACATAGCAAGTTTTGACTATTAAGAAGAGACAGAACAAAAATAATCTTATACCACAGGAAGGATAATCATTGCCCAGTTTGTTACAGGCTATTATGCAGCAACAGCAAGTTCTGGTAAAGCAGTGCTTCCCAAACCTGGGTAAATTACCCAAAATTGGGTAAAAGTGGTTGTTCCTTGGGTAACGACACATGAACCCATTAGCCAATCACAACAGGGACATTTAAATTGACTTAAAAGTGTTTTACCTACATTGGGTAAAAAGGACTTTCTGATCAACCGTTTTGGGTAATGAAGGAAAAAGTTTGGGAAGCACTGTGCCTATACATACTGCATGTTCATATTCAACAAGTTTAATAAAATAAGCAGCTGATAACCAATATTCAGGTTCTTATCAGTCTCCTTGCTAGTAGTGCTATAGAGCCTATCTTTTTTATTAAGGAAAGGGCCTGCAATTTTTTAAAAACCTGATCAGGCTTGCAAACGCAAAGCTTAAGTGCTGTCAAAAGTCACTCTAGGCTTTGGATCCCACTTTGTCTGTGCAAGCCCACCAGATTTAAGAACCCCTGTGATAGATTAAAATTTAACAATTAAAAGTAAGAGGTTTATTTCTTGCCTAGTATTATCCTTGATGAAAATCATTACTTTTACTCATAGGAGGGGTCACATAAATTTGTTTATCAGTATCAACAGTAGCAGAAAGCTTGAGAACCCCTGCTGCCATACACAATTCCCTCCCCCACATACAACTTTATCCTAACAAGCTTGCTTATATCACAAAAGTATAATAAAAATGTAAGAACAAAAAGAAAGAACCTGTAGCTTGAATCATGTCAACTGGATTTCTATTTTCTTAGTAGAAACGTTTCGCTCCTTATCCAAGGAGCTTCTTCAGTCTGAGCAAAGTTGGTAAGGGAATCCTAAATATGTTCCTAGGATTCCCTTACCAACTTTGCTCAGACTGAAGAAGCTCCTTGAATAAGGAGCGAAACGTTTCTACTAAGAAAATAGAAATCCAGTTGACATGATTCAAGCTACAGACAATTCCACCTGGATGACTGAGAACCTTCATAGACAAAAAGAAAGAAGTTTTTCAGCAATTAAGTAGAGTTTGTTCTCTAATTCCAAGATGGGGAACTTGAATTATGACTTCCAGTATCTAACAACTGGCCACATGGAAGTTTTGATTCAATATTATCTGAAGGCTACAGCTTCCTCCACTTCGTCATGCTACAAATAGCAGAATTTTTCATTTCATAAACAAATAGGCTTACAGTATTAAAAAAAGTGGTTTGCAGTACAACTTCATAGATAGCTCTTACTCCTTGATAATATAGGCTTATTCTTGAAACAATGTAGTACCAGGACCATTAAGAAACCCAATTTTCATGTTCAATCTACAGCAAAATATTAGGTTGTGAAAACATTTTGCTAGGCTTCCTAATCATGTTCATTAGGAAAGTTGTTTCAAGGAATTATGAATATCATGATTAAATCTTGTTATACTGAATAATAATGCAAAATAGATTATAAACAGCAAACAGCTGAGATTTAGTTTGGTTACATCTCTAATTGTAAAGCATAATGGATACAGGGTTCATTATAATGAACAAATAACACAGCTCCAGAAAAGAATATCTCACCACTGTATTATAAATAGTTTTGTAGAGGTAGGCCTCATCAAGATTTTGTACATATCCACAACATCTATAACTTTGATGAATGTAGGTTTTTGGTTCTTTTCAGCAGAACAACAGGGAAAATATATACTGTAGATAAAATCAAAATCCTACAGATTGCTATTTTCCTATTTTCTAAGAAATCTGCTTCCATACATATCAGTAAAAACTAAGGCACACAAAAACATGTCCTTGAATATAACAGAAATTAAATTTTCTATAAGCTCTGGCTTTAGTTCAACCTAGTTTAATTCAAAGGTTAAGGCAACCAAATGAAAAGAGAGAAAATGTTATGATAGCATGTTTTGGAAGGTTCCATGTAACATAGGAATCCCACATGCCTATAGGACTAAGATTACAGAAACATGCTGTTGCACATGTTAACTGGAGACATTATTCTCATTTTCCAGATGGAGAAGCAAGGAACAAAAATAACAATCACATGTACAATTAACTAGAGTCAAGAACTAAGCACTCCAAGATATTCATCCAATGCTCTAGTTCAGGAATAACTAGTTCCCTTCATATAGGATGGGTTGCAATTCGCAGAATTCCCAACCAGAATGCCCAATGCATTCCTAGACTATCACTTTTCGGGAGGCTGCTGTAGTTACTGAAACAAGGCCACGTGCTCTTTTCTTACTTAGACTCACCTTATAAGGAAATCTGTCATATGTATCACAAAAATCTAAAAGAAATCTAAAAGGAAGGGTAGGAGCATTAAATGGGTGTAGGGGAACATAAAGGTTACTATGTGACAGACTATATCTTTCAAATTACAGAGCACTCAGGTATGATGGAGAGCCAGTTTGGTGTAGTGATTAAGGCACCAGGCTAGAAACTGGGAGACTGTGAGTTCTAGGCCCATCTTGGGCACAAAGCCAGCTGGGTGACTTTGGGCCAATCTCTCTCTCTCAGCCCTAGGGAGCAGGCAATGGCAAACCACTTCTGTAATCTTGCCAAGAAAACTGCAGGGACTTGTCTTGGCAGTCACCAGGAGTCAACACTGACTCAAAGGTACACACACAGTAGTATGATGAATTAAATGCTCATTAAGACTACTTTATGGCACAGGGCATCATCTGACGAATTTTAAGCGCTGCTGCACAGAACCTGGCAACATTGTATGTTGTAACAGGATTTGTATCTGAAAGCAGCAGGGAGGTGTAAAATTGTCTTGTGCGCCCTGGGTATTTATACAACAATGGTAAGATGAGGCTAGTATGAATGTCTCTATAACTGTGGGGCTGACAATACAGGACTGGAGAAGCACATGCTCTGTTGTTTTTATGTGTCCAGAGTCACAGGGGCATTGTCTGTCCGGGTAAGGAATCTTCCTGTATCGGCCTTCAAGGACAGCTGAGGGGAGGGCATGACATCCTGCCAGAGTAAACACCCTCTGATGGTTAGGTACCTCAACTTTAGGGCAAAATATCAGAATGTATTAAAAAAGCAAAGTATCTGAGCATCATAAAAGATAATTTCATATTAATTGCCAAGAATGTGCGTTAGGCATCTTGAGTGTGTATCTCCTAGCAGAAGAGGTGAAGGCAATAGTATTTTGGCTCACAGGATAGTCTTTAGATCAAAGATCCTAGCTTGCCTAGAATAGTGAAAGGATGTGTAGGGTAAAGCAAGGCTTTGGTTGTGCCAAAACTGACCAGTGCTGTCCTTACCTTTAACAGGAAATGCTGCATGTGTTATGAGTGCAGACTAGCTTTGAAGACCTGCATCTGTGCCTGTCAATTGTACAGAGGAAGAATAAAGGCATTCTACTGAAGAGAAAAGTAGTTAACAGTGAATGCAGAAAATACAGGGCAATTAGTTTGTTAAGTGTGTCAGGGAAGATGTTCATTACCTCATGCACCAGTAGATCAGAATTCTGTCAATAAGCAAGACTTAGGAACTGCAGCGCAGCTTTATGCCAGGCAGTAGGTATACAGACAAGATTTTGCTGTCCCTGAGAAATGTATGAAGAAAAAATGTGTGTTGTGTGCTTTGCTAATTTAGAGAAAGCATATGATAAAATGAAAATGCTTGAATTATGGGATGTTTGGACAAATATGGAGTTGAAAATTGATTGTGCAATGCAGTAAGAGTAGCATACAATGGAAGCAAATCATGTATAAGAATAAGTAGAATGCTTAATGAATGGTTCATCACTAAGCAGGGAGTAAGACCTTGGTCCCTTTAATTATTTAATGCATTTATGGATAAATGTATACAAAATGCTTATGATGACATTAGAGCTTGGTTAGTTGGGGGCATGAATGTGTGTACTTTATTGTATAGTTTTATCCATACTGCTCATACTTAGCTTTCTCTTTGCAGATGTCCACATCAACACAGGGAAATCTGGTGGCCAGACCCCAACATATAAAAATTAGCAGCTTATTGGTCATTGGGAGGGAACATTTTAAATAAATAAATGGCATAACAAAAAATTAACCATAGTTTCTTTAGTCACATGCCAAAAACAAGTGAAAGAGTGAGGGCAGAGGAGATATGAAAGACACAACGCCTATATTGTTCAAGCTATGAGTGCACAAGACAGTGAAGAAAAATCAGGGACCTACCCAAAATGGCAGCACCTACAAAGCAGTGGATAGGAGCACAATTAGTGGAGTAGTGACCCAATGGTGGTCCAGTAGTACCTTACCACTTTTGTCCCTGCAGACCTCCACTACCCTAAGAGGGAAAAATACCATCCTCAAGACTCAGTCCCATCATGCCTATCCACATGTCTTTTCCTCACAGAAATACTTCCATAAGAAAGGTAATTTTTCAGGGGAGGGGGAATGTCATGACACCCCTAATTTACAACATTTAGCAACAATCAGTATTTGAAGAGAGATTTGTCACTCATATAGAGCTGGAATTTCTGCCAGCCAGAAAAGTTGTATTATGCAGCTCAAGTTTCCCCTTCGAAATCTTATTGACTACCTTTGGAGAGAAAAATAACCACTGTATACAATACAATGGTCAGCCTAGCGTTTCATTTAAATACAGCAACTTCATTGTCAACTTTGTATTCCAACGAGAAAAAAAATCGGAAAACTATTAAAGAGACTGCATGCTTCTCAAGAACAATACCTTCTTAATTCATTCAGAACTTTAAAAGCTTTCTTCGTGTGCCAAGGATTCACTGTAACAGGACAGTGTTTTTCAGTATTATCATCTTTTAAATCCAGAGGTTTCTGATGGCATAATTTGGTACATCTGAAAAGAAAAAGGATAATTTGTTAATCCATGAGTGTTTGCCACCAACCTAAGTCATTACTACTGATGCTAAACTGATTAGGGTATGCATATGTGTTTCTATTGTTCCAATATATTATTGTTATACAGCCTCTGTGAGCTGCTTTGGTGTGCTTGACTGAAGTGGCATAAAAGCACTTCATACATAAAAACACCTACATACATACTTCCTTACAGTTCTGCAACTAAGCCAAGTGAAATGTGCTTTTAGCTTTGACTATGCCTTTGAGCGTTAGGATGAACAATCCAACTTCCAAATGAAATCCACACTAGGAAAAGCACTGAGTTTAAACATCTACAATCTGATTAAAGCATTGATGAGAGATTGAAGCAACTACCAATTAAAGACGCATTGAAAGACACTAAATTGAAGTTAGTGTTAACAGCATACAATGAAAACGGTGAAGCATCATTTGTTCTTTAATCAAGTATGAAAGAAAAAAAACCAGTGCCATTTTTCCTACCAACAATCACTATTACAGAAATAAATACTGTAACCCATTTTATCATATGTTAATACATGGTTTAATGTCTTATAGAAGGGATGGGGAATTGTAGCTCCTAGAATACCTTTACCACTAGCTGGGCTACCTGGAGCTTCCAAGCTTTTCTAGCTCAGCAATACTTGCAGGATCACAATATATCCAACCATGTCCTGCAGCATGACATTCAAAGATACTGCCACAGAAATTGCAAAGCTGATCAGTAAAAATATTTTATTTGATCAAACCAGGCTGGTCTGTAACCAAAAGTGTCATTTTAATAGTTTATTAATAGGGAAAGAACAACTTTCCCCAACTTGGTGTATTCTATCTATTCAACTACAGCTTTCAGAATAGCCAGCCAGCATGACCATTGGCCATCAGCATGATGGGGAATCCTGGGAATTTTAATTCAACATGCCTGAAGGGCATGGGCTTGGTGAAGGTGCAATCAGAGCAAAAGGCAAACAAAAGCACCATTCCCAAATTTAAGCTACTACACTGACTGTTGGTATGTGATGAAAGATCCATCATGGCACCTGCAAAGCTGCTTTCTACTGACATCAGAGGATTTCTTTCTAACTATTCTTGGAAACCTCTATAAACAAGGATTGGATCTATTTTGCCCACCAATCATTTAAGAAAAAATGTTCACTTAAATCAAGATTTCTATGGACATATACTACGTATTTCCTAAATAATAATGCCAATTGACTGCTTAAACAATGGTATTTAGGAAAAAAAATCATGGACTCGCCTCCGACTCCTCCATGAGACAGCACTAGTAAGAACTAGCTGTCACTCAGCTTTATGGAAAAAATAGTTAAATGACTAATTAAAATGCTTCTTTGGTGAGTTATACTTGATAAGAGGAAAGCTGGAACAATAACAGTGGAAAATTAGAAGGAGTGGAAGTTCTTGGAACAAACAACGACAGAGATAAGGAAGAGGCAGTGATAGAGCTTGGAAATGAAAGTAAACTCCTGACTTTTTCTTTTCCTTCTTTTTTTAGCTTGGAATCACGCCTCTTTATGTTTGATAACAGAAGTTTTAGGATTTGTAACGACTAATTAATTTTTGACAAACGCTTTGGAAATAGAGAAGAAAGTTGCTGGTATTCTATTGTCTGGATTAATAAATAAGAGAATACTTTCTGTCGGTTGTGTATAAAGAAGAAATATCAATACCACTCCCAAAGATTGTTTATGGACTAAGGAAAGATATAATATTACTAAGTAGAACTAAAAGGACTGTATCTTCCAAAAAGAAAAAGAAATAAAAATAATTGGTTTGAAGTTTGAAAGGAAGAAAATGGCGTCTAGGATGAAAGAGATATTTTTCTTTGTTAATAGCGCCCTCTTGTGATTAAGACTTAACACATGACAAAAAAAGAGAAAATATTTTTAAAAGTTGGAAAAAAATTTGGTTAAAACATCCTAAACCTTCAGATAGTAGATTTAGAATACTTCAAGAGTATGTGGAGGAAGACGATATAAATCTAGAAGAAGTTATGGCACAAAGGCAAGAGTGGTCTGGTGAATTAAAAGTTTTAAGTGAAATGATAAAAAAGAATTTCGTAGATGGCAAAGGAGAAATAAATTACAGCAACAAATGATACAAAATATTCAAGAAGAGACTCAAAAACTTAAACAAGAAATTCAAAAAGTTACAGATAAGATCTCTGATTTGGAAGGTACTACAAAAAGTAATATGAGAAAAATATATGAGCAGGAAATAAAAATTGATGCGAACTATAAACAGATTGTGCAACTTAAAGATTATAATAGAAGAAACAATTTAAGACTGCGAGGAATAGAAGAGATGGATTCAGAAGATTTGAGAGACAGGGTTCATTCCTGGCTTAAAACTATGAAAATGGATGTAGAGTGGCAAATGGCTGATATTGATCGGGTACATAGAGTGGGACCAAAGAGATCTAAAAGAACATTGCCAAGAGATGTATTGATAAAATTTTGGAGTTATTATAAGAAAGATAGGCTCTTAAAATATATCAGAGATTATGAAGAGGCACTGAACTTTGAAGGAACACGGATTAAAGTATTTCAAGATTTAAGCTACGAAACCTTGGCCTGGAGAAAAAGTTTGATACCTGTTACAATTATTCTTCGGAAAAAAAGTATCCACTATTCTTGGGGATTCCCACTCTTCTTAAGAATTCAACATGCTGGAAGATTTTTGAGGGTTTAGACTATAGAAGCAGCTTTAAATATTATGAGAGTGCAAGGCATTCTAACTCAACAAGAATGGGAGGAAGAGATGGGAAAGTTACAAAAAGATCAGGAAGAAGCAGATGAGGCCAAGGAATCGGAAGATGATCAAAGAAAGGTTCAGAGTTTGAGTGTGGATGAGGAACAGGATGAGAAGAAGATGGAGAAGATGAAGGAAGATGCTGGTGATAGAATTTCTACCCAAAGAAAGCAGTTACAGGAAAAAAAGAAGTGATTATGGGGATGGAATTTATAATTAGTATATTAAATAGGTTTGACCCATATAAAAATTAAGATTAGTTTAAGAATATTGATATCCAATTAAGGAGTTGGCATTTATGTTTAAAGGAAGTGAACTGGTAAAAATATATTATGAAGCCAATGTATAATGATAGAAATTAGTGGGATCCAGAGGGAAAATTAGGTATAAGTAAAAGATTTTGAGTAAAATGTATTCTGTAATGTAAAGAATATGAAATGGTAAAAACTTTAAATAATTTTTTAGATACAATATAATTAGTAATGATTGTATTAATTAAGAAGTATTAGGCTTTTAAGAATTTGGAGTGAGATCCATGGGAAGGGGTTAGCAAAAGATACAGAAGTAGTTTATAGGTGAAGTGGATAGAAATGAAAAATTATGTAGGAAAGTCGAGCAGCCAGTGAGGGACAGAAATGGTTAAATATGGGGAGAAACAGGTGTGTCCTCCCCCTAGAAGCATTTCAGCAAGGACCTGGGCAAGAAAGCCTGAAGGATGGATGCGGGATAAAAGATTACTAAGTGTGGGGTTTGGTCTAAGGTGGGGGGAAGGGGGTATATGTTTATGTAATTTTGTGATATCTCTTTATATCAGTGTTATTATGTTTATTTTTTATATATTTAATTGTTGTTATAATAAGTTGTTAAATAGTATAGATAGTTCACAAGGTGGGACAAAAATATTTGTTGGGACAGAAATAAGTTTAAAGGTGGTTAAACATATAAAAATTGTAACATGGAATGTTAGAGGCTTGGGTAATGTGTTAAAAAGACGAAGAGTGGAAGCACAATTAAGAAAGGAAAGACCAGATATAATTTTTTTGCAAGAAACGGATAAAAAAAGGATGGAATTAATGAACTGAAGCTAAATTGGATCGATAAATATGAAAAATGATATGGTACTTCAAAAGCAAGGGGAATAGCAATATTGATTTCTAAAAGATGTGGGTTTATAATGGAAAAAACAAAAAGAGATGATAAAAGAAGATATTTAATGGTACAAGGTCAAATAAGAGGTGAGGATATAACATTAATAAATGTGTATGCACCGAATGAAAAACTTTTTTCAAGTTGAGTCAAGACAATAGATATGCCTGGGTTGCCTAAAATAGGTTTAACACATTTTAAAAAGTCAAACAAAATCCTGGCCCATTTGTCTGGAAAAAGAAAAAGGACATCAGCTTTGCCTCTGTAAGGTTCCCCATCGGAACCGTCCACCCAGTCATGTACACCAGTCAATACACATTGATGTACCAGACATCAATGTCAATGGGGAGGAAAGAACTCAGACAGAGGCCGATCGTTCACACCTTTCAGTATCAAGTACCACGATCATTCACTGGCAAGATGGAGGAGGTGCCAAGAAGGAAACCGACACCATTGACAGCACAAACTGAACTAAGGGAGGGGGAACTCATAAAACTAAATCGTTTGGCAGGAAGGGGCATTCAGATCTTCATTGATGTTAGGGTTTGCATGTTTCCTTATTAAAGATCATTCCACATAGTTCTGCGTGAGGAGCCTTTATTGGGACATAGAACCCGGAACTATTGCAGAAAGATCTGAATCACCAATACCAGTCAATTTTTCCAGGAAACAACCCTGCAAATTTGGGCTAGTTTTCGGTTAAGAACCGACACAACCACAACCAAGCAGGTAATGTTGGCCAACAAAGACTCAGAGAGATCCACCACCCCGACCCAAGGTGCGGGAGGCAGCAAACCCGTCCCAAGGGGCTTCAGCGATCTCAGAGGAGGAAAGAACGGTGACATTCGCACCCACAGGGAGCTGGAGAAAATGCGAGTCGAAGGCACACAAAACCGGTAGGGGCGAGATGGCCACAACACCACGGGAACGGACTCCGAAAACCCAGGCAGAGTGATCCTTTGGAATTGGAGGTGGGTTGGATGTTAAAGGTGGGAACGCACCGCGAAGCGCATCACCCAGTCCCAAAACATGAGCACCATCGAGGAAAAGATGTCCCTTTTAGACAATGAGCTAGAGACAGTGAGCCAGCAGTTGGGGTCGATGAGACTAGTAATGGATAAAATCCTACAGAAATTAGAGGGACCGACCGAGAAACAGAGACCGGTAAACCTACCTATCACCGAACTGGAGGACGAATCCACAAACAAAAGTGAGGAGGAGGAAGAGGATTCCAAGTCAGAGGACCTCGACCGATCTCAACCACCCCACCCCAATTACGGATCGGGGGCCCCACCCCCCTATACAAACCATCAGGGGTAAGCAAATTGAAAATGAGATTTGACGGGGACCCACAGAAACTAGCTTGTTTCATGACTCACATGAGAG
Organism: Charina bottae; assembly: GCA_023362775.1. Taxonomy (NCBI): domain Eukaryota; kingdom Metazoa; phylum Chordata; class Lepidosauria; order Squamata; family Charinaidae; genus Charina; species Charina bottae. The sequence continues at coordinate 467,623 of JALMGJ010000008.1, forward strand.
GATTTATGGGGGAATTTGAGGCTTGCTTTCCTAATGAGGACACCAAAGTGAGGTATGTGTCAAGCTTTTTGGAAGAGGAGCCTGCAGACTGGCTGGTGCTCATGCATGACTCTAGGGCTAAAGAGCTGCACAATCTGGGGGCATTTATGTTCGCTCTATGCAAACTATTTGAGGATACTTTGTCTAAAATGTCCGCTAGAGTAGAATTGAAGAATCTCAGGCAGAGGAATAGAACTGTGGCAGAATATGCCATGGAGTTCAAGAAGATCTTGAGCAAGTTACCCGACTGGCCTGAAGCATTCCAAATTGAATACTTTCAATATGAACTTAGACAGGATCTCGTGGAACTGGTGCTGGGGAGGGGTGACCCTGAAACATTAGATGAGTGGATACAGTTAGCGGGAAAAGTGGAAAACACTAAATTACAAATCCAGACTATTAGAGAATTCCACACCATGTGAAGGAGGCCGGTGACCCATGCGCCTTCCATGCGATGAGAAACCAAACAAAGGGCCTGGGAAGAGGAAAGAGAGAGACGGACCAAAGACGGATTATGTTTTCAATGCGGGAAGGAAGGGCATTGCATCAGCAATTGTCCGCAAACCATAACAACCTCCAAAAAATTGGGGTCAAAATACTTAGGACGGTTCGCAATAGTGAAAGTCATCAATCCTGTTGCAGCTCAACTACAATTACCTAAAAACTTTCGCCGAGTACATCCTGTGTTCCATATAAGCTTATTAAAACCTTATAAGCAGTCTGAAACATGGCACCCAGTGGCACTGGAACCCCCCCCCCAACAGTCAAGGGGGAACACCACTTTCCCACAACAACAAAATCCACAGCATTGTAGACTCCAGATGCTTTAGAGGGCGCTTACAGTATCTGGTACGCTGGAGTCACCTACCCTCCCGTTTCAACGAATTGGTAGATCAACAACATGTCTCTGCTCCGAAGCTGATCACTCAGTTTCATCGCAAATGGCCAGACAAACCTAATTGAATTTACCTTGTAATCCTGGTTATTACTTTAAATTTCTTTTTCTCTCTCTCTCGTTTCAGGAGCAGCATACCAGGAAGTGACCCACTATTAACTCTTTATCTCTATTACTCTTTCTACTAGTTTACATTTTGTAGTTTAGATTGTAAGGCATTTTGGAGGAGCGGCATGTAAGGTTCCCCATCGGAACCTTCCACCCAGTCACGTACACCAGTCAATACACATTGATGTACCAGACATCAATGTCAACGGGGAGGAAAGAACTCACACGGAGGCTGATTGTTCACACCTTTCAGTATCAAGTACCATGATCATTCACTGGCGAGGTAGAGGCCGCGCCAAGAAGGAAACTGACACCATTGACAGCACAAACTGAACTAAGGGAGGGGGAACTCATAAAACTAAATTGTTTGGCGGGAAGGGGCATTCAGGTCTTCATCGATGTTAGGGTTTGCATGTTTCCTTATTAAAGATCATTCCGCATAGTTCTGCGTGAGGAGCCTTTATTGGGACATAGAACCCGGAACCATCACAGCCTCATTGGTCCTTCCAATGCAAACCTTGATTTCTCCAAAATTTATCCATGCATGGTCTACAGTCACTAGAAATTAATACTTGCCCAAGGTGATCTAGTTATCCAACTGCTGCTTTTCCTGTATACATTCACAAAAGATAACTCCATAAGATGAAAAGCCCTCACCAAGTAAACAATAATTCTGTATCGTATTAAAATAAAAGTTTTCCCATCTATTGGGATGACACTGTCTTAAACTTCTCAAAACAGTTCCATGATTTTTTTAAATGAAAATGAAAAGTAATGCATAATTGGAAACTACTTCCCTACAAAGCCACTATTCCAGTATTCTAACCTGATAAACAACTTAACATTTATGGATAGTTGCTTATAAAATAGCCAGCATTTTTTCCTGCTGATCCTTACCATGATGCCCAGGAGGAGCAACTTCCTTTAAAAAAAAAAGTATACCAGACTAGAAGATAGCAACTACACTTAGCTTGTGGACATGAGAAATGAGTAAGAGCTTTAAATGCAGATAAACAATTAGCTATGGGGTTCTCTGTTGCCACTCCTCCAGTTCTGGTAACACTGAGAAAGATACTATAATAGACTGCCCAAGGCTCTAATCCAGAAAAGTTCTTCTGTTCTTCAAACATTCTCCACACAATATCTTGAGTATACTTATACATAAAATATTGATATCATATACAACACTGCCTCTCACAGAAGACATTACCCAAGTAACAAACAATGGGACTGTTTTATCCCAGTTTAACATTTAATTTCAAATATAATTTTTATAACACTTTCTGCTTTCCTAGGAACTGGGAACCAAACTTTGGGGGAGTCTTAAAACTTTTAAAAAAATGAAGTTCACAAAATACTTTTCTTTTCTTTACTAATGTACTGTAATTTAACAATTTCAGATGACAATTCATTAATGCCAACTTAATTCTTCATTCCCTTCAAATGAGAAAGGAGCTTCAGTTTCTGCATCTCCTTTCTCCCCATGTCACTGGAAATTACCAGAAAAATCCCCACTTCTTTCCAGCTTAACACCACCACAATACCCATCCTTCTACAGGCACTGGTCATGCAGTCCGTATCTTATTGGGGTTACAATCTAATCCAGCCTTTCTCAACCTTTTGACCCTGGAGGAACCCTTGAATCTTCAGGCCTCGGGGAACCCCTGCACATTCAGGCTCAAATATAGGCCAGAAGTTAAACTTACCTCTTTAATGTGAAGTTGCCCAAATTTGAAATAACGTTTTTCAATAAATCATGATCTCCCAGGGAACCCCTGGTGACCTCTCATGGAACCCTAGTTGAGAAACCCTGACCTAATCCATTTGAGGAAAACTGAGTTGGGGAAGGTTTTCCTAAACTTTCTTTACAAAAATTCATGTCAGACCTGAAGCCTATGGAAAATAACATGGAACCTCAAACTGTAATTAAAATTGGAGGGAAGAAATGAGTTTTTAAAAAGAAGTCCATGTAGCAAGGAAATCTAGTATATCATGGCTCTTTTATTATACTCAATTTATCTGTCACATAAATTATATAGTTGGCTGCCCAGATACAGAAGAGTTACATGCAATTGAAGGACAAATTTTGAAGAGCATAGTGAAAGGACTATACGCTCTAAATTTGTTTATTTTAAAGTAGTCTACAACAAAGTAACATTAATACATTGTCTCTAAAATGACACCATAAAATAAGAGCAGTGTTTACAACAACAATCAAATACTTAAAAGCAGCTTCAAGTTCACCTTACCATTAAAAGACTCAGCAATAAGGTAAACTTATTTAAGGCACCTAAATCAGCATGAGAGAGAATTGGAAAAGCTCTTTCCCTTGCCACTCCTATCCAATGTCTGTTGAAGCACAGGCTTCAGGAAAAGAGTTTCTTTTGAAAAAGCTAAGCTAGACGTGACATTGCATGTGCGCAGAGTCCTTTAGTCAAATCTCTACTTTTCTTAGAACTTTAAAACTGAAAACTCCCAATGCAGAAACAGTACCTTATAATTTACCTTTGTTCTTCTATTCAGGGTGATGGAAACACATCAGGTTCTTTTGGCTTATTCATCCACAGTATGATCATTATTAGTGGACAAAACCAAGAATGGCAGATATTTCAGATGATAGAGTAAAAACTGCATTTCAGACCTCAATTTTTAAGTAGACACTACTAGTATTCAAGTGTCGTTACTATTCAAATTGTGACCAGAATGAGAAAGTAATTTATCTCCATGCAAAGAAAAGCGGTGAACAAGGATTAACCTGCATTCTTCTGAGGTTCTTCTCTCGTCAGTGGGTCCCAGTTGTCCCTCAGGTACATACAGATTACTTTGGTTATCCTTGTGCTAAGCAAAGACAGCCTGCCCATAAGCTGCTCCCTCTTACCTAGAATACGCTGGCAACTTTGGTTAAAGCAACCCAAACCTTCAACTAAGTCACAACTCACTCAGAAGCTGTTTGGAATGTCAAGGCCCTGTTTTGGAATACAGTCTATGAATGGCAAGAGCAGCATCTCAGGCTGTTCATTCTGTGGTTTTCCAACTTCAAGTTACCCACAGAGAGGTCCTAAAGATAATGGGGTTGGAAACAGGCAAAAACATGGCCAAATCAGCTATGCTCCTTCCCCAGAAATGAGCTGTTGTTTTACCATAGCTACTATAAAATATGAAATGCCCTCTGTACATGCTCAGAATACCGTAGGATCATTGGGCCGTAGGTTCCAGAAGCAAACTCGATATTCCGGTTCGGTGATAGGGCCAAGGCCTGATCGAAGGTAATGACATCCTGCAACGAGAAAAGGGGCAATCCTCTCCAGAAGCCTTACACGTTAGGAGAAACCCTGCCCGGCCCGCCCTTCACTTATCTAACAGTCCTCTTCAGTCGGGAGTCCTCGAGGTGCTCTGGACTCCAACTCCCATCGCTCTCAGCCAGCCTAGGGGCGATGCGAGTTGAACAACACATCTGGAAGAGATCAAACCGGGAAAAGCCGGCCCCCGAGACTCACCCCAACGGTTGCAACAGCAGCATTTCCATCGCGGCTCCTCCGCTCTGGCTGCTCCCTCCGAAGAACGCAAGCAGCGAACGCCGGCGCCAGCACCATTCCAGCCGCGAACGCTGGGACTCTCCCGGCAGAACGCCCAGGGAGCGGCAAGGCTTTCCTGGACTAGACCAGCCTAGCCTCTCGGGCGAGCGCAGCTCCGACGCGACCTACTATAGTTCCCTTCCTCCGCTCAAGCGGAGCCAAATGTTAGCACCTACTCACACCACACGGTCCACTCTAGCCTGCCAATCCGCTACTTCCGGGGTCTGGACAGGCTTAACCCGATTTATCCTCACCGGAGGAAGAGAGTGACGTCAACACGTAACCGGGGAGAGTAGGACGGACTCCTACGTCTTCCCCCTCCTCCTCTGCGTGTCTTAATGGGCGCGCGAGAACAAGGTTTGCATTAGAACCAGCTGGTGGTGGGGTGGATACAGGGAGGGCGGAGGAGGAAACACGGAAACCCCATTTGCTGCTAAGGATGGTTCTCTCTGCCGTTTTGAAAATGACTAGTTGAAGGATATGTCCTCGTCTCTTTTCCCCATAACGTGCACAGCTTTCTTCATACCAGGTCCCACTAGCATTCCCAATGATCAGGGATGGTGGTCCCTAGGATGCAGGGCAGCCAAGGTGGTGGAGCAGTATTGGAATGGCATCTGGGAAACCCAGGTTCAAGTTCACCCTCAAACATGAAAGCTCACTGGGTGAGTTTGGACCATTGGCTCTCTCAGCCAAACATACCTCACAGGGTTCTTTATAAACTTACCTGAACTTACACTTCAGCCATTACTGATGTAATGCCTATATGCAAAAGTGTAGGCACTCCTGGTCAAAATAAATGTTTCTGTGAATCCCTAAGTGAACAGACACAATCTCTAATGGTACCAAGTCAGTATGCGTAGCAGTTGGCAGGAGGTTCTTCTTAACCCTTTTTCATCATAGGTATCTTGAGCGGTTGTAAATGAATTTTTGTTTAAGTCTAATTTTTGTTTTATCAGTCCAGAGCACTTTGTTCCAAGATGTTACAGGCATATCAAAGTTTTGTTCTGCATACTTTAGAAGATGACATTTGTGATGAGGTCAGAGAAAAAGTTTCCTTCTGGCAAGTCTCCCATTCAGATCATTGTTGTATAAGCAGTGCTGTACCTGTGGACCTGTGGACAAGTATTCCAGTGTCAGCTAAACTTTTCAGCAAGTTGCTTGCAGTGATCTGTGGGTTCTGTTATATGTTCCAGCTATTGAGATCAACCAAAGGTTCAAGTTGTTTTCAAAGGCAGCTCTCATAGGAAGCATTGTACATAGTTCAACCAGATGTAAGGCCCTGAAGCTAGTGGCTGTTGTGGGTCTTCCGGGCTGTGTGGCCGTGTTCTGGAAGTTGTGGTTCCTAACGTTTCGCCAGCATCTGTGGCCAGCATCTTCAGAGGGCAGGAGCACAGATAGAAGCAAAATCTCTTCTTCAACAATACCCTGAAGCTAGACTTGAGTGTCTAATTCAGGACTGAACCCATGAAGAGTAACCAAATAATAATGTTAAATTATTTGGAAATTATTCAAAATACAAGATTGCCTTTTCTTCATTTCCACATTTCCTGTACTTTGACCATTTCGTAAACTGTCTCCCAGTTTGTTTCTGAATAACAATGATCTAGAAATACTGTTATACAATTTACGTGGGATATTTTGATCAATTTTTTTCTATTCCAATAGAGCTGAGGGCATTCATTTCATTCTGGTTTATTACGGTCACTGACCAGTACAAGATTCTACAAGGTATACTCATTGAACTTTACAATATGCACCATCTGATTTAAAATAGTTTTAAAATTATAAGTTAAATTACATTGTTCCAATTAAAAATTAAAATACATTCAGACCACAATGTGGATGAGCCCCTCAATAGAGCTGAGGGCAAAATCAAGTAGCGCTGATGCATATGACTGGATTAAAGCTGAAAGGACATCCAGCTGTTGATGTGCCAAGAGGCAAAAAGATTCAAGGTTCTGGTCACTATCTATACCTATGTGGCATAGGGCCTGGTTACTTGAGGGACCACCTGTCTCCCATAGTATCTGCCCAGCCAGTCGTCTGGCAGGGTTGGCATGCTCCGGGCGCCTTCAATTAATGCCATCTATTGGGACCCCGGAAGTGCACTTTCTCGGTAGCAGTGCCTGCCCTTTGGAATGAGGTTCCCTCCGAGATTCAAACAGCCCCCATCCTACTGGTGTTTCAAAGGGCCCTGAGGACCTGGCTCTTCGTCCAGCCCTTCGGCAAGTGTGATTGAAGTCCCCTTTTCTTCTTTTCCTTTCTTCCCATCAGGGTTTGTTATCTCTGGCATCTTTGTTTCCTTTTGTGTTTTCTTGTTTTTATGTTTTAAACAATTTGCAAACCACCCAGGGTCACTGGGAGTCAGGCGCTATATAAATTTAATAAATTATTATTATCCCATCTTATTAATATTCATAGTAAAAGCAGCAATTGGTTACATTGTTGGAATAACATGGAGCTGATAGAATCGTTATTTTTCAGTGTTGTAGTATCGGCCTTGAAGACAGGAAACTGCCAACTGATTTCAGTGCATTGTGCTAAGCCATTATATAGTTTGACTGGTTTTGGCTTAATGTGAACCTATCTATTGTGGTTTATAAATACTGCTTTATGGCTAAGGGCATTATGGCTTGCCTTTCATGAATTGTTACCTTGTAGTGGTGAATGAACCTGTGCATTTCAATGAAACTATGAGCTACACCATTGAAAATACACTATCCCAAAAGGGTCACCCATGAAGATAAGGTCATATGTGAGGGATCTGATTAAATACAATCTACTGGAGAAGGAAATGGCAACCCACTCCAATATTCTGCCAAAAACCCAAATGAATATTCACAACTAAGGTAATGTCAACATGATACTGGAAAATGAGCCTCCAAGGTGGGAAGGTATCCTGTGAGGGGCTTGGGAAGAGCAGAGGGCAAATACAACACTGATGCTTATAATACAACTGGATTAAAGCTGAAAGGACATCCAGCTGTTGATGTGCCCAGAGGCAAAAATAAAGTTCAGTTCTGCAAAGGTATATATACAGTTGCTATGTACCAGAATGTACCATGTATCAGAACATGAATCACAGCAAACTTGGTTCTCAGAGCAGAAATGTCCAAAATGAACATTGATATTTTAGGGATCAGGGGACTGAAATGGACTGGAATGGATTACTTCACATCAGAAGGGTATTAGATCTTTTACTGTGGATATGAAAATCATAGAAGAAATGAAGTTGCTATTAGTAATAGAACTGTATCAAAATCAATTCTCAGATATAAACCAAAAAATGATCTCAACTGAGTCCAAGACAAGCTAATCAGTTACAGTAATTCAAGTCTATGCTTCAACCACAAATGTGATATTTTCTGATCCCGGGAATGAAATGGATGTTACAGAACAAGAATATATGGACATTTTTGTGGTATCAAATAAGTGATTAGCTGTTAAACCAAGATTCAGTAAGGAACAAGATCAAAGGCAATAGGGAGATCCATCTGTAACATTTGTTGTTTATTCGTTCAGTCGCTTCCGACTCTTCGTGACTTCATGGACCAGCCCACGCCAGAGCTTCCTGTTGGCCGTCACCATCCCCAGCTCCCCCACGGTTGAGTCTGTCACCTCCAGAATATTATCCATCCATCTTGCCCTTGGTCGGCCCCTCTTCCTTTTGCCTTCCACTTTCCCTAGCATCAGCTTCTTCTCCAGGGTATCCTGTCTTCTCATTATGTGGCCAAAGTACTTCAGTTTTGCCTTTAATATCATTCCCTCAAGTGAGCAGTCTGGCTTTATTTCCTGGAGTATGGACTGATTTGATCTTCTTGCAGTCCAAGACACTCTCAGAATTTTCCTCCAACACCACAGTTCAAAAGCATCTATCTTCCTTTGCTCAGCCTACCTTATGGTCCAGCTCTCGCAGCCATAGGTTACTATTGGGAATACCATTGCTTTAACTATGCGGACCTTTGTTGTCAGTGTGATGTCTCTGCTCTTAACTATTTTATCAAGATTTGCCATTGCTCTCCTCCCAAGAAGTAGACGTCTTCTGATTTCCTGGCTGCAGTCAGCATCTGCAGTAATCTTTGCGCCTAGAAATACAAAGTCTGTCACTGCCTCCACGTTTTCTCCCTCTATTTGCCAGTTATCAATCAAGCTGGTTGCCATAATCTTGGTTTTTTTGAGGTTTAACTGCAACCCAGCTTTTGCACTTTCTTCTTTCACCTTCGTCATAAGGCTCCTCAACTCCTCCTCGCTTTCAGCCATCAAAGTGGTATCATCTGCATATCTGAGATTGTTAATGTTTCTTTCTTTTCTAAACCCAACTTGTACATCTGGCAATTCTCGCTCCATGAATTGCTGGAATCTACCTTGCAAGATCTTGAGCATTACCTTACTGGCATGTGAAATAAGTGCCACTGTTCGATAGTTTGAACATTCTTTAGTGCTTCCCTTTTTTGGTATGGGGATATAAGTTGATTTTTTCCAATCTGATGGCCATTCTTGTGTTTTCCAAATTTGCTGGCATATGGCATGCATCACCTTGACAGCGTCATCTTTATATAAAGTTTCCCTTAATTTGAAGCTTTTGTCCTTCCAAATAAATTATTATTTTCAATGTCTTTGCATTGCTTATTCAAATATAACTCCTTGTCTTTTCTTGCTCTTCTTTGGAACTCAGTGCTTAGTTAAACAAATTTTCCTCTGTTGCTTTCTACTTTTCTTCAGCTATTTTTATGTAAGCAGACAGCTATATCGCCTTCTGTTGTTGAGTTTTGGAATATTTTTGTTTGCTATATCTCTAATGTTGTTATATATTTCAGTTTAGAGTTTTTCAGGCACCTTGTTTATCAAACTATCTATATAATCTATTCTTTATCTCTATTGCATAATAATACTGAATATTGATGTCATTTCTTGCTAGTCTGATGATTTTATTCATTTTCTTTAGTAATAATTTTAAAAGTAGTAGTTAATCTGCAGTCAGCACCTGGTCTTATTTTTGGCGACTGAATAGAGCTTCTCCATCTTTGCTGAGAATATATATTCAGTTTGATTTAATTGTTGTTCATCTGTTGATGTCCGTTTAGAGATGCTCCAGCAAAGGAGATCATTACCTTGTTGTGGTGCTGGAGCTTGAGCACCTCAATGACACCATGAGTTAAACCGTGAAGGGACACCCAAGACGGGAAGGTTGTGGCAGAGAGGTCAGACTAAATACGATCCCTGGGGAAGGTAATGGCAACCCACCCCAGTATTCTTGCCGTGAAAACTAAAAGGATCAGTACAACCAGAGATGTGTCTGTTTACCATTGGAAGATGAGACTCCCAGGTTAGAAGACTGGAATGCTAAGGTGGGTAGTCAAACGACACCTGGAATTACAGGCAAGCATGGTCTGGGAGAACAAAATGAAGCGGGACATAGGCTGATAGAATTTTGACCAGAGAGGAAACAATATTAATTTAATCTTAAATGGGGCCTGTGAGCTGGTGTGAAATGTACAGTAAATGTTTGGAACTGACAGAAAACAGTGATTGCAATACTCTTATTACATTTAACACATGTATGCTACTGGGAAATTGCTAGCAGGGTCCAACACAGTCACATTTTACTACAAAAGGGAAAACATCTCAGAAATGAGGGGTTTTGGTAAAAAAAATAGCTTGAAAGGAAGTGTCAAGAGAACCAAATCTTTTCATAATGCCTAGAGGTTATATAAAACCTCAGAAATTCAGACTCAGCTGGACTATATTCATGGCAGAATAAGTCAACCAAGTCCAGAAAGAAGCCAGCATGGGTATCTGCTAAGTATCCAGTAAACCAAAAAAGTTAAAGGCTTCTTTTACAAAATGGAAAGCCTGTCCTCGTGAGGAAAATAAAACATAGTACAAACCATGGCAGAAAAAATGTAAGGAATGCAAAGGAGGAGGAGGAGGAGGAGGAGGAGGAGGAGGAGGAGGAGGAGGAGGAGGAGGAGGAGGAGGAGGAGGAGGAGGAGGAGGGTGTACATTAAGGGATATAATAAACTGCTGATCTCCTAGCAAAAATACCTAAATTGTCCCTCAAAACAGGCTCAATGCCAGAGGACTAGAAAGTAGCCAACATGACTTCTAATTTTTATAACGGGCCTGGGAAAGATCCAGGAAATTACAAGCCAATCAGTGTAATGTATGTTCCAGGCAAATAGGTACAGATTGATTACTACTTATTACTAAGAAAAAATAACTTAAGCACACTGAGGAATAAGCTTAAATAAAGGTAAATCCTGCTTCATTCATTTTCCAGAGTTTTTTGAGAGTGCCAGCAGGCATGTGAATAGAGGTGACGTTGTCAAGATTGTATACTTGAATTTTCAAAAAACCTTTGACAAAATTCCTCATCAAAGGCTCTTGAGTAAACTTAGTGGTCGTGGGATAAGAGGACCTTGCCTTTTATGGATTGCTGTTTTAAAAAACAGAAAGGAAAAACTAGGAATAAATAGACAATTTTCTCAACAGAGGAAAGTAAGAAGAGAAATATCTCTAGAAAGTGTACTGGGAGCGGTGCTTTTTAACATTAATTAAATGATCTTGTGCTGGACATTACATAAGTAGGCACTTGGAAGCGGGATCTGGCGCGGCAGCAAGGCAAAGGTTGGAAGCGGGCTCCGACGCAGCAAGAGGGCAAGGCACAGGAGTGAGATCCAGCGCGGCAGCAAGGCAAGGCTCAGACAGGGTCCGGCATGGTCACCAGGCAAGGCACGGGAGTGCAGTCCGATGTGGCGGCAGGGCAAGGCTCGTAAGCGGGATCTGGTGCAGCAGCAAGGCAAGGCTCGGGGTCTCGACTCACCTCAGTGGGGACAGGCACCTGCGTTGGGCTGCGTGAACGGTTGTCTCTGGCAACCTGTTCTGGTTTCTGGCGCCTTTTAACCTTTCAATTTTCCCACCGTTTGTGTGTAGGGACCAATCGCACCTCTCGCTGCTCAGCCTGTCTCTCCGCCCTCCTTTCTCGCGCACTGATAGGTGGTGGTGAATCCGCGCCCTGGTTTTCTCCAATCGGCGGCTTTGAATCTTGCCGCCCAAAGCTCTGTGTTGCCTCGTCCCCTTGTTCAATTTTTGCGCCTTCCCCACTCTTCCCCACCTTTTCAACGGTCGGCTCCCCCTCCTCCACCTAGGACTCAGCCTCCATCCTACCATTCTGGAAATAATCAGGCCCTGTGCCATGAAGGACTTTATAGGTTACAACAATCACCTTAAGTTGCACCCAGAAGCATACTGGAAACCAGTGCAGTTCAAGCAGTGCTGTTACATAAGCATACTCCATATCTACCCAGTAAGATCAGACAGAATGGGCATGTTTCAGGTCCTTTCAATTAAACAATGTCATCTATTGGGACCTAAGAAGTATGTCTTCTCTGTTCTAGTGCCTACCCTCTGAAGTGGCATCCCCCTGGAGATCTGTAGAGCTCCCACCCCAATTGTTTTCCAAAAGTCATTAGAAACCTGGCTTTGCTCCCAGGCCTGAGGATAGGGAGGTGGCTGAGCTCCTACTCGTTTTTCTCTGGAGTATTTTTGGAGGCATTGTGTTTGTCCCTACAGACATTCAGGATTTTTCATGATTTTTCTTTCTATTTTTATTGTTTTGTTTTTTATTTTATAATGTAAACTACCCAGAATTGTCTGGAGTCAGTGGCCTCTAAATTTAATACAATAAATAAATAAACTACTTATGATGCTGCATTTTGTAACAGCTGTAGCTTCTGAGTGGTCTTCAATGGCAGCCCCATGTAGATCATAGCCATAATCCAAATGGAAGGTGACTAAGTATCAGGAAAAACTGGTGAAAGACCACACTGAGCCAGAATTGCAGCTCTAGTTTACTTTATTGTTCCTACCAGAAACAGAATCTTGCCAGACTAAAGGTACCCTAACTGATCTAAGGGGAAAAATACTCCTGGGACTCTAGGGCGTGGCCAGCCTAACTTTAAGGATTTATGTTAAAGCATTCTGTGCCATGGTTGCTACCTGTTCTTCAGGCAGGAGCCATGAGTTCAGGAGGACCCCCAAATTGCAGTACAACCCCATCTAGACCCAAAGATCGAAATTTGCTGGATCCAGGTTGTAAACAAAAAAAAATGCTACAAAGTTTCCACTCTGTGCTTAATAAATACCTGCAAATGCTATTGAGAATAATAGGTTAATTTCCATATGAATATAAGAAAAGGCAGAGGCTACTATCTTATGCTAAAAATTATTGCATATTTTTATAACTTACAAATAATTTTTTCCTGTCTGTGTGCCGTATAGCACAATCTCCGGGTCAGTAGATTTTAGTGTGCTTACTGCAGCCAGGATATTCTTTCAGTTATATTTTTAACATCAGATAAACAGCAGATAAACAGCAGATAATCAAAAGACACATGGCACTTCTTTCTAAAAAATATGAGAAAAATCAGACATTAATCAGTTAATTTCCACGGAATATTGAGCTCTGTGGGCAGTGGTGACTAGATCTGGGAAGGTGAGAAGCAAACAGTCTGAGACCAGACTGATTAATTATAGCAACACTGCACTGTTAACCACTCTTTCTGTCCCAAAGTGTAAGACTATCAGCCTAATACACAAGACTGGTGGGAGAAATGTATAAAAAGTGAACCTTGCTTCTATTATAAATAGGGGTTGTATCTTAAACTTGGCAGTTGCTGGAGTTCTTCTGTAATGGCTTTTCTACTTCTTGCAATAAACACACTTATTAAGGGCAGTTTCCTTAAGTCACTGCTTGGCAGGCTTCTAGTTCTAGTATCAGAAATTGAGATCAGTAAGACCAGATGTAAATGTAACACAAAAATCAATTAGTGATATAGACCCACAGAAATAGCTAGGTGATGTAATAAATTACTATTGCAGAAAAGCAATAAAGTGTAAAAAAGGGTGCAATCCTAAACACTAGTTGACATAGCCACTTAAGCCACAATAAAATCTGCTCCAGGCTGACCTTGTCTGAATTCAGAAGCTGTTCAGGGTCAAGCCTGGTAAATCCTTGGATGGGATTCTTCCATGGAATAGGGTTTGAAGCTAGATCAGGAAGGATAGGGTTCTAAGATAGGTCCTGATCTAAGCTAGGTCAGGAATAGGGTTCTAAGCTAGATCAGAAAAACATCCTGGAAGAAGACCAAAGTAACTGTGCAAACTTTTCTGTATGCAAAAGTCACCACAACCAAGCCTCTCTTCTTTCCCAAATGAAATAACGGAAGTCTGTTCTCATCTATCTTCAAAGCCTGTGGAAGGAAGGAAGGAAGGAAGGAAGGAAGGAAGGAAGGAAGGAAGGAAGGAAGGAAGGAAGGAAGGAACCAACCAAGGGAGATGTAGTGACAGCTCTGAATGGGAAACTAATGGAGAGGGCAAAAATGGCTGCAGTGCAGAATGAACAGTGACCAGAGGGGAAGGGGCAGTGCACCCACCATTCCTAAAACTCATATCGGATCACTAGACTTCAAAGGTTATGGGCGTCAGAGGCACCTGCAAGGTTGATCAAGGGGGAAGAAATGATGAAAGCCTCGTTACAACAGGCAACGGTGCTTTCATCACTGAGGAAAGCAAACCACCCACCGTTGTGGACATTTTTCCTCACCTCAAATGCAGAATCAGCAGGTAAAAGAAGTTGCCCTCCAGGTGCAACAGCAAAGCAAAAGCCTCGGCACAGAAGTAACCACCAGCAGCAAAGGCAGTCCTTATCCTCCCACTTCGTCCTCCAGGTAACATAGCTTACTGCGCGTGGGGGGCGGGTCCCTCGAGAGAGGCGGTTATTTTGAGAGCAACGTGTCCCCAGTAAGAGCGTCAGCAGAAAGTGGGAGGAGAGTTTGAGTGGAAACAAAAGCTAAAGATGCGCTACGTCATGCCCGAGAACGGAGGAGGTGGAGCGTTTCCTTTAACGCAACGAAGGGGGTGGGGTACCGGAAGCAGCTGCAGGAGCAGCCCACGATGGCGGGAGCTTCGGCTTCAGGAGGGCGGCAGTTGCGCGGTGTGGATAACGTGAGTTGTGGTGTTGAGGTCCCTGTCATGCTGGTATTTGCGGGCTGGTACGGGCGCTCCTGTGAACGGCGAGCCCGGTGTCGGGGGGCGACGGTGGAGGGTTTGCAGCAGATTGCTTGGGGGTCCAGACTGAAAATACATGTGACTCCAAGGTTTAATTTGCTTAGGTTCGCCCTGCCCCCCGTGCTTGATTATTGCCCCCAACCCGGCGCTCTGCAAATGAGTCGGACTACAGTTGCAGTTCGCTATCCAGTATGATGACCCTACTAGCTGAGATACTGGGAGGGCTAGTCTCATGTCTGGAAAGCCCCAGCATGAAGGCATCCCGTCATGATCATGTGGTAGCGCTGACTTTCTTTCATTTCTCTTTGGAGACAGGGAGGCACGTATTTTGCGAGACCTTGGGATTAATTTTCTAAAAAGATTTGAGCTCTTCCAATAATTTTCATACAATATAGTGAACCAAACCCATTCCATTATATCTGTAAACTCAGCCTATATGTGACAGTGGGATAAATCTGCGTCAGACATAGTTATAGCCATGTTTAATATCCTAGGTGTTCAGGTTTTCCTTGTTTCTTCCCCTCCCTATTTTGGCTTGAAATCCTTTCCACACACATGCCAAAGTTAATTAAAGTGCCAGGAAGCACTATTTGATAAATCAAACTTTGTTTTAATGTTCTACCAAGGTTTATAAAACTGGTCCAAAGTACTAATATGAGAGGCCAGGATTACCACCAATAAGAATTTGCACACAGTTGTAAAGTTATCCTATAATTAAGCTGCTTATGGGGTAAAGGATCAACATATCACTGGCTCCCTATTTTCTTATGCATCTTTTGTCATTAAGTAGGAGGGGTGGTGGCTCAGCGGGTAAGAGGTCAGGCTTGTCGATCAAAGATCGCAAGTTTGGAGGTTTGAATCCCTAGCCCCGCGTGATGGAGTGAGCTCCCGCACTCGCCCCAGCTCTTGCCAACCTAGCAATTTGAAAGCATGCAAATAGATAAATAGGTACCACTTTGGTGGGAAGGTAACAGCGTTCCACTTGTGTCATGGCGGCCACATGACCGCGGAAGCGTCTTCGGACAATGCTGGCTCTTTGGCTAACAAATGGAGATGAGCACCGGCCCCTAGAGTCAGACATGACTGCACAAATGTGCGGGGGGAACCTTTACCTTTACAGTTATAGTACTGGAAATGGATCCCTGAATATACAAAAATTGCAAGAGTTGTATATGATGTAAAGATGATATGGATGACTATCTTTCCAAAAGTGACTTTTGTGGTATTTATGTTCTCAGATCATGAGATTCGGCATTTAATTTCTTGGCTAAATTCGCCATTTTGATTGACCACCTTTTTAGGATCAGTGGTCAATCAAAATGGCGAATGTAGCCAAGAAATTAAACGCCGAATCATGCTGGGTCGTACAGCAATGATGAGTATGAATCAAATTTGGAAAAGCAAGGATGTCAGCTTGACAGTGTAGACTAGTCCGCACTATCGTGTTCCCCATAATTACTAATGGCTGTGAAAGTTGGACAATGAAAAAGTTGGATAGAAGGAAAATTGATTCTTTTGAACTATGGTGTTGGAGGAGGCTCTTGCAAATCCCTTGGACTGCAAAGATAACGAATAAAGAAGTGTTGAAGCACATAAAACTGGACATGTCACTAGAAGGAAAAATAACAAAACTTAGACTTAGTTACTTCGGTCATGTCATGAGATCAACATCGTTGGAGAAAGACGTTATGCTTGGATCGGTCAGTGGCAAAAGACGAGGACGCCAAAGAACGCACTGGGTGGATGTAATCAAAGCAGATACAGGCCAAAATTTAAAGCAACTGAAAGAAGCTGTACAAGATCAGAAATCATGGAGAGAGCTGGCTTATGGAATCGCCAATTGTCAGATATGACCGAATGGATAATTCGATTCGATACTGATATTTATGAAACAGTAGTATCTCCAAAAACAACAAAACCAAGCAATTTTACCTGTGGGCAAAGAGATCTCAAGGTGGAGGAATTGTCTTGTTAGCTAAAGCGTTCTTTGCTCATGAAGGTAAAGTAAATGGGAAGAAGGAACTGTTTTCGGTGTCACATGCATTTTTTTTCAGGGAGTACTCCCGGTTTTTTTTGCCCCCTGTATATGAAATGTATTGCTACACTTCTGTCAAACCTATAAGCATATTATACATGCATGTATTAGTTTCATATTAAATTTTATTTATCAAATTTATTCATCGCCCATCTCAGCACTTTTATATAGCTTTTCTCACTGAAAATAAAATGTGGTGGACTTCCCTCTTTTTATCCTCACAACAACATTCATGTGAAGTAGGTAAGGCTGAGAAACCAGTGATGGGGCCAAAGCCACCTTTCATAATTAAATGTGGACTGGAACCAGGATTTCCTGGCCATAAATGTTGGCCAGATTTTCCAGTCCAGGTATGTTTGGCAGTTTCGGAGCTGTATTGATGTTTGGTTTTTGGGAAATAGTTCTAAAAATTGAGGAACAGGGATTTCATGGCTTCTCCCCACCCATATCAAGTAATGTAACCCCAATATGCAGATTATGAAGTGAATATTTTAATTGGATTTATGCTGATTTGCATAGCAACATTTTCCTTTTCAGGGGGAAACCCATTTCTGTCCCAGACAGGACCTTCATTGCTGGCAGTCCCCCAGTCCTAAAATTACATGACAACAACTATAATTCTCTGTAGATGATGATAAATCCTCTAATTAATCATAATAGAAGATGCATCCTAGTAAACACAAAGGATTTTGCTGAAAATGTTTTGCTTTTTGAAACTTCCAGATCGTTCTAATGTAATAAAACTTGCACAAACTAGCATAGTTGATTTCTGCATATGTAAAAGTTATTTTGACTTTCTGGTTTAAAAATTTTTGTCGCTGAATCTGTTTCAGGGATCCTTGGAGATAACACAGAGTATGGATGATGACCCTCTACTTGATGCACCACTTCTTCCAACCCATACGTTACATTCCAGGCTACATCCAGAGTTCCATGCTATACCTACAGTCTTCATTGCCAATGTTTTGTTGCTTTTGCATGTAAGTTGAAGAATAGACAGATGTTCAGAGGATCAGCTTAGCTTGCCTGCAGATCAAGTGGTCAAGTGCTGCAATTTTATTTAGCTGACCAACAAGTCAGGAATACCAACTTCTTTTTCTGGTACCTAAATTACTACTTCCTGAGCAGAAAGACAACTTTATCCCAGTTTGTCCTTCTTGGTCCTTTAAAAGTGGCAGAGGCATCTAGGTCTCCTTTAAGACTTCTCCAGTCTTGCCCCATCATTATTATGTGGAATCCAGAATGCATAGTCTTGACTCATTATTAAAAATGGGCAGACAGGCATTATACACTGAAACAGTGTACCGAACTGTTACAGTCTTAACAGCTTGCAGCTTGGGGATTGATACTGTTATCTGAACTGAGAAAATAAAAACTGACAAAATGGGATGTGCAGAAGATTCCTACTTCTGGTGCCATAACCAGTAAATCTAGCTTTTGCCATTCTTCCCCAGTACTGGGATATGAAGCATCTTGTCTCCTTACTATTAAGAAAATGAAACAGAGCCGTCAAAACAGTTTCTGCGTATGCCAAGCAGTGTTGCTTGATGTAACAAAAGAGGGTTATGTTTCATGGCATGGGACCGGGTTATTTGAGGGACCGCCTTTCCCTGATTTCATCTGCTCATCCCACCAGATCCAGCAGAGAGGGCATGTTACGGGTTCCGTCATCTAGGGAGTGACATTTAGCGAGCCCTAGGCTGTGGGCCTTTTTTGCAGTGGCGACCGCATTGTGGAATCTTCTCCCCCTTGAGGTGAAGTTGGCCTCATCGCTTATGAGCTTCTGAAGGTCCCTCAAGACCTGGTTGTGTCAGCAGGCCTGGGGACCCCAGGGGACGGGTGAGCTTGTGAGGTGGCCCCCCTATTATTAACATCTCTTTGTCTACTTTTTGTTTTAGCTTGGTTTTTATAGTTTTAAATATTTTAATTGTCAATAATTATAATGATTTTTAGGTATTTATTAACTGTTAACTTGTAAGTTGCCCAGAGTCGCTTGTTTATAAATAAATCAGATAAATAAATAAGTAACAGGTAGAGGGTGAGGGGAGAAAGAATGCACAACTCTAAAACCTTCCTGATGGCAGAAGTAGTGACATGTATTAACACCTGGCTAAGTGACTCTCTTTGCTATGCAAGTGAATGAACTTAGTGACTGTCTTCATAATAAATAAAGCAGAAGCTATGTATTTCCCCTTTCCTTGATGAGTTCCTATTTCACTGAAGTGAAAGTTTAAATAGAAATATTTCTCAGCAAAATAGTCTTTGAATTCAAAGTACAAGTTGCATGTCAGCTAGATAGACTTTTGTTTTGTTAAAGTGCAATGCATACTACAAGTTGAATCTCTGCACATGGATGTAAGCGTCACAAAGTTCAGTCATCACAAAGCTTCTGGATAACTATAGTAGAATCTTAACTGTGAAGTTTTATTGCTAGTTTACGTTGAATACTTTTTAGCCCATATCTGTATACATCTACTGGCAGTAGTGTTATGGGATATTCCTGGAATACTGGTATGATTATAATAAAGAGCTGCTGAACCTCAAATTTACCATTAATTTACTGCTTTATGTTAGAACCTTTATATAAGAACTTTCAGAAGCCAAACCATTGCCAGAAGCAGGCTGATGGAAACTGGGCCCATGCACACACCCAGGCTCCCTGAATTGAGAACAAAAACTCTGGTGTCTTGGAAGGCTTAATGAAATAACACACACAATCATCAGAGAACTCCCCATAATGCCTTTGTGCTATTTAGAGAGGGCAATACCATTTAACAACTCCAGTGATTCCTTTTGAAGCAAGCCAAAGTTGAATCTTACAGACTTTTCATGATCCTTCAACTGGTTATAAAGTGCCTCAGATACTATGCACAGCTGTATCTTGGATACATGTTCATATTAGAATATTACAGTGTTGGATGGATAGCATGTTCAGAATTGGGTTATGGTGGTGCCGTTCCTGAATTGGGGAATATAAGCATTTCCAGTTGAAACAGGATGATAATTCAGCTCACAATAAAGAAATAAATACTCTTAGTAGAAATAAATAGCTTGCATGAAACCTGACTGATAATACTCACTTCTTTAGTACATATCTTATAATTATTTAATATCTTTCTTTCTTAGGTTGCTTTTGTTGTGTTGGCATTTGTGACAGGGATGGTTTGTTCTTACGCTGATTCAAGTGAAGATACGTGCCCTGAAAGCTACACTTATCCCTTTAAAGTGCAGACTATTATAGTGATTGCCAAGGTAATTCTCTGGATTCTTCATCTGTTCCTGGAACGATACGTTCACTTTCATCATAGAAAAGTCAGAAGCAAAGGTTACCTCCACATCTACCGAACCACAAGACATCTTAAAAGGCTTCCCCTGCTAATTCAGTCAGCAGGTGAGCCAGAATTTACTTGCTTATTCATTTTAATGTTTTCCCTCTAAATACAGGTATTTCAGTATGCAGTAATGATGTTACATATCTAGGGTGGAAATTTGTTTCACTCTTGTTTTTGTAGTGATACATCTCATTCTGATAAGTTGAAACCTTCATTCTGGTAAGCTGAAACAAGTTACTATTATAGCTACGACTAATAAACAGTATAAAATCCTGTTCAGATAAGACGTTTAAAAATATGATTTTATTTTTCATGCATTTAATACATTTTACACAGAAAATGTATTAAATACACAGAAAATAGATGCATGCTGGTATGTAATAAATAAATAAAGCCTGGGCAACAGTTTGATAAGAGGCAGCTCAGTCCTCAGGTGGAGGAAAAGCATGGGAAGCGTTTCAGAAGGGGCCCTCCCTAGTTTTCCGGAGACTAAAAGAAGAGGAGGGAAGAAATACTTTCAGTCTTTCAAGATTCTGTTTAATGTAACCTTACAATAAAGATTGTGCTGATGCTCCTGGTTGTGCTTCTTTTCTGGACTACCTTAAAGGGTACATGCCACTGAGCAGCTCTAAACTTGCTTAACTTGGCAGAATGAGAAAGCTTTTTCTAGATATTGGAAAGTAAGTTAACCAGCAAGAGAGGTAGAGTGACTGAGTCTCTCGCAGTACTAGAGAAATATGCTACTCTTTGAAAAGAAGTCTACTTTTCTAATGAAAAGCTATCTTATCTCTAAATTAAGTATCTGGCATTTCAGTATCTAGTTTTTGTAACAACCAAACTGCAGTTTGAACCAGCCAACCAATCAGTTTACAGTTTGATGAATATCTGTAGTCTCGTTACATGTGCACCACTGAAATGGGGCCACTAGATAGAGCTCTAGAGATAAAAACATTGGCAAGATGGCCTGCAGCTATTTAAATAGATGATGCATTTTCTTGAAGATCTAGTGCTTGTTCTTTGCCCCTGTGAAAATAATTTTTCTATACTGTCTTTTTACATAATGCTAATATTAGTTTTACTTGTAAGTCCTGCTATGCTGTCTCATCCTTGTGGGGTGGGTGTTCCTGGGAGGGATGGTGAGGTACACCAAGAGTGTTTTTTTCCAGTATGGTCATCCAAGGTGTAAAGATCATCCCAGCAGCCCAGCTAAAACAAGTAGGCACCTGTATTGGATATAACTGATACAAGAAGGTGTTGGAGGCTGGTAACAACAACAAAACATCATTTCATATTACACAAAAGAAGGCAATGGTAATATACTCTTGTATTTTACCAATAAAACCACATGGATAGCAAATGACTATAGTGATGGCTGAAATCATCGCACCACTGAAAGACCTAAAAGGCCAATGTGAAGACAGATCATCCTGGAGAGAATCCAGCTATGGTTGCTGAAAGTTGACATTGACTTGATGGCACTCAATCTATACTAATTCTACCAAGAATAGTCTTATACTGTATGTTCGTGGCATTACCCCTAAAGTCCACTGAAAGATGGTGTGCCTGGTGGGAATCCAATCAAAATAAATAGCATATATCATTCCATTAAGACCAGCCCACTACTGTAAAGATTTATCCTTACACAGATAATCAGTGACGACTAAATTGTTCTGGAGGCATAATGAGGGGGGAAACTGAATTCAAACCCTAGCCCTGTCTTTTGCCCTGCAGACACATAATACATTTTCTATTTTGGGTCATTAGAGTGAACCATGTATGGATTTATTTCAGTGGCCTCTTGATCAAGGTTATCTGTTGGGTGCAATCTGGTTTAAAGTTACTGCAGCATTATATATGTAGAAGGGTTAATTTTGAGCTATATTTGGAAATTTCTAGACTACCCTTCACTATCTTAGTGACCATCACAGGTCCTTGACTTTCAACTAATGTGGCTTTGTGGGGGAAGCTCACCCAGATTTCTGTTTCTAATGTGTCCTATTTGTTTTTGATAGGCAATGCGGCTTTACTGCTGATAGTGTCACTGCAACATTCATTTCCTAATCACAATAAAATGTATCTCTGCTTCATCCTGGGAATCCTGGGTGTGGAATTGATATGTTCATTGATATGTCTGGTGGTCTACACAGGTGAGAATTGCAGCTTTGCCTTGCTAAGGTAACTAGGCCACCCACTCTCTGTTCATTTATTTATTTATTTATTTATTTATTTATTTATTTATAAGAATGTTATTGAATTTGAAACAAAGATAAAAACTACAAAACAGCAAAAACCTACAAAAATAGAAAAATAAAAATAAAGTGTAGAACACAAGAAAAAGAATTTTAAAGATTACATACAAAGGTGACTTCCGACTTTCAACAGCAAGAATATACAGCAATTTCCATAATCAATCCCTTACTCTATATCAAACCAAGATCCCATTATTTCTATAAATCTTTCCATTAGCACATATACAAATCACTTATGCATTTGCTCCTTTCCCTTATATATAAACATACATACATACATACATACATACATACATACATACATATATATATATATATATATATATATCCTGGCCTTTCGGAAGGCCCTTAAGACCTGGCTCTGCCGCAGGGCCTGGGACGACAGAGGCGGCAGTGCCTCCTGGGGTTGGCTGGCCCCGTAGTAATATAATCCATCCTACGGTCCCCCCATCTTGGATTTTATGTAATTTATTATTAGATGTATTTTAGATATTGTTTTTGTATTTTTTAAACTTCAATTGTTGTAACCCGCCCAGAGTCCCTTGCAAGGGAGATGGGCGGGGAATAAATTGAAATAATAAATAATATATATATATATATATATAAAAAAAGTTTCTAAATCGGCTTCCCTCTCCCCTAAGACAGCATTTATTTAATTATTTCCTTCCTGCTACTATTCTATAGATTTCTGTCCACTATAATAAAAACCAAATTGTAAAAACATATAAATTGTCTGCTTTTATAATTAATAATAGTACAACAATCTTAACTTTATTAAACCTAAAAAAACAAACAATTGTTAGATATCTTATAAGTCTTACAAATCAAACAAACCTTAGTAAATATCTAGTAAATCTTAATCTAACTCATTAAAGGGAAATGAAATCATAATAACCATAAATCATTATCCATCCAATTACATATTCTTAAATTTTTACCCCACTTCAAGATAAACCAAAACATTTACATATCTCCCTAAAATATATAAATTGTCTACTTTTATACTTAATAGTACTATAGCAATCGTAACCCTATTAAACCTAAAAGCCAGACATCTGTTGTTATACTTTATAGATACCTTATATATCTTAAAAGTCATATAAAACTTTAAAAAAATCCAATAAATCTTAATCCAAATCATTAAAGAAAAATACAATCATAGAAGTCTCTTTGCCAATCCGATAAACATTCTTAATTTTTACCCTACTTCAAAATAAACCAAAACATTTATATATTTCCTTATTACACACAGGACATTTTTCTTACAAAAATCGAACAGCCCAACTGCCCCCCTTAAAATCACAGACTTCTCAGCAAAAAAAAAAAAAACTCCCACAAGACAGATTCTCTTCTCTCCCATAACAATCCCTGAAAAAGTCATAACAAACAGCTCTTCTAGTAATCTGCAGCTCAAACTGTCGGTTTAACCCCATCCACACCAAAATGTAGTCCTCGTCTGGCATTACTTCTATTTTCCTGTCAGTAGAAAAATCTTCATCCTTATCAAGATCTCCATCTTCCATAGAAACTTCAGCCAGATGACACATTTTAGAAATCATTTTAGAAATAATCTTCCCTAATGACCTGCATATCCTGCAGAATATTCTGGCACCAGTCTGAAAGAATCTCTTTATAAGTCTGCTCCGGTTCACAACAATCCTCCATGTTTCAGGCAGTAGATTATAATGCTCCCTTGATACTTGACTCACACAGATAGGAGTTAATAAGGAACTTCAGAGGGAAATTGACAAGAGAAAGTACACTAACAAGCAGCTTCTAAAGAAAGTGAGCAGGGAGCTAGAAATTCAAAACAGCAATTTCAGCGTGCAGAAAAATATTAAATCCTTCAAATTCAGTACAAAAATAACAACAGGGAGGCAATTATTTATTCTCATTTCTCCTTAGTCTTTAAACAGGAAAACAAGCCAAAACTTTAAAAGATTTTAAAAATTAATCCAGAAATAACGATAAAAACCAAGAGGATCCGCTTCTTCTTACTGTAGAGAGCCTCTCTTAGGGTACAAAACTTTTAAAAAATACAAATTTGGTGATTTAGAAATGGGGGAGGCTCGGCCTATTGTCCCTTAGGGCTACAACATGGCGTGGAAAAGATAGAGTCCCTGTCTCCCATCGTCTCTTACCGGATCGTCGCAAATGTTTACGATTCACTGGCTGCAGGATGGCGTTGTGGAGCACAAATGGGATAATTCCCAAGCGTTTTCTAACCATGAAAATGTTCTGGGGCTGCAGAAAAAGCCTGCCTGTGCCCCCCAAAAAACTGCGTTGTCAGATCTGCCTGCGGAGCTCGCAGACACAGCTGGTCAGTCAGCCATGTCCCCCACAGGAAGTCCCACTCTCTTTTTGTTTTTAAAGCATTATGAATATTAGCTTGACTTAAGGGAGCTGCTAAAAGTTTACCAGCTGTCAGCCTAAAATTAATATTGTCAGATATCATACCACCAGTCCTTTCAGTTTTATCCTATATGATGTTGAGAAAAAGTATGTATTTGAATACATTTGGGGGGAAAAAAATGGTTAGCATCAGAAGAAGACAAAGATGTGGACATTATTGAAGCATGTCTTAACTTTGGTGGTGGTGGAGCTGCAAGCCACAATTGTTTGCATGACACTTAGATCTTTCAACTTTTATGCTGGCGTATCCCAAGGCCTTGGGGCAGTGTGTAGCACAAAAATAGAGCATACAAAATGCAGCTGTTGATAAAGAAATTCCTCCCTTGGCAGTGAGAGCCATCTTTTGTGGCAAAGCAGCTGCTTTGAGAGGCTTTTTGCCTGGCACTGATAAGCAGCTACATCTCTTCACAAATAGTTCAAGGCTCTTCATTTTTTGCCTTGCACATGGTAGCTGAGGAAGGAAAAAGGCAAAATGCATGGTGCAAGATATATTTGCACAATTCAGAGAGTGTTAGAAAAACTCAGGCACAAGAAACAGGTTGAAAAATAATAAAATTCTCTGGTTTCTTTCTTAGGATGAAAGAAGCTGAAACTGTCATAGAATGTAGCCTTGACAGTAAAGCAAGA
Source organism: Charina bottae (assembly GCA_023362775.1). Taxonomy (NCBI): domain Eukaryota; kingdom Metazoa; phylum Chordata; class Lepidosauria; order Squamata; family Charinaidae; genus Charina; species Charina bottae. The sequence continues at coordinate 492,963 of JALMGJ010000008.1, forward strand.
TAATGTTATGAGTGTTCAACTATCACAGCAAAGGGGACAAAAATGACACCATACTGTTATTTTTCAAGCCATGCTGGGGAATCTGCATTTTAAGGAGATAATAAGCAGGTGTATGTGAATAATCTGTAAACTGCTGTGCCAAAGGAGTTGTCTTCTGCATTTTTGAGATAGGAGAGTTCATATTATGGCTTTGTATTGGACTTGCTGCTTTTTCTGCTTCTCTGACCCATGCTGAGCCTCTCAGTGTTTACAATTAAGGAAATAAAATTCAGAATCTAGAGCAAAAAAAGCAAATAATTTGTCTATAATCTCATTTAGACACAGTAGCAACATGTGATTGCTAACCCTAGATTTTGGCTAGCTTCTAAGGCATCTTTATAAGTGTGATGGGAGCAAGATAGTACTTTGAACTTGCTAAATACATACAGTGGTACTTAAAAGTTTGTGAATCGTTTTGAATTTTCAATATTTCTGCATAAGTATGACCTAAAACATCATATCTTCTCCACACAAGTCCTAAAACTAGATAAAGAGAACCCAATTAAACAAATGAATCAAAAACATCATACTTGTTCATTCATTTATTGAGGAAAATGATTCTCAACATTTAGGTCATATTTATGCAGAAATATTGAAAATTCAAAAGGGTTAACAAACTTTTAAGCACCACTGTATCGAGAAATGAATCTAGCAGTCACCTTTTCCTTTGGTGATAGAAGAACAAAAAATATAAAGGTTGTCCTCCCTCAAAGAAAGAATCTTAAAAGTCCATTATCTTATTCTTATTTAGGAAGCAAATGTATTCTGTAGCAACTGCAGAGGACAATGGCTCAATGCTGGAAGAAGGCATGGCTACTTTAAGGTGTATCCAACAGATGGTTATATGCACATCCATGTATGCATGTATCCAGATCTCTGCATAGCCATAGAATCTAGTAGCATACATTGTTCTAATACACAGTATTTTTACTTTCTTGCCTTCAGTGTATTCCTTTATCGCTTCCCTGACTGGTGTGAATATTGATTCTCACTAGCAATGTGTATGACAGCTGACACATTGCTGTAAATATGTATGACAGCAAATTGGCTAGTCTTTTATGTGCCACATAATTCTTTGGTTCTATTAAGAACCAATGGCTTTGACAGAATGATGAAATGACCATCATGATAATGCAAGCTCTGTCCCTACATACACATGTGCAATATTACAACCCACAAATGGGGCAGAGCTTGCCTCACAATGCTTGTTTTGTCTTTTGTCCCTAAGCAGATGCCCATGGTTCCATCTCTACTTCTGTTCTTGAACATTGTTATTAATAATCCTCACCTGCCTCCATCTGAATCACAGTCATGTATTTCAGAAAAAACAGTTATATTATTTTTTTGAGATGGTACAATAAAATACTTTGTTTACACTTCCATTAACAATCATTAGCTTGTCCATCCTTTAGGATTCTGCTCCACTACCCACCTTTAGACACCTGTTAAATGACAGTTGTCTGGAATGTGTGCTTTGGGGTAATCTGATCTGCTCTTGGATACCTGAATTCTAAGACAGCTTGAGAGCTAAATGCATCTAATGCTTTTTACAGCTTGTAGACACACCTGCCCTAGTTACTCCTCTGATCAGTCATGCAGCTTACTTCCTACATAGCAGGTGGCCTAGTAAAGCAATTCTAGAAGAGATAGGAAGAGTATTCCTATTCACACAGAGCTGCTGATTGAGTAGATGAGAATGAAGCATTGTTTTGATGTGGGACCAATAAATAAATAAAAACTATCTTCTCCAGTATATTTTCTAATTCCTCCTTGGCTAAAAAAAACAGCTGTATCTAAGCATTCATTCTGAATACATGTCTGCAGAATCAAAACTGGGTATGAGGAAAGTGACAATATTTTTATATAGTTTCTCCCAGCCAGCTCCTCCCCCCACCCCCATGTATTGGAATACATTTCCTATCAACTCAGCCAGCATATCTGCTTTAATTCATATCACTTCAAAACAGTGAAATGTATCTTTAATGTTAAAATGCCCTCCTTTTTTAAAAAATTAAGGGAATTAAATAGTCCAACCTCAGGGCCCTTTAAAGCGATTTGGAGGAGGAATGCTGCACAGACCATGCCCCCATATTTCCTAGCAAAATATCCCATCACAGAAAGAACCCAATTGACGAAGATTTTCTCTGAGTTTACAAGGGAATAAGTTAGCCGTTATGAAGTGTAAAAATGTCTTGAGTGAAACAGTCATATGTCATCCCCTGTTTATTCCCATCTCCAATTTATTTTTCCTCATTGCGTTCCCTGGTAGATCATCATATATTATGGCTTGTGTTCACATGACAGGTTACCCAGCAATTCCCTTGCCTCACCCAGTTCACTCACTTCTGCACGTCAACAGCAAATAAACCTCATTCATTCATTCATTCATTCATTCATTCATTCATTCATTCATTCATTTCCCACTGGCACAAAGCAGGCTGGAAGATTTTGCCTACTGTTCCCACTTCCCATTTTTATTTTATTTTCTTGAGCAGAGGGGAAAGATTGTGATGCCACTGTGTTTGGCATATCCAGGTCCTACCAATTACTGCTTCCTTTTACTCGATGGGGAAGGAATGAAAACCAAAGCAGACAGTGTTGGAATGCCAAAACGGGTCCTGTTCTCATGGGGCTTTTCTAGGACATTATCTCTCTTGAGTGTTGGGAATAGGGTTAGTTAAGACAAACACCCTATAGTCATCCAGGAGACTTAATTTAATCCCCCATCTACCCAGGATATTTTGGACTAAATCCAATTCCCTTAAGTTTAATTGGCTGGGTAAATTATCCCTATTTTCCAGTTCCTATGACATATCAATACCCTTTCCCTATAACCCAGTTAAACATGCCATGTAAAACAGGGCCAGTGATTGTATTATATAAATAATAAAATAACAGCCAATTGTGGAGTTTCTTCCTTTCCCCTTGCCCCTAAAATGACATGTTTTGACTTAAGCCAGCTATTCTTGGCCCATGGAGGGTTTTTTTTTAGTTTTTTAGAGTAAAGCCAGGAAAAAAATCAACCTACTATCTCTTATGTATTGGAGCATACTCTAGAATTGCTAAATTCAGTTCAAGGTGGTTATGATAAGAGTCCTAAACATCTTGAGATAAAGCTTTTTGATGAACTGTTTCCTTCCACGTGAATCTATACTGTAGCTGTTGTGATTCCTTTTTCATAAGTAATTGCCTTCAGAGGCACATTTGGTGAAATTTGTGCAAGGATTTTATCTTTAGTAGCAGAATATTTATGCTCTATATGCTACAACAATTGCAGTAATTCCTTTTTAAATCAGCTTTGGATTCTGTCATATTTTATTTAACTTTATTATTCAGGCTCTCTGATTTTCTCTGGATCTTAATAATAAGCCAACCCATTTTTTACTTTTTGCTACTTCTTTTATACTTAAGTTTGTTTATTTATTTATTATTATTTTATTTTATTTATATAAATGCTTCGAGCAGTTCCATTTTGTAGAGGAAACAGGATAATTTTTTTTCTATAAATGAAGTTTTTTTAAATTGAGTAGTCTGATATTAGCAGAATATACATTTCATCTTTTTTTTTGTTTTCTAAGTGAAGGTAAGCAACTTTAATCAAGCAAAGCCAAGACCTGATGTAATAGAAGAAGAGAAGATGTATTCTTATCCTAATCAAGTTACCTCAGAAGTTGGATTCAGGTACTTGTATAAAACTTGCTAAACTTGGATAAATCCTTGGCACTGACTCCTGTTTTTTAAGCCCTGATAGTTTGATACTGGATTTGATCTCATGATTCATTTTTCTAGACGGTTAGGGTGGTGGGAAAGGCAATCCTTTTCAGATGACTAAGCAAGAGACATTGTAATCAGGATGATGGTATGAATTTTTTGCTTTTCAGAGAAATCTCAAGTTTGGAAGAAGTAGTTGAAAAACAAGGTGATGTGATTGAATACCTTCAGCGGCACAATGCCCTGCTTAGCAAGAGACTATTGGCATTAACATCTGAGCAGAACAGAAGCTAGTAGTGGCCAAGACAGCAGTGCAGAAGAAAAGCATCTTCAGTATTGATTTATTCTTGGAAATGCATCTTATGCAAGTTGTACTGCAAAACTCCAGTCCAGGTTTTGAATAGCAGTTGGGCCACTCCTGGCTCATTGCAAAAGCTTCCTGTTTTTTAAAAGGACACATACTTTTAAGTGGTTTTCTCTCCTAAAACTTTTGCAGTGCAGGAAGCAGGCATTGGATAGGGAAAATCTCTCTTTCTATGTCAGTTGCAGATTGTTCCTCCAAAGTGCCAAAGATTTTTATGGTAGTTCAGGATTCAGTTCTTTTCAAAGCTACAACAAAGTAAACATCCTCATTTAAGTGTTAGTGTTCCTTACATCTGTGTTGTTATCAGTTGAACCATTGAATACATCTCTAGAAGAAATTAAGGACTATTAGTATCTCTGCTTCATCAGAGATGAATAAAGTTACTGTGAGAATAGTGAAGAATCATCTGGAAAGCCGCCTAAAAAATCTGCAGAATCAGTAAGATTCCATTTGTACAAGTATGGTGATGACAGAATAGAATCCTGAATGCAGGGGAGCATCTAAAAGAGGAAGATGATGATATTCTACATAAACTGGAAGGATTGTGTGGGCATAATACAGGAAATATCAATTAAGCCTTTTAAAATCATGGATATCAAACAGGCTAATGTTGCCTTTCTGGCTTGCTTATGAATGGGTCAGCATCTTTCAGTGAAATGAACAAGAAAGGGAAATTGTGTCTGAATATATTTTTAAAATGTGTGGGTATTAACAAGCTGCATGTAAGTCTCTGTATCCTAAGGGTTTATGGTGAGGTATTGCTTATAATGTGAACAAACATTAGTATCTGGCTTTTAAGTTGTTCTTCTGAAGAGCTGCTACTTTATTTTGAAAAGCTACTTCTTTAAGCCCAGCATATGGGATGTTTAACTGAAATCCCTCCCCCTTCCCCCTTTAAACCTATCACAATTGCTGAAGATACTTAGGCCTATTATGCTTAGTGATTCCTTTTCACTCCCCCTAAAAGCTGTAGCAATCTCATCTTTCACAAAATATATAGATAAAAGTGTGGAGATCCTATTGAACTCAGTGAAAATTAGTTGCTGGGATCTGCTTGGCTATTAAGTTTTTAGTTTCCTGTTTCGCTGTAAACAGACAGTTTCCTGCTCTGCCTCTGTGCTGCCAATGAAGACTAATTTTTTTGTATTCTCTAAGTATTTCTACAGAAAGGCAATTTTTTAAACAAATTGGATATTTCTGTGACCTTGTCTAGGGAAGAACAAAAGTACACCATCCTGCTCACTGAGATATATGTGTATGTATATTGTATAAAATAACATGATATTGCAACTGGCTGCTTCTAACACTAATACCTTCTTGTCTTTTAGGCTGTTTATTAAGCACAGGTAGGATTTTATATGGAAGATGAGCTTTCCTTTTAAAGGATACTCGGGTTTCAATGTAGTTTGTATGTAATGTGTTCTATATTTTGTACTAAATGTGATAATAAATGCAACAAATTAATCTATTGCAATCTGTACCTAAAGATTTTTCAAACCCTGTGTTCATATGCAGGCCAAAGCATTGTGTCTTTATCAGATCTAGTTGTCTACTTAGGGACTCATCTTGCTGTCAAACGTGATTGGTAGCAGGAAAGTGCCTGGTATTAATGTCAATGTGAATTCATTTTTTTTCCTAAATCAGAGTCTGGAATATTGGGCGCCCATACAAACATTTGCACATTAATTTAAGCCATAATTAGTTAAATTGCATAGAAACAGTAGCTATTATTTCTGTTATGGCTCTTTCAGTTGCAGTTCTTACTGGGTTCGAAGGCTTAGAACAGTGTTTTTCAAACTTGGCAACTTTAAGCTGTGTGGACTTCAACTCCCAGAATTCCCCAGCCATTTCCTACACGTCTTAAAGTTGCCAAGTTTGAAAAACACTGGTTTAGAGTATAGTAGACAACCTGTGGCATTCCAGCTGCACTACAATACTTTTCATCTGTTCTTGTTAGCCAAGCATGCTAATGCTGCTGGAAGTTGTGGAGCATCAGGTAAATGCCAAAGATTGCAACCTCTATTTTGTTTCTTTTTTATATAAGGCTTTCATCCTTCCAGTGCAGCTATAATTATTTTATTTTGATAGTATCCATCCTTGAGTCAAGATATAATAAATAGGTTTCCCCATTTAATTCCCTTCATAATTTGGAAGGTTTGCTAGTTTGTGCCAGATCTATGAATTGAGTCACAACTGAATACTTTTAATCACCCTCCCTGTTTCAAGTGCTCCCTGTGTTACACTTTGAATTGCCTCCTCCACCTCGAGTTCATATTTTATCAAGGAGCCTGTATCTTTACTGGCTCAAGGGCACCTAGTAAATTTCACTTATGGATAAGGCCTTAAGTGCATTACAAAATACCTTTAAATTTGTTTGAAAGACTGCCTGCTTCAAACAGAGTCCCTAAAGATGTATTGAACTATAATCTCCCAGAATTACCAGACTCCCAGGGAGAGGAATGCTGCTCTAATAAAATAAAAATTCTCAAGCCATATAACAAGTCTCATTTGTTAAAACTTACAGTAAGTGTGCCTTTATATTCTTTCCAATCCAACAGAATATTGGAAAGTACAGGTATGCAGTATTCAGACCCAATATGGGAATCCTCTCTCAGCTCCTTGGCTTCGTAAAGAAGCCATGTTTGTTCCTGGGCTTGGACAGTATCACATGGCAGTTACTGCTTATCACAAGAAGCTGCCACTGGGTAGAGAGTGCCACCATTAATGGAAAGAAATTATGTAAAGGAGGTCAGGATCTGCCATTCTGTCCATCCATCAGCAGGACAACGCTCCAATAATTGAACCAGGGAGGGGAGAAACTGGTAAATAATAAAAATATCTGATTTTAAAATGGGGCTGAAGCAGCTTGGGTATGCTAAGAAAAGATCCCCAATTCATCCTACAGTAGTTGGGGAATGGATCAGAGTGTTACCAACTCCTCCATTTTAAACTGCCCTCCCTTCTGGTCTCATAACTCGGAGCAGACTATATGTAGGGGCCCTGTGCTTTCCAGTACATATGTATATTTGCACAAACAGATGTAGCACAAAAGGAGAGTAGAAACAGATGCAACCTATTATTTTTTTCCATAAATAAAATATAGAATCACCTATGGGGTTGAAAATAATTCTAGAAGCCAAACTCTGTACAGGTAGTCCTCATTTAACGACCATTCATCAACTGTTCAAAGTTACAATCGTGCTGAAAGAATAGTAGTTACGACTGGTCCTTGAAGTTACAGCTGTTGCAGCATGGTCACGTGATTAAAATTTGGCCACTTGGCAACCAGCCCACATTAATGACTGCAGGGTGCACTTCACCCCCCCCCGCCTACCTCTGCCCTTTTGGCCGCCCTGCACCACCTACCCCTACTGTCCCCAGCTGACCTTCACTGTCTCTCCTGCTGCTGGCCCAGGATCTCGGTGCTGGGTGAGGGCACGGCCCTGGGATGTGCATGGCAAGCACGGCAGGGCGGCGGAGCCTCATCTGCCGAAGGGAGCTCTCTGGACACAGCCGTGGAGAAGGCAGCGAGATGGAGCCGGCAGAGAAGGCAGGGTGGCAGTGGCTCCCCGGGTGAGGTGGTGGTGGTTGGAGCTGTGCAAGCAGAGGGGAGCGCAGCGGGGGGGGGGGCAGAGCCTCGCCTGTCAAAGGGACTCACCAGGGCCAGCTGGGGAGGAGGCAGCAGGACAGAGCCAGCTGCTTATCATATTGTTTCTTACCATATCTTCAGTAATTCAGTTGTTTCCAATTCTTCATGACCTATTGGGCCAGTTCCCCAGGACTGTCTGTCGGCAACTGCTTCTTTGAGTTCTAAACTCATGCTCGTGATGTCAGTGATAGTATCTAGCCATCTTGTCTCCTATTGCTCTCTTAATAAAAGGTAAAGACAAGCTTGATTCCTGCTAGCCACATTGATGCATCTGTCCCATTACATTTGGCAACAGTATGGAAGCAGTTTGCTACTGCTTTCTGGGATGTTTTTCTAGTTTCCCAATCTAGTCATAAGCCCTAGGCTGTTCTGGTGGTCTCCCTCCCAAGATCCACAGCTTTTAGTGATCAGGTAAGTTCAGTTATATGCTGTTACTTGCCATGACTCTCACCAAAGCATGTATTGATAAAGAGGTACTGGATGCATGAGTTGTGTGCATCAGTAAGAGGCCTATAGCAGGAGTTATTTGATTTTTGAGATATAACCTCCATCTGATGCTGCATAAATTGACATTCTCCATCCTACGGACATCTCAGTTCTAGGGTTGGAAGTCCTTCCCTTCCCTTGCAGTCACAATTCAGCAAGGAGAGTGCATATTAAGTTCTATATAGGCAGTTTTATGTATAGAAATGTATCCACACATGTGAATGCATGAAGTTTGATACAGCCCAAACAACTATTCAGTTTCTGGAATAATCACATATACCCTACGAACTGCCAGTTCTACAAGCTGGATGATGAAGCAGACTAGCCTTCCTTCTCTGATAGCCTTCTCCACCAGTAACTTGTGATTCCGTGAATTTTCAATATTTGGTGAATGAAAATGGAAAATGAATGTAAGGGTGAACTTCAAAAAAAATCATGGTAAATTTTATTTTAAATGTTATTTTAAAAATACTAGAAAATTATTCCTAATCAACATCATCCCTATCCATGATTTTTACTTAAAATCTTAAAAAAACTTAAATAATTCCTTACATGCAGCTTTTATAATATTGGTAAAATATTGTCTGTTCCTCCACTGATGGGTTGAAAGGACAAAGCATAACTGAATTCCTATGTTGATGACTCAGTAGCATAAGTACTTCCCCATGGACAGTATCAAAAGGCTAAAAGATATGACACCGGAAGATGAGCCCCTCAGGTCGGAAGGTGTCCAATATGCTACTGGGGAAGAGCAGAGGACAATTCTGAGTAGCTCCAGAAAGAGTGAAGCGGCTGGGCCAAAGCCGAAAGGATGCTCAGTTGTGGATGTGTCTGGAAGTGGAAGGAAAGTCCGATGCTGTAAAGAACAATATTGCATAGGAACCTGGAATGTAAGATCTATGAATCAAGGTAAGCTGGATGTGGTCAAACATGAGATGACAAGATTGAACATTGACATCTTGGGAATCAGCAAACTAAAATGGATAGGAATGGGCGAATTTAATTCAGGTGACCATTATATCTACTACTGTGGGCAAGAATCCCTTAGAAGAAATGGAGTAGCCCTCATAGTCAATAAAAGAGTGGGAAAGGCAGTACTGGGGTACAACCTCAAAAATGACAGAATGATCTCAGTTCGAATCCAAGGCAAACCATTCAACATCACAGTAATCCAAGTCTATGCCCCAACCACTGATGCTGAAGAGGCTGAAGTCGAACAGTTCTATGAAGACCTACAACACCTTCTAGAACTAAGACCAAAAAAAGATGTCCTTTTCATCATAGGGGACTGGAATGCTAAAGTAGGAAGTCAAGAAATAACCAGAATAACAGGCAAGTTCAGCCTTGGAGTACAAAATGAAGCAGGGCAAAGGCTAATAGAGTTTTGTCAAGAGAACACGCTGGTCATAGCAAACACTCTTTTCCAACAACACAAGAGACGACTCTACACGTGGACATCACCAGATGGTCAATACCGAAATCAGATTGATTATATACTTTGCAGCCAAAGATGGAGAAGCTCTATACAATCAGCAAAAACACAACCTGGAGCTGACTGTGGCTCAGATCATGAGCTTCTTATCGCAAAACTTAGGCTTAAATTGAAGACCATAGGGGAAACCATTAGACCACTCAGGTATGACCTAAATCATATCCCTTGTGAATATACAGTGGAGGTGAGGAATAGATTTAAAGGATTAGATCTGGTAGACAGAGTGCCTGAAGAACTATGGATGGAGGTTCGTAACATTGTACAGGAGGCAGCAACTAAAACCATCCCAAAGAAAAAGAAATGCAAGAAAGCAAAGTGGCTGTCTGATGAGGCTTTACAAATAGCTGAGGAAAGAAGGAAAGCAAAAGGCAAGGGAGAAAGGGAAAGATATAACCAACTGAATGCAGATTTCCAGAGAATAGCAAGGAGAGATAAGAAGGCCTTCTTAAATGAACAATGCAAAGAAATCGAGGAAAACAATAGAATGGGGAAGACTAGAGATCTCTTCAAGAAAATCGGAGATATCAAGGGAACTTTTTGTGCAAAGATGGGCATGATAAAGGACAAAAAAGGCAGGGATCTAACAGAAGCAGAAGAGATTAAGAAGAGGTGGCAAGAATACACAGAAGAACTATACAAGAAAGATCTTAATGTCACTGATAAATATGATGGTGTGGTCACTGACCTTGAGCCGGACATCCTAGAGAGTGAATTCAAGTGGGCCTTAGGAAGCAGTACTAACAAAAAAACTAGCGGAGAAGACAGTATCCCAGCTGAGCTATTTAAAATCCTAAAAAATGATGCTGTTAAAGTGCTGCACTCAATATGCCAACAAATTTGGAAAACTCAACAGTGGCCACAGGATTGGAAAAGGTCAGTTTACGTTCCAATTCCAAAGAAGGGCAATGCCAAAGAATGCTCAAACTACCGTACAACTGCGCTCATTTCACATGCTAGCAAGGTTATGCTCAAAATCCTACAAGCTAGGCTTCAGCAGTATGTAAACCGAGAACTACCAGAAGTGCAAGCTGGGTTTCAAAGAGGCAGAGGAACTAGAGATCAGATTTCCAACATTCGCTGGATCATGGAAAAAGCAAGAGAGTTCCAGAAAAACATCTACTTCTGCTTCATTGACTACGGTAAAGCCTTTGATTGTGTGGATCACAACAAACTCTGGCAAATTTTTAAAGAGATGGGAGTACCAGAACACCTTACCTGTCTCCTGAGAAACCTGTATGCGGGTCAAGAAGCAACAATTAGAACCGGACATGGAACAACCGACTGGTTCAAAATTGGGAAAGGAGTACGACAAGGCTGTATATTATCACCCTGCTTATTTAACTTATATGCAGAGTACATCATGAGAAATGCCGGACTGGATGAATCAGAAGCCGGAGTTAAGATTGCCGGGAGAAATATCAACAACCTCAGATATGCAGACAATACCACCCTAATGGCAGAAAGTGAAGAGGAACTAAAGAGCCTCTTGATGAGGGTGAAAGAGGAGAGTGCAAAAGCTGGCTTGAAACTCAACATTAAAAAAAACTCAGATCATGGCATCTGGTCCCATCACTTCCTAGCAAATAGAAGGGGAAGAAATGGAAGCAGTGACAGATTTTATTTTCTTGGGCTCCAAGATTACCGCAGACGGTGACTGCAACCATGAAATTAAAAGACGCTTGCTCCTGGGGAGGAAAGCTATGGCAAACCTAGACAGCATATTAAAAAGCAGAGACATCACCTTGCCGACAAAGGTCCATATAGTTAAATACTTTGGCCACCTAATGCGAAGAGAGGACTCACTTGAAAAGACCCTGATGCTGGGAAAGACTGAAGGCAAAAGAAAAAGGGGACGGCAGAGGATGAGATGGTTAGATAGCATCACCGATATAATGAACATGAATTTGAGTAAACTCCGGGAGACAGTGGAGGACAGAAAGGCCTGGCGTGCTATGGTCCATGAGGTAACGAAGAGTCGGACACGACTAAACGACTGAACAAAAACAACAAAGCATAAGTACTTAAATAGTTCACAAATGAGTTGATATCATGTGGAGAAAAAGTAGCACTAGGATAATTTGCGGGGAAGTGTTTCTATGATTCAAGTGTTTGTCTGGTTTGGCTTAATAATTAAGAATAATAATGAGAAAATATCAAAGACGATACAAAAAACATTACAGAAAGACAGAAAGTAAAGGTAATAAAGTTGGCCATAAGAAAATCTTCAAAATGTATTAAAGCAATCTATTTGCTTGAAAGGTTTACAAAATGTCACACAAAAAAGGCAAGCTTCTAAGATTATTTTATATGACAAATGTTCCAAAAATTGGGGGGGGGGGGGGAGAGAAGAGAAGGAAAAAACAAACAAAAAAACCTCAGAGGTTTGCTTAACACTGAAGAATGTTTTCTGTGTCCTCCCACATTCCATCTTAAGACCACATCGAATGCATGACTTGAATATTGATAAAACTTTTTCCCCCCTTGCAAATACCAAATGAAGAGATCTGGCAATCTTGCGTATTTTTTTTTTAGATTTTTTATCCCGCCTTTATTATTTTTATAAATCACTCAAGGCGGCGAGCCTAATATTCCTTCCTCCTCCTATTTCATCCACAACAACAACCCTGTGAGGTGAGTTGGGCTGAGAGAGAGTGACTGGCCCAAGGTCACCCAGCCAGCTTTCATGCCTAAGGCGGGACTAGAACTCAGTCTCCTGGTTTCTAGCCTGGAGCCTTAACCACTACACCAAACTGGCTCTTTTTACTATCAAAAATAAGTAATTTAAAAGAAAAAAATACTATCAGCTCTGTAGCCTTTATCAAGAATATTTATGGCTCCTTTTAAAAAAGAAGACATGTTGAGGAGCTGAAAGTATAAGGTTTGATATACTGTATATTTTTCCATGGTCTTGCTGGATTCTTTTTATTCCCTTTTTGCCCCTTATGAATTGTTTTAAGTTATGCTACTGAATCAACTTTCCATAAACTTTCAAGGCCGGAAACAATATGAATGCAATGTTCATGAAAAAAGACATCTATAGAACCAGGATCAATACTTCTTTTCACTGTGATGGGTAATTAAAGGCAAAAGGGTAATTAAAGGCAAAAGCAATCTGGTTGGATAAGATATCAACAACCTAATCCTGAGATAACCATTTCCCACAGTGACAGTCCTTTTATGTTGACTGGTTTAAGTGTCTTTGATGCATAACTATGTGTTTGGAGACAGAACTGGGCTACAAATTCATCTGCTGTCCCAGTGAGTAAATATTAGACAATGGAAAATCCTTAAGCAGTATGCAAATGGGATCAAATATCAACTGGCTTTTCCAATAGGTAAAGTTTTCCTTCCCACATCTGGCTGTTTAGACTGCATTTGGGACTAAACTACAATGTACACAGTCCCTTTGACCCCAGTTTTTCAAACACTTGTACATTAGTTGATTTACAGAGGTTACTGCACTATATATGGAATCAGGCTAGATGAGATACACTTTTTTTAAAAAAAGTAGAGGTGTCTTGAACTATAAATATGTTTAGTCTCCTGTTGAACCTGAAGATATTCTTCAGTGAGTCCGCTCCATCTTTTGCTCAAGGAAGTTCAGGCTTTCCTTCCTCCCCCCTGCCCCCTCCCTGCAATTTATTTACTGTGGAGTCCTTGGTGCTTTCTGAGCCTTGTTGTTTTCTTGCAGACGTTTCATTGCCAGGCTAGGCAACATCTTCAGTGCAAAAAGGAGTGGGACTTGCTCTCTATTTATATACCATGGCTTGTCCTGCTTGTGTTGGTGGGGGTGTTGTTCTCTCCTTGGTAGTTCCTTGATTGGGCTGTTGTTTGCTGCTTGGTTGATTGACTGAGTTAATAGTTCCTTGATTAGGGTATATTATGCTGTTTGATTGTTCCTCTGGTGCTAATCTTGGTGTTAATCTTTGCATATCTGGGTATTGATTGCTGACAAGGAGGTGTTCTGGTCCTAATCCTAACTCTAACCCAATCAAATATTTCTTGCATGGAAAAATGGTCTTGTAGGAAGAACCAAATCATTTGTGGACAATATCTGCAACTAGCTTAGTTGCAATAAAGGTTTTGAAGCAACTTGAAGACTAAGACACTTCACATATATTTTAACTATTTATTTGATGTCTAATTTTTTCTTAAAGGTCTTCAAAGTAATGTGTATGCTTCCTTCCCCCACTCCCATGCCTATTTCTTTTTGAAAGAACCTATATATTTTAAACACCTTCTTCTGATGTTTAATTATTTGCACTCATTTAAAAATACATCCCTTTAACTTATTTGAAACCTTAATATTTTTGTTGAAATCTGGCAAAGCAAGTATTAAAACAAAAGCTTGAATGCAATCCCATACTAATTTATCTGGGAATAAGATGCTTGCAGTTTTGAACAGACCTATAGAAGATTCTATATCTTTACATCTTAATTCTCAGTTTAGTTCTTTCTGGTTTAAATGTTTTCATTTATTTCACTTAATCTAATTATATGATAAATTCTGTTTAAAACATGCAGAGATATTATTGTGAGTAGTAGGAATACAACATAGCACACTGACATTTAAAAACACTGATCTTTAATTTCAGCTGTACTCTCCAAAGAAAAGTGGATAATTCTTATTCTGCTGGAATTGGACAGCAACAATTTCTTTAATGTGCCATAATATACAGAATACAAAAATGTTAAAAGATACATGAGAATTTAATATGACAGTGCTATTTGAAATACATTTTTACAACATATACAGTTACAAACATGCTTTAAGAAATTATTGAATCAAACATATGATCTAAATTGGTTGTAGTGTTAAAATTGCTACAAATATGTCAAGGACCACTTTATGGCAAGACTTATATATTACAATGCTGATCTGTTAAGTACCTGATCATGCAAAGCCTTATCAACACAGTGCATTTCCACTTGTATAAGTGAACTCTAAGGTTCAAACATGCTTGTAAGGTTTTTCTATTAATTTTAGTTAGTATTTAGGAATTTAAAAATAGCCAGATTATCTAACCTGGCACCCCTGTTGACATGCTATGGCCATGTTGGTTGGAAATTCTGGAATTGTAGGCCAAGTTAATGGGGTAGTGCTGGGCTGAGAAACATTGGGCCACAACAGGAATAAAACAGATCATCCTGGTCTTCAACTAATAGTGAAACTGATTAAATAATTGTGGCTTTAAGCAGTCATATTGTTTATCAAACACTAATTTCATACTTGCATATTCTTAATAGGTTGTTAAAGGATACATGATTAAGAGACACTTAATACAGCAAAAGCTTTTTTGAGGACATAATTTGTCTAATACTGCAATGTTTGCTTTCTGGCTACTAGATTGTTATGTTGACATGTCAAGAAAAATGGTGGGTATACTACACTTATGATTCTCCAGCACTTCTGGATAAGATATTTTGGTTGATCATTGTTTTCTCCTTCTTAAAAAATCCCCAAACTCCAGTAAAGCTTGTTCCAACAGTTTTCTCATACAATTTCTGTATGTTTCCGGATGATGGCTTATGAGACATCTGTGTAGATTATAACTGTGCCATTATCAAATGTTGTCATCTGGACTTCTGCACTTAATTCTTTTTCTCAGCAAATTTGAAGAAACTATATAATAAGGAAGAGAGAAGCAGACTGGATTTAAAATTGTCATCCTGAGCCAGTCCATAAAAATGTTCTTAGCAATAAATATATGGGGCTGCCAATGTAGTCAAATCATGATAATAAATAACTAAGGAGGAGGGGGATACTCCATCTTCAGGGAAATAACAATTTTTTGTAAATTTATAGGGGGCAATTCTTCCCTCTCCCTGAAAAAGAAGCTTAGTAATGTGGTGGAGATGAATCAATAAAAATGTAGGATCATGGAACAGAGTTTCGTAGACCATAGCAGAACTAGAAAACACCATGAGCAAATGCATCATTAAGATTTTGAGATGCTGCACTATGAAATCCTGTTGCAGGTTCAATTTTTACACATAGCGATTTACATTTAAATGAAACTTGGGAAAGAACTAGTATTTGGGACCAGTTCAATTTCTTACAAAATCTTAATAAGTTGATTTACTTCTGGTCATAGGGGGAAACAAGTTCTATTGCTTGTGAAACAGATTCAGCACTAAATACCTATGTGCCCTACCAAATCTGCTCAAGAGGTGCTTGGGGACGCTTGGGGAAAGTGTTGTGCTTGAAAAAGATGTGAGATTAGATGTTACCCCAGGTGTTCTCATCATTTTAAGGTGTTTTTTGCACAACTTTGCATTATGCAGCTTATTGTGGCGTTAAGAAAATGGCTGACTAAAGAAAAAAAAGCAGTCATTAAATTGTACTGTCATCTGGAGAGCTGGTTTCTGTGGAAATGTAGAGGAGCTGTGGTCCTCCTGTTTCCTTGGACCAAGTGATTAAAACTGAGTAAACAGGATACATTTGCCTCCGTATGTTTAGCCACCAGTTAAATTGGTACTTTATTCAAACAGAATTTTCTTCTTGTGGATGCTCAGAGGAGCCTACAAGTCTAGCTGTGCTCAAGTGAGAGCCTTGGAAGGATAATACTGAACAAACATGTAAATTGCAATACTGTCCAAAAGACTTTGCTTGTTTGTCAGGGAGAAAAGATGCATTTGGAGCCTTCGGTCAATCTAACATCTTGTCACTTCTGCTCTGCCTTCATTTCCTGTCTGTAAAAACTCATACTGCAGATTTATCTTTGCAGGAAATGTCATTTTTATATATGGTATTTTTTATATTTTTATAAAATATATCTATAATATAATATAATATAATATAATATAATATAATATAATAATACATCTTTATTGTAAACCACCCAGAGTCCCCCCTTTGGGGGGAGATGGGCGGTGGCAAAATTCAATAAATAAATAATATATATATATATGTGTGTGTGTATATACTGTATGTATGTATGTATGTATGTATGTATGTGTATGTATGTATGTATGTATGTATGTATGTATATATATATATATATATATATATATATATATATATATATATTCTCTTCAATTGGTATAAATGGTCAGCTAAAGTGTCTATACACTATTACATAAAACTTAATACTCAACTGGGAATTCCATGATTTAATAAAAGAACTGGGCAAACTGAGAAAATGATTAGAGCACCTTGCTGCACTTAGAACAAATTTCTGCCATCTGAAATTCAGAACCCATTTTAGAACCCAAGATGAAACAGAGAATGTATTCTTTTTAAATGCACATATCCTCTCCCCCCTATCCCCTTCTCTGTCAGGCTAGTCAGCCCATCGCAGTCAGGTAGAGGATGAGGGGATTTGAAGACATGAATGGTGCATGTGTATTTTCTGTGCCTGCTGAATCCTGTTTCAGATGCACTTACACCATAATCTTTCTGGATTATGTCACTATTTCCGTTATGTGATTTTTTAAAAAAGGTTTATTGACAACTGCAATCCCATGAGACTCTTGGCCCTATACAAAATAAAACATAATAAACTAATGTGGTATTATATAATGGTAATTCCATGAGCTTCATGGAAAAAGCACTGCAAAGGATGGTTTGGTGGAATCAGTGGAACTGAGATGATCTTCCTGCACAATGAGCATTTAACATTATATGAATCGTGTGAGCAGGGGCTTGATTATTATAGGCATATAGAGAATATACAGGACGGCAGGTATGCAGTGATTTGGTACCAATATAATTTATTGGCTTTCAGTTCCTTGTTAAGAAAATATAATTTATAACCAATATAATTTATTGGCTTTCAGTTCCTTGTTAAGAAAATATAATTTATAACCAATATAATTTATTGGCTTTCAGTTCCTTGTTAAGGAACTGAAAGGAATCTATTTACATTAGAGTACAGACCAGGATTTTTGAGACATGTTATGAATTTTCTGCTGTAGTAAAAATGTCTAGCAGAGAAATATCTTCTAAATTCTTAAAATTAGGCCAGTGCAATAACTGAATACGTTAGAGCTCAGCTGGGTTTTTTTTTCCTCATTAAATCTTAAAATATTTTTCCTCAGACAGAGAATGACCGAGTACACTGAAAAAGTGTTCCTTATTATTAAACTAGTCTAAATTAGATTCAGTCTCAATAGCTTTCATATAGACATGTAACATCTCTCTGCCCCCCCCAACTCCCCTTACATCCCTTTTATTTCTAAATTGTTAATCAGAAGTATAGCCCAGAGCTACATGAGTTGTCATTGGAAATGGGATATTATCTATAAATATACTGTACATTAATTCTCTTAATAACCAACCTCAAACGTATGTTACTTTTGTATGGCCTCCCCGCCCCACTTGGTTCCTGACCGTTATGATCAGCTACAACCCAGCCAGTATGAGTGCTGCAGTCTCCACACATTTGGAGGGGACTGGGAAAGTTTGCTGTAGCAGCCTTAATAAACAACAGCGACACCCTACTGGCCAGTTCTGAACCATATAAACAGATTTTGTAAATGCTAGTAGTATTCCTACAGGTGATTCCAAATGCAGCTCACCCCCTTGCTGTGGCTTAGCTACATTTTGGCAATTTCAATAAGAGAGAATCCAGGGGCTACCAAAACAGGGATCAGGCCATAACTAGCCCTAGAGTCTCAGGTTGTCTTTCATTGGTTTACAACATAGAATGTTTAGAAATACATTGGAAATACTGACTCTATTATATCCTTCCTTCACTTGATGCAGCATACACAAAGTGATAGTTAAGAGCATGTGCTTCTGCTCCCTGCCTC
Organism: Charina bottae; assembly: GCA_023362775.1. Lineage (NCBI taxonomy): Eukaryota > Metazoa > Chordata > Lepidosauria > Squamata > Charinaidae > Charina > Charina bottae. The sequence goes on from JALMGJ010000008.1 coordinate 511,458, forward strand.
TTGATACAAGCAAGCAGCTCCATAAATGGAACTAGCTACAAAATAGCTTTTAGTTTTACAAATAGCTATTCTATAAGTGGGTAGGTAGGGGAGGAAAAATCCACCTAAGTGCATATTTTATCACCCAGGTCTGCAACAGTAACTCACATGCATTATATTTCAAGGCACATTAAAGACTTGTCTCCAGGAAGTGCTGGATGTGCAGGAAACAGATGATTGAATCACTTTTGCGGGAATGGCTCAAGTCTTCTCCTTCCATCTAAATTCCACAATGTGACTACATTTTATGTGGTGAGTGAACCGATGTGATTCCTTTGGCTAGATATTCTTCTGCTGACACCACCATCTGCCATCAGTTGAATTCAACCCCAAGATAAATCTCAGGCCTAATTGTTTTGTTTGATCTCCTATCATTTAAAACTCTAATGGTCTAACTGAACTGGATCATGGAAAACGTAATGGACAGTGCTGAGGCAGCTTTGAAATACACTTCTTATTCCCACTACAGGGCATGAACAAGCATTTACATATGAGAAATCTTAATTTTTGTTTAATGAGGTTTCTATATTTTACTTTCTTGGGTAGAAAACTCCCATGGGGTTTGCTTTGGGATACAAGAAATATCCATTGCCTGCCTTAATCTAAACACTTATATTGTATCAGTTAGTAGAGTGTACAAAAGATAAAGCAATTATCTGATTTGCTTGGGTTGGGCCTAGTGAAACACTGATGGCTTAGCATGTTTTGTGAGCTCAGTCAACTGTGATTTTTTCAATGAACCATAGTTGAACAAACCAATGACTTAGTCAGGAGCAGGAACCAGTTCCCAGCTTCTCTCATCATGGAGAACTTTGGCTGGAGCTGCTAGAAATTGTAGTTCAGCAACTTCTGCAGTGCCCCAGATTGCTTGCTTCTGAACCAATATGGGGCGAGAAGCAGGTTGCATTACCAGATCTGGGCTGCAATAATCCAGACAACTGCTAGATGACACCCAGGAGCTAAAGTTATCTGTATCATTTTGCTGCCATTTATTAGTCTCTGGATTTTTACAGCCAAGATCTAGAATCTCATTCCCCTCTAAGACAGAGAAGAAACCTCTTATACCTTCTAAAGTGATTCACTAAAGCTGCAGCACAAAGAAACAACAAACAAACAAACAAACAAACAAACAAGAATGACTGCCACGTGAAGTCAGAAGTATTCAGGAGGTGCCATAGCAAAGGTTTCTGCTATGCCATTTTCTCCCAACCTTGTGACAGACAAGATTCATAGAAGTGGTGGCCCTGGCTGACCTTCGGTGTTTGGTTTTCGTTTGGATTCAAGTGCCTAGAAAAAGCAAACATTCCTTTAAAGATAACTTAAAACCACTTAAAACTACTCAGAGGTGGGTCTTACCAGTTCTAAAGAGCCTTTAGGAGAAGTGACAGAGATTAAAACCCCTGTCATTTTTTAAAAATTTATTTATTATAGTTAGACTATCAAAGACTATGTAGTTACCTACATATAACAAAAGAAGTTGCCAGATGCGAAGTGTCTGACCACATGTTTTATTCATCTGTAAATGGGATGCTTCCTTGAGAAAAGAGTTTAGCATTCTTTTGATCCTTGCTCTAGTATGTCCTAATTCTATCCTTCTGGACTGTTTGCATTTATATGCTGTCACAGAATGTAGCACTGCTTCCATTATTTAAGCTGCAGGACTCCAGCTGGGTTCATGAGTACTACTTTAGCCTTATACATTGCTGGAATGCAATCTAAAATTTAAAGTGCTCCCAGGTCCTCATGGCAACAGCTTGCCAGTGACCTCTTTGAACAGAATGCCTCATGAGCTGCTGTCACAGGCCACTTTTGTGTCCAGGTCTTCTTTGCTCTGCTTTTACTTCATAATAAAAATTCATGATAAAAATTTGATAAATAAATAAACTAGCCTAACTGGAACTGTTCCAGAAGGGCATTTTAATTCTTCCATTGTTTAGAAAATTAAGAATGTAAAAGAGTTGACACCTAAATTAAATGTGCATCTCTTCTGGGGATTTTTTTAAAATTAGGTGCTAAATTTAACTACCACTTAGCTAAATTCCTAGCCATTTCTCTGAAACAATATCCAGATCTATAGGTTTAGTGTCACTGACATTGTCATGAAATTGAAACATTGAATAGATGTGCGGTCAGCAAAGTTTAGCTGTTCTGGAACTAAAAACTGTAATGATCCAGATGTTCCTGAATTTCAAATTCCAACATCCCTCACAATTAGTCATAGTGTCTGGGAGTTGTAGTTTAGCAACATCTATAGAGCAGAGATTCCTAGCCTTAAAAAAAAAAGATTAATGTCACTTTATTTTTGATATGCTCTGCTGCTATATAGCAATCTAGCACAAGGGAATTAATCAGATGAAACATTTGCCATAACAGTATTTCCATTAATGTAGTCCATGTGTTGAGACACTTAGGTACAATTGGGGGTGGGTGGGAAACAACCCTAGGAAGTGGATGGAAAGAAGCTCTATCAATATTGTTTTGCCTGATTTGTTAAACACATATGTGCTAAATTGCCATTCAAAAACTAGTACATTATTAGTGTCTCAGGTTTACCGCTTAGCTTCTTTGCACTGGTGCATTCCAGGACAAAAGACTCCCTAAGTGGTTTAAGAGAAGATTTCAAATAAATCTTTTCAGCCCAAAATTTACTGTTTTGAAAAAAACTGGGGGAACAGTTTAGAATAGAAACTAAACAGAATAGATAACAGCAAATTCCAAATGCAATTCCCCGACCAAACAGGCAAAGCAATTTCCTTCTGCCTATGAGTTTTTATTTAGAATCTGTTTAGAAACATTATTTGATAATGTTGACTTTACAAACTGCTTGGGTTGCCTGTACTACATAGCTAGAAATATTGGCTGTTATATTTGTATGGCCTGAAGTTAAAGCACAGAACAACTCTGTCCTTTTCAATGACAGTCCTCTCAAGCTAGCATTTGATCTGCACGTGGCTACACATGATTCCTGCTATAAGTGGACAGGAATCAAACATTTGTACATTTGACCAATATCCAGGTAAAACAATTCTATTATTTAGAAACCTTGTATGAGTCAATATCTGAGAGATTTGTACTTCAGCATTGACAGCAATGAGATAGTTGCAGTTTCGTTGGAAGAGGAAATATTGGCCTTTGGAAAGTAGAAGCTTCAGCAGGACAGCAGGGTTTCGAATGAGCCTTTTTCTCTGCACAGCTTCAGAGAGTGAAATAATTGACAGAGAGCCCAGTGCTACTCACTCATTTGGAACCATGCCCAGGGGTTCACATAAAACAAGTACTTTTATTGTTCTGTTTCTCCCTTTAGTTCACTCCCATCCCCACCCTACCCCCAGTACTCCCTCTTCCTTACTCTATTTTCAGAGCAAATAAAAACACAAAGAAAGCAGCCCAAAGGAAATTGTTTGTGGTTTGGGGTCAATCAAATCTCTCCTCCCCCCACCTCCCTACAGACAACTGTTTGAAAATGGAAAGGTCATTTGCAAAGAGGAACACTCTGGTGATTCCCATCCAGCTAGCCACACAGTCTTGAGTGGCAACATGACAGGAGCAGCCTTTGATGGCTGCACCCTACCGGCGCCTGGTTTTATTACCAAATGCATGTTTTGATTGATCCTTGCCTAAATTTAGTCCCAGCTCTGGAAAATGTCTGATACCTCAAGGGAAGGGCACTCTGGAATGAAGCGGCATGCATCTCCTGTGGGAACAGTGATGTCTGTGCAGTTTTCGTCTGTTGGCCAAGTTAGCTGGAAGACAGGAAAGAGAAGATTGAGATGTCAGGATTATGATATCAGCATTAATACAAGATAAGCAACTATGACTTCAGCTTGCTATCAGAAGTATTTTAGAAGGAGCATCCAATGTGTCCGCTTGCTCCGTCTTGCTCCAAGTCCAAGTCTATCAGACAAGTTTCCTATTAAGATAATAGGCTACCTCTAGCAAAACTTCCCCTTTCAAAAGTGTGTTTGTGTGTGTGTGTGTGTGTGTGTGTGTGTGTGTGTTTTAGAAATACTTGCACATAATAAAACCATTGGTTAGATTAGTATAATCTATAGACCCACCAGCTGTTTAAAAGTATGAGCCAGCCAACTGCAAGCAGCCTTATTGCATAATCAATGCCTGGATACTCCAAAGTATGTCCGACGGTGTTCAATGAGGCTTACTCTCACATAATTTGTACATGATGTGTAACTAAAACTTTAAAGAGTAAACAGCCAGTATAATGTAATGGATTAGCTTTAGAGGAAGCATGTATGGCTGGATTGTGTTCTTTGGTTTTCCTGCATGGATAAAAAGGACTGTGTAAAATAAGTTCAAATATTTTTTGAAAATATAAATGGTTTAAGCCTGCTAATTAGTTTGGCTTAGTTTTTAAAACTTTAAGCTTTCCCCACTTTGATCCCTTCCCAGAGTGTTAGACTGAAACTCCCATTACTCCCAGCCAGTATTTTGTCTGTGGATGACAGGAGATGTAATCTAATGTATTTTGGAAAGGTCCAGAATGGGAAATGCTGGGATTATATCCTAAGGCATGAACAGCTTCTCATCTCAATGCAATTGGAAAAGCACTGAGCAGACAGTTGCTCATTCTTTCTGCCTCAGCCTCGCATAATAATGGTCTGCCTCAGAGGGTTTTTTGTAACACATCCAAAGCATATCTGAACATTTAGGAAGAATGATTAAGAAATGCTGGTGTACCATGAGCCACTGAAAAGTGGAAAGCAAAATTCATTTAAAAAACCAGTATAGTAGGTAAAAATCTTGGTTTGAAGACAGAAACATGCTCAATTTTGCCTGGGTGCTCGTAAACTGCTGCCTTCCCCTCTCTCAATAGAATTGTGTAATTAAAATGCTTCTTTATGTTCTTTATTTAAATAACTAAAAAAAGTAAAGTAAGTTGAACTTTACTCCTTGTGACTACACCCTTTATGTTTTTTTCTTGGCAACAATATGGAAATGGTTTGCCATTGCTGCTTCTTCTTTGGGTAGATTAGCCTACACCCTGGAATCTCCTGGTGGTCTTCCTTCCAAGGACTAACCATGTCTGACTTGCTTAGCATTTTTTAAATAGCCAAGGCCAGTTAGTTGCTGCTGCCTGCTGTGCCATGCTATTCAAAGGAAAGCTCAAATCCAAATGTAATCATATTTCCAAAGCCATTGGACATACTTTCAGGGATGTAAAGATACATGATCAATTGTTTGAACTTTTTGATATTTTTCTAGGCCTGAAACTAGCCAAGAGTAATTGCATCATATCATAAACAAGCATTCTTCAAATGCTAGCTGGACTGCCCAAATGGGGTGGCAATTTGGCCCAGCATCCTGTAGAACAAGGATCCACACCATGTTGCTCCCCTGGTCTTGCCACAAGCCCTGTATGTTTGCCTTGTATATGTGATGCACATAAATAAATAGGCAGAACTTCTATTGCACTGTTGTGGCTGCCATCTTACCTTTTTTTTTTTGACCCCATCCTGAGGACACCCTGCCTATGTCCTTGTAAGAGGCAGCAACAGAGCCACCATTATCATTCTTGTCCCATCAACCCTCTGAACAGTTACAGGTGCTATGATATACTGTGTATCTGTATCTGTATCTCTCTATCTCATCTATATCTATAGAGATATAGATATATACTTATATAGAGAGATTTATTTATTTATTGTTCACATTTATATGGCCACCCATCCCACACAAGGAGACTCTGGGCAGCATACAACAATGAGATAAAAACAATGAATAAATAAGAACAGTCATTATAAAAAATAAAATGATTATTTAAAAATATCACAAAATTATAAAATCACTATAAACTAATGCGCACGCATTAGAATGGTCTAAGGGGCTCTTTCCTCTCTTCTTCCCCATTAAGAGAACTGTTTTGCAGGATCAGACTGCCAGATGATTTAAGAATCTTGTCTTTTGAAAAACATGGAAGAGTTTTGCAGCATCCCAAAATCTTCTACATTTACTATTGCCTAACCTTTTGTAGACCACAGTCCACTTCATCAGATCCATGGGAAGCTACCTTAAAAGAAGAATATGCATACATGTCTCTGCTTTTTCTGTAAGAAAAAAAAAACTTGTTCACCTGCAATGGTTATGTTCTTAGCACGAAATAGGAGGTGGGAATGATAGCTAAATATTCCTCCCCCAAACCTCAGTTCCAGCCTTGTTGCTGCTTTCCTCTGTCCTTCAGCCAAAGTGGACTGGAAATGTATGCTGCCACCAGCTGGCATTAAGGGAGTGCCCATGCCTCCCTCCAGCTTCCAGGGTGCCACTGCAAGCTCTGTGTTCTAGAGTTCATGAGACCACACCAGAGTCAGCGTTGTGGGATTGTCAAACTCCCTTCTGAAAAGTCAATTGAGGTTATACAGTTGGAAAGTCAGCTGAGGGCTAGGCAGCTAGCTTATTCAGTCAGACAATCCTTACATCCGAGCCATGTTCCCTCTGCTGTTTCCTTATTTCTTTGTTGAGAATAGAATGATAGGAATCTGGGAGAGTCAGTGAATTTGAATAAGCAAAATAAAATAAAATGCAAGGATCAAATTATGCCACCTCTCATTGATATAGGCCAGCCTAATAGAGTGAAGCCATCATAGGAAGCAATAAAACAGCAGTCCTGGCAGATGTTATCTGAAGAATACAGTTAATTTCTAATCAATACTAGGAAGGTTGCAAGGCATTAGGAACTTCAAGTAAAGATATGCACGCAGTCACAGCACTTTTTAAAAAATAGACAATTAAATGTAACCCATTCCCTCAAGGGTTCTGGGCAGAAAATCACTTATGTATATTTGCATTAGCATACCTAAGGCATTTCTTAGAAGCTCCAATTTAGTAGGATAGCAACCGTGCTTAAAGATGAGCAGAGGGTCTAAAATCGACCCTCGTACTTCTAGTACGAGTTTATTTTGAGAAAGACCCAAAATTAACCAGTCTAAGCAAATCTAGCCTTTCGTACTTAAGCCCCACCACGCAGGTAGACGCACCGAGGTGGCTGATATGCTGGTGATGATTTCTTCGTTTGCCACCTTCCAAGGAGCAGAAAAAGCAGAGATTGACAGTAGGCGCTCTACCCGAGTCCGCGCCATGCAGAAGGCGCGCCGACTCCTGCCCCAGTCTATTCTCCCGTTGGCCGGGAAAAAGCAGGCAAAAAATCCCAAGTCTTACCTGGCCTCTGTCCGTTGACCAGGAGCAGCCCCGCCAGCAGCAAAACCCAGCTCAAAAGGAGCTGCGGGAATCTCATGTCGGCGGGCGGCTGGCCGGACGCACGCACGCACGCACGGGGACCGCTCTTTTATCCCACTTCGCAGCGAAGGAGCAGCTTGCCGGAAACGTGTCTGCAGCTGTCTCTGGCGCGGCTCACATTCTCTCAATGACAAGCCCTGCCAGGGAGCTGCCCCTGCCTTTCCCAGCAAGGTTGATGACCGCGGGAGACAAGGCTACTGGTTCAGCACGGTGTGGTCAGTGCCTCCCTCTGGGTCCCCCGCGACTCTGCCCTGCCCTGCGCTCCCTTCTTCCTTTTATCACTCCCCCTTCGATTCCCTAAGCAAACAACAGGAAGGAAAGCCCGTGTGGAGCTGGAGATTTTTGTTGGCGTCCCCTACCAACAATGATCCAAACTTCCCTCACGATTCAGTCCAGGAAGAATAAAGATATGCCCCCCCCCAGCTACTGGTTTCCTCCTCCCATTTGCAGCTGTTTACGCTTTTGCTATTTTGCCCATCTCTGTCCCATATGCAAACAAGCCAGGGAAGTGATGAAAAGTCTTGTCTTTTGTCTGGCTCTGAAAGGCCAGGCTTAAGACCCCACCAAAAAGAATTGTGGGCCCCTCCAGTGTCCCCACCCCCAATCCTGATCAACTAGCTGCAAAGTGCTGTCTATTCAAAGTGAAAAATATAAGCTGCTATATCTGACCTTTGTCTTTTGTGGCAACAAGGATTTTTTAGGACCCAAAATACCTTGACTTTAAATGTATAGTTTCTGAGACTGTCAAGATTTAAAAATGGGTATTGACTTCAGGGCTAGCCATAAAATAGAAAGAACAAAAAATTGCATCTTGATGCATCTTAAGAATGAATGCATTTATTAGGACATATACATTAATGGATCACAGTCCATTTCATCAGCATTATTCTCAGTACATGCACATACATACTTGGAAAGGGTTCCAAAAATAGAGAAATGAGAATTTTCTCATTCCAAACACACATATACTGTCCAATCATGGATGTATATATTCTTGACTCAGGATATTACACCATGCATCTAATGAAGTGGAACATAAACCACAAAAACTGCATCAGATATAGTAGCATACTCTTCCTGTCCAAATCACAGTTTTAAAGGCCTATTTTTCATGTATCTATTTCTACATTGTTTTCCATGTCAAAAGACATCTCTGAATGTTTATTTCAATATTGATTTACCACCAGCAGCAAAATGTATTGGAAGCATCTTGACAACTTTGCTTTGTGTTTTCAGGGTTGTAATGGATACTGTGGTTTGATAAGTAGGCAAAGGCTTTTTATTCGAATTCCTAGTGAGGTATTTTTTCTAGGTTAGAGATGCTTATCTGGGAAGAAAATTGTGGGTCAGGTGTTTCCATCCATATCTATCCTTTAGGTTAGAAAATTGCATCTCAGAAGCAACTTGTGTGGTATTCTGGGTGTGGCATTCCTTTCTATGTGGCAGTAATTGAGGGGCATATGTGCATTGTGGGATGATGGAGGTCAAAAGAGATAAGTTACTGAGAAACAGAGTTGGCTGTAAGATAAGCAAAAAGCCACACTAGGACAGGTGTTGGAAGAAAGCAAGCCAGTGTCACTGTTGGCACGGAATCTGGTGCATCAAATACTTGTGCTCAAGAATCAGAGGTTTTCAGGAGAAATGTAGAAAAAGGAGAAACCAAGTAGGGTTTTTTTCTTAGAGTGGGTGAGATCAGTTTCCTTGTGCTGCTGTCGACAGAGAGTTACTCTGCACATTCTAGATAGTTTCTGTTCTTTTCTCCTCTGCAACCCATGTTTCAGAGGGTTATCTACCATTTCCATCCCTTATTAATTGATCGAAGCACAGCTTGGATCTCTATGTGGGTCAATGACATTCACAACAGGTTTCTCTTTCAACATGCAGAAGCATTTCCCCTTGATCCTGGGATGGAACAGATTCGCGGGACAGTAAGACAGTAACATCCAAAGATGACCAGGTCTCCCCCTGTTTTAAAACATATGTACATGTTTATGTTATGTATTAAAAGTACTTATATACTACAGTACAACTCCTAGACTAAGGCAATGTGGAGTGAAAAAAATGGAAAAAGGCCAGTTAAACATTTGAACATGATTTAGTGCTCAACACCCAGTGAAGTAATCAAGCATGTATCTCTGTGTGGCTCATGGAGGAGCACAGTACCTGGCCCATTTATTTTAACTTTTGTTTTTACTGAAGGGTGCATAAGATTGGGGATGGGGAGTGGGGCAGGGGCAGGGGAAAACACATTCTAACCATCCATAACAATGCACAAGCTAATAGAGAAACACATGCACATATCAAACCCTTCATTAAAGACAGCTATAATTCTTCTATTTTTATCAAGTTTAAACATAAAAACATGAATATTGCCAAGTTTATTAAGCCGCAGTTTGCTGAATAATCTACAACTGGCTGGATTCACATATCATATTAAACCAAAAACCCTTGTTTACATGGGTTCACAGACTATAAATCATGGTGCAGCTAGTTACTTTACTGCTACTCCCTAGGCATATTTGTACTACTGAAATTTAACATCTGTTGTACGATCTTGACAGCAATTCCTGTGGCCACTATCTAGAAGACGGGGAGAATGGCTGCTCTAACAAAGTGAAATAAAGCATTCTAATAATGTAAGATGCAACTCTCCTTTTTGAATGAAAACTAAACCTTGTTCCCTTTTGCACTTAAAACCAAGTCATTTTTAGACAGAAGCAAGATTAATTTCGTAGATGAGAAACTGACTGGGTTTCCATAAAGGTAAAGGTTCCCCCCGCACATTTGTGCAGTCGTATCCGACTCTAGGGGCCATTGCTCATCTCCATTTGTTAGCCGAAGAGCCAGCGTTGTCCGAAGACGCTTCCGCGGTCATGTGGCCGGCATCACGCATGCGGAACGCTGTTACCTTTCCACCGAAGTGGTACCTATTCATCTACTTGCATTTGCATGCTTTCGAATTGCTAGGTTGGCAAGAGCTGGGACGAGTGCAGGAGCTCACTCCGTCACACGGGGCTAGGAATTCGAACCTCCAAACTTGCGATCTTCCAATCAACAAGCCTGGTGTCTTACCCTCTGAGCCATAACAATAAGTCATAAAGCATGTTTTGCAAAACATAAATCTAGGTTCTCACAACATATAAAGATAAAGCTGTTTTGTGCTATATCAGGATGTTGATTATTATTAATTATTAATATTATTATTATTGTGTATTGTTTTAACCTTGTTTAGAAGATAGTTTGCATACATAGTTTACATACAGTCAGCTATGATTGAAGTTGTCTACAAGCATGCTTGTGTGATGCCTACATGCCTAAATAAATAAATACTGTAGGCCAAATAGGAATCAGCAATGAGGGTAGCCCAATTGATGCCAACATCCTTTTATGCCCACTCATGGACCAGAGGATAGCACCCTAATGTTACTGCCTGGTTGTGTCCATAATACTAGGTCAACCAGTTCTGGGCTGCAAATATCTGTACAACCACTAAATGACAGTAAATAAAGTTTTCTGTATCTCTTTGCTTCCAGGTGTTGGTTATCAGGATTTTTGAAGCCCAGATGTGGTAGCCCTAGATATACTACATCAGGCACTGGTTGGGTTTGCACAGTGCACTAGCCTAAAACTGTTCAAAATGTACAGTGTGAACCCAACCAGTGTGATTAGTTTATGTTTCAGTATATTGACCTAAACCAGGAGACTGACTTAATTAAGTAAACCATGGGGAAGTATACTGTATAACTACAGCCACTTTTAGCTACCTGAATTCTCAAATGATCACATGGCTCTTTACTATTGAATTAAAACACCTTAGGGATGAAATGGTATACATACATCCTTTAGAAAATCTTGTTCTTGGAAACTCTGCAATCAGTGTACTAATCCAGCTGAAAAGCAGCCATGATAAATAAAGTGCCCTGATTCTAAATAATGCTAATAATAATTTAGTTTATCACCTAATGCTAAACCATAATTTATACCTTCTCTGATGTGACTACAAAAAAGATGCAAATCTTTATTTCCTTGTCTAAGTAACCACTGTTATTCATTATACCAGAACTTGGAGCGGTGCTTAGTGTTAACTTAATGTTAAGTTAATCAACTTGCAATGTTTAGTAAAACAAGATGATTGGGTATGGCTTGAAGTGGAGCTTTGTTGTTGTTCAGTCATTTAGTCATGTCCAACTGTTCGTGACCTCATGGACCATAGCACGCCAGGCCTTTCTGTCCTCCACTGTCTCCCGGAGTTTACTCAAATTAATGTTCATTACATTGGTGATGCTATCTAACCATCTCATCCTTTGCCGTCCCCTTCTCCTTTTGCCTTCAGTCTTTCCCAGCATCAGGGTCTTTTCCAGTGAGTCCTCTCTTCGCATTAGGTGGCCAAAGTATTTGAGCTTCAGCTTCAGCATCTGTCCTTCCAATGAGCAGTCACGGTTGATTTCCTTTAGGATTGACTGATTTGACCTCCTTGCAGTCCAAGGGACTCTCAAGAGTCTTCTCCAGCACCACAGCTCGAAAGCATCAATTCTTTGGCGCTCAGCCTTCCTTATGGTCCAACTCTCACAGCCATACATCACTACTGGGAAAACCATAGCTTTAATTATACGGACCTTTGTCAGCAAGGTGATGTCTCTGCTTTTTAATATGCTGTCTAGGTTTGCCATAGCTTTCCTCCCAAGGAGCAAGCGTCTTTTAATTTCATGGCTGCAGTCACCATCTGCGGTGATCTTGGAGCCCAAGAAAATAAAATCTGTCACTGCTTCCATTTCTTCCCCTTCTATTTGCCAGGAAGTGATGGGACCAGATGCCATGATCTGAGTTTTTTTTAATGTTCAGTTTCAAGCCAGCTTTTGCACTCTCCTCTTTCACCCTCATCAAGAGGCTTTTTAGGTCCTCTTCGCTTTCTGCCATTAGGGTGGTATCGTCTGCATATCTGAGGTTGTTGATATTTCTCCCGGCAATCTTAACTCCGGCTTGTGATTCATCCAGCCCGGCATTTCTCATGATGTATTCTGCATATAAATTAAATAAGCCAAATCATTGTAGACAAAATTTAATTCTCAATGACATTTTTTTCCTGTAAAATTATAGTTGATCATCTACAATAGGTTAGTTTTGGTAAAACAGCAATATTTCGTATTCTACCTTCTACTGAGATATGATTATTCCCCCCCCCCCCCCATAGCTGCTCTGCACATTTTGGCCTCTGTAAGTTACAACAGCTTTTGTTACCGGTTCCATCAATACATTGGATTACATCTTCTATAACTGACAGTCACTATGACAGTCACTATGCTGTCATTGGCAAACCACACTAGAGACTATAATCTAATATATTTGAAGAGCACCAGGTTGAGTACGGTTTGTTTATAACAACTTCAAATGATCACTAAACAAATCTTTGCAATTGTAGAGCCAGTGTGGTTTAGTAATTAAAGTACTGGACTAGAACTGGGAAGATCCAGTTCAAATCTGTCCTCAGCCATGGGAGTTCACTGGATGACTTTGGGCCACTCAACCCAATCAACCTCAAAAGGTCAAGGTTATGGGAAGAAATGAGAAGAGGGATAACTAGGTATGCTGCCTTGAGTTCCTGAAGGAAAGGTAGGATAAACGTCAGGCAAACAAATAAAACAATGCTTTATGATATTAGACATCTTATACAATCATTCAGGTATTCATTTGAAAGTAATGTATTTCTAAACAAACATAAAATGTGCCTACATCTGGAAACACTAAATGATTGTTTATATCATTTTTATTAATGTTTGATTTTGGTTGAGCATATTGTACAAACTCAGCTAATCATAATTTATGCAGTAGAGTTTAAACAAACCATGGCTTAATGTGATGGATTAACTGAACCAATATATTTTATCCTGATGTAAGAACCTAGCCTATGATAGAAAGTAGCATAAAAAAATTTGCTCCCTGCTTCCCTCATGTCAAAATATAATAAATATATTTATCAAAATATATATTTAATATATATTTATCAAATATAAATATTTTTGATAATATAAATTTTAAATATAAATCAAATATAAATATTTTTGATAAATATATTTATCAAAATAAAGTATACAAAAGAGAAAACAGTTTTACCCCTTCCCTTCCAATTAGTTCTTTAGCAAGCATGCAACAAGCACATTGAGAGACACATTGCATTCCTCTTTCCCTTCTCCTCCCCCTAATTTTATAGCTTCCATAATTCCTATCAACTAACCAGAAGGTTAAAACCCTTGCAGACTTATAAAAATTGGGTCATTAACTTCAGTAGACTCTGGACTAGAATGCTTCAAGCAGAGCTAAGATTTAGAGGAATAGGAAACCATCATCCTTTTCTACTCCTGACAGAAACATAAAATATCATTTTGCACTGTGAGGTATGCATGAATGCAGGGAAATCTAGATGATTTATATTCCGTCTAAAAAGGAAGATTGGTGGAGTTTGCTGGGGTAATTGAAATATTTGTACATTGCTCAGAATCTTTCTCTGGAAGTTAAAACTTGTTCTTTTAAGTCAAGTATATTTGTTGCTTCCTAAGAACTGGGAAATAATATCTATGGTTGTAGATTTGTCTGTCTGTCAGTCTTAAGTATCAACCTTTATTTATTCTAAACCCAAATCCAACAAAAACACCAACGATTACCCTCCACCCTCATCCAGGTGTCAAATACATTTTACATAAGAATCATTCTTTTAGGTTGATTGGAAGTGTCCTGATGGCTTTCTCTATTGAGCCGAGCCTTCCATAAAATGTGTCTGGGGAGAGAGGAAAGGAACCATTTAAAGGTACCCCTGACTCCTCTCTTTTAGACCTACCGCTGAGTGTCTCTCTGCCCAATTTGGTTTTTTTGTCCACCCTGAATGATACCGTTGTTACAGGAGAAACAAAAGTAAGGGCATCAGAGAGTTATAAAACTGTGATCTACTAAATTTTTATGTTTGAAAATTTGAGGGGGAATAATTCACTTGATCTAGCCATGGATCACACATCATTCATTTCATAAACTCTAGCAAAATCTTGCTGCTACGAAGCATTTATATAGTGCTTCAAAATATTTCATAGTACTTCTCATGCACTGTCATGTAGTAATTCTTACAACATCTCTGTAAGGGAGGTCTCCCTTTATATATTAGCAGGAAATTAAGATTGAGCAGGTGTGCCTAGCCCAAGATTGCCTAATTTTGTCAAAAGCAAGAAGTGATTTCACTACTTTAATACACACTTTCACCCACCAGCTCGTCCCCCCCCCCCCTTCATTACCTCTGGGTGTTGGCTGGGAATTCTTCTAATCCTAATATATCTAGAGGACCCCAGGTTGGAACAGGCTACTCTAGTGTGGTCTTTCCCAACTTGGTACCATTTAGGTGCTGGCTGGAATTCTGAGAATTGGTTTCCCATTTGGGGCATGCTGCTCTACTTAGTAAGGAATGGAGGGATGAAAATCAGTGATAGAGCACATGCCTTGTATTCAGTGGTATTGGGTTTTGGGGTGTAATATACAGATATGCCAACTCTGTTGAACTGGCTATACCCCAAGAAAATCTACATCACAACAACCAATGGCCTATGAAATACCATCACATTATTGGCAAGCTTTGTTGCAGCAGACTAACAAGCTTATTCCTTTGGATGTCTCATGAAGGATTCAAGTTATATTTTCTGTGGTATTAGATGTTGGTACTGTATTTTACCTAGCTTGATAGTTTAAGCATAGTATGTGCTTAATAAAAGGTTATTAATAAAAGACAAGGTATCAGCAAGCTTGCTTAGTATTGGACATACTTCCCTTCTTTGATTGGATATGGAGGTCATTCATGCTTGGCTTCATAGGAATAGAATTCTGAAAATAAAACCAGCCCTTTTCATTCTACTTTCTTGGTCCCAAATGAAAATGCAATCCTGCTTCAGTTTCCATATCTGTCCCCTCTCCTTTATAGGCATTGAAGTACAGGTTTGTCCGGAATGTGTACAGTAACATACATTGCGATGTCTTAGCATTCAAGAGTGAAATTATATCAGATTGTAGTTGTACTCTTCTCTCTGCCATATGGTACTGGATAAAGGTAAGGTTTCCTTCAAGTCAGGCTCAACTCCTGGTGATTTCATGGGCATGTCACATCATTTCTTGACAAAGATACACAGCTTATTTGTCATTGCGTTCTTTTCAGTGTGGCTTACAGCAAAGGTGTTCCCTGATGGTCTTGCATTCTAAACAGGCCTGATCCCACTCAGCTTTTCAAGATCAACCAAGACCAGATAGGTTCTGCCACATAGCCAAGCTTGGTATTGGATACATGGGTCAAATAAAATGTCTTCCTACTGCTACCAACATTAGGAGCTGTTTGTTTGGAAACATACCAGATTTGCTTTGATTCTCAGTTACTTGGTTTTTCAGGATCAGTGCCATCGTTTATAATAAATGTATTGGAGAAATCTTAGAATAAGTTACCTTAAAAGAATTTATAAGCATGTAAAAAAAATGAACAATAGATACAGAAGGCTATTTACATTAAGTAATATGAATTTTGAAGGGGCGTGGTGGTTCAGCGGGTAAGACGCCAGGCTTGTCGATCGGAAGATCGCAAGATCGGAGGTTCGAATCCCTAGCCCTGCGTGCGGAGTGAGCTCCCGCACTAGCCGCAGCTCTTGCCAACCTAGCAATTCGAAAGCATGCAAATGCAAGTAGATGAATAGGTACCACTTCGGTGGGTAGGTAACAGCGTTCCGCGCGCGTCGTGCCGGCCACATGGCCGTGGAAGCATCTTCGGACAACGCTGGCTCTTCGGCTAACAAACAGAGATAAGCACCGGCCCCTAGAGTCGGACATGACTGCACAAATGTGCGGGGGGAACCTTTACCTTTACCTAATATGAATTTACAATTCAATCACAAGAGTTATGTAAAGTGGCCCTATTTGACAAGGTAAAAACAGAGTTTGGGCAAGGCAGATGTGAAAAGAATAGGGGATTTTTGGAATTAAAACATACTTGCAAATAAGCATTTGTGTTATAGTCTCTGTAAAATAGCTCTTATGCCTTTGAATCTTTCCAGATGGCCTGTATGACTAGGACAACCTAAAGCAATTATTGTGGTGAAATACAAACTGAAGGAATGTGATAAATGCTTATGTTCCACTTCAAAATTTTGCCAGTTTTGTCTTTTCTATTTATATATTTATTTATACCACAACATAACGAAAGATAGGAATTTGTGGATTCTGAGTGGGAGGGAGGCTGGGACTTACTTAGAGAGGCACAACTTTGGCATTCTGTTTTTATTTCCTGGTTTATACTGTATATGCAAGCAACCAACCACTTGGAAGCCAATTAGACAGAGTCTGTTTCCCATGGTAGGTCCCTTGCATGAGTAAATTTTCTATGCAGTTTCACAAGGGAAATACATTTTTGTTGTCAAAATGCAAGTATCATAAAAAAGAGAAACTGCATGAGATGTCTGGAAACATAATAAGCCAGACACCTCTTCAGAGCCGTCTTACCATGGGATGTCTTAATGAAGTTGGCTTCAAGGAGCTATTCATCCAACAGAACTCATGTATACATATTTTGAATGAATCAAGAGACTCAGATTTCCTATGCTTACAACTGGACTTTTAACAATACGGTGCAAGATAGAATACCCCTACCCTGGGTTCTAGCCATGTGGATAACCATGACCTTTCGTTATTATTCCATTCCCTTTTGTTTTCTTGCTTGGTTTTCTGACCCATGAGCACTGAGTATTCTTAACCCTGTCTGCATTCCCTCCCGCAGCACTCTTTCTTTTCCCTATAAGAATTTTTCTGTCTTTTCAAACTTTGGGGTTCTGTGCTTCTAATAATTTCTCTAGGTTGTGTTGCTTTGACTACATGCAGATCTTGTCTAGGCACATGGATCACAAACATGGCAGAAGTACAACTCTACAGTATTTTGCAAGCTTAAGAATTCAGGCAAAATGCAATGGGTTCAGTGAAAGGCAACAAAGATGATTAGGAACTAGAAATTGATATTAATCTCAGAAGGCTGAGGGGGGATATGATAATATTCTTTAAGTCTCTGAAGAAGTAATACTCTGAAGAAGGCCATGGCCTATTCTGTGTTCTCTCAAAATGCACAATATGAAACAATATAATTAGATTATGAAGACAATGTAAGGAAAGACTTCGTATCATTAAGAACATTTCAGTAGTGGGACTATTTAGGAAAGTAGTAAACTCCACTTGGCTGGATATGTTCAAGTAGAGACTTGGCAACAAACTATGGAGGATGATTTAATTTGGATTCTTGTATAGATTAGGGGTTGGAGTTGATGGCCTAACTGATCCCTTCCAATTTTATGTTCTATGAACAATCTTGACAGCTTAGAGTTGTTTTTAGGTTGCTTAGACTGAAGTCTTTTTATATATATCTTTTTTTTCTGGGAATGCATCCTGATTAGAGGGACTATTTCAGCATATATTTTCTGCCACTGCAATATAGGAAGATTCTTCAATGGTAGACTTTCAAATATATTAAAATAAGATCAGTTGAAAAGGGATTAAAATTAGCAAATTGTAATTAATTATATTTGGAATATTACAAAGTAAAACAAAATGGTTGCAGTATTCCGTCAACTTATAAATGCTGTTACAACTGAATACCCTATATATTAGGGTAATCCATTATGATTCAGCACCCTTGTATAATAAATTGAATTACTGCAAATGGTGTTCCATACTTGCTTTCATTTTATCTTGATAATCTCTATTATTCTAATACATAAACTAGAACTCTCATATACCCACCTATATATGCTCACAATATAGCTGGTGGAACTTTTCACTCAAGCGGAGGTTCCCAAGTGCTTCAAAACTCGCCATGTACAGGCAATGTTAGGGTCCCAAAGGGCTCTGAATTAAGGTAAGACATTTTTAATTTCCAGCAAGGGAGAAAAACAGGAGCTGCAGGCAGAGAGCCACCAGAAACCTCACACACAGAGTAGGGCTAGAGTCCACTTTT
The DNA here is from genome assembly GCA_023362775.1 of Charina bottae. NCBI lineage: Eukaryota > Metazoa > Chordata > Lepidosauria > Squamata > Charinaidae > Charina > Charina bottae. The sequence goes on from JALMGJ010000008.1 coordinate 529,756, forward strand.
TTCAGTTTGAGGCCCTGCTACACTGCTCAAATTACAAAGGGGACAAGGGGAGGGGGAAGTTGCTTCTCCAGCCTTTTTGGCTATTCTCTTTATAAAGCAACCAGGAGGCTACTACTGGCTAAAATTAGGGCTGACAAGAGTGGGGCTAGACATTTGAATCTCCTCCTTTCTCACCACCCCTTCCCAACATTCACATTTTCCAGATGGTATCTATTATGTTTGCTAAATAGAATGCTATGTATAACCTGTTTGGAGTGAGACTTGGGCCCCCAAGGAGGGTAAGACTAGGAGACATACCATCACTGAGATACTTCAAGACATACTGAATTCAGTAAAAAGTCAGCCAGTGAAAGTGGGAACAGTTTTATTAAAATTAGAAAGCTGCCCTTGGTTTCGTGACTGTCAATAAATCATACTTTATTTCTAAATAGCAGCATATGTTAATACATGCAAACATAGGTCATTCTTGTGCATTGTTCAGAATAATTTAAAGGTCTGTCTGAAATTAGTGCTTGCACTGTGAATCAATAAGTAATGTTAATACATTTTTCTTTATAAAAGACCTTTTGATGTAAAATCACAAAAGCTTATATTTCATGAAAAAGAGATAGATGATAGATAGATAGATAGATAGATAGATAGATAGATAGATAGATAGATAGATAGATTCATGATTGCATCATTGAGCATATTTTTTGCTGGTTTTGTTGACGAAAGCATCTGGCTGCAGTTATGAGCTGTTGATAGCTTGATGAAAAATACTAGTTACATATTAACCAGTAAGTGTGATAACCATAATGCAAGCACTCAGCAACTGATCTTAACTGCATAGACATTATAATAATCATGCTGTCAGCATATTAGTGCAAAATTTCTCAATTTCTGCTATATTGTGCTCAGACCCATAGTTTTCTAAAAGGAAGCATGTCTGTGGCTCACTTTGAGCAGGTAAGATGATTGGCTAGTCTAAGGTAAGAGTATGTTTTTGAAGCAGGAAGACCTTGCCTGCATACGTTTATTCAGAAATAAATTATCTCTGATTCAGTGGGGCTAACACAAAAGATACACAACATAGCAACCTGAATAATACACATCAGAAATAAGTGATCCACAGCCCTTGGACCATGCGTGGGCACCAGCCCCATTTTGTGGTTTTTCTGAACCCTCTTGGATCATGCTGCCAGATTTCAGTGGCAAAACATGAACATTTACCAATACAATTTTTGGTCCTTTAAAACCCCAAACCACTGAAAACAGATGTGTGAAGTCTCCCTAAGAACTTTAAATATTTCCCTTTAAAATAAATTAAAAGAACATAACCAAAACTCTATGATATCACTTTGCTATTGTCACACCTCCTGCAACTCTCAGTAGATGATGATGATGATGATGATTACATATCACTGCCCATATGAAAACCATTGCCCACCACTGTCTACCTGGACCTGATATAAGAGAATAATGAAACTAGAGTTAGCATACATAAAGAAGAGTCTTTAATATATCAGCTGCTTGGTTGATTTTTTTTCCTGACATTATAAATATATCGTTTTTTACACTCTGTTCACAACTTTTAAGATTGTATTCACATAAATTAAATGGACACATGATCCTGCACTGCAATAGCTAATAAATTTGTATGTCAAATTGTCCGCTGTGTAAATAAGGAATAAGAATGTGGTATTAGAACATCTTGCCAAAATGGCCTCCTTGGAGTGTCTAATTTTGTGGGCTGGGAAATAGGAATACAGTCTTCAGTCTATTCCGCAGGAATGCTTTGGATGGGCAGTGGGGTTGTTGAAAGTGGGGGATGTTAAAACTTGACAGTCAGTTGTTCTCGGAATCTGGCCACCCAAGCACTAGACAAGTAATATAAATATATATATAAAAAACAAAAACAAATAAAATATTACTGGATGACCAAGACCACATTGTTGATTGTTGGCTTTAAAAATATTGGAGAGCTCTAACTCGTGGCAGAACACATGCTTTGCTTAAGGAAGATTCCAGGTTGAAGCTCCATAGTCTTTAGATAGGGCTGGAAAAAGTCCTACCTGAAACTCTGGAAATGTGATGGAATGTGAGAGTGAGCTTGGAAGATGGGCGGGGGGGGGGAGAGAGAGAGAGAGATATGCCGCTTAGGGAATGATCAGATAAAAGAGAAAGGAGCCCACAACAGAGTAATGGCCAGGGAAAGAAACTTGGGAAGTTCCCGCCCTAACTACTCAGGTGGTAAATAGGGAGGGTGGGAGGTTTGTACTTTCAGACTTGCAAGATTTTGTTAATGTAGCCTTAAAATAAAGTGGAATTAGCTCATCTAGTTGTGTGTCTTGTTTGGTTTACCTGGGAGGGCTGACAAGAGAGCTGCTTCAAGTCAGTGTCAACAATTCTGGGAGAGATTAAGTATGAAACAGCTTCTTTTTTGCTAATGATGGAGGTATTAGCATAATTTTCCTTTTCTTAAACAATAATTGTCAGCCCTCCCAGGTAAACTAGACAGGAAACACAACTAGATGAGTTAATTCTACTTTATTGTAAGGCTACATTAACAGAATCTAGCAAGTCTGAAAGTACAAACCTCCCGTCCTCCCTATTTACCACCTAAGTAGTTAGGGTGGGCCCTTCCGAAGTTTCTTTCTCTGGCCATTACTCTGTTGTGGGCTCCTTTCTCTTTTATCTGATCATTCCCTAGGCAGAATCTCTTCCCCCCATCTTCCAAGTTCACCCTCACATTCCATCACAATAATAAATCCTATACTTAAATGAAATCATTCCCATCAACCCCAAAGACCTTCCAGATGTTTAATTTTTATCTCATTTCTACAGATTTCTTAAATGGAAGAGAACGACTGGATTATCTTTAGCTGAATTTCAATGTATGCTTTAACAATGAGTGCCAGCTAATTCAATATAAATTGGATTCTAGTATGCAGTATGTGAAGAAGATCAAACCAGTCCATACTCCAGGAAATAAAGCCAGACTGCTCACTTGAGGGAATGATATTAAAGGCAAAACTGAAGTACTTTGGCCACATAATGAGAAGACAGGATACCCTGGAGAAGATGCTGATGCTAGGGAAAGTGGAAGGCAAAAGGAAAAGGGGCCGACCAAGGGCAAGATGGATGGATGATATTCTGGAGGTGACGGACTCGACCTTGGGGGAGCTGGGGATGGCAACGGCCAACAGGAAGCTCTGGCGTGGGCTGGTCCATGAAGTCACGAAGAGTCGGAAGCGACTGAACGAATAAACAACAACATGCAGTATGTGAGCATGTTATTTCTATCTCATTAGACAACTTTGCATCAAATCATGGAATACTGTAGTCTAATTTTAAAAAATTGTAAATTGTATTTTCATGCTTAGAATAGCCCTATGGTAAAAGCTGTCTTTATAGAAATAATTCTAACTGAGTTTATTCCCAAGTACAAAGAACTACAATTGCATCCTTCAATAACATTTGTTAATGACAGTGGAGATCAAAAACTGATGATGGTAAAATTGATGTGTGTCTTAAAGGTGGGGAAAATGGTTTCAGGATTAAACAGTGATGTTGTAAATTCTACATTAGTTATTTTAAGAAATTGAATGTATATGGTGGAAAAAGCCTTAGAATACAGTTCACTTATGTCAATTTCACATATTTTTCTATTTTTTTCAAAGAATCCTAATTAAATTTCTGACATATAATAATATAAAAATATCCATCCATCCATCCATCCATCCATCCATCCATACATCCTGTTTGGTCCAGTGGTTAGGGCACCAGGCTAGAAACCAGAAGAGTAAGAGAATTAAAATACGTAATATAATGACAACCATAGACATCTTATACAATTATGAAGAAGCACAAAAATAGAGTGCTTCAAATGTGTGTTATCCTTGCCAGGGTTCATGCTAATCTTTTCTGCATTGCTCCAATTAAGTATATGTGTGGCTGAACTCAATCCACACTGAAGTACTGGATGATAGCTGGAAAGCCGTCATCAGTTTGTCCCCGGCCACAACAAGATATTTATCAAAGATTACTCCCTAAACCCAAGCAGATATTTCCATCTTCACTTTCATCTTTGGCCCCAGCCCCAGCAGGTAGATTCTGATCATCACCCTACTTAGAATGAATCAGAGCATTTTTTCCACTTGTCCTTTAATTTCTGACTGCTCTAGAAGTGTTTGTGATCATGGGGAACCATGAATGACAGGTCTAACTTTCCTTCTGAGTTCATGCTGAAAACACCAATTCTTAATGCTAATTGCTCTGTTCTATTGATATGTCAAGACTCTCATCCAGCGGAATCCAAACTTTCTGTGAGAATTGTGATTAAATGAGCAGCAAGTAGAACCCCATTTCCAACCTCAGTTCTCCTAGAGAATTCAAAACTATGTATTTTAAACGACCACCAGCTAGAATGGGAAACAACTACCATATGTTGGATGGTACTGAAAGAGAAACAAAGGTGGTTTTATTTTGCATTTTTTAAAAACATCTGTTGTAGGTTTTAAAAAAGAAAATAATCTCTTGCATGTGTGTGTGAAGTGGGAGGATGCACCAGCTGTTGCCACATCCAGTTCTTGTACAACACTCCCTGTATTTGTACATGTTAATTAATTCTAGCACTATCCTACTCCCCACCTACTCCCATCATGACTGGATACTGGTGCCATGTAATGCCACTCATGATTACTCAGCAGTGCTGTAGCTGGGGAAGTGCTATGGAGCAGCAATACATATAAGGTAAAAAACTTATGCTAAGAATTTCAAATGTGTCTTCTGAGATCATAGCAGAAAGTGAAAGCATTGTACCTTTTTGTTAGATGGATACAATTCAGCATGTAGGCTTATTTCATCAAGTATGTCAACATTTTCCAGGCTGAGGGATACACTTGCCTTTTGTGCTTCATGCTTTGGCTCTAGTCACAAAAGTAGGTGGGATCAGGACAAAGAAGTGGATGGAGGCTGGACAAAAACTAAATATAATTTTAATTAAATCTAATTAATTAAATACTCTTAATATGATTACTTACCAAATATTTAATTTTCCTCCTTTATCCTATTATCAAATTGTAGTTAGGCAGCTACCATTGGAGGGACTCTAGGGTCTAGATTCAAGACTTCTAGAGATTCCATGCAACAAGAGTTGTACATCATTGCTTTATCTGCTGTTTTTTTGGTACAGTGTTTTGTTGGTTTTATTATTTGTTTATTGCATACCTCCCATAGTCTTGGTTGTCTGGGGTGGTCTATAAATATTGTGAAAAAATAAATGTGTAAATAAACAGCCAGAGGTTCTTTACTACATGAGCTTCCATTCAGATGCTGCTCCCTTGCAAGATACAGTGAATATTCTACAACCCAAATATGAAACTGGTTCTGGAATAAGATAAATAAAAAGCACGTGACAGCGCAGTGTGTCTCTAGCTTATTTTTTGTTCCAATCCTACTTTACCTGGCCTTTATATTATTTGAGCAATGTGTACTTCTGTCAACACTGTCCTTGGATGTAATCTCAACTAGGACTGGCTCCAGACTGCCTTTTGGACCTTCTATTTTATCTGCTGCATATGCATAAACTCTCTCTCCTTGTTCTTCTCTCTTCACTTGGTCCCCACACTATCTCCCTGCTGTATTACAAAATGATTTACAGAGTTAATAAATAATAGACAGTAAATTTTATCTCTTGTATCTCCTGCCATGAGGGGACACTAATATATTTTCAATGTAGTCCAGATGAAAGATACTTCCTTCACTCTATCTTTACAATGTCAATTTCTTTTCGTGTAGCTTTGTGGTTGCTTTTGAAGTGAATTAATATGATCATCTGGTTTGTTTTTGAAAAAAATCAGGTTTCTTAGTTCCTTTTGTTATATCATGCAAAGAAAATCAATCAGTATTTTCTTGTTTTTACAAACAGATGAAAAGGCAAGCATTCTCTGTAGGACTGAAAAACACTTTTCTATATAGCATTCATTCCTTTACTCAGAGAGACACTTGGAAATTCCAAATATTTTCCCCATTTTTCTTCATGCCTAGGGAAGCCCACATTTACCTTTTGCAGTTCATTCTCACAATTTGATAATTCAGATATGTTATATAAGTTCTTATTTGAGTGTTCAGATTCAGGTTCTTTCTACCTGTGCTGATTAATTACACTTACTGCTCCACTAGTCTGTTATGGCCCTATTAACCACAGTTTCTAAAGTAATACACCCACTTTATACCCATGACTTAGAATCATGTTTTTAAAAAAGTGGTAAGGAGGGCTGATTGGGCTACAATATTTATTTTTACTTTTTCATTAGGGTGATATGCTGCTCACAGCTTTCCTCCCCCCCTCCCTCCCTCCCTCCCTCTTGGGAAGTATTTCACCCTCAGTTCCCAAATAACTAAACAACGTATGGGCTATTTGGCAAGTGTGGAGTCCTTGGTGCTCTCTGAGCCTTGTTGTTTTCTTGCAGACGTTTCATTGCCAGACTAGGCAACATCTTCAGTGTGAAAAGGACGTGGGACTTGCTCTCTGTTTATATACCATGGCTTGTCCTGCTTCTGTTTGTGGAGGTGTTGTTCTCCCTTTAGGAGTTCCTTAGGAGTCTACCAGAAATCTACCCACACTAACCAAGTGCTCCATTACCAAAGCAACAACCCAACCTCCCACAAGAGAAGCTGTGTAAGAACATTATTCAGACAAGCACTGATGCACTGCAGCAACCCAGAACACCAGAAAAAGGAAACAGATCATCTATACAGCATCTTCCAGCAAAATGGATACCCACACAACTTTATCAAAAAGTGCCTGACTACCCAACCCACTACAACACAACCAACAGAAGCTATGAATAGGATAACACTGTCATACATCAGAAACATCTCAGAAACGACCAATAGACTGTTACAATCATATGGCATCACCGTAGCACATAAACCAACCAAAACCCTTCAGAACATCTTAAGTAACCCAAAAGACTCAGTAGCCCAAGAAGAAAAAACAGGAGTTATCTACAACATACAGTGTAAGGACTGTAGCAGCCACTATGTAGGACAAATGGGCAGAAGACTAGCAGAGTGCATCCACGAACACCAACTAGCAGTCAGAAGACACGATGAAAACTCCTTAATCTCACAACACATCGACAGACTCAACCATACTTTCAACTGGGAAATTGTGAGCATCTTAAACCAAGCCAAATCCAAAAACGCTAGAGAATTCCTGGAAGCTTGGCACCCAGACAAAGCAGCCATCAACAGACACATAGAGGTAAACAACATTTACATACCATAAGAGACAATAGGAAAGCCAGAAGACCAGAACACCTCCTTGCCAGTAATCACCACCCAGATATGCAAATATTAACACCAGGATTAGCACCAGAGGAACAATCAAACAGCACAATATACCCTAATCAAGGAACTATTAACTCAGTCAATCAACCAAGCAGCTAACAACAGCCCAATCAAGGAACTCCTATGGGGAGAACAACACCTCCACCAACACAAGCAGGACAAGCCATGGTATATAAACAGAGAGCAAGTCCCACTCCTTTTCGCACTGAAGATGTTGCCTAGTCTGGCAATGAAATGTCTGCAAGAAAACAACAAGGCTCAGAGAGCACCAAGGACACCACAGTTCAACCTTGAGCTACAAATATTCTCTTTGATTGGTATTTGGCAAGTGACAGGAAAGACAGTGAAGCAGTGTGCCACTGGGCATTAAAGAAGGGCGGGGAAACAAAAGAAGCCAGGTTTCCACCAGGTTTCAAACCACCAACCTTCTCTTTAGGAGTCAAGGCCATTACAGCAGTTATGATAAGGTTAGCTCTAAAAGCTGTTAGAAACAGTTTAGTAAGAAAGGATAAAAAAAAAGTTGTTATGTCTGCACGTACTGTATATGCATTTTGATGCTGTAATTTTGTATATATAAATTCAATTTATATCTTATATGTGTATATACACATTGTATTATACACCTGCACATACCCACCCACATACAAAGTATATATATCCAGGAACACCTGCTCACAGGAAGGACAATGATTGGCAATTGCTCTCCTGGAACAGAAACATGGAGGGCTCAGTAGCAGGAGAACTGTCCAATGGAGGATGTTGTAGCCTACAGTCTGCGCTGAATATCTTACAAGCTGTTCTCAAAGTGGACAGGATTCTCTTAAGAGGGCTTAGGGTCAAGCTGTCATGACCACAGGACAGGAGCAACCTAAATGGTCAGCATATGTGTGCCTCCCCTTCTCTTCAAAAGAACAATCCTGTAAAATAAGCTGAGTTAAGACATAGTTAAAGCCCCAAAGCTTCTCTAGTAAACTTCAATATCAATCAATCAATCAATTTATTGTTTTGACCACCGGTCATAACGAATAGGATAAAATCTGCACAAAAGTGAACAAACATTAATAAAATAGATTAAAATGTACAAAAATCAGTAAAAACATCAAAGCAGTGTTATTACAGGAAATGATATATTACAAAACATTAGGAACTTTTGATAAAATATTCTCTCTGCTTAGCAGCAGCCTGTGCAAAGCTTGCTAATTTCCATAACAGTGTCTCCTTGTCTAAGTTCATTAGATGTTCGATTTTATATGGATCAGGCCAAACTGATTTTCTTACCAAGAGGGGCTCCAGAAATTTTCCACATGCTGAAGCGGAAATAGGGCAGTACAATAAATAATGGGTAAAATCTTCTATAGTTTTCTTGGAGCAAGGGCAGAAGCACATATTATATGGGATATTGTGAAATCGGCCCTCTCTGGTTGCCAATGCCATTTGCTGGAACCATAGCCTTGTAAGTGCCTCACGGAGGGATGGAACTGTAACTCAGATAATGTTCACATTCAATTTTGGTTTTATTAAATGCATACCAAGGGGCAATTTTATTTTGTGATAATTTAAACAAATGTCTTTGGGGAAAGACATCCAGCACCCTGTTTTTAAATAATAGATTGTTTGCATTATTTGAATTTAAAAAGAATTCTGGAGAAAAACCAAAGGTATGCATATGATTGGATACAAATGTAAACCAACTGGTGCAAGGAGTGGAGAAATTCATTTGCTCCAGGAGGCACCACTTGGTAAGTCAGGAATCAGGTAGTGAGAGAAGTCTAGCCCAATAATTAAATACCCTTACAATTATTCTAGCTTTAATTGGGTATGTACCAGTTTCTGCATAAAGGGGATAGGTGTACCATTAGGTACACCTAAAATAGTTCTGAGGAGCTTGTTTTGAAAGAATTCCATATCATAAGATGTTGAAATTCCCCATAACTCTACTGCATATGAAAAGTAAGGAACTAACTTGGTTTTTAGCAGAGTTAGGATTGGAGGAATTTGTCGGCCACCACTTGTATGCCAGAACTTTATTATTCCTACCAAAGCCTTCTCGGTTTTTGTTTTTTTGGCCTGATAGTGAGAACACCAACTACCTGAAGCATTAAAAAGGATGCCCAAGTATCTGTAAGAGAGAACTTGCTCTCTTATATATTATGTTCCCCAATTCTCCATTTGTGTCTTTTCCTTTTCCCCCCAAATACACCACCTTTGATTTTTCTGTATTCACAGACAATTTAAGGAGCAATAGCTGTCCAAAGCTCTTAACTGTCTGCACAAGCCTATCTGAGAATGGGATATAAGCAATAAATCATCTGCATAAAGTATTACAAATTCCTATTTCCTGCCTTTACTGGAATTTTTTTTTCTCCACTCAGGGCTGGAACAATATCATTAATAAATAGATTAAATAGTAAAGGTGCAAGCACACATCATCTTGAATATCTGAAGCAGAACTTGATCCTTGTTCTCCCCAGTCTGAGTCTTATATTGTATCTTAACTACTACATCGTGTTGTCTGAGTAGAGAGTAAAGGTATCAATTTTCCCTTAATGGAAATGTAATTTTGTCATGGTATTACAGTATGTGAATGCCCTAATAAGTTATTCATATACAGGGGCAAGATAATTGCATGATGGGCTAAATAACTGACAGTGCAATTCTATTCAGGTTTATTCAAAATAGGGGGAAAAGTAGTTCTTGTTGCCTGGTCAGGAATGCAAACTGTAAGCCAGAGCTTTCCAAACTGTGTGTCGGGACACGTTAGTGTGTCGGCTGCAGTGTCTGTGTGTGTCCCGGCTGCTGCTGCCTCCAAACCCTGCCAGGATTCCGCGCAGGTCCTAGTGCCTGCCTTGTGCCTTGCTGCCTCCAAACCTGCTGTGATTCTACACAGGTCCTAGTACCTGCCTTGTGCCCTGCTGTAAGAGTGTGTTGCGAAATGATGCATGTCTAAAAAGTGTGTCACCAACATGAAAAGTTTGGAAAGCTCTGCTGTAAGCTAAGTGGTAAGGCCTATTTATTGTAGACAAAAGACGGGATCTGTCAACTACAAAACAGACCTGAAGTGTGGAAAACCCAAAATATGTAATGTGCCTTCTCCCACACTGTATAAATTAATGCCTTTGCTGTTTTCACTAAAGTGATCATCTGCCTCCAGTACCTTTCTATGTTGCTGCTGCCCAATATAGGGGCCTGCTTGCTTTAGCTGGATAGCTGAGATGACCTTCATTCCTTGGTGACTCTGCTGGGAATATATATTCTTGACATACACTCCCCATGTTCTTCATTCATCCCTTCCAGGCCCTCCACCCGCCACAATGAGGCAGAACAGCATGACTTGGGGTGGGAGTGTGAACACACTTATCTAGTTTCTTAAAATTTATCCTGCTTTTCTTCCATCTGTTGCTGAAGGCAGCTAACCACAGTAATTCAAATACAGTCCAATAAAATGAAATAAAACAGTGGAAATATTTTCCTTCACCATTTTCATGGAGAAATGAACAGAGAACATCAACATACATTTTATTGGGCTGTGAATTATCTGTAGATTGCTTTTAAAACAAGGTGTGCTTGTTATTGTTATTGGTTATAAGCTGCAAAGTGATTGGGATATTAGAAAAGTACACATTATGAAAATGCTATCTGAAGCCCTCCAAGAACATTCAAAATGCTGGTTTTGTCTCATTTTTTCCTTATATATAAACAGATGCTCCAACATAGAACTCAGAATGTATGAGTCTGGCTAGTTTTCTGGCATTTGAACATGATTTTTATTAAGGTTTAATGGTGATCTATCATCTAGACCAGGGGTGGGGAACCTTTTTTCTGCCAAGGGCCATTTGGATATTTATAACCGGGGACCGGGGGGTGGGGGGCGGGATTTCTGGGATTTCTGGGATTTCCGCGGACCGGGGGCTGGAGTTTGTGGGCGGGAGCCAATCACAAGCACTGGGGGGTGGGGTTTGCGGGCGGGAGCCAATCACGTGGAAGGGGTGGGGTTTGTGGGCGGGAGCCCTGTGGGCCTTAGGCGGGAGCCCCGCGGGCCATATATGGCCTGCGGGCCTGACGTTGCCCACCCCTGATCTAGACTGTATGTTGAGGGACACATTTATTTATTTATTTATTAAATTTCTATGACCGCCCATCTCCCCCTCAAGGAGGGACTCTGGGCGGTTCACAGCCATAACAATATCACGAAAATACAGTACAAACACAATAAAATACAAATACAATAAATATAAATTAAAATTAAAACCAAGTGGCAGGTGGTTCGTAGTGACGCTGAACATATTTAAAATATTTGGGGCAGCTCTAAAAAATCAGCCATTCCCAAGCTTGACCACTTTCCCTCTTGCCCCAGGCGAGATCACAGAGCCAGGTTTTCAATTTTTTTCTGAAGTCCAGGAGTGAAGGGGTCTGTCTTATCTCTGGGGGGAGGGTGTTCCATAGGGCAGGTGCCGCTGCAGAGAAAGCTCGCCTCCGAGACCCCGCTAGATGGAGCTCTTTCATAGAGGGGGTCCGCAGCATGCCCTCTCTGCAAGATCGGGTAGGATGGGACGCTGTAATGGGGATGAGGCGGTCCCTCAGATAACCTGGGCCCATGCCATGTAGGGCTTTAAAGGTAATGACCAACACCTTGAATTGGACCCGGAAGCAAACTGGCACCCAATGCAGCTCACGGAGCAGAGGTGTTATATGTGTCGATCTTGGTGCACTTAAAACTGCCCATGCAGCCGCATTCTGTACCATCTGTAGCTTCTGGATATTCTTCAAGGGTAGCCCCATGTAGAGTGCATTACAGTAATCTATATGGGAGACAACCAGGGCATGAGTGACCGTTCGAAGGGCCTCTCGGTCCAGGAAAGGGTGTAACTGGTGCACAACACAAAGTTGAGCAAAGGCCCTCCTGGCCACGACTGCCACCTGCTCTTCGAGCAGGAGTTGTGAGTTCAGGAGGACCCCCAATTTACGTACCGGGTCTGTCTGGGGTAGTGCAACCCCATCCAGAACTAAAGATGACAAATTCTCAGAGACTGAGGGGCCATTAATCCACAGCCACTCTGTCTTACCAGGGTTCAGCTGAAGCCTGTTTTTCCCCATCCAGACCCCTACAGCCCCCAGGCACTTGGACAGGGTGGTCACTGCATCACTTACTTCACCTGGATGGAGATGTATAACTGGGTATCATCTGCATATTGATGATACTTCAGCCCGTGGTGACGGATGATCTCACCCAGCGGTTTCATGTAGATGTTAAAAAGGAGCAGCGAGAGTACCAAGCCCTGTGGCACCCCACAAAGAAGGGCCCGTGGGTTGGATCTCTCGTTCCCTATTAACACCGACTGGGATCGGCCCTGGAGGAAGGAGGTGAACCAGCACAAAACTACGCCGCCCACCCCCAACTCCCTGAGCCGTCCCAGAAGGATACTGTGGTCGACGGTATCAAACGCCACTGAGAGGTCAAGAAGAGCGAGAATGGATGCACTGCCTCCATCCCACTCCCACCAAAGATCATCCATAAGCGCGACCAATGCAGTTTCCGTCCCATGACCCGGCCTGAAACCTGACTGAAAGGGGTCCAGATAATCCGTTTCATCCAGAATCCTCTGGAGCTGCAACGCCACCACCTTCTCAACCATATATACAGGTTATCCTGCACTTGTAAAATTACTGTCACAGCTATAGAATTACTTTCCCTTCAGTAGTAACTTAAACTTCATTGGTTGAGGTGTCATATTTTTTCTCTGAATATAGATGCTACAAAACATTCTTCTTTGGATTGTTTCTCACTTCTTTATGCCTCCCTCTTCTCAGACTTTAGCGGCAAATATGGAGCTGAAACTATCAGAAACAACTGACCATGGTCCAGCTAATCATTATTGCCTTCATTAACTGGCAGCAACTCTTTTTTTTCTAACCTAGAGGCGTTGGCAATTGAACTTGGGACCTTTTGTATATCAAGCAGATGCTCTACAGTATCTTCTTCTAATATCGTTGGGGTTGCATTAATAGCTAGCGTTTCCAAGGAGAAGAATGTAGAGAATGCAAACAGGAAACAAATGTTTGTAGGGAATGAAAACCCAGTTTAACATTATGCAGAGGAAATTATGGAAAGAAAGGGTGCCAGATTTGAATCGAAGGGGAATATCAGTTTAGGCATCTCCCTTAATATTCAGAAAGTGTCAACTATTTGTAATGGCGACTTTTTTTGACTTACAAAAAATGTAGTGTTAACCTACTGCATCAAGTCTTTGGCAAGCTGCAGCCAAGTGGTGTTTGCCTAAGGGAAGCCTAACAAATATAAAGCCCGGGACACACATTTATGCAGAAAGATTACCTAATTTTATTGTGACTGGCCAAACTTAGACAGGCATAAGAAGTATGAAGAATTTACTGTCACAATCCATGCTAATTCCTTTCAAAGCTTCCATGGGTGTGGTATTTTACTTCTTGACAGGCAGTTCTGTTGTGAGTCTGTTCAGCTATTATACTGAGACTAGGAGGAGGGGATATCTCTTGTCACTGATATCTGGCGAAACACTCCAAATGAAAATAAGAAGGCTGGGACTAACCCCTGAAATTTCCCAATGTTCTTCATCCTTTATCCATCATTTTTTCTTGAACTCAGCAGTTTATATATACCCTTCTGCTTAGAGATGGTTCACAATTTGGGAGTTCTTCTAGATTCATAGTTCTTTCTTGAAGAGCAGGTGATCCTTTATAGTGCACCAAGTGTGACCATTCTTGGACTTGAAAAGCCTGCTCACAGTCACTTTTGCCCTGATCACCTCCCATTTGGACTGCTATAATGGCACTGCACTTGAAGAACATTTGAAGCTTCATCTGGTACAGAATATACAGTAGGTACAGCTATATTCAGATAAGCCCACTGCTTCAAGAACTCTACTAGTTGCTAGTTGGCTTCTGGATGCACTTCAAGGTACTTTGTGACATTTTTAAGGACATGTATGGGTCCAGATCTGGTTAACTGAGCACCCAACTTTTCCTGTATTCATCTGGCTGTCCAACCAGATCAAATAGGGTCAGCTCCCTCCAGGTCCCATCTTTAAAGGATTGCCACCTGAGGCAGCCTCAGAAGTTAATGTTTTCAGTCCCACTCTTTGGAACTGCCAAGAAATTCAGTCAATTCCGTGCCTCTTGGGCTTTAGGAAAATTGTGAAGACTACTTGCTCTGTCTTGCATAAAAGGAGGATATGTTGTAATTGAATGTGGGATCTGTGAATACCTGGCATTTCTATTTTTTTTGTTTTTATCTTTTTTCATCTTCTTAATTTTTATATTTATTTATTTTATTTATTTATTTTCTATCCTGCCTTTATTATTTTTATAAATATCTCAAGGTGGGGAACATACCTAATACTCCTTCCTCCTCCTATTTTCCCCACAACAACAACCCTGTGAGGTGAGTTGGGCTGAGAGAGTGTGACTGGCCCAAGGTCACCCAGCTGGCTTTCATGCCTGAGGCAGGACTAGAACTCTTAGTCTCCTGGTTTCTAGCCCATTGCCTTAACCACTAGACCAGAGCTTTCCAAACTGTGTGTCGCGACACAAAAGTGTGTTGCCACACACAGTCTGGTGTGTCGCCACACAACCCGGAAGCGCTGATCATCATCAGCGCTTCCGGGTTTTCCCACGGCGACACACCAACTGCAGCGTGCAAAACCCGAAAGCGGCAGCAGCGCTTCCGGGTTTTTGCGCGCTGCCACAAGGGCGGCACTTCCGGGTTTTCCCGTGGCGACACACCAACGCCGGTTGGTGTGTCGCTGCGGGAAAAACTTTGGAAAGCCCTGCACTAGACCAAACTGGCTCATTTTATAAGTTGACATTGTTAGATGCCCAGCCTTTGGGAATGGTCTGCATACAAGCAGAGCAAAGCTTTATCATTGTGGGGAGCAGCAAAGTATGGGGAGATAGGGTGGAGGAGGGATGGTTCATTCCCAAACCCAAATAATCCATCTAGTCTAAATTATGAGCTCCCCTTTCCAGTCAAATTACTGAGTATATGTTTAATAAATGTGTATGCATATACAGACACTTAGCCAAACATGAGCTGCTGGGGTTTTGGACTTGTTAGATTCTACGGCTACCATCCACTTCTATTATGTGCAAATAAAACAGAACTACTCAGTGCACATATGCTTACACTCTAACTATGAGTACAGATCATGTGCTTACCCATGCATAAAATCCTTTTTGCTGCTTTGCATATTATATTGTAAGTAAACAAAAAGGATACATGACCCCTACATTTTTTGCATAATAATCTGAAACATGTGCATGCATGCACACACACATATGAACATAGATGAAAATTTACAGTTGATGTAAAGGTCTGTCTATTTTGTCTATTTTGCCTCATCAACCTTCAGAAGCAAAAAGCTGGATATCCAAATTTGGCTTCTGAAAATATGTTCAGTCTTTTGGCTTTTAAAATAGGTAAAAAATAAGATATTTTGGATTGTTTGATAAAGAAAAATATGGTAGGGATTAAAATGTACTGAACACTGCTTTATACAATGAACATGGTATTAACAGATTAAAAATACAGGAACTGCACACATCTGTAATTAAAATGCCACTGGAAAATTTCAGAACCATTTATTATATATTTAGGCATGAAAGGTATGTCTATAAAGGTGATCTAATTAAACTCCTACTTCAAAGTGTCTGGTTGGGGTTAAAAAACAAACATCAGAAACACAGCAAAGCCAGTGGGCAAAAGTTTGGTCCAGCTCTGATCCGTAGGCCAAGACAAAATATTCAATACTGCCAGCCAAAGTTCAGGAGGTTGAGCAGCAAAGCATCATAAAGTCCAGAAGAAGGTATGTAAGGGCATGCAAAGTCAGGCCAACAGAAAATTTGTTCTAGCTTTTGACAGCTTTCAAAATCTTTTATACTGGAAGCTCCTGGTCTTTGAAGATCATTCAGTGGCCTGTTAGAACCAGTGAATGGAGCAGAGCTTAACGTAGTATAAGCTTGTGCACAGAAAAAGAATATTGTTTAAAAACAGAGCCAGTGAGCACATTAGAGAGATCCAGGTTCTTAATCTTACACTTTTAGCCCACCCAAGCATAAAGAATCGCACGCATAGACATAGTAGGTTCAAAAAATAAGTACAAAAGAGTTCTTACGTTTATTGGTCCAGTTACATCCATTTTGTTGAGAAATGATTCTTCTTTGATTCCCTAGACCCCTGGCTCTATGTTGCTGCCAGGGCTGCATGGAGAAAAGGGGGAAAAATCTCCTAGGCCCATCCATGGCCTAAGATGGAGAGTTGAGGCCTAGCACATGGCCTCTCCACGGAAGGACCAGCAGCCACATGGTCCTTCTTTTCTGGTGGAAGCAGAAGAGAGAGCTGACTACAAAGGGAGAAGGAGGAAGTGGGAGTGGCAACAAAACAACTTCCTCAAAGACATGGAGAATTGCATCCTGGGATGAACACATCTACATGCAATGAGGCATGTTGATTTGCTGAAATTTCCAATAGTCTTGGCCTAAATATGGCTGAGGCTCTGCCCTTTAACTCTCAGTACAGTAGCAATAGTTTTCCAAAATGCAGTTGCAGTTCACTAGCCAAATTGCATGGCACAATATCCATTGTGTTTATAACATAAGCATCAGGCACACCTCTGAATTGTAGGTAAAGCGGGAAGTTTAAGAGTCATGAATATGAGATGGTGGGCCATATACATTTATTAAATAAATACTGGAGTGGCTACTTGTTCTGGGCAGCCAATGACACTGCTGTTTCCACTATGAATGTGTCATGGATGTAAAAGATGGAACACAACTCTGAGGAGGAGGATCACACTTTATTGAAATGATTGTTGGGTTCCAACGTACAAAGGAAGAGGAACAGCAAACAGTAGAAAGGAAGAATTATAAGCAATTTGAATTGTGGGGCAGAAAATTCTAGGGCTCTGATTTACTGTCAGGATCTTGGGCCATGTAGGGAAAACTGAATAATGATTGTGTAAGGAGAGCTGTTGTATTGTTAAGAAACACTGTGCTATTTAGAGGTGGCAGGGGTGCTGGAAATAGCTATTGTTTCTTGTTAGCAAGTGGAGAAACTTTGATGGGATTAGATGACTATCACCCAGTTATTTTGTTGCAAGTTGCTTATTAGGGTTGCCTTAGTCAGTTCTCCTGGGCTGGATCTTGGCTGTCTTTAGTCAATTTCAGTCTGCCTTCCTTAATGGTGAGCAATACTTCTTTCTTTTCAGTAAGGAAAGGATGGGGTGTGTGTCTGTTTAGGGGCAGGAAAAGTTCATTTGGGTCTGATAGGATTCTGTAAAGTGGGAAACTGAACCTGGTCCCTGTCATGTTTACAAGGTCAGGGGGAAGTACCCTGGAAGTAAATTCTCATCTCTTTTCAGCCATTGCAGATGTATGCATGGGTTTGTTTGGTCTAATTTCTGTCTGTGAATTTTCATAAGTAGAACTCAATCCCTTTGTTCATATGCATTTTGATCATTTTCATTTTCATTATCATCATTATTATTTAAAAAGAAACTAACCTTTTCTGTTCACTAATCTCTTGGGGAAATATTGATTAGGGCATTCCTTTCTTTTTTCCTTCCCTTAGCTTTTTGCCTTCCACACAGTTTTGTAACCCAAAGCTGAATTTCAATTCTTCTAGTCATGGAATTGTGTAAACTTCCCAGGGTGACTGTCAAGTAAAATGGATAATAATCAATATTTGAAATGCATCATATTCAGAAGCACACAAAAGCCGTGATTACCTGGAAGAGCTCCTAACAGTAATCAAGGGAGAAAATTATTTTTGAGGGAAATTAGACTGAAGAGGATCGTTTGAGTGGGCACTATATGTTTCCTCAGAGATGCAATTGTCTTACTGATGCAGTATGCCTTGCAGATTCATTCTTGTTAACTCCACCTAGTGAACTGGAAAGCTTGAAGTTCCCACCCTCTGAGTTGAACAGACATTTGAAATGTAGTTTCCACTATTTAAGTTCAACAAGCTACTTTGTACACTAAATTAGTATTTTAATCTTGACTTTGTAGGCTTTGTAGAATCTCCCTATCTCCTTAGATGTATTGGCAATAGCAGGCTCACATGTTTCATTGGCTCTACCACAGTCATGGAGAAAATGGGCTTCCAGTTTAAGGAAGACACAGGGATCTGCAGAATTTTCTCCTCTCCTGCAACCTCCCCTCCAGGCATTTTTGTCTCAATCAGGGTTTCACTAGTGAAGGTGGACCTAGTTGAGAGAAGAAAGCACCTGGGTAGACTGTCTACAAAGAAATTGGTTGCCCCAGAATAGATGAAAATAATTCATCATTTTTATTAAGATACGTTTCTGTCATGCTTAGCTTTGTCTTTAGTAAACCTGAATCTCAGGGACTGCTAATTTCTCAGCTTTTCGACCCTAGTTTTTGAACAAGTGCTGTTTATATTAAAAGCAGTCCTGCTTTGTGAGGACATAATTTCTACCCCCCCCCACCAACTAATACATCAGAATGCAAGACAATAGTTAAAATAAGGCTATTCATACTATAGTGCATTTTTTAAAAAAATGCTTTATATGAGATTCAAATAACGAAAGAGTTGTAAACAAGTTCTGACAATGGAATCCCAAATGAATGCAATTCAAAGACCATTGTAATTGGTAACCCAATTCATTTGCATTGGTTTGAGAATCAGCAATGCAGAACTTTTGTTTGTGTTTGTCAAGACATATTGGACAGAAACTCAGCAGTATCAAATTTTAAAGACTGTTAAAAAAAGTAGATGACCCATTTACACTACTGTATCAAAAGATTATTTGGAATATAGAATTATGTAAATACATTGATAGTAGGGATATGCAAAGCTTTCCACGCACAAACCATCCCATACAGGAACAGCTGGCTATAGATGCTCAAACTTTTTGTATTTTTAAGGAAAGTTGGCTTTCATGTTTTTCCTCCCCCCACCAGTTAAGAGCTAGTTTAGGTACATGTTCCAAACTATCTGCCTTGATATGCCCCCCCACCACACACAAAGAACAAAATAGGACAGGGAGAGCTAGGCCAGTTAGAGGGAGGGCAGGGTCAAGCTTGATGGTCAAGAGAGGGAAAGGGCAGTGCTGTATAGAACAGAGCTTTGCAAACTGTGTGTCGGGACACGTTAGTGTGTCGGTTGCAGTGTCTGGGTGTGTTGCGGCTGCTGCTGCCTCCAAGCCCTGCCAGGATTCCATGCAGGTCCTAGTGCCTACCTTGTGCCTTGCTGCCTGCAAACCTGCCCTGCCAGGATTCCGCGCAGGTCCTAGTGCCTGCCTTCTACCCTGCTGTAAGAGTGTGTCACGAAATGATGCCCTGCTGTAAGAGTGTGTCGCGAAATGATGCATGTCTAAAAAGTGTGTCACTAAGATGAAAAGTTTGGAAAGCTCTGGTATAGAAGCTAGATTTTAGTATTGTGTCCATTTCTCCTGAGGCAGTGGTTATGCCACCAGGTGGCATCATGGCAGGTAAGGCTGAGGAAGTGCCCAGAGCTGTTTCCCCAACATAAGTGGAAGTAGTGGTATTTGCCACTTCTATTAACCCTGAACCAGCTTCTGCCCTTGTTTCTTTCCTTAGAAAAGTCCTTGGATAGACTCCAGGAGAAACTTGGGGTTCAAGGGTGGGAGAGCCTTGGCAGCCCAATTTCACATTGGACTCATGCACATGCTGAAACTTTTGCATTCTAAGCTAGCATTTGTGCTTGCCAGCCTCTATAACCCAATGGTGAAGATGACAATAATCCATGCTGATGATCTCCCCTAGTGGAGATAGCTCCTGTTTGTGGGGGTAGTGCAGGTGGAGAACAGATTACACCAAGAGGATGAGTTGGGCTGTGCAGTGGATGTTCATCTCCTAGCAGCAGCCAGGGCCCAGTTTTGGCATTGGACCCTCCTTGGCAGGCCCAAGCATGGAAGACGCTTGCATGGTCATGTGGCTGGCATGATGCACACAGAATGCTGTTACCTACCCACCGAAGTGGTACCTATTCATCTACTTGCATTTGCATGTTTTCGAATTGCTAGGTTGGCAAGAGCTGGGGCGAGTGCGGGAGCTCACTCCGTCACGCGGGGCTAGGGATTTGAACCGCTGACCTTCCAATCAACAAGCCTGGCGTCTTAACCACTGAGCCATCGCGCTCCTCTTGTTAAGCATACATTTATCAATATCAGTAAGCATAATGGCCAAGTGGAATTCCTGGATTGAAAGAGTATAACTCAGTATACCATTTGCTGGGGAAAGTCATTAGAGAAGACCTTTTGCCATCCTGCTACGTTAGGAGCTTCTTGAAATTGTGGAAAATAGCTTGTCCTTTGGTTTGATGCAGCAAGAGATTGCTTTAAGTTCTAATTGTATGTTCTAAGCTTCTCAGAATTGAAAACTGGATTGCTGCAAAGGGCACTGAAACTTGATGTGCCAATTTGGGAGCCCTGAGAATGGATTATTATTGTCATGGCTCAACCGCCCAGAGTCCCCTTTATGGGGGGAGATGGGCGGTGATAGAAGTTGGACAAATAAATAAATTATAGCTGTTATCACTGATGTATCTATGAAACATTTGGATAATTGGCATGACTACAACAATACTGATGAGGAAGCAAACTACTTACTAGGAGTGAAAATATTTTTACATTGAAGAAGCATACCTATCTCTTACTCCCAAGGCAGACACAGATAGGAGATTTTCTTTTCATTTTTTATTTCTGAGCCTTGGAAAATGAGAAGATGATGGATATGATGTGAATTGAATTAGATGGTAATAATATACTGCAAAATTTCTACTCCTGCTCCCAAACTGTTGTATGTCTCTTCAACTGACAGATATTAGAGAATCTAGAGGACTCTTTCCCAGGCTGGTGCTGAGGTTATGTCAAGCAGATTGCAGAGCAGCAAGTTAAGGAAAGTTACTATAGAGAAATAACATTGGCCAATAAATACATAAATAAAAAGGTGAACTGCAAAAAGAATAAAGCTGAAAAACATGTATTTTATTTTGATATATCAAAAATAAAAAATAAAGTACTGTTTATGAATACACAACCTCATGACTTTTTATATAGCACTAAGTGGTGCTGGATTTACTATTGACTGGAGTCAGGAGTTTCCTGGGATTCTTCTGTTCTTCTTGGAGAAAAATAATAAATTTCTTATGTAGCTTTCTGACTGATATAACATCTAAGGCTTCATTAAGAGTTTGTAAGAACCTTGATCGTATTAAATTGGACACTTCTAGATAATGTGATTTTGATGAGTTGAGTACGTCCAGCATTCTGTAGGGTGCTGAGGTATCTTGTAATAGTAATTAAAATCCAATTATCTTAATAGCTACACCTTCCATTCATTTCATCTACACTCTTTGAACACCATATTAGAAATACAATGGAATGATCTTAGGAAAAAGAATTGTTATTTCCTTGATGTATTTGGCAATCACACTGTTCATTTAATTCCTTTTATAATTAAAGTTTTAAAAAATGAACATATAGCCTAAGACTTCAAACTACCTTTCAGCAGGAAAGGAAAAACTGGAAGTTGGAAAAGCTGGAAAAGCTAGAAGTTAACATTAACAAACAGTATTGTTGGTGTGTTTTTATATCAATCTGTCTGTCCTTCCTTCCAACCATCATTGGATAATACAATTTTTAGGACCAATGAAA
This sequence comes from Charina bottae, assembly GCA_023362775.1. Lineage (NCBI taxonomy): Eukaryota > Metazoa > Chordata > Lepidosauria > Squamata > Charinaidae > Charina > Charina bottae. Next base: position 551,766 of record JALMGJ010000008.1, read on the forward strand.
ATGAGATAAAAGACTATAAAAGCTTTTGAGTTCTGCAGAAATCTTCATTAGGCAAGATGGAACAAAATGCAAGGAAGCAAACAGGGAATGTATAGAAAAGTCACAAAATTAAGTTCTACCTATATGTTTTGCAGTTTAGAATGCAGTTTAAACTGGAAGTGACAACTGGATGCATGAATTACTGGTAGGTCATGCAAGTATTAGATTTTATCAGGCATATTTTAACAGATTCACAAAGATATAATACCCTTGGGAAATTATATTTGTATGAAGATAATAATAATAATAATAATAATAATAATAATAATAATGCTTGAGCAAATAGTTTCCATTAAAGCTTCTCCGTGACGCTTCACACACAGGATTTGACAATATGGATACAGTTTAATTGCCATAAGGATACATCTGACCTGTTATTTACCACTGATTACCATTTTATTGCTACCAGAATCATAATAGCTTAGCCAGTTTAGTGGAAATACTATTTGCTACCATCTCAGATAGGGCATTTTGCTACTCAGAGGCAAAGGACAAGAAGGTCTGTCCACTTTTATACCACTGATGCATTGCAAAATGACATAAATATATGTAACAAGCAAGTTATTAACACTTTATGTAGCGTGCAGATTAGTATGCTAGCTTACTGATAGATAGACCACATGTTTGTATGCAGTTCTAAAATGCAAGCAAGGAGAATGAAATGATCACCTCAAGCAGCAATTGGTGGCAAGTAGCAGAAGCCTTCCCCCTTCCCAAGCATTCCTTTTCTAGGGATTTTCATCTTTCTGAGATGATGTTTCAGTGATGGTGATACCACCTTGTTGTAGCCAATCTTCTTTCATCACATCACACACCATTGATAAAACTTTGATGTAGCAGTCCAACATCAATTAATTGTGTGTGCACAAGTGTTATTTTGCCTGAAAGTTGCATATTGGTGCCATTGCATTGAAGCATTTGTTTTTGAACAGGCAACAATGTGGAAAGCTAAGTGGATGATAGTAAAGTGCTACAGGGCAGAGCTGAGCCTCTCAAACAGCCTATCTTGAGCCCCTGGAATGTGCTTACTATCTTCAGGTATGATGGAGGAAGCTTTCCTCTTATTAGTGTGGAAGACAGCTGTAACAGTCAGGATGGCCATTTTTGGCACATAGAAAGAGAAGGGAGCACCATCTTGTCCTTTGCCTCAAGCAGCAACGTACCTTGATTAACCCTATATTTTTGTTCTGATAAATATATTGAATAGAGGAAGAACAAGTAAGGGTGACCTTTCCTTGACATCAAGAGATGCTTACAGTTAATAGATGTTGGCCAGGAATGCATGAATAATTTATAATCATGTGCTCAGAAAGCTCTGTGGACTTTTCTGCAAAAATGTGTGCATGTTGGGTTTTCTCATAGTTGGGTGACTTTGTGGTAGCTGGGGTGATTAATTGCTTTTTTTTAAAGCGGCCTGCTGAATGTGATATTTCTTGAGTTTTTGGCCTCTTTCAATACTTTCTTTCCATTCTAAATTACATCCTATAGATGAGGATATGAAGGAGAAATATCCAGGGGATAAGACAGCATAGGAAGGACTGATAATTTACACAATGCAAATTTAGAACTGCAATAAATAGGTCAAGGATCTCTTATAAATCAGATATAGTCATATAGTCTGTTACAGTCATAACATCCACATACTGTGTGTGGTGTGCATGTGTATGTACATATACACATATATACACATCCAAACAAACATACACACACACACCAGTTTGCAGCCAGAAGACACTGTCAAGAGTTGTGCATCAGATTTAGTGTATAGACATATGCTGCTTCAAAACATATGCAAACTTGAATCATTTTGCAAGTGGTGAAAAGTAAATATGCAATCTTGGTTTTGAATATCATGTTGACACTCCTAGATGGAAAGATGCTCAGCCTACGTAAAGTCAGTGTTTTGGGGAAAATGAACATCTTCAGAAAAAAAAAGCTACCCACTTTCGCTTCCGGGTGCTGGACTGAGTGGAGTGAAGAGCTGATAGCTCCGCGGTTTTCTGTCTGCGGCGAGAAAATCGCTGAAAAACCACCCTCGAAGAGAGGGTGGGCAGAAGATTTATCACAAGGGTCGTCGAACCTTCTGCTCTATCCTGACCCCTGTATACCCACTACAGGGGAAGAGAGATTTGAGTGGTAACAGACGACTGGAACTAACATGAAAGCTCTGCAGAAACCGTGAAACTAAATAAGTTAAGTAGCTCCTCATCCAGCCTTTTAGTTGCACTTTTTTTTTTTAATATTACTGGATTTATTAAGCACTAGGATTTATTTCTGGACTGTGATTTATAGATGCTGGTGTTTTATTTTTCTTTCTTGTCAGAGGAGTGTTCGAACGGTGGGTTTGGAAAGATAATTGACTCTGCCTGGAGTGAGCTGAGTGACTTTCTCTTTTGATTCTAAATATTTCTACTCTTGGTTTGCTTTCATCCTTATTGCAATTATAAGTATTTTTTTTTCCTTTGGGGACTAATTTGTCTGGATTTAAAGTTTTTATGGATAAATGAATTACTGATTTGATATTCTTTCTTCTACCTGTTTGGGATTTTTATTATGAAAGAACTCTTTTTGCTTTTCTCCATAAGTGTTTGAATATTTTTTGAATTATATAAGTCACTTTATAGAATTTTTATGAATGCCTTGGACTCCTTCTGTATATAAATTAGACGACTTATTCATGGTTGGACTGTGTGGATATAAGCTGCCGTGAGAAACCTTGGGATTGTTTATCTTTTTTGTTATTATTTTGACTACAATAAAACCTCTCTGTTCTTTTTTTATCTTTTATTTACTTGCTCTTACGCTTGGACATACAATTTTAATGGACTAGATTTTTTGCTATTCTGATAATTACATTTAAAGGACTATTTTTATTTTTAAAAGTTTTTTTATTCTCCTATTATTAAAGGGGGAGAAGAAGAGAGGTTCTTTGTCTTTGTCTTCCCCCTCTCCTCTCCTTTTTTTTTTTTTCCCCCTTTTTTTTCCTTCTTGCCTTTTCTCTCTTACAGGGAAACTATCTACATTATGACAATCATGGCATTAACACCTGGAGCGTCGGTGGAGCCTCTTCAGTCAGAGATGAGAAAACTTCTGGAAGTGATGACATCATTTAATAAAGAAATGAGAGAGAAGGAGTGCATTTTGAGACGGAGACAAGTTCCAGAACAGTTGAATGAAGATGTAGGAGAAAGGACTGTTTCTATATTAGATAAACCCTTGGAGATAAAAGAACAAGACCTAGATTTGGAAATAGATAAAATTTTTAGAGAACAGAAAGTGTTTAAAGAACAAAAGTTAAGGATAATTTTTACTTTAAAAGTTAAAACATTTTTAGAGAAATATAAGACAGACATGAGGGAGGCACCAGGAGAACGTAAGAAGCATTTCATAGAATAGAATAGAAGTAAAGGATAGAGATAAATGGCTGACCTATAAGGACTTTTTATTGTTAAAATTGATGGATTGGCAGAAAAGGATAAATTGACACGTTTATTAAAAGAAAATTCAATTATTACTCTTTTAAAGATTAGAAACTATTAATGGACTATTTGGAAAATGTTGGAGGGGCAGAGCTTATAAGAGGATTTGAAGATTAAATTATATATAAATTGATATATTAGATAAGAAATGTTTTTTAATGTGATTTACAGATTTAGTATGTAAGATGCATTTTATAGAATAGAATAGAAGTAAGGAATAGAGATAAATGGTTGATTTATAAGGACTTTTTATTATTAGAATTGATGGATTGACAGAAAATGAGAGATTGATATGTTTATTAAAAGAAAATTTAAACTATTATTTTTTTAAGAGTAGAAACTAATAATGGACTATTTGGAAAATACTGGAGGGGCAAAGTCTATATGAGGATTTGAAGATTAAATCATATATAAACTGATATATTAGACAAGAAATGTTTTTTTAATGTCATGTATAGACCTAGCATGTATGACAAATTTTGTAAAGTATTGTGACCAGAGATTAATCGGAAGCTGACTACTTTCTATGTTTCATCTTTTTTCTTTTTTTTCTTTGCTTTACTACACCTTTTTTTCTTCTTTCTTTGATTTGTATTTCTGTTTCTCTTTCCGTTTCCAACTTTTAACTATGTATATTCAAAACCCAATAAAATATTTAAAAAAAAAAAGAAAAAAAAAGCTACCCTATTGTAAATGAAAAGCAGGGAACAATATACCCAATATACTTCAGCAATCAGTACGTATTTTATGTATTTTTCTGCTGCAATGTCAGTGTCATATTTCTTCATTTTGTTTAGTTTTGTCAGAATGAATTCTGAAGGCTGAAGACTTTGCATGCTGTAGAGCAGATAAAATTCTTAAAGCATTTGGCGTGCAGATTGCCTTTGGGGAAATGTTCAAAATTGCTTCTTGAAATATGTCTATATCTATCAAGATATAAACTGGAAAAGAACCAGACAGTGACTGGAATTACACTGGAAAAGAGGTCCATTAAAAAGCCAATTAGCATCAACCAAAAATCACATTTGAAGTGAGCATTATAACTGCTATTTATAAATAATATTTATATGATCTCATAATCTTTACTTACTTAATTAAACCTTCTAAACCACTGCTGTATATAAGCTTTGACAGACTTGAAAGTAGAATAATTATAATGATTTACTTGACTCTTGTATAGCATAGTCCACTAGCAATATTTGTTAATTATTGTACTGCTGAAGTTTTTTTTATATGGATGTAAATGAATTTTAAGAACCAAGGTAATCTTCAAATGTCCCTAATGAGACAGAAAGATGGAGATATACAGTATATAGTCCTTCCCTGTTCCTCTCACCCTTATCCTTTCCATTCTGATGGACAAGGATTACCGTGGTAACATAATTTATTGTAATGTTCCAAACTTAAGTTAATCATAACACAAATACAAACATTTACCCTAACCCCAACACTTGTTTTCAGTGTAAAACTACCACTTGTTTTACCCTAATCCTAACCTCAAAACTTGATTTCAGCATAAAACAACTGCTAACCATTAAAATTAAACCTAATTGTATTTGTAACCTAATGGTATTTGTTAAATTTGCAATTTAAGCAATAAAACTTTACCTAATCATAACCTTAACACCAAAACAATCTTTATCCTAATTCTAACACTCAGGTCCAACTGTTACATAAATCTTATCTTCTGAAGCACCTTTTTGTCTTCAAATCTGAATTGCTCAACAATCCTATTAGCCTTACCACCCAGTTTTTGTCATCTGCAAATGTGATATGCATTTCCTCCACTTCTTCAATGAAATAATACACATGTTGAATTTTGAATATTGTTGAGCCTCAGATACTCCACTCAATACCTCAATCCAGTTTGATGCAATGACTCCTTTGAGGAGGATTGTTTGAGTATAATTTTCAAAATAACTGTGGGTCCACCTAATAGAGTTGAATTACAACACAACTGAATGGTACAAGTTTGAAAGAATCACTTACATGAACAACTATAGCAAATACTAGAATATCATTTATAGTGTGCAACTATAAAAGGTAAAGGTCCCCCCCCCAGTCGTGTCTGACTCTAGGGGCCGGTGCTCATCTCCATTTGTTAGCCAAAGAGCCAGCGTTGTCCAAAGATGCTTCCGTGGTCATGTAGCCAGCATGATGTGTGCGGAATGCTGTTAGTTTCCCACCTAAGTGGTACCTATTTATCTACTTGCATGCTTTTGAATTGCTAGGTTGGCAAGAGCTGGGGCGAGTGCGGGAGCTCACTCCGTCACACGGTGCTCGGGTCTCGAACCTCCGAACTTGCGACCTTCCAATCGACAAGCCTGGCATCTTAACCACTGAGCAACCATAAGTGCATGTAATTTAATAATCATGTTATTGCATTTTTACAAACATACAGTATAATAAATAAGTACATACATACAGTATCTCTTAGCTTATATAAAGTCAGCTTGATACTTAATTTGGCATTTATAAAAGTCAGTCAATGGTAGCTCCTATTTCTGAAATGTGTCAGATTATTCCCATCCCTGCATTGCTCAGATTAAGAACCTTGCCATTTTGTTCTCCATCCTTCTGCACACAATGGAGGTGATGGGAAAGTGCTGGAAAGCGAGTGGTCAATGAGCATACTACAGTATATATCTGAACTCCCCTCTATACAGGGCTTAAACTGGTACCAACAAAATAAAATTTTGCAACATAAATTTTATTTTGCAATGAAGCTCTGGGGCTTTTGTTAATATACAGCTTTGAATATTCTTGGTATTAGCTAGGCAATTTACTTAGGAGTCAATGAGTGATTTCTTATTATTCCAGTGCTTTTAGTCTCTTGAAATTTCTTATTACATCAAAAGATTACAACAAAGGGGAAAAATAATTAAATTACCTACAATTCGTATAATGCAAATGAATGCAATTCTCTAGAACCACTAGAGAAGGGGTCCCCAACCTTTTTGACACCAGGGACCGGTTTTGTGGAAGACAATTTTTCTACGGACTGGTGGGGGGGATGGTTTCAGGATGATTCAAGCACATTACACTACGGACAGCGGCTGGAGTTCAGGCAGCTGGAGTTCAGGCGATGGAGGTGCGTACGGCCAGGCTTTGATTTTTGTGCCGTTTTCAGGCAGGAGCCAATCGAGCCTCGTGCTGCTTGGCCTGCCTCTCTAGCCTCCTTTGCCGTGTGCTGATAGGCATAGGTGCCTCTGCTTCCTGGTCTCCTCCTATCAGCTCCTCCAGCTCACGTTCGGCTTTTGCACCTTCCCCGCCTCTTCCTCTTCCCCGGCTCCTCTTCTTCCAAATTGGAGACCGGCATGGCGGCAAGGGAAGACTTCTTCTGGGCAGTGTGGCCTGGTTCCTAACAGGCCACGTACCGGTACCGGTCTGCAGCCCGGGGGTTGGGGACCCCTGCACTAGAGCATGGGTGTCCGACCTTTTGGCTTCCCTGGGCCACATTGAGTGAAGAGGAATTGTCTTGGGCCACACATAAAATATATAATATAGTTAATGTATATAAGTAATAAAACCTCATTTATTTTTTATTATAAAATTTTTAAAAAGAGGGCCACATAAAACTAGTGGGATATTTGACCTTGTTTTTGTGAAACTAATGCATCAATGTCTGGTTCAATGAAAGTGGTTGCAATTCTCAGTGAGTACAAGGTGCTCATCAGAAATTTTAATTCTAATTTTACTCTTCGTGTGCTTCATCCTTGAAAATAGTTGCTCACAAATGTATGTGCTGCCAAAAAGCGATGTCATGAATAAGGCGTGATTATGAAGCGAGGGATATTTTTCTCTGGGAAGATAGGTCTTATAAAAGTCCAGTAGAGAGACATGATCAATTTTTTCTTTCAATTGAATGTCTGATTGCAACTCTATGCATTCCAATTGAAAATTCGGAGGTAATGTAGTTATGTTGACTGAAAATGAAGTTGAAAATATACCAAAATATTGATGATTTTTCCGGAAAACTTGAAACCTGTTCTCAAATTCCTGTATCAAACCAAAAAGCAAGGCTGCATATTTCTCGCTGTTCATAGGACTGTCTAGCCAACGTATTAAAATGTATAAAATTATTTTCCATAACTTGAGCTTGCCATACTTTAAGTTTCTTTACAAATGCTGTTATGGTTTGAAACATTGCAGTGATAAGTTGGTTTTCACCTTGAAGACGCATGTTTAACTCATTTAAATGAGCGGTCAAATTCACCAAAAATGGTAAATCTGTGAGCTATTTTTCATCTTCAAGTTCTGGCACAAATTTTCTTTTTGATTCCTTAAATGGCTTGACTTCATTTCGCAAATCATAAAATCTTTTCAGCATTTTACCCCGACTTAGCCACCTTACTTCAGAAAAGTAAATGATGTCCCCATAATCAGCATCCATACTTTTAAGGAACTCCTGGAATTGGCAATGATTCAATCCCTTGGCCCTTATGAAATTCACTGCTTTGATGACAATTTGCATGACATTATCCATTTTTAAAGCTTTCGCGCATAAATTTTCTTGATGTAGAATGCAGTGATACTTCATCTAACGTGAGTTGCCAGCAGCACTTGCATTGTTTTCTATCAATTTGGTAAGTCCCTCACTTTTACCAACCATCGCCGGGGCGCCTTCAGTAGATATAACAGATATGTTGACAATGGTTAAAGAAAATTGCTTTAATGTCATTTTTAAATGCTTCGTAGAAATCAAGAGATTTAGTTGTGTCTTTTAATGGCACCAAAGAAGCCATTTCTTTGGTGACATTATATTCGTTATCAATACCTCCAATAAAAATGGCAAGTTGAGCCGTATCTGTAGCATCAGTACTTTCATCCATCACCAAAGCATAAAATTTGAAATTAGCAGCTTTACTCTTCAAACCTCTTTCGATAGATTTTCCTATTTCTTCAATTCGCCTGGCTATAGTCTGGTGAGTCGAACTGATTTTAGAAAAATCGCTTTTTTTATCAGGACAAATTATATCTGCCACGCTTTCCATACATTGCTTAATAAACTCACCATCGGTAAATGGTTTTGATTTTTTTGCAATCACATTTGCTACCAAACTCGACTGAACAACAACAACAGCAAACTAGCTTTTATAATAGAGTCCTTTTGAGTTGTGACTTTTTTAAAAAAAATGTTGAGACGACAGACTTTTTTTCAGTTCCGCTAATTTGTCTTTATGACAAATTCCTTGATACGCTTCGAATTTGGCAGCATGTTTTTCCGTATAATGCCTTTTCAAATTGTAGTCTTTGAAAACTGACACATTTTCCCTTCAAATTTAGCATAGTGCCTTAGTATTTGTCTTGACAAAAAAGTACTCATCTGTCCATTTTCATTGAATACTCTTCCTTCCTCCGCGATTTTTCTTTTTTCCTTTTCTTTTTTGGGTTCTGTTTTCTGTTGAAATGACGTTGAAGCCATGCTGGAATAAATTTATTTAGGAATAAATACTTTTTTAAAGAAATAACACAACAAGCCCATTGTAAATTGTTAGGTAGGCAAATAAACAAAGCAAAGTTTAATAATCAAATAAGAAAACTTATATATCTACTTAATAATAACAACAATAAACGCCTGTCGCCACAGACCACGTGTAGGTAGGTTGAAATATTATATATAATGCCAAGTCGCCACAAGCTGACATGTGTAGCGGGTGGCGGCGGCATTAGCATTGCACTGCCCCCTCCCCTACACAGTGTTCCGTTGTTTCTACCTACGCAGTCCACGCTCAAGCACCGCGCAATTGAGTCACGAAAAAAATTGCAAAATAATGTTAACAGTTTACGATTTTTTGGGGCTGCTGGGTTGGACATGCCTGCACCAGAGAATGGTAATGAGAACTGTATCAAGTAGTGAGATGGTCTATCATCTGAGACAGGTATAGTGCAGTAACTGTTACTATCTAATCAAGCAAAAATTCTCCTTCCTGTTTATGGTAATAGGAAATGTTAATGGCAAAGAGTTCCATGATTTTACAATGACTATTGAACAATAGGTGGCAGTCTCTTCCTCTATGCTGATATTGGAATCTTGGGCACCTAATAATAAGGCCCTTATAAGTGCACCAAACCATGATGAGGCCATTAACTATGGCAGTTGTTGCCCAATTTTCCCCCAAAGTTTGGATCTTAAACACATTTACTAGTATAGGATTAAAAAAAACCCGAGCATAGTCAAATAAAAATTGCTTTTCATAAGAATTCTCATTTGCTTCATATAAGAGATAATTCTATAAAAGACTCTGATAAATTTTATTCTTATCTTAATCTCATAGATCTTCATACTAGGTATGGATTTGATTAATTATAGGAAAACAACATCTGAATAACAACTATTTAATTACTTGTCTCTTCTCCTCTTCTCCTAGTTCAGTGTAATGTATATGATTTCCCTCCCACAATCAAATAATCCTTGCAGTGATCCTGCAAAGTAGATGAGTCTGAAAGATAGTGACTGGCTTAAAGTCAACCAGTAAGTTTTGTGACTTCCTGGTTTTAGTCCAATTATTTAATTACCACTCAGACACATATTAGGTGAAAGAAATGCTATTTGCTAATAGCTGTACTCTTTCAGAGTGCCACCTAGTCAGCTAGCATGCTGTCTCTCAGGATACATGAAGCTGTAAGAACTTTAAAGAGGTTGTATCACATTTCATTTCTTCCCATCCCTCCCACTGCCTAGTTTTCTATTCTAATTATATTTCTATGAACTAGAAATAGAATCTATTTATATTTGCTTTTTCAGTTGACACTCAATATACCATGGCTTCTAGAGACTGCTAAACATCCCTTTTTAGATTTTTCTTTGAACATCTCTATACACAGTGTATTGATGTCCCTGGATATGCTTCATGCCTGTGTGATATTGACTCTGTTGGCAGCTGGGCTGATTTATTCCCATTCAGCTGCAGTTTAACACAAAGTACACTGAGTTTGGTTAACCAATGGATGTGCTGGAGCTTTGCAGAGCAGGAGGGTGGCTGATTTCTCATAGATGGGAAATCTTGCTTCACTTTGCTTCACGCTTCTGACCTCTCCCCTCTCCCTACAGAGTTTAAAGCACCATAGTTTCATGGCTATAATTTCTCCGGTTTTAATCAACTGAACAGTGACTGTGAGCATTCAGATATTGAGTTGCCAGATAAAACAGACGATGGACTGGAGTGTGGGAAACCAGTTAGATGCTCTTTCTTATTGTTCAGCTGGAGGATATACTGACTGCCTCATGCAATATTCCCTGCATTTTGGGGTTGGTAGTGATGAGGACAACTGCTGCTTGGCTGAAAGTTGTTTCTACTGTAATGATTCGGTGAGCAAAAATTGTGGTGGTAAAGAAAAAGCCTGCCTGCCTTTCATTTCATTGTTAATAATTCTCTCTTGCTGACACTCAGCTAAATGAGTTTACTAGGAGAAGTATTAACTGAATTCTGAAGACTACAACAAAGCATTCTGAGGTATCGTCTTTGTAAGCTATGGATTCTCTCTGCAGTGCTTTTTGTCAGCTCCTGAGCAAGGAAGACACTTGCCCAGTACTGGTGGAGAAGACTGTAGAGTAAGCAAGTATTTGATATTCTCCTTTTATGTGAAAATCCCAATGCCAATTTTTCCAAAACCCATAAGTTTGCTCATGCAATATAACAATTGCACCAGTTTTGTGTTCCTTAGCTGTTGCCAGTAGTAGGATAGAATACTTGGAAAGGGTAGCAGAACTGAGAACAAAAGAAAACTTGTGCAGTTAAAAAGTTTTGATCATTCCAACAATGGGAGAAGATACAATTTGTAAAAAGCCTTAGTATTTTTCCCCCCCTATCATGGCAATACTAGAGCGATTTTATTAAAAGAAGTGGGAGAGGGAGTAAAAACTGCTTCACATAGCATAGTTCATTAAGTTTGGTTATCATGTTTAGATTCCTTTTGATCACTGAAGAACCCTTTCTGTTCATATCCACATCTTTTGTCTTTCTTTTTCTCCAGGAACCAACTCTTTTAAAAACTCTTTAGACAGAATTTTTAGCAACCCAGCTGAGGAGTTCCTTCTGTATTAAACTGTTTCAACCACAATGGAGTCTGCAGAAGGCTTTGTCTTTATCTTGCTGGACTGTCTTTTCTTTCTCCTTTCTTTCTGTGGATGGTACTCCCTGTCTGGGAAGAAAGAGACAAACAATGTGTATGGAGACATTGTTCTTAAATGGTGAAAAGATTTTGACATTTTGGATGATTTCTGGATATCCTGCAATCAGGCAAGATGTGCATTCCAATAAGCAAAGTGAGTAAAAGATTAATTGGTGTAAAGTTTTCTGTTCCTACAGGTAAGATCTTTTGGGAGATGCTGCAGTGATGGTGGAGGAAAGGTGCCTTGGCTCCACACATGGAAGTGGATTCAAAATTTGAAATGATTAGCTGGATCAATATTTTCCATTGAATGCATACATGCATTAATTATTCAAAATATTATTCAAATATTTTCCACTGAATGCATAAAACCAATCAGTTAAGAGTTATTTAATCACCGTAAGAATTATTTCATGTTTTCTGATTTACTGCACCATTCACTTCAATGGACAAATAACAATACAGAATGGAGAATTACACTGACATGTACAAAGAAAATGTTGTGGGGGCTCAAATTAACACTATGCCCTTGATTTTCTTTCTTAGTTATTGATGGATTTGATTCATTATTAATTAATTATTTATTAATCCAATTTATATAGCTGGGCATCTCACCAGAGGCAACTCTGGGTGGCGTACAACAATCAGATAAAAATAATAAATATAGCAAAAAAGATTTTAAAAATAAATATATTTTATTATAAAAAATATAAATATCATAAAAAACCAAAGATGCAAACCCTAAACGAGGGAGGATAAAAATGGCCCCCTCAACAATGGAGCCACCTAAGCAAGTCTCCAGTTCCCTGGGAGCACCAGGCCTGATCACATAACCAGGTCTTGAGGGCCTTTTGGAATATCAGAAGGGATGGAACAGTTCTAATCTCAGGGGAAGGATATTCATAAGGCGGGCACCACAGCAGAGAAGGCACATCTCCTGGGACCCACCAAATGCAGGTCCCTAGCCGATGGTACCTGAAACATGCCTTCTCTGCAAGTTCTGATGGGGTGTGCTGATGTAACTGGGGAGTGGCAGTCCCTCAGATAGCCCGCTCCCATGCCATGAAGGGCTTTAAAGGTCAGAACAAGCACCCGGAATTGGACTTGGAAGCAGACAGGCAACCAATGCAGCTCGCAGAGCAGAGATGTAACATGCGCTGTTCTTGGAGTGCACATAACTGCCCATGCTGCTGCATTCTGTACCAGCTGAAGCTTCTGGATACTCTTCAGGGGCAGCCCCATGTAGAGCACATTGCAGTAGTCCAATCTGGTGGTGACTAGGGCATGATTGACTGTAAGCAGGGCCTGCCGATCCAGGAACAGGCGCGACTGGCACACAAGATGAAATTTGTAGTGCTAGCAAAGGCCCTCCTAGCCACGAATGCCATATGACTGATACATATCTCAACTTTCCTCCAGGAGCTTAAAGTGCTCCTTACAGAAGTTCTGCCTTCAATTTTCCTTCACAACAATCCTGTGAGGCTAAATCTTAGGCCTGATTTAACATTTTTCCATCTGCTTTGTTGGAAGGCAGGTTTAATAGAACCCTCTAGAAGTGCACTAACTTTTGCAGCTTAGGGGTGGATAAAACACTTGGGCCTGTCCTGTTATATTGTCAATATTGTAAGGATCTATACAGTAAAATTATTATGTCTGTAGCAAACCTTTCTGGTCACCTAGATAAGTTATTACACACTTGCACATAGGCAGCCTGCTACAATCTATACAGCACAAAATTTAATGCAATGGCCTGCAGGAAGTGGCAACAGATAGATACAAGGGGTTCTCAGAGAAACAGGTAATCCATCTCTCTCAACAGTGCAGCAAACAGTCTTTAACTGTCTTTATGCTACAGTCTTATTATGCTAATTATCTGTTTTATTATGTACTGTTTATTATTTATTGTCTGGACATTTTAACAATTGTGGACAATTTTAAATTACTGTCTTTGGGGCATAATAGAGCATTCATTCATTCATTCATTCATTCATTCATTCATTCATTCATTCATTCATTCATTCTATGAGGTAGGTGGGACCGACAGAGAATGACTGGCCTGAAGTAATTCATTGAGTTTTCATGGCTGACAATGGACTGAATTTGGCCCTGGTCCAATAATTAATAACTAGATCATATAATGCTTAAAGAGTCCTGCTTATGGCCCAGTTGAGAAACTCAGGACCTAGCTTACTCTGGGGTCTGTTCCTCTGTTTAATGAAGAAGAGTGAATATGATTTACTTTCTATTCTTCCTATTCTTGCTATAGGAACAGCATGGGAGAAAAAGTCCTTCTCTCTGGCATTTCAGTGTATCTACTGTAGCAATGAATGACAGAAGAACAGTATTGATTTCTTGTATTTGAAGTTACTTCGAAGTAAGTTATTCATGACAAAATAATCACTAGAGTTAATAATGAGTTCATATCTACTGATACTTCTGTTACTAGGGAAAGCAACTTGAGTGTGGATAATTCAACTCGTCTCGTTTCATGTCAGAAATGCAGGAAATAAAAAAGGGAAAATATTAATTAAAATTTTAAAAGTTAAAACATTTAATAAAAATATAAAATTTATATAACTCTAGCCTGATGCTGGGCCACATTGATGGCAGAGATGTTTCCGGCCAATAAGTCACTCTGTGTGCATGTCGGTCCCAAAGGGCACTGTAAAAGATGGGTAGTTGTTTGAATATTGCCGCATTCGCAGCAAGTATCCTTGCCCTCAGGGAGGAACCCCCATTTTTCCATATTATCTTTAGTTCTGGCCAAACCAGTGTGCAATCTGTTTAAATATCTCCAAACCGTCCACTCCTCCTCTGAACCTCCGGGCAGCTCCTCAAGTGGTTCTATCCAATTGTGAAGATGTTTTGCTTGAGATTTCCATCTTTTTAATTGTTCTGTTTGAGGTATAATAGCAATCCCCTCAGCACAATCCATGAAACTCCTTCTTGACTTCAATCTTAATGCCTGGCAGGGCTATTCCCACCAAGATATATAATTTATCAAGTGGAGTGGGGCGTAAACATCCGGTAACAATGAGGCACGTATCACTAAGTGCCCTATCCACCTGCGTAGAGTGCGCAGAGTGGCCCCAAACGGGGCAGGCATACTTTCCCGCCGAGTAGCACAATGCAAGGGCGGCCATGCGTAGAGTAGTAGGATGAGCACCCCAAGTAGTACCAGCCAACTTTCTGAGGAGATTATTACAGGTGGAAATCTTTTGTTTTAAGTTGCAACAATATCTTTTAAAGGTTAATGTTCGGTCCAATGTTACTCCGAGGTAGCATGGCATCTCACAATGTATGAGACTCAATCCATCCCAGATAACAGCAAGCCTGCATCTGTCCTGCCTATTTTTGAGGTGAAATTCACAGACATTAGTTTTTGATGGGTTAGGTTTTAGTCCATTCTCATAATATTCAGACATATTCTTAAGAGCCAAAGTGAGCTTGTTTTCCACTTCCTCGAAGCTAATTCCCTGAGCAGTAAGTGCCAAATTGTCGGCATAAATGAAAAACAATGTATCAGGACTGACGGGTTGATCATTAGTATATATATTGAATAACGGGGGCAAGGACACTCCCCTGTGGGAGACCATGCCGCTGAACTCTCCACTGACTCATTTTTCCCTGGAATTCAACAAAGAATCGTCGATTCTCAAGTATTGCCTCGATGCATTTAGTCAGAGCAAAAACGTGTGTAATATTATATAATTTCAAGAGAAGCTTCCTATGATTAACTGTGTCATAAGCAGCAGATAAATCAATGAAAGCAGCTCTTGTGATTAAACCAGATTGAAAGCCATCCTCTATATGCTGGACGAGATTAAGTATCTGGCCTGTGCAGGACTTTCCAGGCTGGAAACCAGCTTGCTGGGGGATAAGAATCGGCTCAATGGCAGGGAGCATTCTATTTAGAAGAACTCTCCCATAGAGTTTAAAAAGATGGCAAAGGAGGGAAATTCAACTAGTATGATTAGATTCCCCTTGATGAACCAAAGCCAGAGCTTCCTTTAACTCAAACTTGCCATTTTGTTTAATTTCAAGTTTATTTTCCAACAGTGGGAAACTCAAACCCATGTTCTGCTAATCCTCCAGCCCTCCAAGTTATGCCAACAAAATTCAATGGCTGATCATTAAGTAATGGCAACAAAGTCTTCTGTCAAATTTGAGTGTGAAATCAAATCAAATAGTTGTGTTAAGCTTCCCTTTGACTTAGTTCATCTATAAAAGTTAAAGCAAGAGAAAAAAGCATACAGATCGTGGCTTTTGGGATCCTTTCAAATTCCTTTAGCAAGGATGCCATACAAGGTGCTTATATATATATTTTTCTGTGTTGCACAGTAATGGGTATGTTCTTGTGTGTGTTCTCATTTTTTCTTATGTGGCATTATTGCAGTTTAGAATGGCAGTATTCTGAGTAGCTGCTGAACTGCCTCCCACATAGGGATATGCTGAGGAATTGTGTAACTTAATGTAATCTTTTTCACTGCAGTCCCTGGCCTGACCTGGTTTGTTTTCATTCTTTCTTTTGCCAGTTTTTCCCTCCACATCTCATTCTGTTCAATTCTCGGAAAGGTAGCCTGTTGATGTACAAATAGATGAATGGGCCTGAGCTCCTTTACTTTATGTACTTTTTTCAACATTCTATGGGATTTGAAAGATTGTGGAGTCCTTGGTGCTCTCTGAGCCTTGTTGTTTTCTTGCAGACGTTTCATTGCCAGACTAGGCAACATCTTCAGCGCAATGAAACGTCTGCAAGAAAACAAGGCTCAGAGAGCACCAAGGACTCCACAGTTCAACCCTGAGCTACAAATATTCTCTTTGATTTGAAAGATTAAAACACACACACAGAGAGAGAGCAAAAACAAGCCCCAAATTCCACCCATATTCCCTCTTTTGATGTAATCTTATTAATAACCTATATGGCCCTTGATCATATAAGAAGTAGTTAAGAAAATGGTGCTCCCTGGTCATTGAAATATTGCTCAGCTCTTTCTATACTGTATACTGTGCAGTTCACTAGAAGTAAATACCAGTGAATTCAATGATTCTTACTTCTAAATGGAAATACATAATATTAAGCTGTTAACTGACTAATTCTTCCCAATTGAAAAGATAAACTATGTTTTCTGGAAACCGTGGTAGTTGTAATCCAACACCTCTAGAAGATATTACATTGGAGATATGCACAGGAAAAGCAACAGTGAACATAATAATTCATAGCTTGCTGCTTGTGCTGCAGAAAATCTACAGATTTAATTGGATTCACATTTTCATATTTAATATAGGGTAGGTTGTATTTTGACTTCATAAACATACCTTCCTCCCTAGCTTCAAAAGAAAAAGAGGGTTTTTTTTAATGCTGTGTTGCTAAAACATTAATCTGATTAACACAATGGGTGGTTGAAAGATGGAATGAAGTGCTGAAGTCAGCAATAGAAATGTGGAACATAAATCAAATTAAAAAAAAGCTGAACACATTTATGGGATAAGTTAAGAGAAATATAAGTTTAGTGATATTATGTAAGTTAGTGAAGGCAAGCCTTCATGTGCAAGATGGTTGCCTTCTATCAGCCCTTCGAGGTAAACAATTCTTGGTAAAAAGCCCTTCATTATAAAAAATCATTTCAAGATGGTGACCACGACGGAATGCTGTTTGCCGCTCTAGGGGGTGAGCTCTAAAACTTTAGTTTTAAGAACTTGTTGATCTTCCCACCCCAGCTGTGGTGCTATTAAGGTTTTTTTGGGGTATAATCCCCATACCTGATGAGCTTGGGGTGTGGACAGAGCCCCCCTGGACAAGCGGTGGAAGATAGCGGGTCTGGTTTGGAGTCTCCTTGCGCTAGGTTTGTCGGACGGCCGAATGGTTGGGAGCTGCCAAGGTTGGGAGCTGCCGAGCTGCTGCCAAATCGTTAAGAACTGTGGCTGGAGTGGCCGGGGCAGCTTGGGTTGCTGTTGGAGCCCCCCAGATGAGGTTGGAGCTTCGGCGAGAACAGCTGGAGTCACCAGAGCTGGAGGCCCCCCCCCAATGCCTGGCGTGCTTTGCGTCAATGGAGTTGGAGCTTCAGCTGTGGCTGCTGCCAATGCCGGTGCTGTTACTGTGGCTGCTGCTGATACCGTTGCTGTGGGAGCATTTGCCGACCCCTCATGTGGAGTGGGGGAGTTGAGTTATTCTGGCGACGGTGCTGGGGGCTTTTTTAGCAGCACAGAGACTTTTGTAGACCGACAGATGCCGGGAGAAGCCTCCTGGAAGGGTTTTAAGGAGGTGACGCAGAGCTTGGGGCGCTACTCGGACACCCTGGGGTCTGCAACCGGACTGGTCTGGCTAACTCGGCATTTCTTCATGGGACAGTGGAAGTGAGGCAGACCCTGGTTAAATGGACTGACCCAGTGCCTGAGAGACTTTAAAGAACTGGACTGCGGGCACGGTAACGCCAAGACAATCTTGGGCGACGGGCAGGAACATAATAACTATTTCTGACGTGTGGGCTACGGATTACCAGGGCAGAGGCCACTGTGGAAGTGAGCTGAGCCATCTCCTTCTGACCGCCCTAATATAACATAGGCCATCGGGATCCCTTGAAGTGACTGTTACTGCCTCTTAGGTGTGAAGACGTGAGAGGGGGTATGAGTTTGTATGGAGAGAGTGAGAACACTCATTCCCCTGAGTGAGAGTCAGGGGGTGAGGGGTAGTGTATGGAGCGCCCCCTGTTGACCAGTGAGAGAAGTCGGGGGGCGCAGTGAATGAATGAGTGAATGAATTTGAGAGTGGTGATTGGGTTCGATCAGTGCCGAGAGCTTGAGCTGGTGCACTGGGGGTCCTTCACCACTTGGGTTGATTGGGTATGAGTGAGTTGGGTGAATGATGGAGGGATACCCATTTTCAACTGGAGTTCTCGGGAGTCCAGGAGTGGAGGCTAATTGATTTAGAGACTCTGGGGGTTACAGGGCGGGACAGGCCATTGAGGTGGTGATGGGCAGGGGATATTATGATGGGAGTCAGAGGGCGGGCCATCGTAGGGGAAGACGCCCCTGGTGTTTAGTACCGGTGGTGTGCTCCGGCCCTCCGTGCTCATACCCAGGCCCCGGTCAGCAGATGTGTGGTTGCCCTGATTTCTGGCTGTTGCTATATAATGCCAGGTCAATTAATAACAAGGCCCCCTCATTCACGATCTGATTTTAGAGGAGGGGGCAGACCTGGCATGTATTATGGAAACCTGGCTGGGCCCGGAGGGAGGTGTTCCTCTCTCTGAGATATGCCCAGCCGGGTTTCAAGTCTGGCGCCAGCCGAGACTTCAGGGCAGGGGAGGAGGAGTGGCTGTTGTCATCAGGGAGTCTCTAGTGGCCGTCAGGGGCCCTGCTCCACAAGTTACCGGGTGTGAGACCCTGTTATTCAAGTTGGGTTCTCATGAACAGTTGGGAGTGTTGCTATTGTACCAGCCTCCCTGCTGCGTGGCAACCTCCCTGCCTGAGCTGCTGGAGCCCATCTCGGGGGTGGCGGTTGAGTTCCCCAGGCTTATGGTCCTGGGGGACTTCAATCTGCCCTCCTTGGGGTGAGACTCGGAAGCGGCTCGGGAGTTCATGGTCACCATGACGACCATGGGCCTGTCGCAGATTATCCAGGACCCAACTCGAGATAGTGGCCTCACCCCAGATTTAGTTTTCTTGTCGGAGCAGCGGCAAAGTGATCTGTGGGGAGAGCTATATCTTTCCCCTTTGTCATGGTCAGACGATGCCCTGGTGACCTTGAGATTCTCCTATGCCACTCCCCTCCGCAGGGAGGCTGGACCTATTCGATTGGTCCACCCCCAGCGACTGATGGACCCGTTAGGGTTCCAGAGGGAGCTGGGGGTTATACCCGAAGATCTGCTGCACGGTCCAGCAGAGGCCCTGGCCGCCGCATGGAATAGAGAGGTGGCTGGGGCCTTGGACAGGATCGCGCCTATGCGGCCTCTCTTGTCCAGTCAGGCCCGAAGCTCCCCCTGGTTTACGGAGGAGCTGAGGGCTCTGAAGAGGATTAAGAGACACCTAGAGTGCCACTGGAGGAAGACAAAGACTGAATCCGACCGAACACAAGCTAGAGCCGCTATTAAGGCCTACCTTCTGGCGGTAAGAGCAGCGAAACGTCAATATTTCTCTGC
This sequence comes from Charina bottae, assembly GCA_023362775.1. Lineage (NCBI taxonomy): Eukaryota > Metazoa > Chordata > Lepidosauria > Squamata > Charinaidae > Charina > Charina bottae. Next base: position 571,540 of record JALMGJ010000008.1, read on the forward strand.
TATTATTGCATCCGCGGAATGCCGTACGGTGGCCCTGTTTAAGATTACCCGATCCCTTTTAGGGAAAGGGGAGTCGGAAATCCATCTCCAGGGCCGCGCAGAAGAATTTTCTGAGCATTTATTGGATAAAATCGCTCGGATTCGCTCTGGGTTTGACTCCGAGTGTGAGACAGAGTCTGAAGAGATACCCAGGGAATGTATTTACCTTGTTAACTGAGACACGGTTCCGGACTGTAAATGCCACCACCTGTCAATTAGATCCATGTCCCTCCTGACTGGTGAAAGCAGCTCGGGAGGTGACTTGTAGCTTGGTCCAGACAATGGTTAATACAACGTTGGGGGAGGGGGTGTTTCCAGCAGCTTTTAAGAAAGCGCTGGTATGCCCTCTCCTCAAGAAACCATCGCTGGACCCTACTGTACTGGATAATTTTCGTCCAGTCTCCCACCTTCCCTTTTTGGGAAGGTGGTTGAGAAGGTGGTGGTGTTGCAGCTCCAGAGGATTCTGGATGAAACGGATTATCTGGACCCCTTTCAGTCAGGTTTCAGGCCTGGTCATGGGACTGAAACTGCATTGGTCGCGCTTATGGATGATCTTTGGTGGGAGCGAGATGGAGGCAGTGCATCCATTCTTGCTCTTCTTGACCTCTCGGCAGCTTTCAATACCGTCAACCATGGTATCCTTCTGGACCGGCTCAGGGAGTTTGGGGCAGGCGGCATTGTGCTGTGCTGGTTCGCCTCCTTCCTCCAGGGCCGGTTCCAGTTGGTGTTGATTGGGAGCGAGAGATCCAGCCCGCGGGCCCTTTCTTGTGGGGTCCCGCAGGGCTCGTTACTCTCTCTGCTCCTTTTTAACATCTACATGAAACCGCTAGGTGAGATCATCTGTTTCCATGGGGTGAGATATCATCAGTATGATGATGATACTCAATTATACATCTCCATCCTGGGGGAAGTAAGTGATGCAGTTTCTACCCTGTCCAATTGCCTGGGGGCTGTAGGGGACTGTATGGGGAAAAACAGGCTTCGACTGAACCCTAGTAAGAAACAGTGGCTGTGGATTAATGGCTCCTCGATATCTAGGAAATTGCCATCTTTAATTCTGGATGGGGTGGCACTGCCCCAGACAGACCCGGTGCGTAACTTGGGGGTCCTCTTGGACTCTCAACTCCTGCTCAAAGAGCAGGTGGCAGTCACGGCCAGGAGGGCCTTTGCACAACTTCGTGTTGTGCGCCAGTTACGACCTTTCCTGAAACGAGAGGCACTTCGAATGGTCACTCATGCCCTGGTTATCTCACATATAGACTACTGTAGTGTGCTGTACATGGGGCTACCCTTGAAGAATATCTGGAAGCTTCAGCTGATCCAGAATGCAGCCGCACGGACGATCTTGGAAGTCCCTTATCGGACACATGTAACACATTTACACTGGGTTCCAGTTTGCTTCCAGGTCCAATTCAAGGTGTTGGTTATGACCTTTAAAGCCCTTCATGGCATGGGACCAGGTTACCTAAGGGACCATCTTATCTCCATTACATCGTCCCGTCCCATCTGGTCATGCAGGGAAGGCATGCTACCAACCCCATCGGTTAAAGAATTCCATCTAACGGGCTCACGGAAGCATGCCTTCTCTGCAGTAGCGTCTGCCCTGTGGAATATTCTTCCCCCAGACTTAAGACAGTCCCCCTCGCTCCTGGACTTCCGGAAAAAACTCAAGACTTGGCTCTGCCAACAGGCCTGGGGCGGGAAGAAGAGTGTACACTCTTGGGGATGGCTAATACATTAGGATGGCCCTAGAATTGCCCTTTCCAGTATTTTAAAAAAAGATACTACCATCTTGATTTTATTATATTTATTGTATTTTTAAAATTGCTTATTTTAATGTTTATTTGACTCTATTTATATTGTATTGGAGTTTGTGTGGGATTGTAAATTGCCCAGAGTCCCTGTGAGGGAGTTGGGCGGTGATAAATGGAATAAATAAATAAATAACTAAACCAGAAGGAAACACAACTAGATGGACTAAATCTACTTTATTATAAGGCTGCATTAACAGAATCTTGAAAGTCTGAAAGTACAAATCTCCTGCCCTTCCTATTTATCGCTTGAGTGGTTAGAGCAGAAACTCTTTCCTAAGTTTCTTCTTTAGACCATTACCCTCTCTTGGACTCCCTTTCCTTTTATCTGATTGTTCCCTAGGCAGCATCTCTTCCCTCTGTTCCCCAAGGTTGCCCTCACATTCCATCACACCTTCTCTGGATCTAATATAGTAGCACTTAAAATCCTTTTCTTAAATTCCCATAAGTGTGATTAAATTATCCCACAATAACAATCAGATAATTAAAAATGTATATAAACATATTACTCAACAGACCTGGGCCCCAAACATTAATTTTCAATTAATTTAAAAATTCAGAATATTTCATATTGGATTAATATAGTGTTTGCTGCTTATTAGCCAAACTTGTTTTCAATAATGATGGTCCCATTCCAAGGTAATGGCCCATTGCATGGCAAATACCAGATCTGCCACAAAGAACTATGTTCTTTCTGTTGCACTGGTATGGTATATTGGTATATTGCATTTTCTTTCATTGTTTCAGCAGCAATCATCACTGTGGATTCTTGTCAGTATGAGTTTATTTATTTATTATTTGGATTTATCCCCGCCCATCTCTACCGTGGTAGACTTTACCAATTCAAATGAGTTGAATTTCCACAATGGCCCACATGTAAAATGTATTGCTGATTAGAATGCCATCAGATTTAACTGATTTATCAATTAATTTAATTGATTATATGCCAACAAGTCAGTGTTGACACTTAGCAACCACAGATTTTCTCTAAGATGATCAGTCCCCAACCTGGTCCTTCAGGTCTTCCAACAGGGCACCCTTTGCTGCTATAATTGAGTCCATCCACCTTGTTGCTGGTTGTCCTCTTCTCTTTCTTCCATGTTTCATAGCATTACAGACTCCTCCAGAGAGCTTGGTCTTTGCATAATGTGCTTAAGTATGATAATTTGAGCTTGGTCATTTGTGCTGCAAGCGAGAACTCTTAATTTGTTCGATGATCCATTTGTTTGTTTTCTTGGCTATGGTATTCTCAGGAGTCTTCTCCAACACAATTCGGATCTTTGTAGGGATAGACACACCCCAGCAACTATCTTTTTCAAGGCTTTCATTGCTGCTCTACCAAGTTCTAGTCTGCAGTGTATTTCTTGACTGCTAGTTCTTTAATGTTGCTAGTTGATCCCAAAAGGCAGAAGCTGTCCATCACTTCAATATTGTATTGTCAATTTTAATGCTGGTTGCTGTACCTGTAGTTATTAGTTCAGTCTTCTTTACATTTAATCTTAGTCCCATTTTTTCACTGTGTTCCTTGATTTTCATTATTACACCTTACAGTTCATTTGCATTTTCAGCTATCAGGGTAGTGTCATCAGCATAGCGCAGGTTATTGATGTTTCTTCCTCAAGTTTTAAAACCATATTCATCTTCCAATCCAGCTTTTCTCAATATACATTCAGCACACAGGTTGAATAAACAATGGGAATGTATACTGGCTTGTCTCACTCTTTTGCCAGCCTGCAGCCAATCTGTTTCACCATGTTCTGTCTGTACTGTGGCTTCCTGATCTTTGTATAGATTCTGCATGAGGACAATGAGATGTTCTGGGATTCCCATTTTTCTAAGCACATTCTGTAGCTTGACATAATTGACAGAATCAAAGGCTTTTCTATAATCAGTGAAACACATACAGTATTGACTTCTTTTTTGGTGTTCACTGTCTTTCTCAATTATCCAGTGTGCATCAGCAATAATGTCTCATGTTTCTTGGCCTTTTCCAAAGCCAGTTTGAATATATGGCATCTCCCTTACTATTTCGGGCTCTAATCTGCATTGAATGATCCTAAGCATTATTTTGCTGGCATGTGAAATTAATGATATTGAATGATAGTACGCACACTCTGTTAAGTATCCTTTCTTTGGTATTAGAAGGATTGACCTCTTCCAGTCTGTTGGTCACTGTTATTCTCCAGATTTGTTACCGTAGTTTGGTTAGAACTTTTACAGATTCTTCTTTTTGCCATATTTCTGTAGAAATTCCATTAACTACTGTAGCTTTCTGATTTGATAATGAATCGAGTGCTAATCTAACTTCATCTTCTACTACTAGAGGTTCTTGTAAGTAAGAAATATCTTCTAAGGTACCTTGGAAATTGACATCACAGTAGAGAACTTCAGAAGGTCATTTTATTGTTGGTCTTCTTTGAATCAGTTACTATCGGTCCATTGGCTTCTTTTAGCATATAAAATGGAGGTTGGAACATCCTTCTGAGTTCCAAAAGAGATCTTTTGGAAGACTTTCCTCATTTTTCCATGTCTGTTTCCAACTTTGATGTCTTTACAGATGTTGTTGTATTACTGCTTCTTATCTCTCTTACTCTAACAGCTCTCTGAAGCTCTTTGTTAAGTTCTTTTCTGTCTTTCTTTCCTTTGGCTTCTCTTCTCTTTTTGGCAATTTCACTATTTGTCCTAACATCCAGTGTGCTTTCTTCTGTTTCTTGGTATTTGGCAGTGTCTTTTCACATTCATCCTTAACAACTTCTTTAATTTCATTCCACATTCATCTGTTTATTAATGACATTCAGAACATTTAAGCAATTCCTGTTGTTTCCTTGAAAATGGTGGGTATATGGTAAATATCATATCATGGAAACTGGTTAGCTTTCTTTTCCCACATTAGCTTAATTTGGAACTTGTACATGAGCAGTTTGTGATCTATTCACAGTCAGCCCCTGACCATTCTTTTGCTGTTATAACTGAGCTTTTGCACCTCCTTATACCAATAATATAGTCAATTTGATTCTGGTGTACTCCATTTGGTGATGTTCATGTTTATAGGCATAGTTTTAGTTGTTTGAAGACTTCCTGGATATTAGGGAACCTTGTCATACTTGCTGGATTTTGACAGCATTTTTTTTCATTCCATCACCACTCATTTGGATCACTGCAATCTGCTTTTCATGGGGCTGCCTCTGAAGACCACTTGGAAGCTTCAATTAGTCCACAATGCAGTATTATCATCATCATCATCATCATCATCATCATCATCATCATCATCATCTAGCATTTGTTGCCAGGAGTACATTATATCTGTGATTTGGGCCTTATACTGGTTTCCTAATTGTTTCCAGGTGCAACTCAAAGTGCTGGTCATCAATTATAAAGTCCTATGTAGTTTGGTATCAAGGTACCATCAGGACTGCCTTTTCCAACTGGAATCAACCCACCTGATTTGTGTGCCCCATCAGAAATGGCCATTATGCACATTATGCTGGTGCACTATGCAACCTAGGTGTAGGCCTTAAGCCAACAGAAGTGGGCCCCTGCTATAAACTATGATTCATGTTTAAAACTTCAGGCATTATGATCAATAATATTGAACTTTTAAAAACCATATTATATGGGAAGATAAAAATGAAATTATGGCCATAATAAAATTAGATGAACAGCATGATATAGTCAGAATCTTGTGGTGGCTGTTTATTAGATTTGTCTAGCATTTGTGTTACTCATGTAGATTTTGAAATTAGCACTCCTGAGGTAAATGCATAAATATTAAACACTTGTATAAAACTAGGTCACTCAGAATGCTAGTATAAAGGCAGGAAAGGTAGATTTAGGAAAGCAAAGCACTTAGTCTTTCACTCCAGATGTTTCTATTTTGCCCCATGCACTCTCTAGACTGGCAGGTTTTGCTATCTGTCAAATCTTGCTCTGGTTTTTAATAAACATTTTGTGCAGTTCAAAACTGATAATTTTGGAAAATGCTTGGTGGTTTTCTGAAATCTTCTGAAATAGTGTTACATTTGTATGTATAAGGGGCCCAAATTTCAATTAATATCAGTTGAGAGGCTCTCTAAAATACATCTGTGGTTGGGTGGGAATGAGATGAAGGCAACCATCAGAGAGCCAGTTTGGTGTAGTGGTAAAGGTGCTGGCCTAGAAACCTGGAGATGACGAGTTCTAGGCTTCCTTTAGGCATGAAAGCCGGCTGGGTGACTTCAGGCCAGTCACTCTCTCTCAGCCCAGCCCACCTCCCAGGGTGGTTGTTGTTGAGAAAGAGAGTGTTATGTACGTTTGCCACCTTGAGTTGACAATATCAATATCAATATCAATATCAATATCAATATCAATATCAATATCAATATCAATATCAATATCAATATCAATATCAATATATCAATATATCAATATATGTATATACATACATACACATACAGTATATATGTATCTACCAGTGGCTGGAAAGCGCTGGACTAAAAGACAGCTGTGAGGCACTGATCATAACAGCACAAGAACAGGCACAAAGGACCAGATCCATAGAAGCAGGGGTCTGAGACAGAGGTCATAGACAGGACCTGAGGTGCAGACTGTGCAGAGAGGCCTCAGAGACAGTCCAACACATGTGGCAGGGTGTAAGATGCAGGCAGGAACAGCTACACTGAGTGGCACAACCAAGTAGCTGGCATTGTGTACATGAACATCTGCACAGTGTATGGGCTAGACCCTCCCAAGTCCAGATGGGAGATTCCACAGAAGGTTGTGGAGAATGACAGGTCTAAGATCCTGTGGGACTTCCAGATCCAGATGGACAGGCGGGTACTGACCAATCAAGTAGACATCGTGGTAGTAAAGAAGGACCAGAAGACAGCAGTGGTGATAGATGTGGCGGTGCCAAGTGACAGCAATATCAGGAAATAGGAGTATGAGAAGCTGGAGAAGTACCAGGGCCTGAAAGAGGAACTAGAGAGGATGTGTAAAGTGAAGGTAGTCCCAGTGGTGGGAGGAGCACTCAGGGCTGTGACTCCTAAGATGGAAGAGTGGCTCCAACAGATCCCAGGAATAACATCAGAGCTCTCTGTCCAGAAGAGTGCAATGCTAGGAACAGCTAAGAACCCTCAAACTCCCAGGCCTCTGGTAGAGGACCCGAGGCTGAGGAAGACACATGAGAAGGGAAATACAGTATATATTTCAGGCATCTTCATGTCATTTTAGATGGGTGTGAGGGTGATCCAAAAGAGGAACAAGGATAATAAACAGCATAAATGGTTAAACAGCATAAATAAAAAGAAAAAGGAAAGGAAAGGGAAAGGGAAAGGCAGGAAAAAATGAGATTAATGTGGAAAACACAATTACTTAGAAGAGCTACCAGCAGCCCCCCAGTCAAGCTCTCATGAGGTGCTGTTGGTTCTGTTGGCAGCCTTGTGAGGAAATCGTGGGCAGCAGCTAGTAGCCCTGCAGTGAAGCTGTCCATAGTGAACCTGTCTACAAATTTTTTCCCTTTCCAGTAGCTGGCACCAAGAAGGCATTTCCCAGTCTGTCTGTCTCCTCCACCTGCTTCTGGTCCAGACAGAACCCCACTGTGCTTCATTTCTGAGGAAGAGAAGAGTTGGAAGTGTGATTAGCACTTCCTTAAGCTAGCATAGTTTTCTGCTGGCTTCCACAAATTGGTGCTCCTGTGCAGAAGAACCTTCAGACTTTGTTTTAATTGGGAATTAATTGGGAACCACCCAGAGACGCTGTTTGAGTGAGATGGGCGGTGACTAAATTTGAAATTTAAATAAATAATACATACATACATACATAAACAAACAAACTTTGAAAGTTAGGACATTTTTAAAAACCTTTTTTTCCAGCATGTCTCAATTAGACTAAGTTCTCATATAAGTAGACCTAATTGTTGTATCATTTGTTTTTCTTTTCCACAATTAAGATGGAGAATGTAGGCATTTATTTTCCCTTATACTTTCCATCAAATGGCCCAATTTGTGATCTTCCCTTGTTCCTTCATGTTGGATTTTCAGGAAGCCCTTTTCACATTCCATTTATAAATATAATACATCTCTTCAAATGGTTAAACTCTTTTATCTTGTTTATATAGAGAGGTCTCATGTCATATAATAAAGATAAGAGGGATTAGGCTCTTGCCTTGCTTTCCAAAATGTTTGAGAGAGAGAGAGAGAGAGAGAGAGAGAGAGAGAGAGAGAGAGAGAGAGAGAGAGAGAGAGAGAGAGAGAGAATCTCTACAAAAGTATGGGATTGATTTACAGTGCATACTATATATAATAGTTATGATATATGAATTCTCTCTTTCTTGGATTTAAAAAAAATTATGTGTCTCTATTTTTTTACTTAAGTACAAAGTGAATGACATGATCAGCCCTAAACATTTTGCTGTCTGGTACTTAGTTGGACATGACTAGGTATTTGGCTAGCTTAGCAACCAAGCCACCTGACATTTGCTGCATTAAAAAAAAAAACCCTGCTGTTTTGGAAGTATTAAGGGTGAAATGGGTGATTTCAGCCTTGCAGAGACATACATACATACATTTTATGCCTTTAAAAATCTGACCATTCACACTGGAAAAATGCCTCCAAAAATTTCAATCCCTATTATTTCAGACATTGTCATGTTAATAGCCACCTCTTTTGAAGCTCTTGGGCCGGTTAAAAGGAAGAAGCAGAAAAGTTTACCCTGCCCTGCCCTGCTCTATGGTATCTGCTGCCTGGTGTTGCACCTTTAATCTGGGTAATTGTTACCTGAATATAACAATTGTGGGAGAAGAGATGTGTTGGCATTAGTGCTTTGTGTATTTTCGCTGATATTATTCTGGCATCTTGGCTCAAGAAACTAAGTTTCTTTCAGACAGAACAAAGATAGAGGCTTCAGAGACAGCTAGAAATAAGAATACACCCATGAGGATTTCAAAAGGGTCAGAGTCTCATTCCTTAGGTTTTCATTCAGTTATTTAGTTAAAGGGAGATGTTCCTAGATGTTCCATTGCTTATGTAACTGAAATCACCACCAGCCAGCTTTGATAGTAAACTTAGATCAGTTCTGAAGCATTCCCACATTCATGACCTTGAAGTTTTCTTTCATTCCACCAGTATAACAAGAACACTGAGATTTCAACGTCAACACCATAATACTCTATTTTCTCAACAAAGAGGGAACCTGAAAACAATTACTTTCTAATCCCTGCTAATGATCTTAGAATAGGCTACAATATCTGATCTCAAAACTCCAGACAATCATAAGATGGCAGGAGAAATTTAGAGTTTTCTGTATTTCCTTGCTGCCATTTAATGGCAATCCAGATTTTGAAGAACTGGTAGCTGTCTTTTAGAATGCTCTAAATTAGGTCTTTCTCCATTTCCCTGCTCCAAGTTCCAGGAGTATGATTCAAAAACAAGGTAAATTAAGTTTAGGACCCAATCCAGTTGTTTTCCTACAGCACGTAAGCACAGCTCTCTGTCTGCTAGAAGATCATACCATACTGTGGTAGGAGCATTGAGTCTGTACAGCAGAACATATGGAAGGCAGTGGGACAGGAAAACTGGATCATCCTCATAAAACAGCAGCATCTTAGCTGTAAACATATTCACAATTCTGTAAATAACCCATACTATGAATAATTCATTAAATAGCACATTAAGACTTTCTAATTTAGGCATATATTCATATCTTTGTAGCATTTTGTCATAAATAGTCTTCTGCGGATAATACATATGTGATCTGTTCCCTTCTTATTTTAAGTTACTTAAGATTTTAAAGCATTTTTAATGTTTGTTTTTAAAGTGCATGACATTTTGAACTATCTTTAATTTACATATTTTAGGATATATAGTTGTTATCTGCCTTTTTTTTTTTGCCATACTCCAGCTTGCTCTATACAGAGAATACTGTAATGCAAAATGCCATAGGTAATTTCAATGCTATACTTCAGCCAGACTATTAATGAATTGGACCTAATGAACAGATAAGGGCAAGGCAGGTGTTTCATATCTCTGTACAGAATATTTGGTGACACATATGCAAAGAGGCATTAGAAATATTACTAAACAAACAATATATTGTCTCTGTTAACACACCTGCTTTCAGTTATCTCAGATGCTGACGTGGCTCTTGGAACCACCTCAATTAAATGTCCAAAGATTTTTTGAGACTTCTATTTCATACTTGAATCTAGAGAATCAAGAATATAAATTTCTCTTCAGGGAAAGTAATTGAAGGGATGCTTGGACAAAACTCCTGAAATCTGATCTGAGCCTCTGTGTGGCTCCAGTGTGCCTGACCTGTTTTTACTATCTGAGCTAATGGAGCCTCAGTGAAGCCTGTGCATATTCAGTCCTCCTACATTAGCCCAAACCATCAGCTGATTCCTGGATTTTACCCAGGAAACTGATAGTGAGAAATCACGGTGAAGAGAGAGCTCCATCCAGTGGGAGATTTGTAGATTGTATGCTAAGTAGTGGGCTGTGGGGGTTTTTCTGGGGGGGGGGGGATGAATGGAAATTGGAGCTGCATGTTACTGTTATATCTTGTCTGTTGACATGACTTCGGCTTTCTGATAGGATAATGACAAACATTTCTCCGTTTAGAATTCATACTACATGCACTCCTACTCCTGCTAATGGGAATTACTAAAGACACTTTTAAGGCTCCATTCATCATTTATTTATCTTTTCATTCAAACTAGGGATTTTGGTTGTTTGAGAAATTATTTATTTATTTATTTATTTATTTATTTGAATTTGTATTACCACCCATCTCCCCCATCGGGGGACCCTAGGTCTGCTGCTGCTTCATTAGTAAACAGATTGATTAGTGTCTGATTTTTTTTATACACATAAGGCCAGTATAAATCCTAAACTGAGAAGAACAGCTTACTAGTTCATGCAAACAAGTCCACTGAGTAAAATGTACTTTGCTTGTAAGCTTCATGTTCACTGCTGACTAAATTTTAGAGTCTATCACAGATTTGTCACATCCATTTATTTATTTATTTATCAAATTTCTCAGCTGCCCATCTCATACACAACGACTCTGGGTGGCTTACCACAATAAAATAACAATTATTAAAAACACTACAATTATACACACACACACACACACACACACACACACACACAAAATAGATACTAATCTAAAAATACAAAAATATAAAATATAAAAATTCAAGATGGACATATGCTGTTATTTTTGGCACACAGCCACCCCCATGAGTGACTATCCCCCCTCCCGTCCCAAGCGAGGTGGCATATAGTTGAGTATCATCAGCATATTGATGATACTTCATCCTGTGGCGACAGATGATCTCACCCAGTGGTTTCATGTAGATGTTAAAAAGGAGGGGAGAGAGCACTGAACCCTGAGGCACCCCACAGAGCAGGGGCCGAGGGTCAGACCTCTCGCTCCCTATCAACACCAATTAGGACCAGCCCCGGAGGAAGGAGATGAACCATCGCAGGACCACGCCACCCACCCCCAACTCCCTGAGCTGACCCAAAAAGATACCATGGTCGATGGTATTGAAAGCTTCTGAGAGGTCAAGAAGAGCCAGGATGAATGCACTGCCCCCATCCTGCTCCCAGAGATCATCCATAAGTGCAACCAAGGCTGTTTCCATCCCATATCCAGGCCTGAAACCTGACTGAAAAGGGTCCAGATAATCTGTTTCATCCAGGACCCTCTAGAGCTGCAATGCCACCACTTTCTCAACCACCTTCCCTAAAAAGGGGAGGTAGGAGACTGGATGAAAATTGTCCAGGATGGTTGGGTCCAGTGATGGTTTCTTGAGGAGGAAGCACACCAGTGCCTCTTTAAAGGCTGCTGGAAACACTCCTTCCTCTAAGGATGAATTCACCATCGCCTGGACCCACCCACACGTCACCTCCTGAGCTGCTTTTACTAGCCAGGAGGGACAAGGATCTAATTGGCAAGTGGTGGCATTTACAGACCCGAGAACCCTGTCTGCTTCCTCGGGTCCAACAGGATCAAACCGTTCCCAGATAACCAGGCAAGTCTGCTCTCCAGGCATCTCCTCAGACCCTGCTACATGCTTGGCATCCAACTTGGAATGAATCTACCATGGTAGAGATGGGCGGGGATAAATCCAAATAATAAATAAATAATAAATCTGAGCGATTTTATCCTCCAGATGCCCAGCAAACTCCTCGATCTGGCCCTGTAGGTGGGTTTCTAAACCCCCCTTCCCCAGAAGGTATCGGGTGATTTTAAACAGGGCCATCAGGCGGCATTCCGTGGACGCAATAAGGGTGGAGAAATATTGCCATTTCGCCACTCTTATCGCCAGAAGATAGGCCTTAATAGCGGCTTTAACCTGTGTTCGGTCAGAATCAGTCCTTGTCTTCCTCCAGCGGTGCTCTAGACATCTCTTAATCCTCTTCAGAACCCTCAGCTCCTCCGTAAACCATGGGGAGTGTTGGGTTCGATGGGGCAAGAGACGTCACATGGGTGCGATCCTGTCCAAAGCCCCGGCCACCTCCCTATTCCAGGCAGCAGCCAGGACCTCTGCTGGAACGTGCAGCAGATCCTCGGGTATAAGCCCCAGCTCCCTCTGAAACCCAACCAGGTCCATCAGTCGCTGGGGCCGGACCAATCAAATGGGTCCTGCCTCCCTGCGGAGGGGGGGCAGCATAGGAGAATCTCAAGGGCACCAGGGCATGATCTGACCATGACAATGGGGACAGATGTAACTCTCCCCTCAGATCACATTGCCACTGCCCCGACAAGAAAACCAAGTCTGGCGTGAGGCCACTGTCTCATGTTGGGTCCTGAATAATCTGGGACATGCCCATGGCCGCCATGGAAGCCATGAACTCCCGAGCCACCTCCAAGGCACGCCCCAGGGATGGCAGGTTGAAGTCCCCCAGAACCATAAGTCTGGGAAACTCCACTGCCATCCCCGAGACGGCCTCCAGCAGCTCAGGCAGGGATGTTGCTATACAGCAGGGAGACTGGTACAGTAGCAACACTCCCAACTGCTCTCGGGAACCCAACTTGAAAAACAGAGTCTCACAACCGGCCACTTGTGGAGCAGTGCCCCTGAAGGCCACAAGAGACTCCCAGATGACAACAGCCACCCCTCCTCCCCTGCCCTGGGGTCTCGGCTGGTGCCATACCGTGAACCCAGCCGGGCACATTTCCAAAAGGGGTACCCCCCCTTCAGGGCCCAGCCAGGTCTCAGTAATGCATGCCAGGTCTGCCCCCTCCTCGATGATCAACTCACAAATGAGAGGGGCCTTGTTATTAACTGATCTGGCATTCAAAAGCAACAGCCGAAAGCCAGGGCCTCAATGGGTCTGCTATCCATTCATACTTGGATAGTCCAAGTTCACAAAACACAATGTGTTAACACCCATATTATGGTTGAACATGATTTATTTTTATTTTATTAAATTTATATTACCGCCCATCTCCCCTATCGGGGACCCTGGGTGGTTCACAGTAAAACATAATTAAAAAGATAAATATAAAATTGCAATAAATACATAATATAGAATCCAAGATAAAAATGTTAAAAATGGAGTACTGGGAGGCTTCATGGGACCAGCCATCCCCATGAGGAACTGTTAACATTTCCCTCCCAGGCAAGACGGCAGAACCAGGTCTCTAGGCCTTTCCAGAAAGTCGAGAGCGAGGAAACCAGCCTCAGCTCCAGGGTAAGATATTCCAAAGGGCGGGCGCAACTGCAGAGAAGGCTCACCTCCTGGACCCCGCTAGATGGAACTCTTTGGTCGATGGGGTCCGTAGCAAGCCCTCTCTGGCTGATCGGGTGGGACGGGTCGATGTTCTGGGGATGAGCGGTGGTAGAAGTTTGATTAATAAATAAATAAATAGTACCCTGAACCACAATCTGCCCTGCTCTATTTTAGCCTACCTTAGTATGTTGTGCAACCCCAACTGTTGAGTTTCTTGTTCATTTGTTTCTTCATTTCAACATAAAAATAATAGTTCAAAAACTTGCAATGGAAATCTGTTTTTCTAAAACAACAATTTCCCCTGGCAGAGAACTTGATTTCTTGTGCCAAAAACACTTCCTTAGGTAAGAGAGGTTAAAACATGTTTAAAGCATACTCAGGGTCTGGTTGAAGTATAGAAAAGCATCCCTGTTCAGATAACAAGGGCCCTAAGATATGGATTTGAATACTCTGATCCAATAAACTTGAAATGGTAGTATTTTTGAGATTCTGGATGAGGCATCATCACTTACCCTGCTCCACATAAAGACCTCACTACACGCGTACTCTCTTTATACTGTATTCATATTATGTGGGATAACACATTTAACCTTACCTGCAAAATCATGCTGGTTTTCCCACCCAAATTTTCACTATCACTTTTTCTCCAGAGTGATTAAGAACCCTACATTATCATGGTTTTAGTCACAGACTCTTTGACAGATTTTGGCTTTAGCTCTCCCTAAACTTAGAGGCAGCAAAGAGTAGGTAGAAAGACCACAGTAACACAGGTCAGCTGACATTTTCTCTTTCCACCTTGATGAAAAGCCATCAAGGAAGCTTAATGAGGCCAATGAGCCATTAGAAAACAGGAGTTTAAGCCAGTAAGAGAGTTGGCAAATGTGGACTCTTGCTTCCAGTGAAATCATACCAGCTTCCATGTGGATTAAAGCATTTGAAACACAGCATGAGACAGGGAAGAGTACTCATAATAACCTAGACTGAACAGGGCTTTAAATCATTGTAATTGAATACCTGTGCAGCATGCACCATTTGGGATTTAATTTAGCTTTAAATACTTAATGGTTGCATTTTCAGTTGAATTTGGGGAAACCACTTGAAGCATTTGTTGTGTCAAGCTATTTCAATTGCTTTTGTTTGGTTTGTTCATTGCAAACAGCTGAAAGTCTGTAAATTTTTACAATAAACCTGATTTGCAATGGATAATTTTGAATAATTTTGATTGCAACTGTAACTCCTTACCTGGTAAAACACCCAGGAAATTTTGATCTTTTTTATGTACAGTTGTTGTTATCAGATCAGTATGATTCAGTCTCCTTGAACATAGCTAATTAGACAGACTTTTATTATCCACTTACAAACCCACCACCAATTGTAATACTTTATCTTGTTTTGTTTTTACTCTATTTTTATTTTTAATGTGTTTTTGTTTGCAATTATGGTCAGTGACCATAATAAGAATATTTGTTCATTCATAATTTTGGTCTTAGAGTGATTGATTGTAACCTTTTGCTCCTTACAGAATTACGCTAAGGCTCACAGGCTTCTCCTGAGGCCTACCTTTGTGAGCGAAAGAATTGCTTCATCATCTGCATACAGCTGTACTGTCAAATGCCTGTCACTAAGTTTAAGAAGGTGAAATTCCTTTTTAGTTAAGTCAGCTACCATTGAATTTGCCTGGATATAAAACCACAAGGAAGCTAGAATACAACCCTGTTTTACTCTTAGATCAGAATGTCTGCAATAAGGTGACCGATTCTATCACATCTAATCTGGGAGATTGTATTGTCATACAGCATCTTAATTAGGAACAGTAACCACTGATCAATAGATGTGAGGAAGAGCTTCCACCAGAATCTGTCCCTTGGAATAGAATCAAAGGGTGATTTTAAGTCAATAAAGGCAACATATATAGAATGGTGTTGTCCATGTGTGTATTTTTCTATCAAACATGGTAAAATGGCACAATGATTGTACACCTGCCTTCCTTAAATCCTGCTTGTTCATCAGCAGAGAGTTTCTCCTGGTCCAGCCAATCCAGTGACTTGTAATACAAGAAGCAGGGATATTGTTTGCTAGGCATGCTTAATAGGCTAACTAGATGATAGTGTAAAGGTCTTGTGCTGTTGCCTTTTTTAGGGATGGGAACAGTAATAGATTAAATCCGGTCACCTGGCATGTGGAGTGTATTGTTAACATGCATAAAAAGAGAGGCCTAAGCATGGGTCTACCAAGCAGTGTTTCCCTTTGGCAACTCTGATGGAATTAGGTCAGTGGGGGACTTTTCTACTTTTTAGTCGGCTAATTAATTTAAGAATGTCTGAGTGGGAGACTGGGAGAACAGAAAGGAGTGCTATGGAGGATCTCATATGGAGACTGGCAAATATAGTGTGCTGTACAACTCTTCCCATCTGAGGTGACTTCCGGTGGGAATATGGCCAACTGAACAGTTCTGCTCGCGAGTGCTGTGGGCAGACCTGACAGTGTGGGTTTTTTTGGGGTTGCAGGCAGGCTTTTCCTGGTGCCCTAGAGCGTTTTCACGGACAGAAAATGCTCGGAATCATCCCATTTGTACTTCAGAATGTTGCCTCGTAGCCTGAGGACTGCCAACAGCATTGGCGTTAATCTGGTAAGAGGACGACAGGAGTTGGGGACGCCATCATGTTCCAGACCACGCTGCAGCCCTAAAGGGACAATAGGCTGAGCCTTTCTCATTTCTAAATCACCCAATGTATATATTCTTTAAGCTTTTCTATCCTAAGAGAGGCTTTCTACAGCAAGAAGAAACAAACTCTCTAGGTGCTTATCGTTATTTCTGGATTAATTTTAAAATTTTCTTTTAACTGTTGGCTTACTTCCCATTTAAATTTTAAGGAGGACTGAGAATAAATAATCATCTCCCCATTATTATTTTTGTAATTAATTTGAAGGACTTAACATATTCCTGCACGTTGACTTTGCTGTTTTGAGACTTTAGTTTTTCTATCCACTTACTTTGGGTGCTGCAGTTGCTGGTTAGAATACTTTCTTTTGTCAGTATCACTCAATTTCACTCAATAACTTTTGGAAGCCTTCTATTAACCCACTAGCTCCTATCTGTGCTAGCCAAGTATCCAGTAAAGGTAAAGGTTCCCCCCGCACATTTGTGCAGTCGTGTCCGACTCTAGGGGCCGGTGCTCATCTCCGTTTGTTAGCCGAAGAGCCAGCGTTGTCCGAAGACACTTCCACGGTCATGTGGCCACATGACACGCACGGAATGCTGTTACCTACCCACCGAAGTGGTACCTATTCATCTACTTGCATTTGCATGCTTTCGAATTGCTAGGTTGGCAAGAGCTGGAGCTAGTGCGGGAGCTCATTCCACACGCAGGGCTAGGGATTCGAACCTCCGAACTTGCGACCTTCCAATCGACAAGCCTGGTGTCTTACCCGCTGAGCCACCACGCCCCCCTAAGTATCCAGAGGGCGCCATAATTTACTGCCTGAAACATGGACGATCTTAAAGAAATACTCTCAGAGTTTCGTTCTGAGCTTCGTTGTGACTTTAAATAGCTTCTCCATGATACCTGCCAAACTATTCTGCAAGATATTTGGGAGATTGCACAAAATATCAGTTTTAAAATGTGTCAACTGGTTGAGGATGCTTTGGAGGAAGAAGAAGAGTCCAATTAAGAGCAAGATGCTTTTACTGACAGCGAGATAAGAGGCTTCGAGAAAATGCCAGGAGACGAATATACTTTGGTGTTGAAGGAGTTAAGACAGTTCAACTTGCAAGATATTGTTGATCTTGTTTTTCTGAAGGATTGTTTTGGGAACGAAGCAGTTCCTTTTCGTGGGAAGTTTTTAGCTGAGGAATCTGATTTGTAGGGGGGCAGTTGGGCTGTTTGACTTTTATATGAAAAATGCCTTATGTGTAATATGGAGACAAGTAAATGTTCTGGTTTATTTTGAGGTGGGATAAGAAATGAAGAATATGTATGTGGATTGATATTAAGGCTTGTATAATTCTATTTTTCTTTAATGATTTGAATTAAGATGTATTCTATTGATGGTTGTTGTGGGTTTTCTGGGCTGTGTAGCAGTGTTCTGGCAGTTTTTGTTCCTAACGTTTCGCCAGTAGCTGTGGCTGGCATCTTCAGAGGACAGGAGCACAGCTAGAAGATTCTCTCTGTGCCCCAATCTTCTAGCTGTGCTCCTGTCCTCTGAGGATGCCAGCCACAGCTACTGGCAAAACGTTAGGAACAAAAACTGCCAGAACATGGCCACACAGCCCGGAAAACCCACAACAACCATCGGATTCTGGCCGTGAAAGCCTTTGACTATACAATGTATTCTATTGTTTTTAAAGTTTGTTTGATCTTTTAAGATTTATAAGACACAATAATTAATGTTTGGTTATAGGTTTAATAGGGTTAAGATTGTTATAGTATTATTAAGTAGAAAAGTAGAAAATTTAAATATAATTTGATTTTTATTACAGTGGTTAGAAATATATAGAATAGTGGTAGGAAGGAAATATTAAGTAAATGGGTTCCTTTTTTGGGGGGGAAATGGATTTGGAGGTTTATATATTTGTTTATTTCTTTTTTTATATACAGTATATAAGGGAAAAGAGCAATTGTTTTTAGTTTTATAATGTCCTAATGGAATGACTTATAGAAATAATGTGATTTTGGTTAGACATAGAGTAAGGGATTAATTATGGAAATTGTTGTATATTCTTGTTGTTGAAAGTCAGAAGTCATCTTGTTATGTAATCTCTAAAAATATTTTCTTTTTCTGTTTTCTCACTCCTCTTCTGTTTTTCCTTTTTTTCCCTTTTTCCTTTTTCTTTTTGTAGTTTTTTGCTTTTTTGTAGTTTTTATCTTTGCTTAAACTCAATAAAATTCTTATATATATAAAAAAGAACTCTTCCCATCTGACACCTGGAATCGTAGCCTCCAAGCACTGTTTCCCCTCACCCAACAAGCAGGCAATTAGCTTCCAATACAGGGAAGTATTCTTATCTTTCACAGCCTGAAAAACTTGCTTTTTCTTTTTAATTAGGTTTTCATAAAGCTTTTTTCCGGATGCTTAACTGATTTCTGGCACATGGAAAATTACTCAATCTGTAAATTTTAAAAGCTGACATGAATCCCTAGCAAATATACAATCCTGATCAAACTGGGGTTTCTAAGAAGGACAGGCAGGTCTTCTCCTAGCAAGCCTGGGGGGGGGGGGAGTCTTTGACCATTCCCCACTCGCAGATCAGAACCCCGCCTACCATCACCAATAGAGCTTCTAAGTTTCTCTCTGCAGTAAATTCTATAAGAAGACATAAAATGTCCTAATGTTGGAATGATGATATTATGAAATCTCTTCTTTCTTTTATTTTATGGTAGTTCTATTTTATCTTACATTTTGTGTGTGTGTATGTATATATATACACACACACACACCAGCGTTGACTCCTGGTGACTGCCTGGACAAGTCCCTGCAGTTTTCTTGGCAAGATTTCAGAAGTGGTTTGCCATTGCCTGCTTCCTTGGGCTGAGAGAGAGTGACTGGCCCAAGGTCACCCAGCCGGCTTTCATGCCTAAGGCGGGACTAGAACTCAGTCTCCTGGTTTCTAGCCTGATGTCTTAACCACTACACCAAACTGGCTCTCATTGTTTTACTGTATTTTATTTGGTTTCTTCTGGTTTTAAGTCTAAATTTTAGGTGTTATATGACCATTACACTGTTGTTGCTATATTTAGTTATTGCTTCTGAGTTTTTGTTTTTTACCTTGCTGGTGATTGACCATAGTTAAATAAACATTTGAAAATGGAAATATGTTTTTTGTCACATATAATGTCTGCACAGGTATAGGCATTTTCCTGAAGGGAACATGGTCACAATGATAGCAAAGAAGCTATCTGACCTTAGAGGGGTTAAAATGTGGTCCTATTTCCTTCTTTACCACAGATACAATATGCTTTGCATATGAATAATGCATGAATTATTCATAGGAAATAAATAGAAACAGGTACATAGGATATAGGTAGATAGGATATAAAAATGTATATTCAATGAAAGTAGGATACAGAAACATACAGTATATTCTAAAGAAAGTTTCTGCAGCATCTTGGTTTCTCAGTTCCTTGAGCCAGCAAAACTAATATAGAACAAACAGTGTTCAACTGCTTCCCATTGCTCATCCATGGCTAACCTCAGGATTTTATTTTATTTTTGCAAATAGCCTTTCCCACAGTAGTAACACCCTATATTTTAGACCACAGCTCCCATAAACCTTAGCCAACATAACTACAGGCCATGCCAGCTAGAGATTATGGGAGTTAGATGCATCTGGAGAGCACCAGATTGTATACATTTCTAGATGAGGATTATTGGCATAATTTTTTATGTAAGAATTTTAAATAGACCTGTTCAAATCTACTGCCTTTAAAATTACCTGGTGAAGAAAGGCTAGATCTACCAGGATAGGAAAAATATTTGCTAATAATGCATAAACATGTTAATTCTAGTTTTTCAAAGGCAGCATCTAGGTATTGTAAAGCTACCAGATCTGGCCTTCAAGAATCTTGATGACTGTAAGACTGCAGCAAAGAATCAGAGTTATCTCTAAGATATCTCTTTGCTACCATTGTCTGGTATTTTGCTGGTAGTCCTAGGCTACTGCTGGCTGCTAATATAAAAATGTGCTTTGCTTTGGCTTCACCTCTTGGTTTATAAGAAGAGCAAAACAGGAGAAAAACTGGTTCAGCACAGTGGTAGTGAAACTTAGTTTTTTGATAACATCATGAGATGACCAATACAACATATAATTCAATTTTATTGAATATTCATGGAAATATTCATGGAAGAACCATGCAGATTATGGATTTATGGAATCTGGATTGTTGTTGTTTTACTATTTATTATATTTATAATTTTATTTTATAATTTCATTTTATTGTGTAATGTTATTATATTTTATTGTATTTTATTGCATTCTTATGTTATGACCTGTGGTTACAACAATAAACTTTACTATTACTATTACAATTGTTTTACTAGAGCTCTAAAGTCCACTAATCTGTGCTTTATGTAAAATAGTAAGAGAAATAATGAAATCAATTACTTAACACACTCCATGGCCACATGCAAGCAACATTCACACAACATGCTAAACCCTGGTTAACAAGACAGAACTGCTACGTTCAATAACCAAATAAGCCACATTATAAATGGTTTGTTTCACACAATAGGCTATACTATGGGAGAGTTCCTGTAACACACTGAACCACAAATTACTGCCTGCCCTTCCCTCCAGCTTCTTATAGGAACTCCACAACTGTTACAAAGATAAATATGAAGATTTGCAGAACTGTTGGTATGATCAACAGAGCTGCAAGGATCTTGATCAAAGTCTGTAGCTTGAATCATGTCAACTGGATTTCTATTTTCTTAGTAGAAACGTTTCGCTCCTTATCCAAGGAGCTTCTTCAGTCTGAGCAAAGTTGGTAAGGGAATCCTAAATATTTATATCATATCATATTTAGGATTCCCTTACCAACTTTGCTCAGACTGAAGAAGCTCCTTGGATAAGGAGCGAAACGTTTCTACTAAGAAAATAGAAATCCAGTTGACATGATTCAAGCTACAGACAATTCCACCTGGATGACTGAGAACCTTCATAGACATCTTGATCAAAGCAACTTATTTAAATCCATTGTTTAAAAGGAGGGAATACCAAGGTTAAACAAGCAGCAAGTTGGGAAAAAAACCTTAACTCTTGGCAATTGTTTTTAAAAACAGTTTTCTTAAACTGTTGGGAGATACAAACCCTTATTAATCTACTGCAAATCAGAACTTATATCTGCCACCCACTTTCTTGAGGAACATGTACCCATACAAGATCAGGGCTGCCTGAAACAGCTCCAAAGTTAAGTGTTATTTTAACACTGGCAACAGAACAGTATCAACCACTATACCTGGAACAACAGAATAGTCTAGTTCAGATCAAATGGCATATATAGCTCTAACAGTTACTGTATGTCTCCTACAGCATCTGCTGTCTGAAATGGCTGCCTTTGTTCTGCTTAATGATTGAGCAGATCTGCCCATAATGTAGCACCTGAATTGACCATAGGCAGTGATAATATGGGAGCAGGGGGTGATGCCCCAAAGAATTATAGTGAAGGATTGTTTGAAGATAATTCACTATAGGAGAAACTGGAACCACAGGGAACTAATTTTTTAGAAAGCTTATTTCTATATTTTTAGGATTTCTGTTTCCATTCACATTATTATATCTTACATTGCACCATCACCTAATATTACATTTTGGTATTGTGGGCTTAACTGAAAATCAGCATGTGATAACAAATCCAACCCATTGCAGTCCAGTGCAAAGCTAAAAACTACTTTGATATCATAGATGCTATGAAGCTGTATCAATATATATGGCATAAGAGGCCTAAGCAACATTCACAATAGTATAACTCTGTTGACAATGAGGAATGCATAGTAGTGCATACCATCAAATGTAAAAGAATCTGCATTATTTACCTGCATCCTTTGTGTCAGGTTCACTGTAAATAGAAGCCAGGATAAACAAGGTAAAAATCACAAAAGCCAGCAAGATGAAAGCTACTTCAAGTTTTGTGAATGGCAGCTCCATGTATTGTTACCTAAACAAAATGCAAACACTTATTTGGTATATAAGAAGTTGAGTAGAGCAGTTTACTCAACGTTCTGTTAGAGGATATTACATCCTGGACAAACAGGTTGAGTCAGTTATGCAGGAAAAGAAGTAAAGCTGTTAAAAAAGGATTGATGTGCTTCATTCCATGATTGCCTCAGATAGGTAGGATGTTAAAATTTGCTTTATGTATGCCTTAGCATTTCTGTTGTAGGTAGAACTCAGTTATAATGCATTTGGGTTCACTTTAGAGGGATTGTAAATGTTATAATATGGAAGCTTCCACAATTTGAATGCCTTACAAATACGTTAGATTATGATTCCTATCCTTCATAGCCAGGATGTTTTCAAGCTGAATGATGATGATTGGAGTTCAACATATTTGGAAGACACCTTGTTGGGGAAAGCTATCTTAGGAGAAGATGAGGATAAAAATAATGAAAATGTTGGATGCCTTGCAGTCTGTTCAAACCTTTATTGTGAAAAATCAGAATACCTGGTTGAATAAACCTAACCTTTAAGTGTGTGTCAGCTTGAAGCCTTAATCTTTCTTAATGTTAGCCACATTTCCTCATTCTTCCGAATAAGGCATGCCTGGTTTTCAAATAATAAGTGTTTTTGATCCCTAAATCTTCAAGAAGATTTCATATCCAACTAAATATCAAAATAGCTCAACACATTTTTAACGAGAAGGATAAATTTAAAAATGTAGCTGTTCCTTAAGGAAACATTATTTATTTTTATTTTATTTTTTAATTTGTTTTCTATCCCGCCTTTATTACTTTTATAAATAACTCAAGGCTGGGAACATAACTAATACTCCTTCCTTCTCCTATTTTCCCCACAGCAACAACCCTGTGAGGCGAGTTGGGCTGAGAGAGAGTGACTGGCCCAAAGTGACCCAGCTGGCTTTCATGCCTAAGGCGGGACTAGAACTGTACCTTATCAAACAACTGAAATGAAAGGCATATCTATTATATTTAATTAATTTCATGTAAATATTGATGAAGAAATCATTTCTGTGTTATTGCAGTCCTAGAAGGATTGTGAGGAAGAGCTTCTGCCCACCCCCAAGACTATAGGCATTTCAATTAATCTTTTTGGAAAAAAAAACGTATTCAAGACAACACTCTTATTATTGGGCATTAGAAGCTGGTGCAGAGCTTTAACTGCCATCTGACACAAGCAGTGTAAATGTGAACTCCTCATCAGATGAAACAAAATGCAATCCAGAGGACTGAACTTTGATCTTACACTGACAAATAGTTATTGTGCAATCACTTGGGTTTTACCCATTAATGACGCCTGCATAATTTTTCTCTTTCAGTGTTGCATTATATAGCAAAGAAGATTGATCTGAAGTTTGTCCAATCATAGACACAACTATGTGTCTATGTGGTTGTGTCAACCTTTTTTTTGAGGAGAAAAGTTGATCTGGATTACAGTTTGTGTCCTAGGTCATCTGATTTCCATTGATTTAACCACTTGTAAAAGGAAGCAAAAAAAGAAGTGAAAGTCGAACAATATGGAATTTGGAAGAGTATCATGGTTAATCGTTGGTTATTTAATGTTCAACCCTATATAAGTAGGGCCTAAGCAGTTCAATTTTGTTTGTCCCCTGGTAAATAGAGATATTAACCTGCAGCCTAAACATGCTATTGATATGCTGATTTGTAAGGCATAGTGTAGCACAAAAAACTGGGTTAGATTTATGATTATATTTTCCTCATTTTGCCTGCAATCCTATGCCCAATTACCTGAGAATCAACATTATTAAACTCAGTGGGATTTTCTTCTGAGTCATATGTATAAGATTGCATTGCTAACCACTTTTTCTATAATTGAATGATCCATACCAATCTCTTATTACACTTGGGAAAGCTACCCACCATGTCACCTAATAAAAAATGAAAAAGATATGAATGTTCCTGTAAAAGGCAGTATTATCTGCCATTAGATAGAGAAAATAAGCTTTGTATATTAATAAATGATGCAAAAAGATGCTTGGGACCATCTCTTCCCAGTTGTTTTTAACCTGTCCTACCTGATCATAGGGGCGTAGTGGCTCAGCGGGTAAGACGCCAGGCTTGTCGATTGGAAGATCACAAGTTCGGAGGTTCGAATCCCTAGCCCTGCATGACGGAGTGAACTCCCGCACTAGCTGCAGCTCTTGCCAACCTAGCAATTCGAAAGCATGCAAATGCAAGTAGATCAATAGGTACCACTTCGGTGGGTAGGTAACAGCGTTCTGCATGCATCATGCCGGCCACATGACCGCAGAAGCGTCTTCGGACAACGCTGGCTCTTCGGCTAACAAACGGAGATGAGTGCCGGCCCCTAGAGTCAGACACGACTGCACAAATGTGCAGGGGGAACCTTTACCTTTACCTTTACCTTTTACCCGATCTGGCAGGAGGGGCATGCTCTGGGTAGCATCAGCTAAGAAGCATCAGCCGTTGAAGCCCAGAAAGAAAGCCTTTTCTGCCATGCTGCCCACCCTTTGGAAAACCATACCCTCAGAGATCAGACTACCCCTGATCTTGTTGGCCTTCAGCAAGGCCCTGAAAACTTGGTTGTGTGCTTGAGCTTGGGGCCCCGGGTATGTGACAGAGCCCATCTCCTGGCTATGTTAATGGTTGTTTTATTATGCAAAGCTGCTAGGTGTTTTTATTTTTTGTATTGTATGTATTTTATTCATCTTTATTGTAAACTGCCTGTCACATATATGAGATTGGCAGCTATATAAATTGATTAAATAAATAAATTGAGGATAAAAGGAAGGACATTTTTACTTTCAGATTACTTTGTGAAAATGGTTAGTCTCCAATGTTCATGGTAAAACTTCTAAGAGCCAGAAAACTGTATGGTTTATGTCACTTAAAAGTATGACTTTTAGCTACAGAGTTTTTAACTAAAGCAATATGCCAATCACTCTGGCCATAATCGAAGGTGCTAATATTCGATGGCTGTTGTGGGTCTTCCGGGCTGTGTGGCCGAGTTCTGGAAGTTGTGGTTCCTAACGTTTCGCCAGCATCTGTGGCCAGCATCTTCAGAGGGCAGGAGCACAGACAGAAGCAAAATCTCTGTGCCCAGGTAGAGTGGCAATGTTTTGTTTGTTTTCTATTTATAGAGCTAAGTTATAGGAGATTAGGTGGGTTTTTCAGAGATTTCGCTTCTGTCTGTGCTCCTGCCCTCTGAAGATGCTGGCCACAGATGCTGGAGAAACGTTAGGAACCACAACTTCCAGAATACGGCCACACAGCCCGGAAGACCCACAACAGCCATCGAACTCCGGCCGTGAAAGCCTTCGACAATACAGTGCTAATATTCCTTTAGGAATAATATCCTTAGCTCTCTTTTATTTTATAATAGTGTATCTAAAATAGCCTGCCTTCCAGGATATTCTAAAATTCTGTAGTACTAACTATTTAAATTTACAACATTTTTTACAAATAATCTGAAAACCTTATTTTTGATAAATGGAACAAAAAGGCATTTGAGAGCATTTTTCTTTTCTTTGCAACAGTAAATCTGATACAGGTGCCCATTTTTTCATTTGCATTTTTAAACTATGACTAGGAAAAAGAAAGCTTCATCCCATTTTATCAGTATGAATGCTCATATCAAGACAGTTTCCATAGAAAATTAGCATAGAAGCTATGTTCTCACTTGAACTCATTTTACCCTTTCCAGTAAAAAAATATACTTTTTTTGTAGCGATTCCTCCTTCCATTAGCAACCACAAAAAGCTCTCAAATCAGTTTTTTAAATTATTATTAATGGATGCACACTTTATATTTATTGCTCCCAGGTTTATATTAATGCACAATAGATGCAATCAATGGAAAAATAAACATTGCTGTGAAACCTGATCCTTCTTAATGAGTTTTTTTGGATAGCTCCCAAGAAACAGTGGCACAGATGGAAGAGAAGTGAATATCTTTTTGGAACAATTTTATTATGGAAGGAATATAATAATGCAGTTTCAATCAGTTATTTTTTTTGTCTGAGGTTTTTGGGTACCATTTCCAAAAGCCAGATAAGATTTCTCTGTAATGCACATAGGGTAAGGAAAAGAAATAAGAAGACCAGATTTGCACAGATGTTTTTGTATATTAGTCAAAATCCAGCAGAGTGCAATTGCATTAAGCCCATTGAAATTAATAATTTTGGAGGATAGAAAACAAAACAAAACAAAACATTAAGATTTGGATTGAGTAATTAAACAGATAAAATAATTTTTAATCAAGAGAAACAATTTATTTAATTAATAAGCAGCAACCAATCATATATTATTTGAAACATTGCTGTTTCAAGATGTTTATGGTGTATAAATATACATACACACAGAGAGAGACACATATACACACACACTTGCCTTAGACAAAGGAGGTGATTGTTAGGTGTTAAATTACTTTGCTTGGGGAGTCCTCCTGTTACATTCTTACATCATGTTTGAGCCTAAGGTGTCCTCCTGAGAAGGAAGCACAAGCAATGACACTTGATTTTTATTTTTAAGAGTTATTTTTAGTTTCCTTTTGGCACGCAACTTACTTCCTCTTTTGACTTCCTTACAGGAGAAACATTATCTTACCTTAACTTTTCTGTTTTCTTAACCTATCTTGACTTTTCTTTGCTCTGTCAAATTCTTGCTTGAAGAATCTTTTAGACATTTTAGGAACTTTATATCTGATTTGAAAATCATCTAAGAATTCTCAACCTTTGATTTGAGTAGCAGATATTGATTTTTCTTAGACTTAAATATTTAGAATGATTAAATTAGTGATATTAAAGCTAGAGCTAGACAGAGTTAAGATTCTTCTTTGCCATTTATTATGCTGTGATTAGATAATATAACTGACATGATTCATTTCATGTTTATATTGCAACTGCTTTATTTATTATGTTTTAACCATTTCCTGTATAATGTATATTTAATTTCATACCATGTTTTCATTGTTTTCCATGACTCATTATCATCTGCCTATATTTTTGACTCATTATTATTTTGCTGATTATTTTGCCTTTTGGTGTGATTTGATTTGATCATCCTCCATATGTTCACTGGAGCAAATTAATATAGTAGGAATAAAGAACACATTTTTCAGTGATATGAGAAATGGGATAGGATAGCATTATATTCTAAAGAGAGATTAGATCACAGAAAGAAAGTTCTAAATTTTTGCATCCAGCACTCTTTGCTCAAGTAACCAAAGATATCCCAGAGTGTAATCCTACAAATAGGATGAATTAACTTAATGAATGAATGAATGAAATAACAGTGGAATTAAAGAACATTGTTTTAATTTATGTAGTTAGCTCCAGTCGTCATGTGTTCTATCTAAACAAAGGAAAACAACTGTTAGCTTTAGGTTTATCTTGCATCTGGCCATAGAAAACGAATTCCTGTTTCTGTGATATCATTTTGATTTTGTTTATTGTATCTATAAATAATGAGGCACGAGAGGGCCAGAATCTTAATTTATTCTGGGTTTCAGAAAGATGTATTTCTTTCAAAGGTGTTCTGATATTAATGGCTGGTATCTAGTAGAAAGCTGTCTAATGTTAATCATTTAGGATCATTTAGGATTTGGGATCAACTGAAATGGATAACTGATAATAGATAGGAAAGGAATCACAGAAATAGTTACTCTTTAAAAATTACACGGCTGCTTGAGTCCTGCAAGTCCTGCAATTTTTCTTCTTTTCCATTTTCACAGTTCTCATTTTCTCTGATTCTTTTATATTTCCATGAAACAAACAGTAAAAAAAATATTTGTTTCAAATTGGGTTCAGTTCCCAAAATTAAAAGGAAACTGAATTCCAGACTTTTTTTTTTTTTTGGGGGGGGGGGGTCAAAATAGGTAATATAAACTTGACAAAATGTTCAGATGTGTTTTTTAAGAGAGTGAAGGAAAGTGCTGTGAGATCAGAAGCCTCAGAATTCTATCTGCCTTTGGCAGAGGATTTTCTTGTGGAAGTTAAATTTAAATTATGAATTATTTGTGAAATGTTAATTCCTAATCCATGGAAACCTCAGGGTCTTCTTTCTCTTCTTGCATAGAGAAGTTTGAATACGATTTTAGAAGGTTATTCTAAACCTTCGAAACAGTGACATACAGTTAAAAACTAAGCTGCAGTTGGGAACTTAGTTTTTAAATCTGGGCTTTGTATAGTTATGAGGAAAGTGGGAAATGGTGGAACAGGAGTTGAGAGTGGTGAAGGAGA